>CM060900.1:191476478-192076478 GCA_030762935.1 Hymenopus coronatus | reverse complement strand
AATCGTGACCGGAAGCTGTAGAGTGACTCGAAGGGTGCTAGGGGAGCACATTCTACAAAGACATGGGGGACAGAAAGTGCATCGCCGCAGAGCGGAGAAACAGGTGCAGGTTCCTTCCTAAGTATGTGGCTATGAGTAGAAACACAGTGGCCAATACGTAATCGAGCTAAAACAACCTCCTTACTTCAAGATAGGTATGAGGAAGTCACCCAGTGTATAGGGAGTTCCTTCACCTCCCTAAGTTTGTTGCCGCGAAGAGTAGACCTCTCTCCATGCCAGCTCGAAACCGCCGCTCTTCGCGCAACAAGCCTAAAGTCTTCCGCTGTGACACAGTCAGCTGTTATACTGGGCGCAGCTGTTGCCTTCTTTGCCGCCAAATCCGCCAGTTCAATCTCCAGCAAGCCAACGTGTCCAGGAATCCATGTGCACTCCACATTAACACCCAAAGCATGCAAAATGTGGAGGATGTCCTACACTAGAGGATGGTAACTGTACAGCTGACGAAGGCTCTAAAGTGCACTAGGGGAATCACTTAGAAGCAGGCAGTTACCCAAGTTCCGATGGTGAATATACAGAAAGTCTCAGTAAATGGCATACAGCTCTGCAGAATAAACTGATGTGCTGCTCGGCAAATCGAAAGTAAATTGATCGATCCCAGTGACAAAGGCTCACCCAACACCTTCGGGACATTCGCTGCCATCGGTATATATATATATATATATATATATATATATATATATATATAAATGTGGCCACTGTATTTTGATGACAATTTTAAAAACCAAGAATGGATACTACACATAGGCCTATCAGATTTCGCATAAGCCGCCATCCCAAGATCCACTTTGGGAAGAAGCACGTAACCAGTTGGATGAACCCGCTCCCCCCTAGGAAACATGTGAGGCATTGCAAGATCGTTAGTTGGAAGCAGCTCCCGGCAACGAAATCATGCAGACGTTGGACTACGTAACAGGTGGCTGTAGCGTTCGTCCAATGCAGTACTAAAATTGTGGGTAACGTTGGATGCGCAGGCATGCACCTGAGATTACAGCCATAGTTAGAAAGCAGGACATGCCGCCGGCATTGCAGATAAGGTTCGGAAGATTCGGCGTAGAGGCTCACAACTAGGCTGGTCAGAAAAGCTCCAACAACCACACGGATGCCCTGAGTAAGGAGAGTGTCTAAACTTCTTATCATAGGTGGACGTGCAGAAGAGTAAACAATGCATCCATGGTCTTACTAGTATCGGCTTATTGCACGATAAAGACGAAGCAACATAGGCCGATCCGCTTCCAAAATTTGCCATTTAGTATCCGTAAAAGAGTAACAGAACGGTCACACCTTGCTTTCAGCTGTGCTATATGTGGTAACCAGCAAAGTTTGCGATCGAACACCAAGACAAGGAATCTCACCTGATCTGCGTAGGTGAGTAAATCCCGACCGAGTCGGAGAATAGGTGCCATTCGCCACCAACGACACCAAAAGCTAACATAGATTGACTTCTCAGTTGAAAATTGAAAGCCGTTTTCCAAGCTCCATGCAGTGGTCCAAACATGCTGGAGACGGCGTTCCAAAATCGGCGTACGCTGAGATGGCAAAATCCTCCACGAATAAACAGGACGAGACCCCTGTTGGAAAACATTGTGATATGTAATTGATCGCTATGGTAAAACGCGTCACGTTTAGTAAGGACCCCTGTGAAGCACCGTTCTCTCGAATAAATGAATACGATAAAATCGAGCCGATCCATACTCGGAAAAGCCGGTCTGGCATAAACCCCTGAATAAAAAGCGATAAACGCCCACATATATTCCAAGTGCTGAGAGACCTTTATATACCTGCTCGCCAACAATTGTCATCAACTTTCTCAAGGTCAAAAAATATCCCGACGGTTTGACAGTTCTTCAGAAAGCCGTCCATGATCTGCGTCGATAGCGAAACAAGGTGGTCAACCGCTGAACGTCGTCTACGAAAACCGCACTGTGTTTTAATCAGTAAATTTTGGGATTCTAGCCACCACACCAACCATTCGTTGGTCATGCGTTCCATCACCTTGCAAACCAACCGGTGAGGGAAGTAGGATGGTAGCTGAAAGGAAGATGTCGGCCCTTTCCAGGCTTAAGAATAGGTATGAAGGTTGCCTCCCGCCACCCGTCTGGAAAAGTAGCCTAAATCCAGACACAATTATAGACCTCAAGTAGGAAAGCCTTACCATCAGGAGAGAGATGTTGGAACATTCCGACGTGGATACCATCTGGTCCTGATGCAGAATGTCGCGAAGATGAAAGTGCATGCTCTAGCTCCGCCATGGTGAATAGGCGATTATAATCTTCAAGGTTCCCAGACCGGAAAAAGAATCCTTGAGATTCCACCTGAGCCTTAACGGTAAGAAATTCGATGGAATAATTGTGTGAGCTAGATACATGGGTGAACGCACGACCTAAGATGTTCGCAACGTCGACGGTATTAACAGCAGCTCCAGCAGGTGTTTTGAGACCGACAATGGGCATGTGGGTCAATTTTCCGGCCACACGCCTCAACTTATCCCATACAACAGAGGAAGGAGTATTTCGATTAAACGAAGCCACAAACTTGGTACACGATTGTTTTTGCTGTCCTTAATAACTTGCCTAGATTTCGCGCACATCTTCTTATACTGTACCAGGTACTCCAGAGTAAGGCGACGCTAGAAAACCGTGAGAGGACGCCTACGAGCCCGAAAGGCATTCCGGAATTTATTGGTCCACCAAGAAGCCGGAAATCGACGTGGTGAGCCAGTCGAACGCGCGATAGAATGCTCAGCGGCGGCAAGAGTTGTTGCTGTGAGGTGTTCCACCAAGAAATTTACCGAGTCGTGCTCGTTGTAGGTAAATATGGCCAAACGGGAATAAGGGTTCCAGTTGGCTCGATCTAAACGTCACTAGGTAGAGCCTTATAAGAATAGAAAAGTGGTCACTGGAATGTAAGTCAGAGATGATATTCCAGCAGAAGCTAACTGCTAACTGTGGAGAACAGAGGGCTATATCGAGGTGAGAGGAACTGTGAAAGGCATCGGATAAGAAGGTAGCCTCGCAGATGTTCAGGAGGGCTGGGTTGTTCTGCTCCAAAAAATCAGCAATTAAGTTACCCCTCGCACAAGCCCGAGAGGAGCCCAAAAGCGGCTGGTGGGCACTCATATCCCCAACCAACAGAAATGGTGTTGATAATTTGGAGACAGGTCTTCTAACTCGGTGCGCTAAAGGTCATTAGAAGGAGGCAGGTGGATGCTACAAATGGTAAAGCTGGACGAGGGCAGCGTAATGCTTACAGCAACTGATTGGAGGTCAGGTCGTAAGGAGACGGAATCAACATAAATATCATCTCCGATGAGCAACATTGTACCCTCATGTGCTAGAACACCTTCTTGCGGTAATAAATCAAACCGCACCGAAGAATAGTTCTTAAATGTAACATTATCTTGGACACGGCGCTTTTTCTCTTGGAGGCAGACGACTAAAGGTTGGTGCGCATGGATCAACAGCTCAACTTCTGCTCGATGTGGTCCAATGCCGCGTATGTTCCACGGTAGGATAGCCATGGTCTGTATGATGTGATATTTGCTAGATAGAAAGGTTTCTCCATGCTGGCCGGTGCTGGTCGGTTAGTTTACTGTCGGTTAGTTTATTTTTATTAGCCGTTGGACTAACACATTTCCTAGGAGAATAATCCTGCCGCTTACGCACTGTTAGCCTGACAGTGAGGGCATTATCTTCCTTTTCCATTCCTCTACATGGGAGGACCCCTTATCAATAGAAAATGTTGGTGCGAGGAATTCGAAACTGTTTTGGGAACTGATCTTCGAAGATGGGCGTCGTCGATCGGAGCTCCTCCCAGAAGAGTCCTCCGAAGAGGATCTACGTGGAGCATGGCGTACACTTTTATTACCCTTGTGTGTTTTGGGTGCAGGCGTATCACACTCTTTAAGGAAGTCAGTCCTAACATAGGCCGTCTTAAAATTATTTGCTGGTACAGAATACACTACGCTTTTGCCGGCCTTAGTGCCAGAGGGCGATGGTTGGGGTGATATTTGGTCTCGAGTTTGCCTTACATTGTCGGATTTGGCAGATTGTGATGATGACATGGATGTGGATGTTGAGATATTCGGTAGCGGTGTAGCAACGATGATCTTTTCCGCAGATGTTGCGCCATTGATATCGCCGGTCTGGGTGGCGATATCCCGCTTCGGTACCGGTTTAGGTGTAACAGAGCTGTAAGAACCGGACCGGGACACAAAGGGTTGTCGGATGCGCAGGAGAAGGAAGCCTTCTCTTTCACCCGAATCTCCAGGATGACTCTCTCCTCAACAAAACGAGGACAACTTCGGGAACTAGATGGATGTTACCCGCTGCAGTTCACGCAAGATGAACGGGTAGCGCAATCCCCATCGTGGTATGCGACGCCACACATTGCACAAGTGGACCGACGAGAACAAAATCGGCTGGCATGCCCAAACTTCTGGCACTTGTAACACCGTAAGGGGTTGGGAATATAGGGCCTAACCTCAATGGCTTCGTACACGGCCTTAATCCTTTGCGGGAGATTTATCATTTAAACGGTAAGGAACAGGTATGGAACAAAGTCGCCATTAAGTTTACCTTGGACCCTATGGACGGATGTTACGCCTTGTTCTGCCAGATCCTCTTGAAGTTCATTAGACAAACATTCCAATACGCGGGAGGTGATAGCGCCACGCGAGGAGTTCAAGGTCTTGTGCTTTTCGATCTTAACAGGGTATTTGCCTAAAAGTTTCGCCTTGAGTATTCTCGCTGCCTAGAATGCTGAAATTTCCTTGACCAGGAGTGTTCAATTTCGGGCTCCAACACAAGATTTAACAGGACCAGTGATTTTGTTGAAACCCTTCTGGATTCCAAAAGATCTGACAGACGTAAAGGTTTTTTCCTTCATCAGTTCTGAATACATCTAAGTAGAGAGAACTATAGCAATCAACTACTTATTTTCCACTGCCTTAGTTTTGAGTTTTGGGTTTGCCATAAAAAAATGGTATTATATTTCATCCTCCACTGCTCCCCGTCCACCACGGAACCACACAAGGGGTCATTCCATTGGGGTGACAGGGCTACACAAGGGATATAGCAGGCTCGCCGTCCCACTATCCCTGGAGCTCGGTATAATACCTTGTCTTGGCCGATTGACTAGGAGGGTTAGTCCCTAACCTCTTATTTAGGCGAAGCAGAAACCAAAGCGGTGTATTGGGCTGCGCACCTTCCCCAGTTACTGAAAAGCAGAAGCCCAAGCTCAGGTACGCAACCCTCAACTAACCAGAATATTCCTTTCCACCGACACGGGTCTCCATGCCTGGCCTACACGTGGGTGGGCATTTTGATAAACTGACTCCCTCATCACTCGGATGTTGCCCACACGAGGGAGTCAGGGTCTGTCTCGGGAACCCACGGGTGCGCCAAACCCGTACCTACCGTAGTTGACCCCTGGGGCGTGTGCAACAGAGATCATGAAGATTCACATTTTAAGCTAATCCAAGCTGCGAGCTTCTGAGCTCATGTGCTATTTTGTGCCACGTGGTACCATACCGCATGCTTAAGAATTTCGCTTATTAAACGTCCGTTGAATCGCATGAACAAATACTGACACGAACTTTAACTGCTTGTGATAAAATTCACGACACACCTGAAAGTTTTCGACTGGTTGCGAGGTTCCTTTTTTCGTGGGTGTAACCAACACAGGAATGTTACAGGTTGTGACATTGAACAGTTCCATTATGTTCTGTTGTATTTTATGCTTTGGATATTGCAGTATTTCTCGAAGTCTCTTTCTATATGACTTTCATACGGAGACGAGATGAGTGAATGTGCTTTCCTGACTAGTACACAGTTCTTAATTCGTTTTATTTAGGTTCTAGTTTTACAGCAGAGCTAGTTGTTTACTTTTATTTCATTTATGGTTCACTTCACACAATGATAATATTGATGTGTAAATTATGAACTGTTCCTACAACTGTAAGGTGTACGTAATAACACATCATGTATGAAACCCTGTATCGTGAAACCTCCTTCCAGGAGTAAGGAAAAGTGTACTCTCTCGGGTGCTAAATGCAACTATTATTGAGATGTTCTCCATTGCACCTACATGGTACTCATACGTTACAGTTCTTTTTATTATACAGGGTTACTACAAAAAAAATAGAGAACTTCAACTGCCTGTAAAACAAATACTATTAGAGATAGCAACCTAATTATTTTGGAGGTATGTTGAGAAACTTTCAAAGTTTCGTCTGTTACTATTGGTAGCGCTGTAGTGTTTTGTTTGTTGTTGCAGAAGCTGAAATGGCAGAAAATCCTGTGGAAAAGGCATATTGCGTGTTGGAGTTCCCTAGAACGCAATCAGCAACTGTTGTCCAACGACATTTTAGAACACGTTACCACAAAAATGAAATGATGCGCTCACAAAAACCAGCATCGTCTTCATCATGTCGCAACATGTCGATGCAAAAGTCACGCCGTATGACCTTATCTTCTTCACTCAGAAACTGCAACATCAGTAATCTGTAAGGCATCATGTGCAGTCGCTTCCGCAAGATTTTGCCATACAGTTTGCTGTGGAATTTGTAATTGAATGCTTGCCCTGGATGTCGATTTCTGTGGGCTTCTTATGTAGGCAGAACGAACACGTTCAACGTTTTCTTCCGAAACTCTTGGTCTTCCCGAGCTCTTCCCTTTGCACAAACATACCGTTGTCTCGAATTTTCTATACCAGTCGTAGATTGACTGTCTAGTCGGTGGCGTTTTGTGGTAACGTGTTCTAAAATGTCGTTGGACAACAGTTGCTGATTGCGTTCTAGCAAATTCCAACATGCAATATGCCTTTTCCACAGGATTTTCCGCCATTTCAGCTTCTGCAACAACAAACAAAACACTAGAGCGCTACCAATAGTAACAAACGAAACTTTGAGAGTTTCTCAACATACCTTCAAAATAATTAGGTTGCTATCTCTAATAGTTTTTGTTTTACAGGCAGTTGAAGTTGTCTATTTCTTTTGTAGTAACCCTGTATAATAATGCGTAACGCGGAAAAAAAGGGATGCCTCATTAAATAAAGACAAAGGAAACAACATAAAATATGTATGCTTGAAATTTCATATCCCTACACATCTTGAGCGCATGATCACACTTTTACCATAGCGCTAAATAATGCAGCTATATCTACGGTCTCCGAAATCGGTGTGCTCACCTCACGGTCCACTACGGTTTGAGCAGTGGTGCGCTAACCCGTAATATCATTTTTGCTGTAGCAAATAGTTTAGAACCCACAGACCACAGGTGCATTATCTGAAAATGCTTATTTTAGACTCCTGTACAATCTTGTAAATCTTTTTGAAATCTGGCACATTTTTTTATAGATGTGCTATTAATGTCATTTTAGGACAAAATTTACTTTCTGCAGAGTGTATTAATAGTGGCATTATACCATGAGAACAGAAGATGCCCGACACATTCGTAAAAGCTCCCGGTTTAAGGTACTTTGCAGAATGAATACTTTTGTACAATGAGTAATATATGACTGCACAATTTTGATAATAAATATTTATTTATTTTCATTTTAATTTTATTTTTCTTAGTTGGATAACCTTCCTCGTATGGAAGACTAACAGGCCCGTCGGATTTACAAGCGGGTACCAAAAGGGGTTGGGAGGCTGTCAGGGTGCCAATGGCACGAACAACAGAATGAGGCACCTGGAACGAGTGATTGGACCGTAACCAGGCATGAACGTGAGGAAATGGATGATACGAAATGAAAAGAAATGTAAGATGGGAAATAAGATGATGGAGTAATTGGTGAAATGAATAGCGGGGAAAACGGAGAGTGGTGTGAAGAGATACAAGAGCAGCACAGTCTACCAGCACATGTACTACATTCAGTGCTGAGCCACAGAGCGGAAAGACTGGTTCAGGATCTCAATTAAAAAAGGCAACAATGGGTAACACAACAATGGTCAATTCGCAACCGAGCCAAGTGTACCTCCTCCAGACGAGAAGGACGTGAGGAGGTTGCCCAGGTGATAGGAAGATATTTCACGTCCCTAAGCTTGTTATTCAGGAGAGCCGACCACACGGCATGCCAGCTCAAAAATACAGCTCTCCGCAAAAAACAAAACCTAAAATCTTCCGCTGTTGCACTGCTAACATAAGCCCTGAGCTCTGTGACTACCGATTTCGCTGCCTAATCCGCAAGTTCATTACCCGGAAGGCCAAAGTATCCAGTGATCCCTCGAGTTCCACATTAACCCCAAAGCTTGCAAATAGTGGAGGCCATCCTGGATGCGCTGTACTAAAAGATGGTGTTTTGTTCAGCTCACAAACGATCTGAAGAGCACTACAGGAATCACTAAGAATATACAAAAAGTTCCGGTAAATAGCATACATCTCGGCAGAATAAATGAATGCGCTACTAGGCAAACCGAAAGTAAAAGATTCGGTCCCAAGGGCAAAGGCACAACAAACACCTTCGAGGAAATTACTGCCGTCAGTATAAATACAGATACGACCTCTGCATTTTGAAGAAAGAAAAAAATACTGCGATACTATAAACAACTATAGGCAGGCACAACGGATTTCCCGTAAACCGTCATCCCGAGATTGACATGGGACGCAGCACGTAACCAAGGAGGGAACCTCTTCTGCAACTTGGGAAACAGCCTAATCGTGTCAATATCAAGCCGCCGAAGAAGCTCACGGAGACAAAACCTGCAGTGCATGGTATAACTCCGCCATGATGAAAAGGCGATTGTAGACTTTAAGCTTTGCACAGCGGAAGGCAAACGCTTGCGACCCTAACTGAACCTTAACTGGTAGAAACTCAGGGGAATAGTTCTCTGAGCTAGACACTTGAGCAAAACCAATGCCAAGGGTATTACCCACATCCAACGTATCAAAGGGCGCTAATGACTATAGCAATTAAGACTCCTTAAACGCCAATCATCATCATCATCGTCTAACGTATCAACTACATTGCCGGAAAGTGTCTTCAGACCGGACTATCAGCATATGGTTCGCTTTTCCGGCCACACGCCTTAACTTATCCCATACAACAGGGAAGGGGTATTTCGAGTAAAAGATGCTACAGAAGTGCTACATCATATCTTCTTGCTTTCCCTGATTATTTTCCTACATTAGACACGACGCGTTTTATATTGTATAAGATTGTGGAGCGTAGGGCGCCGCTGGAAAAGTCGGAAAGCACGTCTGCATTCATCTGTCCACCAAGGGACAGGAAATTGACGGGGACGTCTTGTCGTCGACGGCGGAATTGAAAGCTCAGAGGCGGAAATAATTCTGAGTGGCTGGACTAAACCATCCAGCGAGTCATGCTCGTTGTAGTGAAAAACGACCAATTTGGATTAATGGTTCCAGTTGCATCAAATAAGCGCCATCTAAGTAAACTTGTGGGACAAACGACCTGTGCTAAGAGACAAATAATAATAGGAAACTGATGGCTGGAATGAAAGTCAGAGATGATATTCTACTGTAAGAAAATTGCCAACTGTGGAAAACAAGCTTCTACATCCAGGTGAAAAAAACTATTGAAGGCGTCAAAAAGAAATGTATGCTCTCCGGTGTGCAGGAGAGATAGATTAATACAATCCAAGAAATCTACGATTGGTTGACCTCTCGCACAAGTGGGTGTTGGGCAGTCCCCTACCAGCAGAAAAGGTGTTGGTAGCTCGGAGGCTAGGTCTGCGAGCGAGAGGCCGTCAGATCAAGGTACTATATATATATATATATATATATATATATATATATATATATATATATTGCAAATGATGAATCAAATAAAAAATAGCTGAATCCCTACAGCAATGTTAGTATCTCAGCATTACAGTGTGTCAGATTGAATGGGTACAGAGTTGGCGAAGACATCTCTGATAAGAATCATGGTGCCCCATGTGCAGGAACTGCATTCGCCGGTGATATATCACGCCGGACAATGGCGTACTGCTTTATTGTAAGGTGATCTTGGGGACGGAGCTTGGTTTCTTGCATGCATACGACCACTGGTAGAGCAACAATTCAAGCTCTGGTCGATATGATCTAATTCCACGTGTGTTCCACCGTACGATAGTCATGGAATTTGTATAGGATAAGTTGTAAATGGAACGGCGTTTCTGCATATTTGGCTGTGCTGGTCGGTTTAATTTGTTTTTCTTGACCATGGAACTAACACTTTTTTCAGGAGCTCGATCCTGCCGTTTACGTACCGACCGTCTTGCAGGGCGGGCAGAATCCTTCCCATCTGCTTCACCTGGGAGGAACCCTGTCTAACTGACATTTCGGTTCGAGAAGTTCGAACCGATTAGAGGTGCTGATCGACGAAGATGGTCTTTGCGGATCAGTAATCCTCCCCGAAGATTCCTCAGAAGAGGATCTGCGTGAAGCATTAAGTGGACTTTTCCTTCCCGTAGATACTTTAGGAGATGTCTTTGCATTATGGTTCAGGAAGTCGGTTCGCACATAGCTGGTCTTAGCGGTCTTTGCGGGTGCCGAAAATCCTACGGGTGTAGCGGTGTTTTTTCCCCGAGATAGACGGTTTGGGTGACGCTGCTGTCTGAGAGTTTTTCACGATGGGCACTGCAGCCGATGTAGATGTTGTAGGCTGCTTAGTAGTCTGGCAGCGATAATTCTATCTGCAATATTGGCCCCGTTTATATCGCCGGCCTAAGTCGCGATTTCCCGGCTCGATACCCCGGTTTATCTGCAAGAGCGCGGGACAGAGGGTTGGCGTGGACGCAGGATACTATGGGCTTCGGAGGACAGCTTCTCCCTCATTTGTATCTCCAGGATGACTCTCTCCTCTGTGAAACGGGGGCAATTGCGGAAACTAGATGGATGTTCCCCGCTGCAATATACACAAGATGGAGTGGTACTACAACTGCCTTCGTGTGATGCGGCCCCACAGATAGCCCAAGTAGAATTGCCAGTAGAAAAGTCACTGGTATGCAAAAAAACGCTGACATTTGTAGCTTCTGAATGAGTTGGCCATATAGGGCCTGATCTCTATGGCTTCTTACCCTGCCTTAATCCTTTGGTGTAGATTTACCGATGTAGGGTAAGGTACAGGGTATGGGTAGGCATTGACTTACGCTTAACTTTCCTCTGAACCCTATAAAGAGATGTTACACCTTTGTCTGCTATGTCCTCTTGAAGCTCCTCATTGGACAAACCGTCACACCGCGCAAGGAGTTCATTCTCTTATACTTTTCGACCTTAATGGGAGAGCTTCCTAAAGGTTTGGCTCTAAGTATCGTCTCTGCCTGGGATGCTGACAGTAATGCAACCAACGGAGGCCCACTTTGGGCTCTGATACAAGATTTCTCCGGACCAGCCTTTTGTCTAAACCCTTTTGAAAAGCAAAAGGGCTAACTGAGATCAATTTTCTCGCTTCCTCTGTTCTGTTGATAACTAAGTAGCAAGAACCACTGCACTCAGTTACTTCTTTTCCAGACAAGTCACCACAGAAGGTTTTGTTTTTTGCAATGAAGAAAGCAGAATAAATTCACACCCCAGTGCTCCCCACCCACCACGGAGCCCAACATGGGATCACCCCACTGGGGTGACAGGGCTACACAGGGGACTTAGCGGGCACGCCGTCCCACTCACCCTGGACCTATGTATAGAACCTAGTCCTGGCAGATTGACTAGGGGTAGGTTTGTCCCTAGCCTAAATGACTTCTACTGGACGGGATAAGCAGGAGGAGGTTACCCACGCCAAAGGGAGGTCCTTCAGTCCCATAAGTTTGATTACACGAAGAGCTGACCATTTTTTGGGCCAGCCGGAAACAACCATTCGCCGCAAAACAAGCCGAAATGAGACACAGTGAGTTCAATGACTGGGTTACATTGATGCCGTCTTCGCCACCAAATCTGCTAGTTTGTTTACTGGCAGTCCAACGTGGCCAGTGATCTAGGTGCATTCAACAATAGCCCCCAGAAACGTACAGATTGTGGAGGGCATTAGGATACGCTGTACAAGAACATGGTAGTTGTACAGCTCAGGAATACTCTAGGGGACACTAAGGGAATCGCTCAATATCAGCAAGTCACCCAGATTACGACGACGAACATAGAGAATGGCTTGATATATGGCGTATAGCTCTGCGGAATAGAGAATGTGCTGCTAGGCAAACCGAAAATATACTTTGTGGTCGCGATCACAAAGACACATCCAACACCGATGGTGAACTTACTTCCGTCGGTGTACATACAAATGCGGTCACTGTAACGCCATAAAAATTCTCTTAAATAGGAACGGATACTATCTGCAGGAATCTCAGCCTTGGCGAAGGCTGTTATCACCAGATCCACTCTCTCCCTTGTAAATAATGTAGGAATTTCAATATCGTGCTTTCGAAGGAGCTCTTGGAATCGAAAACCTAGAGGTCGTGGACTAAGTGAGCGGTTGCGAAACGTTCGTCCAGCGTGGTAGAGAAGAAATAAGTAAACATTGGATGCGCCGTAGGCATGCACTTAAAGGCCACAAACAAAATGCGCTAGTAGGACATCACGCCGGCATTACAGAGGAGGTTTATCTGATTCTTCATAGAGACTCACAACTGGGCGGGTTGGAAAGGCTCCAACCGCCACACAGATGCCCTGATTGTGGATACTGTCCAATCTTCTCAGCACAGATGGTTGTACTGACGCATGCACAATGAAGCCATAGTCTAACTTGGACCGGATCAGTGCACGGTAAAGACGTAGCACATGTGTCCAATCCGCTCCCCAAGATGTCCCACTTAGTATCCGTAAACTCTCAAGAGAGCGGTCACATCGCGCTTTCAGCTGTGCTACATGTGCTGGGCAGCTAAGCTATCGATCGAATACCAACCCAAGAAATGATGATTAGGATTTAAGGGTGCTCAGCATCTAGGGTTATCAGCTCCTTTAGAGAACTACACGGGGCGTGTGATGAAAAATAAAATGGGTTTAAAATGGTAAAAACAGTGCCAAATTAGACGCAAAAGAGGCTCGAAAAACTTAACAGCCCTGAAGTCATAAAATCCTTACAACCAGTTAAAACAATGGAGTATGAAAAAGGATAAAATTGGGTGAAACTAAATGTTTTGTATGCGTATAAAAGGAACTAGATCGTGAAGGTAAATCGTTGTGGATGAACATTTAAAAACTCAGTCAACAGCAGGGGGTTCATTGCCAAGGCCATCTGCTAGAGAGGCCGGCAGCTGAAAATTGCTGCGAAAAATACAAGAGCAGCACACTCTACTATCTCGTATGCTACCATCAGAGCAGCGCCACAGAACCGGAAGACAGGTTCAGGATCTCTATTAAAAAGAAAACAATGGGTAAAATAACAGTGACCAATTCGCAACCGAGCCAATTGCGCTTCCTCCAGACGAGAAGCATGTGAGGAGTTTTCTGAGGTGACAGGAAGATCTTTCACGTCCCGAAGCTTGTTACTTCGGAGAGCCGACCGTTCCGCATGCCAGCTCAAAAATGGAGCTCTCCGCATAACCCTAAGATCTTCGACAGTTGCATTGGTAACATTAACCCTGGGCTCTGTGACTGCCGATTTCGCTGCTAAATCTGCAAGTTAATTGCCTGGAAGGCCAACGTGTCCAGGGATCCATACGAGTTCCACACTAACCCCAGAAGCTTGCAAAATGTGGAGAGCGTCCTGGAAAAGCTATACTAAAGGATGGTGTATGCAAAGCTCTCGAATGCTCTTAAGTGCACAGAGGGAATCGCTAGGAATAAGGCGGTCACTAAATTTTCGATGGCGAATATACAAAAGGGCCCGGTAAATAGAATTCAGCCCGACAGAATATATGGATGTTCTGCTAGGCACACCGAAAATATAAGATTTGGTCCAATGGACAAAGGCACAACCAACACTGTCGGGGCACTTACTGCCATCGGTATATATATTCAAATAGGTCACCGTATTTTGATAAGAATTCTAAAAAAATCTCTATAGATACTAAAAACTGACATAGCAGATTTCCCGTAAACCATCATATCGCGATTGACATGGGAGACAGCACGTAACTAAAGAAGGAACCTTCTTTCCACCCTAAAAACAGCCTCTACGTGCCAATATCATGCTGCCAAAGCTGCTCACGGAATCGAAAACCTGAAGGCTTTGGACTCAGGGAGTGGTGGCTTTATCGTTCGTCTAGCTCGGGGGAGAAAACCTCGGGAAATTTGGATGGCCAGGCATGCACTTGAGCCCACAGCCATAATTAGCTAGCAGGGAATCGTAAAGTGGGTTCCTCCTACTCAGCGTAGACGCCAATACCTGGGCTGGTAGGAAAAGCTCCAGCCGCTGCACTGATGCCCTGATTATCATTTCACCACTGATAGTCGTAGTGAAGAATTAACAATGCTGCCATAGTCCAATTACGATCGAGTCAGTGCACAAAAAAGAAGAAGAAACACTCTCCGAATTCCTCCCCAGGATTTAGCGCTTAGTATCCGTAAAGTATTGAGAGAACGGTCACATCGCGATTTAACTGTGCTATTTGCGGTGACCAACAAAGTTTCCGATTGAAGATCAACCCAACGAATCTCGCCTCATCTGCGAAAGGAAGTAAATCTTGCCCATGTCGAAGACATGACGAATGTCGCCACCTATGACGCCAGAAGTTAACCAAGACTGTCTTCTCAGGTGAGAAACGCAACTTGTTTTTCGACCTCCAATCATAGAGATTTTCCAAACACCGTTGGAAACTGCGTTCCAAAAACGGTGTACGCTGAGAAGTATAGTAAACAGCAAATTCATTCACAAATAAACAGAACCAGACACCTGAGGGATGATATTGCGATATGGAATTAGCTGCTATAGGAAACAGCGTCATTCTTAGTACCGAGACCTGCGGCATACAGTTCTCTTGCATAAAATGGTTAGAGAAAACCGAACAACACCTTACTCGGAAAGCGTTTCTGCAATTTGGGCTGGGCTGGTCTGTTTACTTTTTTTTTTTTTTTTTTTTTTTTTTTTGGATGTCGGGCTTACACTTTGTTCAGTAGCTCGTTCCTTCGCTTACGCCCTGGACGTTTGGCAGTGAAGGCAGAATCCTACTGGTTAATCTCCTCTACGGAGGAAGACCCGTTTCTAGTAGAAAATTTCTGTTCGAGCACCTCGAACCGATTTGAGGTCTGGATCGGCGAAGATGGGCGTGGCTGATCTATACTCAGCCTAGAAGATTCCTCAGAAGAGGATCGACGTGTAGAGTTACGTAAGTTGTTCCTTCTTCCTTTAGAAGGTTTAGGAGGAGACCTTACAATTTGTTTCAAGAAGCCTTGTCTAATGTAGCTGGTCTTGAAATTTATGACAGTTGCCGAGAACAGAACGGATGTACCAATTGAGAAGGAGTGGGTGACCTCGAGCTGAACTACTATGTATGCTGGCAGTTTGGCAGATTTTGGCACTGACTTAGAATTAGAGGTCAAAAGCTTACGCTGCATTCTGGCTTGAATAAGATTGTCTGCGATGGTGGCCTCTTTGAAGTCGCCGGTCTAATGGCGATTTTTCGACTCAGTTCAGATTTTGCCACAGCTGAGCTATAGGTACCGCACTTGAGGGCAGAGGCTCCCCCTCAGGAGATTACTGCGGTAGGTATGGGTTTTTTGCGCATCCGGGGGTTCCCAGGCCACTCCTGACTCCTTCGTGTGGGCAACCTCCAAGTGCTGAGGGAAAGAGTCAATCAAAATGCTTGCCCACGTGAAAGCTGGAGACCCGTATCAGTAAAAAAAAGATCATGTTTGAATATCCTGAAGGATACGCATCTGAGCCTGGACTTCTGATCTCTAGTAACTGAGGAATGTGCGTAGCCTAATACACTGCTTTGTTTTCTGCTTCACCTAAACGGAGGCTAGAGACTAAACCAACCCTAGTCAATGAGCCAGGACTAGGTGTTATACCGAACTCCAGGGTGAGTGGGACGGCGAAACTGCTATATCCGCTGTGTAGCCCTGGCACCCCGGAGGGGTGAATCCGCGTCGGGCTCCGTGGTGGGTGGGGAGCACTGGGAGATGAAATTTCACACCATCTTTTATGGCACAATCAACTAAAAATAAATTGGTAATTGCACAAGAAGTAGTCGGGTAGCGTGTCGTGCCATCAAGGCGGACCTGGAGCCTCAGAGTCTCTCTTTCCGGTCGTTAGATTTTGAATGATATAACTCGGATTTTAGCATGCGGGAGCTGGATGCCGGTTTAGCATCCTCTCAACACTCCGCTCCAGGACCCGATGGTATCCATATACCGCCATGTGAACGTCTCTTCTGACAGAAAGCAACATCACCTGAACCTGAACAACCTCGTTTGGCGTGAGGGTTGTGTTTCCTACAGCTTAGCGCGAAGCACCGTTGTTCCCATCTTAAAACCGGGGAAGGACCGTAGTGTTCCTCCCACTTACCGTTCTATGTCCCTCACCAGTGCGGTTTGTAAGCTGATGGAGCGTATGATCAATGGACGGTTACGATGATGGCTCATGTCCGAGAAACTTCTGTGCAACATACAGTGCAGCTTTCGCCGATACCGCTCCACGACTTACCACCTTTTCTCCCTCTCGACTCACATCCTGAATGGTTTTCTTCGGAAGTGTCAAACTGTGGCCATATTTTTCGATCTGGAAAAAGCTTATGACACTTGCTGGAGGGTTGGCTTACTGCGTACCTTGCATAGTTGGGGCTGCCGTGGCCGCCTTCCAGTGTTCCTCTGGGAGTTCCTGAAGGACCAGGTGTTTCTCGTGCGTGTGGGCTCTGTTTGCCTTCGGGTTTTTAGTCAGGAGAACGGAGTGCCTCAAGAGTCGGTACTAAGCGTCACGCTCTTCGCTGTTGCCATCAAACCTATTGTTGAATGTCTTCCTGCTGGTATCTCCTCCTCCTTATTTGTGGACGATTTTGTAATGTATTACAGTTCTCGGCGCACGTGCCATTTAGAGCGTTTCCTACAGGCATGTATTGACCGTCTACATGCTTGGTGAGTTACAAATGGCGTCCGTTTTTCGTCCGAGAAGACAGTTTGTGTCAACTTCGTTGGGCGGAAATCATACGAACCGCCTTCTCTACATCTCGGGACCAAACCGCTGCCCTTCGCCGAAACTGTGAAGTTTCTTGGCTTGGTAATCGACCGGAAGCTTAGCTGGTCGTCCCATATCTCTTCTCTGAAGGCTAGATGTGATCATGCACTTAACATTTTTATATGGCACAGCTTGTGGAGCAGATCGCACCGTGCTATTACAGCTTTAGCGTTTGCTCTAAACCTGATTACGGGTGCATTGTATACTCTTCGGCTTGTCCTTTGGTTTTACGACGTTTAATCCCAGTCCACTATCGAGGGATTCGTCTGGCGCTGGGTACGTTTTCGACTAGCCCGGTTATTAGTTTGTCTGGGGAGGCTGCTGAACCTCCGCAGTCTCATAGGCGTGACCTGCTTCTTTGCAGCTATGCTATCCGCTTCCTTGCCTTTCCAGATAACGCGTCTTTAAGTTATTCTTTGACCGTCAATATGCAGTCAGCATGGTTGTCTTGCTTCCCGCAGGAGTTCGTTTTCGCCTGCTTTTTCGGCTCTTGGATGTTCGCCTTGGTGTTTCCATGGTGGGAATGTTTATTCCCCCCTTGGTTACGTTGCGACACCCAGTTTCACCTTGGATTTGCATCTATGCCGAAATCAACGACTCCACCTTCGGTCTTCCGCTCCGCATTTTTAGAGCTGAAGGCCAAGTTTCCCAACCATTGTTTTATTTATACCGATGGTTCCAAGGAAGACCGTGGTGTGGGATGTGCTTTCGTTTTTAATTCGCGGAGCTATACAGTTCATCTTTTGGGGCAATGTTCGATTTTTACCGCCGAATTTTTAGTATCTATCAGGCTCTTCTTTTTATACAGGGACAGGATTTAATGCAGTTTGTTATTTGTGGCGATTCCCTAAGTGCACTAAAGGGCCTTGCGGAGCTGTATCCCTGCCTTCCGTTGATACAGTGTATACAGGATCGCCTGCAATCGCTCGCTGACGTTGGCGTCAGAGTGTCGTTTGTTTGGCTTCCTGGTTTCGTAGGTGTGAGCGGAAACGAACAAGCGGACACAGCTGCCAAGTCTGCAATTTTATTGCCTAAAGTTTTAGCACCACCGTTCTTCCAGAAAATGTTCGTGTTCGCCACCGCCGGGCCATTCTTTCGCGCTGGTTGGCGGATTGGTGCGGGGTGCTTGACAACAAACTGAGAGTGGTCAAGTCCCTTCCTGTCCCCTGGCCTACTTCCTCGCGTGCATGTCGCCGCGATGAGATGGTTTTAGCGCGACTGCGTATTAGGCATTGCTGTTTTAGCCACCAGCAGTTTTTTTACGTGGGGAACCTGCACCTCAATATACTTTATGTAACGAGCCTTTGACGTTGCGTCATCTTTTATTGGAGTGCCACCTTTTTACTGTGCTGCGTGCGTCCCTGTGTCTGCCTACCGATATCTCCACCCTTCTGGGCGACAACCCTGTTTCTTGGGACGGACTTTTTAATTTTCTCCGCCGCTGTGGGATGTACAGTAGGGTTTAATTTTATCTCTGGGTTTTAACTTTTACCGACTTGTGCTTTAAGTCCCTCCTTTTTAGTCTGGCTTTTTGAGCCTTCCTACGCTAGCCCTGGTTTTAACCCTTCTGTGGTACTCCTGTTGTAGTGCTTTTACGCATTTTTAATATTTAGCTCTTTTATTTAGCCTAGGGCGCTAATGACCTTTGCAGTTGTGCGCCCTACTTCTGCTGCTGCTGCTGCTGCTACTACTACTACTACTACTACTACTACTACTGCTGCTACTGCTACTGCTACTGCTACTGCGTCCTAAACACATGGAAGGAATTATCAAAATGACACTTCTACAATGCTTGTTTGACGGCTAATAGTTGTGGAACGGACAGACAATTAAAAACGAGAAGGCCCTCATCACTTACAGATGAGTTTGTGGCCAATATTTAAATCGTTCCGTTCACTGTTTTGCGCTTGATGATCCAAAGAGCACAACGTCTACAATTTATGGGTTTCTACTGCGTTTCGCACATATTCACTGTCTAGAGGTAAGTAGTAAATCGTGACTGGCAGGTGTTCTTCCTATGACACTGTTTCACGCAAGCAGTGTAATATTGCAAGTGTGTCCACATTCGGTAGACTCCTTCCTTGTAATCTTCATACGGCAATTTGTTGACAATGCAGTATATTTTGCTCCATACATCAACGGCGATCAACGTACCTGTCGAATAAATTTATTGTTACATCAGAACAGAAACAAAAAACCGTGTCTCCTCAAGAGGTTGGTGATGATGACGATGACGATGATGGCTTAAGGGCGCTCTACTGCAAGGTTAGCGCCCTGTTGCAACTTATGGCAAAAGCAAGAGTTAAACACCTACTTCTAAGGCGCCAGAAGTTAACTTATAGTGACTTCTCTGTTAAGAAATGAAAATAAGTTTTTGAGCTCCAATCTTAAAGATTGTTCAAACACACACTGGAAACGGTGCACGCTGAGAAGTACAACAGATGGCAAAATCGTCTACGAATAAGCAGAATGAGACATCAGGAAGAGTACGCTTAAAGATCGAATTAATCGCTGTAGCAAACAGCGTACGCTCAGAACCGATGTGACTCTCACCTAGACGTTTGGGGTTCGATCCCAAGCGACCGCATGTGAGATTTGTGGTGGACAAAACGGCGCTGGGGCGGGTTTTCTCCGGGTACTCCGGTTTCCCCCGCCATCGCATTCCACCGGTGCTCCATCATCATTCATGTATCATCAGTGTCACCGCCTGCGGTGCCATTAGTAGTTAAAGCGGGCGTTAAACACTACCAAAAAAAAAAAAGAACCGATGTCTGTGGCACACTGTTCTCTTGAGTAAACGGGTAGAAAGAATCTAGCTGACCCTTACTCCGAAAAATCGTCTCTCATAAACTTCTGAACAAACAATGGAATCGTCCACGTAGATAACTAGCTAAGGAGGGAATGTAATATTCCTGCTCGCCAACACGTATCATAAGGCTTCTCCAGGTAATAGAAGATTCCATACGTTTCACAGTTCTTAGAAAGGCATTCATGATCTGCATGGTCAGCGATACAATGTGCTCGGCTGCTGATCGACGTCGGGGGAACCACACTAGGTGAGCGTCAGGAAATTATGGCATTCCAGGCATCACACCAACCATTCATTCCATCACCTTGCAAACGCAACTGGTAAGGGAAATAGTACGGTAGCTAGAGGAAGCTGACGGTCCTTTCCAGGCTTATAAACAGGTATGACCGTAGCCTCTCGTCACTGAACTGGAAATCTGGCGTCAACCCAGACACGATTAGAAACCTCGAGTAGGAAAGCCATACCTTCAGGAGAGAGATGCTGCAACATTTCAACCTAGATGCATCTAGACCTGTTGCAGAGTTTCGCAAAGATGAACGTGCATAGTCTAACTCTGCCATAGTGTATAGGTAATTGTAATTCTCGAGATTTCAGGAACTGAAGGAAAATCCTTGAGCTTCCATCTGAACCTTAACGCTAGCAGCTCATAGGAGTAACTGTTTGAGCTGAGCGAAAGCATTGCCTAAAGCGCTTGCTGTTAAGCGTTTTAACAACAGTTGCAACATGTATTTTAAGATTGGCGATTGGTATATGGGTGTGATTTACCGACCACATGCCTTTAAAAATCCCATACAATAGAAGAAGGTGCATGTCGATTAAAGGAGCTGACAATATTCGTTCCAGGATTGCTTTTTGCTGTCCTGAATATTTTGTCTGACTTTGGCACGCATCTTCTTATATTGTATTAGGTTAACCAGCGTAGGGCGTCCTTGAAAAATCAGATCACGTCCATTGTTACGCATGGCATCCGTACAGTCATCTGTCCACCAAGGAACAGCAAATCGACGAGGTCGGCCAGTCGACCGCGATATAGACTGCTCAGCAGCAGAAGGAATGGTTCGTGTGAGATGTTCAACTAACAAATACACTGGGCTGTGCTTGCTGCAAATAAAAGCAGCCAAATAGGGAAAAAGGTCCGCAATTTAGTTAAACGTTTGGAACATACAACTGGTGCCAAGAGACTAAATAAGAATTAGAAAGTTGGCATTATGATGTAATTCAGAGATGATATTCCAGTGTACGGAAACTGCCAACTGTGTAGAACAGAAAGCTGTGTCCAGATGTGAAAAACTGTGAAAGGCATCGGAAAGAAATTTAGGCCCTCCTGTCCAAAAAATGGGCCACTGGATGGCCTTTCGCATCCCCAAAATGGACGGTTGGCATTCACGTCACCGTCTAACAGAAATAGTGCTGGTAACTGGGAAACTAGGCCGTTTAAATTAGTGCGCGAGAGGTGAAAATAGGAAAGCGGATATATACAATAGATGGTGAAGTTGGTAGATGCAGTGTGACCCGTACAGCGACCAACTAAATGTCAGACTGTAAGGGCACGGATTCAGCATAAAGATTATATCTGACGAGTATCACAGTGCCCCCCATGTGCAGGCACAGCCTCTTTTGTTGATAAATCACGCCCTACAGCTTAGTAGTGCCTGAACGTAGCGTTGTCACGTAGACAGAGCTTAGTCTCCTGTAAGCAGACCACTAGGGGTGGATTCTGGTGGAGCAACAGTTCGCTCGATGTGGTCGAATTTCTTGTATGTTCCGCTGCAGGACAGTCATCGTATGGAATAAGATTTAATCTGAAAGACTACTCTCCCTATTCGACAGTGCTGGTCGGTTCAATTTGAACTTTTTAGGTGTTTGACTTACACTGTCTTCAGGAGCCTGATTCTGCCACCTCCGCACTATCCGTCTGGCAGTGGGGGCAGTATCCTCCTGATACATTTCTTCCAAGGAACTTCTTTTCGAGAACATCGAACCGATTAGAGGTGCTGATCGACGCAGATGGTCGTTGCCGAAATCTACTCCCCCCAGAAGATTCCTACGAAGAGCTTCGACATGGAGAATGGCTTGGACTTCTTCTTCCCTTAGATGTTTTGGGAGAGGAGTAATATTTCCTTTCAGGAAATAGACCCTGGCATAAGTAGTCTTAAATGTTTTCGCTAGTGTAGAATATGCAACAGATAAGCCGGTCTTGGTGCCCAAGGTCAGAGGTTTGTTTGACACTTTTTCTGGACTCCTCTTATTATTGACAGTGACAGCAGACGTCGATGCCGATGTACACTTAGAGGAGGACTTAGTGGAGGACGATGGTTGTGGTGTGGCTAGGACAATATCAGAAATATTTGCCCCTTTAATATGGTAGGTTATGGTTACAATTTCTCGCCTGGG
The DNA here is from genome assembly GCA_030762935.1 of Hymenopus coronatus. Classification (NCBI taxonomy): domain Eukaryota; kingdom Metazoa; phylum Arthropoda; class Insecta; order Mantodea; family Hymenopodidae; genus Hymenopus; species Hymenopus coronatus. Next base: position 192,054,166 of record CM060900.1, on the reverse strand, counting down.
TACCGGTGTAGTTACAAGTGAGCTATAGGCACCGGAGTGCGGGACAGAGGGTTGGCAGAGGCGCAGTAGCTTACCGGTTTCAGTGATGGTCACTCGTATTTCCTGGATTGCTGGTTCCTCCGTAAAACGGGGCCAATATCGGCAACTAGCTGCATGGTCTCCATTGCAGTTCACACACGATGGAGTGGCAGAACCTATTTCCATCGTGCGATGTCTCTCCATTTGTCGCACACATAGAATGATCAGTTTAAAATACGCTGGTGTGCCCGCTGAGTGCATGTAAGTGAGTTGGGAATATAGGGCCCTAACTCGATGGTTTCATACCCTATCTTAATCATTTGAGTTAGATCTACCCGATCAAAGGTAAGGATCGGGGTACGGGTAGGAACAAATTCACCATTTACCTTCCCTTGAACCCTTAAATGATGTGATTCCACACTTTAAAACACTATTCCGCTAATACTGCTGTGGTGTGTTATACAATTTCAAATTTACGTCCTCCAGAAAAAGTAGCTCCTCTTCAATTAAGGAAACGTTTAACTCCTCACTAAGAGTTTATAATCCAGTTTATGGGCCGCGCCGTGGCCGGGTGGTTAGACTACTCGCCTCTCACCTAGACGGCCCGGGTTGGATCCCAAGCGACCGCATGTGAGATTTGTGGTGGACAAAGCGGCGCTGGGGCGGGTTTTCTCCGGGTTCTCCGGTTTCCCCCGCCATCGCATTCCACTGGTATTCCATCTTCATTCATGTATCATCAGTGTCACCGCCTGCGGTGCCATAAGTAGTTAAAGCGGGCGTTAAACACTACCAAAAAAAAAATAAAAAAAAATAATCCAGTTTATGCATAATCTTGTAAACAACCTACTGATAGAATTTACTTGCTGTTAACTCTATACTTCGTCACACTGTAATGTAACATAATGTCAGTTATCTTAAATTGTACATTTCCCATAAATAAAACAGCATAATATATAAGTCTATATTTATCTTTTCTAGAACTATACTGTTATATTTTACAGGATTTTAATGTGCTGGACACGCAGCCTGCACAGGCGTTGATTATAAAGGAAGATGTTGAAAACCTGGTAATGTTGTGGCTGGCGGGCTCTACTGTTTTTCTGGGCCTTCTCTTGATCCTTGTTGTATCCATCTGTCTGTCCCAGAGAGCACATTATCAGCGACAGCTTAAAGCGGCTACAGTAACTGCATTTGGTAAGTTAATATATCTGACTCCACTTGTAGGTTTATTTTATTGCTCAAATATTATCAGTTTGCAACATGTATCAATATGTAACGGCTAGAAAATAAATCGCTAACAGTTGTAGTTCTAATTCTTAAAAGGGCTTAATATAGAAATATTGTTCCCATATGACTCACCTCCAGCCCGCCTGAATAGAGTGGTTTTAGCGTATCTGCCCCGCGTTCAGCAGGTCGTGAGTTCGAATTTCGTTTAGGCTGAATTTCACGAATATTATTTTCAGGGTTCTCCGCTATCCTGAGAAGGCTAATATTCGGCAACTTTAAGCTCCATGTACCCCAAGGTCATTTGAGCATCATGTCACCAATTTCATTCATCGTCCGAGACGACTATCCAGGTTAAAGGACGTTACGCCACAACAAAACAAAAATACAAATAAAAACCCTGTCCTCCATAATTAATCTATAGTACGCTTTACAAATATTTTGAAGAAAAATGAGTAATACTTGCTGATTTTGTGTACCTATCTTCTCTTAGTACTGGAGGTGAGAAAATCGTTAGTAATAGTGATGGGTTCACAATAGCAAGTTATAGGTTTGTTTTAACTGTTAACTGGATTTATTATCTTTTTATACCTTTTAAGAGTAAAATATCTGTAACATTTATAAAGTACATGATATGGACCTTAATATGGTTTTCCAATGGAATATTATATTGAGTCTAACCTATGGAATAAAAGATCTGTAATCTGCAAATGTTTATTTATGAACTGTTGTGTCATGACTGTTAGGTTTAATATTTTCTGGTTTCTATGTATTCATTTTCCTTTGGCGCTTGTGTACAACTGCTCCTAAATATGTTTTAAGATTAGGTTCCTCATAGCAGGTTAATTATAGGTTTATAAATGAGGTATGTTCTTAATTTACCATTGGAGTTTTAGATTTTACAAATTGTCATTGAAGTTTAATTTTCCAATTTAAATAACTGTTCAAAAGTTTAGAGCCAAAGTTTTGTCCTATTGGCAGCATACTTATAAATCTAATACAAAACTTCATAACTATTTTCGGCTGTTGCTACAGAAATACATATTACAATATCTACCAACTGTTTTTACCAAAATGCCAATTTTGGAGAAACAATAACATTTCTGGGCATAATGGGTAATGACAATGTAAAAATGCCCATTTGTAATTTCTGCCTGGAGTTGTTCTTCCCTTCTTTTCACTGTCAAAGAGACATGTATTTTTTCTGGATTTTTGTGTAAGCAATCCTGAAAAGGATAGTAAGAATACACGGATTTCTGTTTAATCTTGGCCTACTATGGAACTGTGACTGAGGTTGTGATGAAAACTCCTATTTCTGTTTTTCTTTCCAGTTCCTCAGCATTGGCTTATAATTTTAGGATATTTACTGCTGAAACTGCTGATCCTCGTTGTGATTATTCTATATGCTCGGTTGTGCATCCACTATCTGTCATCTTCATATCTCGATCATGATGATGATCATCATTATGATTGGTGATGATGATAATGGCGTTTAAGGGCGCTCAACTGCCGAGGTCATAAGCGCCCTTATGATTAAAACTTGGCAATAGCCAGTAAGAAAATACCAAACAAAAAAGTAAACACAAATAAAAGAGCTAACACAGTTGAAACGGAAGTAACAGAAACGTCCAGCCCTCTAACCAGAGCTGGATATAAAACTCCATCTAAAATCAACACATTAAAACCAAAAGAGTTTAAAAAACCGCTATCACACTAAAACGTCAAGGTAAAAGAAAGTTTTGCTAACAATTTAAAAACCCTGTCCACTGCTCTTGGGTCATCTGCCAGGACCTCAGCAAGAGAGGCCGGCATGCCCATAGATGACCGAATGTGTGCCAGGTGACCACACTCCAGCAACACATGACGAACTGTCTGTGCCTCCCCACAGAGCGCACAGACAGGAGCAGGTTCACGTTTAAAAAGGTAACTGTGAGTAAAAATACAGTGGCCAATTCTTAGCCGAGCTAGTACTACCTCATCCCGGCGGAATAAACGAGAGGAGGTTACCCAGTTGACAGGGAGGTCCTTCACCTCTCGCAGCTTATTACCACGGAGAGCCGACCACTCCGCATGCCAAGTCGAAAAAACGGCTCTCCGTACAGCCACTCTAAAATCTTCTGCTGTTGAATGGGTAATCGTAACACTGGGCGCTGTGACTGCCGATTTCGCTGCCAAATCCGCCGTGTCATTCCCTGGCAAGCCAACGTGTCCAGGAATCCATGCGCACTCCACATTAAAACCAGAAGCGTGCAAAATGTGGAGAACGTCCTGGATGCGCTGCACCAAAGGATGGTAATTGTACAGCTCACGAATGCTCTGAAGGGCACTAAGGGAATCACTAAGAATAAGGCAGTCACCTAATTTTCGACGTCGAATATACAGAAGGGCTTGATAAATAGCATATAGCTCGGCAGAATATATAGATGTGCAACTAGGCAAACCGTAAGTAGAAGTTGCGGTGCCAGTTACAAAGGCACATCCAACACCGTCGGGGCTCTTACTACCATCGGTGTAAATACAAATACGGCCACTGTATTTGGATAAAAATTCTAAAAAGCAACGACGAATACTATCAAGAGGCGTAACAGATTTCCCGTAGAGCGTCATCCCGAGATCGACATGGGAGGTAGCGCGTAACCAAGGGGGGTGTATACTCTCTCCCTTGGATAACAGCCGAGGAATGTCAACATGGTGCTGGCGTAGAAGCTCACGGAAGCGAAAACCTGCTGGCCTGGGGCTCAGAGAGCGGAGGCAGTATCGCTCGTGCAGCTCAGGGGAGAAAAACGCGTGATAAGTTGGATGCCCAGGCATACACTTCAGCCCACAGCCATAATTAGCAAGCAGGACATCACGCCGACAACGCAGAGGAGGTTCTCCCGATTCGGCGTAGAGGCTAACAACTGGGCTCGTTGGAAAAGCTCCAACGGCCACACGGATGCCCTGGTTATGGACTGTGTCTAACCTTCTGAGCACTGAAGGTCGAGCTGAAGAATACACAATGCTGCCATAGTCCAACTTCGAACGAATCACAGCACGATAAAGACGGAGCAATGTCGTCCGATCCGCACCCCAAGACTTGCCACTTAGTATCCGTAAAAGATTTAGAGAACGGTCACATCGTGCTCTAAGCTGTGCTATTTGTGGTGCCCAACAAAGTTTCCGATCGAAGATCAAACCAAGGAATCTCGCCTCGTCTGCGAAAGGAAGTAAATCTGGCCCGAGTCGAAGAGACGGCGGCATTTGCCACTTACGGCGCCAGAAATTAACGCAGACTGTCTTCTCAGCGGAGAAACGAAAACCGTGTTTTGAGCTCCAAGCATAGAGATTGTCCAAACACCGCTGGAGACGGCGTTCCAAAAACGGTGTACGCTGAGAAGTACAGAAGATGGCAAAGTCGTCCACGAATAAACAGGAAGAGACACCTTGAGGCACACATAGTGATATGGAATTTATCGCAATAGCAAATAGAGTCACGCTGAGTACCGAGCCCTGCGGCACTCCGTTCTCTTGAATAAAATGGTTAGAAAAAACCGAACCCACCCTCACTCGAAAAACGCGGTCCCACATAAACTCCTGAATGACCAACAGTAGGCGTCCACGTATGTTCCAGTTGTGTAGAGTACGCAGTATTCCCGCCCGCCAACACGTGTCGTAGGCCTTCTCGAGGTCAAAAAATATCCCAACTGTGGGGCTGTTCTTAAGAAACCCGTCCATAATCTGAGTTGACAGAGAGACAAGGTGGTCAGCAGTTGAACGTCGTCGTCGAAAGCCACACTGGATGTTCGTCAGAAGATTGTGGGATTCCAGCCACCACACCAACCGTCCATTGATCATGCGTTCCATCACCTTGCAAACGCAACTGGTGAGGGAAATAGGACGGTAACTGGAAGGAAGATGGCGGTCCTTTCCAGGTTTAAGAATGGGTATGATGGTGGCCTCCCGCCACTTGTCTGGAAAAATGCCATCAACCCAGACACGATTATAGACCTCGAGTAGGAAATCTTTGCCATCAGGAGAGAGATGTTGCAACATTTGGACGTGGATACCATCTGGACCTGGTGCTGAGTGTCGTGATGAGGAGAGTGCATTGTCTAGCTCTGCCAGGGTGAAAAGGCGATTATAATCCTCAAGGTTGCCAGAAAGAAACGAGAATTCTTGAGATTCCACCTGGTTCTTAACTGTAAGAAACTCAGGGGAATAGTTGCCTGAGCTAGACACCTGAGCGAAAGCACTGCCTAAAGTATTCGCCACGTCAAATGTATCAACAACAGCTCCGGTAGGTGTTTTGAGGCCGGCGATGGGCATATGGTTCGGTTTCCCAGCCACACGTCTTAACTTATCCCATACGACAGAGGAAGGTGTATGTCGATTAAAGGAACCCACGAATTTATTCCATGACATCTTTTTGCTATCCTTAATAACCCGCCTAGAATGTGCACGCATCCGTTTATAGTGTATCAGGTTATCCAGTGTAGGAAAACGCTGGAAAACCCGTAGAGCTCGTCTGCGAGCGCGAATAGCATCCCGACAGTCAGCGGTCCACCAAGGTACCGGAAATCGACGGCTGTAGCCAGTCGAACGCGGAATGGATTGCTCAGCAGCAGAAAGAATGGTCCCTGTAAGATGTTCGACCAAGTGGTTCACAGAGTCGTGCTCTTCGTAGCTAAATTCAGCCAAGTGGGAGTACAGTTCCCAGCTGGCGTGGTCTAGGCGCCAACTAGGTAAACGGGTGGAACATACAACGGGTGTCAAGACACTAATACGACAAGGAAAGTGGTCACTAGAATGCAAATCCGAGATGATATTCCAGCATAAGGTGACTGCCAGCTGAGGGGAACAAATTGCAATGTCAATGTGTGAAAAACTATGAAATGCGTCAGATAGAAAGGTGGGCTCTCCGGTGTTCAAGAGAGCAAGATTCTGACTATCCAAGAAGTCTTTAAGTAGCGTACCTCTCGCACAAGCCCGAGGAGAGCCCCAAAGAGGGTGATGGGCATTCACGTCGCCTACCAATAAAAAGGGTGGTGGTAACTGCGAAATGAGGTGTTCTAAGTCGCTGTGCGAGAGGTTCGCAGATGGAGGCAAATAGATACTGCAAATGGTGAATGAAGCGGAGGGTAGCTTAATGCTGACAGCAACGGACTGGATTGCAGATTGTATGGGTACAGAGTTGGCAAAAATATCATCTCGAATAAGCATCATAGTGCCCCCATGTGCCGGGACACCGTCCTCCGGGGATAAATCACATCGTACGGAGGAGTACTGCCTGATGGTAACGGTGTCCTGTGGACGGAGCTTCGTCTCTTGTAAACATACAGCCAAGGGTTCATGCTGGCGCAGCAACAAGTCAAGCTCTGGTCGATGTGGTCGAATTCCGCGTATGTTCCAATGGAGGATAGCCATTGAGTATATTATGGGATAAGTTTCAAATCGAAAGACGCTTCTGCAGATTGGGATTAGCTGGTCGGTTCAATTTGTTCTTCTTAGGCGTTGGGCTAGTACTATTTTCAGGAGCACGATCCTGCCGTTTACGCACTGTCCCTCTGGCAGTGGCGGCAGAATCCTCCTGGTCCATCTCCTCCACAAGGGAGGTCCCTTTTTCAAGAGCAGTTTTCGGTCCAAGTAGTTCGAACCGATTTGATGTGCTGATCGGCGAAGACGGCCGTCGCCGATTCACGCCCTCCTCCCCAGATGACCCTTCAGAGGAGGATACACGTGTGGAGTTGCGTGAACTTTTCTTACCTTTAGATGACTTGGTAATAGATTGCACATTCTCTTTCAAAAAGTCTTGTCGTACATACTTGGTCTTAAACTGTTTTTCTGGGGCAGAAGACGTGAATTTAATAGCTTTAGTTCCGGAGGTCGAGGCTTTAGGTGACAAGTGTGCAGGACTATTCTGTAAGCTGGCGGATTTGGCAGATGTTGATACCAACTTCGGTGTAGGTGCCGAAGGCTTTGGCAGCGCTTGGGCTAAAATAACCTTTTCCGCAATTGTAGCCCCGTTCATATCGCCGGTCTGTGTTGCGATTTCCCGACGCGGTACCGGTTTAGCTGCAACTGAGCTATAGGTACCGGACCTCGGGGCAGAGGGTTGGCGGAGTCGCAGGAGCTTCCGGGCTTCCAAGAAGGACACCTTCTCTTTCACCCGTATCTCCTGGATCGCTCGTTCCTCTGCAAAACGGGGGCAGTCTCGGGAACTAGATGGGTGTTCCCCGTTACAGTTCACACACGATGGAGCTGAAGCACAAGCCCCATCGTGGGAGATGTCACCGCAGTGGACGCAGGTGGACTTGCCGGTACACAACTCACTAGTGTGACCAAAACGTTGGCATTTAAAGCACCTCAGCGGATTGGGTATATAAGGCCTAACTTCGATGGCTTCATACCCTGCTCTAATCTTTTGAGGCAGATCAACCCGATCAAAAGTAAGAAACAGGGTACGAGTAGGCAGGAATTCACCGTTGATCTTACGTTGTACCCGATAAACAGCTGAGACACCCTGAGTCGCTAGATTTTCTTGGATCTCCTCAATAGACAAACCGTCCAACGCGCGGGTTGTTACTAAACCGCGGGAGGAGTTCAGCGACTTGTGCACTTCGACCTTCACTGGATAGCTGGCTAACATGGTGGCTTTAAGAATCCTTGCAGCTTGTGAGGCGGAGTTGGCTTCGACAAGAAGTGTACCATTGCGAGCTCGAACGCAGGATTTAACAGGACCAGCAATGGCATCGAGACCCTTTTGGATAGTAAAAGGCCTCACCGTAAGGAATTTCTTACCTTCCTCTGTCCTATGAATAACCAAGTAGCGAGGACCACATGACTCGACTACTTCCTTTCCAACGTCTTTATTAAGGGGTTTTAATTTTGGTGCCATAGAAAAAATGGTATAAATTCATCCCCCAGTGCTCCCCACCCACCACGGAGCCCAACGAGGGGTCACCCCACTGGGGTGACAGGGCTACACAGGGGATATAGCGGGCTCGCCGTCCCACTCACCCTGGAGTTCGGTGTAATACCTAGTCCTGGCCGATTGACTAGGGGTGGGTTAGTCCCTAGCCTCCCGTTTAGGCAAATCAGAAACCAAAGCGGTGTATTAGGCTGCGCACCCTCCCCAGTTACTGAAAGACAGAAGCCCAGGCTCAGGTACGCAACCCTCAACCAACCAGGATATTCCTCTTCACCGACACGCGTCTCCACGCACGGCCTACACGTGGGTGGGCATTTTCACCTACTGACTCCCTCACCACTCTGAGGTTGCCCACAGAGGGAGTCAAGGTGGCTCGGGACCCCGGATGCGCCTAACCCGTACCTACCGTAGTAGGCCCCTGGGGGGATTATGATTGGGGTTTAAGGATGCTCAACTGCTAGGTTACTAGCACCCTTAGAAATAAAATAGGCAGTGCATATCAATAAATAAGTCAAAAAAAAAATGGTTTAAACTATAAAGGAGTGTAAAAGCAAAAACACAACCAGACCTGATAAAAATCTAAAATCCAGGCTAAAAGTAAGGGAATGAGTGTCGATTAACTTAAAATGGAGCAAAGCTAATCGCGTCTAATATAAAAGAATTAAAATCTACAGCTAGTGTTCCAGGACATCTACCTAGCGAAATAAAGAATCAAAATAAAATCAGATTCTTAATGGAAACGGAACCTGGGATAAAAATTTAAAACTCTGAGATATCGCTCCAGTATTATCTGCCAAGATTTTCAAAAGGTCGGCCGGCAATTGGAGAGTGGCTCTCAATTGTATCAGAGAAGCGCACTCCACCAAGACATTTCGGACTGGCAATGGCGCTGCCCAAAGCGCGCAAACAGGAGCAGATTCACTCTCAAAAATGTAGCTATGAGTAAAATGGCAGTGGCCTATGCGTAAGCGAGCTAAATGCATCTCCTCTCGACGGGATAAACGAGGTTACCCAGTTCACAGAAAAGTCCTTCAGTTCTCGTAGCTTGTTGCCACGGAGAGCCGACCACTCTGCATGTCAGCAGGAAAGTACCGACCTCCGCACAACAAGCTTGAAGTCTGATTACGTAACCCTAGAAATCACAGGATTGGGGCCCGTGGCTGCCGTCTTCGCTGCCAAATCCGCCGGTTCATTCCCCGACAAACCAACGTGTCCAGGAATTCAAACGCGGTCCATATAAAAGCCTACACGTGCAAAATGTGGAGCGTATTCTGGATACGCTGTACGATAGGATAGTAGTTGTACAGTTCCCGAAAACACTGAAGGCACTGAGGGAATCAATCATTATAAAGCAGTCACCCAGATTTCGACGGCGAACAAAGAGAGTAGTGGTGGTGGTGGTGGTGGTGGTGGTATGGGCGCACAACTACTAAGGTTATTAGCGCCCTAGGGTTAAAAAATTAAAATTGAAAGGGATTAAAAAGACTAAAATTGGACTACCACACAAGAGTTAAAAATATGGAAACAACATAAAAAGCAACCAAGGTGAGATTAAAACCGAGGGACTAGTATATCACAGGGGTAACGCCACTAAGGGAACACGCAAAGTAACTTAAATGATGAGTCGGTAAAAATATAAAACACCCAGATAAAATTATACCTGACCTTACATCCCGCAGCGGATAAGAAAAGTAAAAAGTCCTTCACAAGTTCTAGGGTTGTTACCTAGCAGTGTGGGAAGATCGGAGGCCAGGAACAAAGATGTACGCAGCACAGTAAAAATGCGGCACTCCGATAAAACATGTCTCACCGTCAAAGGCTCATTGAAAGATGAAATCCTGTACTCCGCGAATGAACGACAAAAGCAGATCCCACAACACGGTCATCCTAGGAACCATCCGTGTAACTGAAACAGTGGTTCTGAAATTCGGCTGCCAGCTCTAAAGAGGCCTAGGACGGAGTCATTGATTCCGGCATGGATGTCAACCCAAAGGGGAAAAGAGTTTCGCAGCGTAACCAGGGGGAAAGGAACATTCCCCCAGTGGCAAAAGAGGCGATAGAAGCAGACGAAAACGAAACCCTGCGGGAAGCAATGCTTGTACACTAGCTGCATATTGACGGTCAAGACACTCGTCAAAAACTAACTGCGAAGTAGGATGATCTGGTGTTGCATGGAGTCGGATAGCGTAGCTGCACAGAAGAACTTCACGCCTATGGCATAGCGGAGGTTCAGCAGCCTCCGCATACAAACTAACGACTGGACTAGTCGGAAAGCCACCCCGCGCTAACTGAATCCAGCGGTGGTGAACAGGGTCCAAACGACGTAAAACCGAAGGCCGAGCAGAAGAGAACACAATACTCCCGTAATCAAGCTTCGAGCGGACAAGCGAACGGTAAAGCTGCAATAGAACGATGTGATCGGCTTCCCAGGATGTATCACATAAAACACGTAAAATATTAAGCGAGCGATCCCATCGAGCTTTCAAGCAAGCGATATGAGACGACCAGTTAAGTTTCCTATCGAATGTTAAGCCGAGAAACTTCACTGTTTCGGCGAAGGGCAGCGGTTATGGCCCGAGGCGGAGAGAAGGCGAGTCGTAACGTTTCCGACGCCAGAAGCTGACACAAACCGTCTTCTTAACAGAAAAATGGAAACCATTTTCAACGCTCCAAACATACAGATGGTTGAGGCAAGCTTGAAGGCAACGCAACCAAAGGCTTGTGCGCCGAGAGCTGCAATAAATTGTAAAGTCGTCAACAAATAAAGAGGAGGAAAAACCAGCTGGAAGACAATCATCAATAGAATTGATTGTGATAGCGAAAAGAGTGCAATTGACTACCGACCTATGAGGTACTCCATTCTCCAGACTAAAAACACGGGAGCAGACAGAACCTAAACTCTCGGAGGAGCACTGGTAGGCGGCCACGACAGCCCCACTTATGCAAGGTATGCAATACGCCAGCCCTCCAGCATGTGTCATAACCTTTCCCTAGGTCTATAAATTTGGCCACAGTTTGACACTTTCGTAGAAAGCCATTATGGATGTGAGTCGAGAGGGGGACAAGGTGGTCAGTCGAGAAGCGATATCGGCGAAAGCCGCATTGGATGTTGCACAGAAGTTTCCCATACTCGAGCCACCATCGTAACCCTCCATTGATCATTTGCTCCATCATGTTACAAACTACACTGGTAAGGGAGATCTGGGAGGTAACTGAAAGGAAGTCTGCGATCGTTTCCCGGTTTTAATATTGGAACAACAATAGCTTCACGCCAAGCCGCAGGAAGAATGCGATTAAAGAGGCTCAGGAGATAAAGCTTACCGTCAGAAGAGCGGTGTTGTAGCATTACGATATGGATACCATACGGTCCTGGAGCGGAGTGACTAGAAGATACTTAGGAGGCATCCAGCTCCCGCATGCTAAAATACGAGTTATAGCACTCAGTTTCCGAGGATCGCAAAGAGAACCTTTGAGACTCAACCTCCGCCTTAATGGCACGAAATGCCGGGTGATAATTGGTGGAACTGGACACATTGGCGGACGTGCTGCCAAGGGCATCGGCAAAGGCAAACGGGTCAACAACGGTGTCAGGTTCCACGAAAAGCCCCGGTATTGCAGAACTAGTCTGCTTACCAGCAACACGGCGGAGCTTCTCCCAAACAATGGATGAAGGTGTTTTGCGATTAAAGGTACACACAAACGAAGTCCAGGAAGCCCGTTTGCTGTCCTGAATAATGCGGCGTGCCCAGGCGCGGGTTTGTTTGAAAGTGTTCAAATGCTCCAAAGTATGACGATAATGGTGTTTAATGGCGCTCAACTGCCGGGGTCATTAGCGCCCTTATGATTAAAACTTGGCAATAGTCAGTAAGAAAATACCATTGCAAAAAAAAGTAAACACAAGTAAAAGAGCTAACAGAGTTGAAACGGAAGTAACAGAACTGTCGAGCCCTCTAAACAGAGCTGGATATAAAACTCCATCTAAAACCAAAAGAGTTTAAAAAACTGCTATCACATTAAAACTTCAAGGTAAAAGAAACTTTTGCTAAAAATTTTAAAACCCTGTCCACTGCTCTTGGGTCATCTGCCAGGACCTCAGCAAGAGAGGCCGGCATGCCCATATACTACCGCATGTGTGCCAGGTGACCACACTCCAGCAGCACATGACGAACTGTCTGTGCCTCCCTACAGAGCACACAGACAGGAGCAGGTTCACGTTTAAAAAGGTAACTGAGAGTACAAATACAGCGGCCGATTCTTAGCCGAGCTAGTACTACCTCCTGCCGGCGGAATAAACGAGAGGAGGTTACCCAGTTGACAGGGAGGTCCTTCGCCTCTTGCAGCTTATTACCACGGAGAGCCGACCACTCCGCATGCCAAGTCGAAAAAACGGCTCTCCGTACAGCCACTCTAAAATCTTCTGCTGTTGAATGGGTAATCGTAACACTGGGCGGTGTGGCTGCCGATTTCGCTGCCAAATCCGACGAGTCATTCCCTGGCAAGCCAACGTGTCGAGGAATCCATGCGCATTCCACATTAAAACCAGAAGCGTGCAAAATTTGGAGAACGTCCTGGATGCGCTGCACCAAAGGATGGTAATTGTACAGCTCACGAATGCTCTGAAGGGCACTAAGGGAATCACTAAGAATAAGGCAGTCGCCTAATTTTCGACGTCGAATATACAGAAGGGCTTGATAAATAGCATATAGCTCGGCAGAATATATAGATGTGCAACTAGGCAAACCGTAAGTAGAAGTTGCGGTGCCAGTGACAAAGGCACATCCAACACCGTCGGGCCTCTTAATACCATCGGTGTAAATACTTATACGGCCACTGTATTTGGATAAAAATTCTAAAAAAAAAAAAAAAAAAAAAAATCCACGAATACTATCAAGAAGCGTAACAGATTTCTCGTAAAGCGTCATCCCGAGATCGACATGGGAGGTAGCGCGTAACCAAGGGGGATATATACTCTCTCTCTTGGATAACAGCCGAGGAATGTCAACATGGTGCTGGCGTAGAAGCTCACGGAAACGAAAACCTGCTGGCCTGGGGCTCAGAGAGCGGAGGCAGTATCGCTCGTGCAGCTCAGGGGTGAAAAACGCGTGATAAGTTGGATGCCCAGGCATACATTTCAGCCCACAGCCATAATTAGCAAGCAGGACATCACGCCGACAACGCAGAGGAGGTTCTCCCGATTCGGCGTAGAGGCTAACAACCAGGCTCGTTGGAAAAGCTCCAACGGCCACACGGATGCCCTGGTTATGGACTGTGTCTAACCTTTTGAGCACTGAAGGTCGGGCTGAAGAATGCACAATGCTGCCATAGTCCAACTTCGAACGAATCACAGCACGATAAAGACGGAGCAATGCCGTCCGTTCCGCACCCCAAGATTTGCCACTTAATATCCGTAAAAGATTTAGAGAACGGTCACATCGTGCTCTAACCTGTGCTATATGTGGTGCCCAACAAAGTTTCCGATCGAAGATCAAACCAAGGAATCTCGCCTCATCTGCGAAAGGAAGTAAATCTGGCCCGAGTCGAAGAGACGGCGGCATTTGCCACTTACGGCGCCAGAAGTTAACGCAGACTGTCTTCTCAGCGGAGAAACGAAAACCGTGTTTCGAGCTCCAAGCATAGAGATTGTCCAAACACCGCTGGAGACGGCGTTCCAAAAACGGTGTACGCTGAGAAGTACAGAAGATGGCAAAGTCGTCCACGAATAAACAGGAAGAGACACCTGTAGGCACACATAGTGATATGGAATTTATCGCAATAGCAAATAGAGCCACGCTGAGTACCGAGCCCTGCGGCACTCCGTTCTCTTGAATAAATGGTTAGAAAAAACCGAGCCGACCCTCTCTCGAAAAACGCGGAACCGCATAAACTCCTGAATGACCAACGGGAGGCGTCCACGTATGTTCCAGTTGTGGAGAGAACGCAATATTCCCGCCCGCCAACAGGTATCGTAGGCCTTCTCGAGGTCAAAAAATATCCCAACTCTGGGGCTGTTCTTAAGAAACCCGTCCATAATCTGAGTTGACAGAGAGACAAGGTGGTCAGTTGTTGAACGTCGTCGTCGAAAGCCACACTGGATGTTCGTCAGAAGATTGTGGGATTCCAGCCACCACACCAACCGTCCATTCATGATGCGTTCCATCACCTTGCACACGCAACTGGTGAGGGAAATAGGACGGTAACTGGAAGGAAGATGGCGGTCCTATCCAGGTTTAAGAATGGGTATGATGGTGGCCTCCCGCCACTTGTCTGGAAAAATGCCATCAACCCAGACACGATTATAGACCTCGAGTAGGAAAGCTTTGCCATCAGGAGAGAGATGTTGCAACATTTGGAAGTGGATATCATCTGGCCAAGGTGCTGAGTGTCGTGAAGAGGAGAGTGCATTGTCTAGTTCTGCCAGGGTGAAAGGCGATTATAATACTCAAGGTTGCCAGAAAGAAACGAGAATTCTTGAGATTCCACCTGAGTCTTAACTTTAAGAAACTCAGGGGAATAATTGTCTGAGCTAGACACCTGAGCGAATGCACTGCCTAAAGTATTCGCCAAGTCAAATGTATCAACAACAGCTCCGGTAGGTGTTTTGAGACCGGCGATGGGCATATGGGTCGGTTTACCAGCCACACGTCTTAACTTATCCCATACGACCGAGGGACGTGTATGTCGATTAAAGGAACCCACGAATTTATTCCACGACATCTTTTTGCTATCCTTAATAACCCGCCTAGAATGTGCACTCATCTGCTGATAGTGTATCAGGTTATCCAAAGTAGGAAAACGCTGGAAAACCCGTAGAGTTCGTCTGCGAGCGCGAATAGCATCCCGACAGTCATCGGTCCACCAAGGTACCGGAAATCGACGGCTGTAGCCGGTCGAACGCGGAATGGATTGTTCAGCAGCAGAAAGAATGGTCCCTCTGAGATGTTCGACCAAGTGGTTCACAGAATCGTGCTCTTCGTAGCTAAATTCAGCCAAGTGGGAATACAGTTCCCAGTTGGCGTGGTCTAGGCGCCAACTAGGTAAACGGGTGGAACATACAACGGGTGTCAAGACACTAATACGACAAGGAAAGTGGCCACTAGAATGCAAATCCGAGATGATATTCCAGCATAACGTGACTGCTAGCTCAGGGGAACAGATTGCAATGTCAATGTGTGAAAAGCTATGAAAGGCGTCAGAAAGAAAGGTGGGCTCTCCCGTGTTCAAGAGAGCAAGATTCTGACTATCCAAGAAGTCTTTAAGTAGCGAACCTCTCGCACAAGCCCGAGGAGAGCCCCAAAGAGGGTGATGGGCATTCACGTCGCCTACCAATAAAAAGGGTGGTGGCAACTGGCGAAATTAGGTGTTCTAAGTCGCTGTGCGAGAGGTCCGCAGATGGAGGCAAATAGATACTGCAAATGGTGATAAAGCGGAGGGTAGCTTAATGCTGACAGCAACGGACTGGATTGCAGATTGTATGGGTACGGAGTTGGCAAAAATATCATCTCGAATAAGCATCATAGTGCCCTCATGTGCCGGGACACCGACCTCCGGGGATAAATCACATCGTACATAGGAATACTGCCTGATGGTAACGGTGTCCTGTGGACGGAGCTTCGTCTCTTGTAAGCATACAGCCAAGGGTTCATGCTGGCGCAGCAACAAGTCAAGCTCTGGCCGATGTGGTCGAATTCCGCGTATGTTCCAATGGAGGATAGCCATTGAGTATATCATGGGACAAGTTTCAAATCGAAAGACGCTTCTGCAGATTGGGATTAGCTGGTCGGTTCAATTTGTTCTTCTTAGGCGTTGGGCTAGTACTATTTTCAGGAGCACGATCTTGCCGTTTCCGCACTGTCCCTCTGGCAGTGGCGTTAGAATCCTCCTGGTCCATCTCCTCCACAAGGGAGGCCCCTTTTTCAAGACCAAATTTCGGTCCGAGTTGTTCGAACCGATTGGATGTGCTGATTGGCGAAGACGGCCGTCGCTGATCCACGCCCTCCTCCCCAGATGGCCCATCAGAGGAGGATACACGTGGGGTGCTGCGTGTACTTTTCTTACCCTTAGATGACTGGGTAGAAGATTGCACATTCTCTTTCAAGAAGTCTTGTTGTACATACTTGGTCTTAAACTGTTTTTCCGGGGCAGAAGACGTCATGAATTTACCAAGTTTAATTCCAGAGGTCGAGGCTTTCGGTGACACGTGTGCAGGACTATTCTGTAAGCTAGCAGATTTGGCAGATGTTAATACCGACTTGGGTGTAGGTGTCAAAGGCTTTGGCAGCGCTTGGGCTAAAATAACCTTTTCCGCAATAGTAGCCCCGTTCATATCGCCGGTCTGTGTTTCGATTTCCCGACGCGGTACCAGTTTAGCTGCAACTGAGCTATAGGTACCGGACCTCGGGGCAGAGTGCTGGCGGAGTCGCAGGAGCTTCCGGGCTTCCAAGAAGGACACCTTCTCTTTCACACGTATCTCCTGGATCGCTCGTTCCTCTGCAAAACGGGGGCAGCCTCGGGAACTAGATGGGTGTTCCCCGTTACAGTTCACATACGATGGAGCTGAAGCACAAGCATCTTCGTGGGAGATGTCACCGCAGTGGACGCAGGTGGACTTGCCGGTACACAACTCACTGGTGTGACCAAAACGTTGGCATTTAAAGCACCTCAGCGGATTGGGTATATAAGGCCTAACTTCGATGGCTTCATACCCTGCCCTAATCTTTTGAGGGAGGTCAACCCGATCAAAAGTAAGAAACAGGGTACGAGTAGGCAGGAATTCGCCGTTGATCTTACGTTTTACCCGATTTACAGATGAGACACCCTGAGTCGCAAGATTTTCTTGGATCTCTTCAATGGAGAAACCGCTCAACGCGCGGGTTGTTACTACACCGCGGGAGGAGTTCAGCGACTTGTGCACCTCGACCGTCACTGGATAGCTGGCTAACATGGTGGCTTTAAGTATCCTTGCAGCTTGCGAGGCGGAGTTGGCTTCGACAAAAAGTGTACCATTGCGAGCTCGAACGCAGGATTTAACCGGACCAGCAATGGCATCGAGACCCTTTTGGATAGTAAAAGGGCTCACCGCAAGGAACTTCTTACCTTCCTCTGTCCTATGAATAACGAAGTAGCGAGGACCACATGACTCGACTACTTCCTTTCCAACGTCTTTATTTGAAATCAGGGGTTTAAGTTTTGGTGCCATAAAAAAATTTTATAAATTCATCCCCCAGTGCTCCCCACCCACCACGGAGCCCAACGAGGGGTCACCCTACTGGGGTGACAGGGCTACACAGGGGATATAGCGGGCTCGCCGTCCCACTCACCTTGGAGTTCGGTGTAATACCTAGTCCTGGCCGATTGACTAGGGGTGGGTGAGTCCCTAGCCTCCCGTTTAGGCAAATCAGAAACCAAAGCGGTGTATTAGGCTGCGCAGCCTACCCAGTTACTGAAAGACAGAAGCCCAGGCTCAGGTACGCAACCCTCAAACACCAAGGATATTCCTTTTCACCGACACGGGTCTCCACGCACGGCCTACACGTGGGTGTTCATTTTGACCTACTGACTTCCTCACCACTCTGAGGTTGCCCACAGAGGGAGTCAAGGTGGCTCGGGACCCCAGGTGCGCCTAACCCGTACCTACCGTAGTAGGCCTCTGGGGGGGCTCCAATGTAGGTTGATGTTGAAATACCCTAAGAGCCCTCCAGCGAGCACGAATGGCATTGTAGCACTGGGCAGTCCACCACGGGACCGGTACTCTTTTAGGGTGGGAAGACGATCGGGAGATTAAATACTCGGTAGCGAATATCACAACAGAATTCAAGTGCTCGGCCATGTGGTCAACCGCGTCGAGCTTATAGTCACTGAATACAGGCAGAGCAGAAAAGAGCGTCAAGTCCGATTTAGACAATTGTCAGGTGCCCGAACGCGATAAGGATAGCGTGGCAGAAGAATCGGAAATGAAGGTAGGTTCACCGGTGTTTAAAACAGCGAGAATATATCGATCAAAAAGATCAGCAAGGACAGTTCCCCGAGCGCAGGCCCTAGGAGAACCGCAAAGGGGATGGTGGACATAGAAATCACCCAGCTGAAGAAAAGGTGTCGGGAGCTGAGACAAAAGATGGAGTATGTTGGCGGCGCTGAGGATAGGCGACGGCGGAACATAGAAATTGTAAAGAGTAACTGAGAAACCAGAAAGAGTTAGTTAGACAGCAACAGTTTGCAAAGTAGTGATAAGTGACACCGGCTGGCCGCAGATGTTATCGCGCGTTAGTATCATAGCACCCTCATGAGCAGGAGAAACCTCTTCCGGTGTAAGATCAAAACGCACCCGAAGGTATTGTTGCTGGGCAAAAGCATCTTGGGGGCGAAGTTTCGTCTCCTGCAAACACAGAACAAGAGGGCTATATGCCCGTAATAACAGCTGCAATTCGACCCTATGCCAATGAACACCACGTATATTCCATGTCAAGAGAGCCATAGAGTAAGGGTAAATACGTTAGGGTAATCGGCGAGTCAGAGAGACATGAGTTTGCATCTGGAAGAAAAGCAAATGGCGGCAAACGAGGATACACAAATTTAATGGGGACGTTTTTTGCGGTTTTTAGACATACGATGGTATAGCCCGTCTCTACGTCAGTATCCGCGGATGTTCGGAAACCTGAAGTTTCCCTATGGCTAGTAGAACGAGTACAGGATTTTGAGGGTACATCAGCGACCTTCAGTTTTTCCGACTGCGCTCCTGAGAGACAGTGGCAGATGATGTCGGTAAAACTAAGGGCTTACGAACAGATTCTGGAGAAATGACATCTGATGCAGTGAACCTATGGATGTTGAAGCCTGCAACGTCCGTGTGGTCAGCAACTGGTTGGTTTGAGTATACACGTCGGAGACTGGCACGGTTTGTAGTGCCACCGAGGTAACAGGAGCGCGGTGGATCGCTGAGGCGTAGCTTGAGAGAGTCGCAGGTTGCAGTTTCCCGGAAAAGTCAGGCGTTGCTTCACGCGCAAATCCTGGATGGCCTTTTCTTCGAGAAATCTCGGACACTGCCGGGAGCTAGAAGAATGGTTCCCTTTGCAATGGACGCAGGAAGGGTCTCGACCACAAGCATCCTCACCGTGAGCAGGTTGGCCACAACGTTCACAAGTAACGTCGAAGGAGCACCGACTTTGGGTGTGACCAAACTTCTGACTTCGGAAGCAGCGCATAAGGTTTGGTACATACGGCCGCTCACTTACAGTAAAATTCCTCAGATAAGGTGGTATTCTTGAATATTAGGAACACTGTCCCTAACGCAACCGACTGACCATCACGTTTACCTTGAAGACAGTACGCCTGGTGTTCACCTGGGTCGGAGAGATTGGAAACAATTTCTGAGTCTCAAAGACCGTCTGAACTAGAGGTGGTCACCAAGCCTATACATGTGTTCAATGATTTGTGTGGTACCACAGTTATTGGGTAGGAACCAAATAAGATGGCCATCAGGAGTTTCTTGGACAGGTCTTCGGTCTTGGTTTCCATTAACAGCGCACCGTCCCTGGTCCTGGTAGCATTGGTCACTTTGCCACAGATCCTGTATATTTCTCGTTGAATGTAAAACGGGTTAATGTCTCGCATATTCTTAGATTCACAAGCCAAAGTCGTAATCAGAAAGCGGTCAAATATAGAAGTTATGCGCGGAGGGATCATAATGAAAAAGCCCCCTTCCGGAACCGTCGGCGTCAGCCTGCCATCCGGGGTAAAGAGAAAAAGATACCAGAAATACTTTCCGGTCTGTGCCGCCTGGTAGACTCCTACCTGACCAATCTCAAAGAGTACCTCAGAAGGAGTTACCCTCCAGCCACCCCTACTAGTCTATACGGGTAAGCCCTTCACCGTGTACAACCCGGCTTTAAGCCTCTACAACAGGTATAACCACCTGTGGCTTCCCACTTTCGGCCGTGCTGTGTAATAACGCAAATATGGATTTAGGGGACTTATGGTTATTTACACCGGGTTTCCGTTAGCGATAACACGACCGGTCCGTGATTCTAACCCAACGAAACGTGTTCGTCGGGAGATTAAAACGGACCGGGGCCCCAAGGTGGTTACGTGGGTGTACATAACGGTATGGACGGGCTCCGCACCTAAGGCTTACACACAGGGGCAGTAGGAACGGTCCACTGAACCTTCACGCCTGAGAACTCCGAAGAGCACACATGTTGGAATTCGCGCTGGAAGCGTAGGACAGGAACCACGGAGATAGAACAAAGATTGCTGTTGGTTAGGCAGGAGTTAATACATCTAAAGGCTTAAAACTAAATATGTAAAGAATAAGCCTAGAAGAGGAAGATGATGAGGAGAAATAACTCACTGCCACAAAAAGAGACACAAGCAAATAGGCACACAAACACAAAACGTGGCTCAGTTGGTGGCGATGGGGATGATGAGATGGCGGCAAGTGGCTCGGAAACCTCCGGGTGCGCCAAACCCCTACCTACCGTAGTACGTCCCTGGGAGGCACCATTATGAGGTTGCCCATATGAGGGAGTCCAAGATTGGCTCGAGAGCCTGAGTGCGCAAACCACCAACCATCATCATCATCATCATCATACACGATGCGTCAAGAGACTTACAACACATGCGAAATAGCCACTTGAATGCAAATGCACGCTGAAATTCCAACTCAAGGAAATTGCTAACTGGGGTGAACATATTGCTACATCAAAATATTAAAAACTGTGAAAGGCGTCAGAAACAAAGGCCACGGTGTTGCAGAGAGCTAAATTATTGTTGTCCAAGTAGTTTGCAATGAGCTTACCTCTCGCACCTGCCCAAGCTGAGCCTCAAAATGGGTGATGGGCATTCACATCGTCCACCAACAGAAATGGTGAAGGCAGCTACACAACTAGGTCGTCTAAGTCCGTGGGCCAGAGGTCTGCAGAGGGAGGCACATGTGCAATACAAACGATGAAAATAGCGGTATGCAGCTTAACCCTGACAACGATGGACTGGTAGTCAAATTTTAAGGGGGGGCCGCGCTGTGACTCAGTGGTTAGACCATTCGCCGCTCACCTAGACGGGCTGCATTCAATCCCAAGTGACCACATGTGAGATTTGTGCTGGACAAAGCGGCGCTGTGGCGGGTTTTCTCAGGGTTCTCCGGTTTCTCCCGCCATCGCATTTCACCAGTGCTTCATCTTCACTCATGTATCATCAATGTCACCGACTGCGATGCCCTAAGTAGTTACAGCGGGCGATAAACAGATTGTAAGAGTACAGATTCGCCGAAAATATCTCTCGGATAAGTATCATAGTGCCATCATATACAGGGATACTATTCTCCGGTGATAAATCACAACGTATGGAGCAGTCCAGCCTGATAGTAACGCTTTGTTGGGGACGGAGCTTTGAATCTTGTAAGCACACAACCAAAGGCTAATGCTGGTGCAGCAAAAGTTCAATCTCTGGTCTATATAATTTAACTCCGCGTATATTTCGTTGTGCCATAGCCAGAGTCGATACAATGGAATACACTTTAAATTGAGGAACGTTTCTGCATGGAGGCGGTGCTGGTTGCTTTAGCTTATTCCTTTTTTGGGTGTTTAACTAACACTGTACCTGACTTCTCGCACAAGCCCTTGGTGAGCCCCAAGGTGGATGGTGGGGATTTAGGTTCCTAACTATAAAATTTCACGCTACCTAACAATAAAAAGGGTGGCGGTAAGTGCAAAACTAGGTCTTCTAATTCGGTGAGCGAGAGGTCAGCAGATAGAGACATCTAGATGCTAGAAATGGTAAATCTTGTGGAAGGCAGCTTAAACTGTACAGCGACTGGATATCAGATATTAACAGTACGAATTCGGTGAATATATAATCACGAATTAACTTCATATGGTCAACGTGTGACGAAACAGCGTCCTCCGGGGATATGTCGCAGCTTACGGAAGAGTACTGCCTGATGGTAACGGTGTCCTGTGGACGGAGCTTTGTCTCTTATAAGCATAAACCTATAGTTGATGCTGACGCAGCCACAAGTTAAGCTCTGTTAGATGTGGTCTAATTCCACGTATGATAACAATGATAACAAATTGAGTATATTTTGGGACAGGTTTGAAATCAAAAGACGCTTCTGCAGATTGGGCCCAGCTGGTCGTTTCACTTTGTTCCTTTTAGGCGCTGGGCTAGTACTTTTTTCAGCAGAAAGACCAAAACTATCCCTTTGGCAGTGGGGGCAGAATCCTCCTAGTCAATATCCTCCACGGGGGAGGACACCTTTTCAACAGCAAATTTCGGTCCGCGAGTTTCGAACCGATTAGAGGTACTGATCAGCGGAGAAGGCCGTCGCTGATCTGTGATCTCCTCCCCAAATGACCGCTCAGAAGAGGGTCTACGTGGAGAGAGGCATGGACTTTTCTTACCCTTAGATGACTTGGTAGGAGATTTCACATTCTCTTTCAAGAAGTCAGGTCGAACATAGTTGGTGCAGAATACGTCGCGGATTTACCATCTTAGTTCCCGAATTCGAGGATTTTGGTGACAAGTGTGCAGGACTGCTCTGTAAGCTGGCGGATTTGGCAGATGTTAATACAAACTTAATGTAGATGTCGAGGGCTTTGGCAGCGCTCTGGCTAAAAGAACGTTTTCCGCAATAATAACACATTTTATATTTCTGGTCTGTGTTGCGCTTTCCCGACACTGCACAGGTTTAGCTGCAATTGAGCTATAGGAACCGGACCTCGAGACGGAGGTTTTGCTGAGTCGCAGGAGCTTCCGCATTTCCAAGGATACCATCTCTTTCACCCGTATCTGCTGGATCGCTGATTCTCTGCAAACTGGGGGGCAGTCTCGGGAACTAGATGGGTGTTCCCCGCTTCTGTTCACACACGATGGAGCTGAAACGCAAGCCCCATCGTGGGAAATATCACCACAGTGGACGCAGTTTTACAACTTGCTAACATGACTAAAATATTGGCATTTATAATACCTGAGCCGGTTTGGTAATAAGGGCTCAATAGATTCTTACCCTGCCTTAACTTTTTGAGGGAGGTCAACCCGATCAAAAATTAGAAACGGGGCAGAGATAGGTATGAATCCAGCATTGACCTTACGCTGTAGCTAATAGGTGGTTGTCACGCTTTTATCCGCCATATTCTATTAAATCTCGTCGGTTTTTATTCCATAGAGAGCGCCGGTGTTGATCACAACACGTGAGGACTTTACCGTCTCACCCATAGGATTTTCTTTGATGTCCTCAATGGACAAGCCGTCCAAAGTGCGGGTTTTTACCACAGCGCGGGAGCAGTTCAAGGATTTATGCACCTCGATCATCATTGGGTAGCTAGCTAGCTTTGGGGCCTTGAGGATCCTTACAGCCTTGGATGCGGAATTGGCTTCAACAAGGAGTGTAGCGTTGCGAGCACCAACGTAGGATTTCACTGGACCAGATATGTTATCGAGACCCTTTTCTCTAGTAAAAATGCTTACCATTAAGGGCTTCTTACCTTCATCTGTCCTATGAATTAACAAGCAGTGAGGACCACATGCCTCGAATACTTCCTTTCCAACATCTTTACTTGAAGTAAGGGGATTTTTGTTTTAGTGCCCTTAAATATGGTGTATATTCATCCCCCAATGCTCCCCATACACTACGCAGCCCAACACAGGGGACACAGCAAGCTCCTGGCCGATTGACTAGGGGTAGATTAGTCCCTAGCCTCCCGTTTAGATAAAGCAGGAACCTAAGTGGTGTATTAGACTACTCACCCTTCCTAGTTGCTGACGCAGGATTTAATGTTAAATAAATCTAGTCAATAGAAAATGAATTTATACTGCCCAAAAAACCAATGCTAACGCCTAATTACTGAAGATCAGAAGCCCAAGCTCAGATGCGCAATCTGCAACCAACCAGAATATCCCTTTCCACCGACACAGGTCTCCACACACGGACTACCCTTGGGTGGGCATTTGGACCTACTGATTACTGCACCACTCAGAGATTGCCCACAGAGTAAATCAAGGTTGGTTCGGGACCCAGGGTGCACCAAACCCTTACCTGTCTTGGTAGGCCTCTGAGGGGAATTCAAGCTCTGGTCCATTTGATCTAGCTCCGCGTATGCTACAGTGTTGGATAGCCTTGTCTATATGATGAGATCAGTTTTAATTTGAGAGACTTTTCTGAATATTAGGTGGTGCTGGACTGTTTAGCCGAAGTCCTTTTGCGTCTCGGACTAACATTTTGTTGAACAACCTTATCGATTATGCACTGCGCATCGTACACTGAAGACAGAATCCTCCTGCCCCAACTCCTAAACGGCAGACCTATTTTCAGTAGAAAATTTCGGTTCGAGAACCTCGAACCGATAACAAGTACCGATCGGCATAGATGATAGTCGCCGATCGATACTTCTCCCAGAAGATTCCTCAGAAGAGAATCTTCTTGGAGAGTCGCGTGAAATTTGGTTACCCTTAGAAGTTTTGGGAGTGGTCTGGACAATATATTTTAGAAAGTCTTGCCTGACATAACTGGTGTTGAATTGTTTGTAGGTGCAGCATACGTTACAGGTTTACCAGTCTTATTTCCCGAGGTTGAAGGTTTAGCTGATAAGAGTGCTGAACTGCTCTGTAGGCTGGCAGATTTGGTATTTTTGATGCCAACTTTGTAGATGATGCAGTCTTGGGCAGTGTTCTGTCTGCAAGGACCTTCTGTGCAAAAGTATTCCCGTTTATATTCCTAGTTTAAGTTGCGATGTGCTGATGCGGCACCGGTTTAATTACAAGAGAGCTAAGCGTGCTGGACTTCGGGACAGAGGGTTGACGGAGGCACAAGAGCTTCCAAGAAGGACACCTCCTCATTCACCCGGATCTCCAGGGTCGCCTTCTGCTCTGTAAAATGGGGATATTCGCAGGAACTGGATGAATATTAGCCATAGAAATTCACGCACGTTAAAGCTGAACCACGCACACCATCATGGGAAAGATCGCCACAGGTGGCACAAGTGGATTCGCCCTTACAAAAATCACGCGTGTGGCTAAAACGTTGACGCTTATAGCATCTGAGCGGGTGTTGTTATATAAGGCCTAACCTCGATGACTTCATACCCTGCCTCAATCTTTTGCGGGAGTTCTACCCGATCAAAGGTAACGAACAGGGTACGGATAGGCATGAATTCTCAATTGAGTTCACGCTGAACCTAATAGACAGCTATTACACCTTGATCCCCCATGTTCACTTAAATCTCCTCAGTGCTTATCCGTCAAGAGCGCGGGTGGTGATCACACCGCGTAATGAGCTATATACTTCGACATAACGGGGAAACTGGATAGCATTCTAGCCTTCAGATTTTGGTTAGCCTGGGATGCAAAAATGCCTAATCCAGCAACGAGCCGTTACGGGCCCTAATACAAGATTTCAGAGGGCCAGCTATTTCAGCGAGGCCCTTAAAATCACAAAAGGGCTCACAGTAAAAAGTTCCTTCTTTCCTCCCACTGTCGTATTTACAACTAAGTTCCAAGTACCAAAAGACTCGACTATTTCTTTTCCTACATTATTAGCAGTAAGGTTTTCAGTTTTGATGCCATAAAGGTATAGAGAAATCCATCCCTCAGAGCTCCCCACTTACCGTGGAGTGCAACAAGGAGTCACCCCACTGGGGTGAAAGGGCTATAGCGGTCGTGCCGTCCCATTCACCTTGGAGTTCGGTATAGTACCCAGTCCTGGCCAATTGACTAGGGATGGGTTAGTCCTTGGCCTCCCGTTTAGGGAAAGCAGAAAGCAAGGTTGTGTATTAGGTTGCGCATCCTCCCCTATTACTGAGAAACAGAAGCCCAAGCTCAGATATGCAGCCGTCAACCAACCAGGATATTCCGTTCCAACGACACGGGACTCCACGTATGGCCTACACATAGGTGGACATTTTGACCTACTGACTCCGTCACCACTCGGAGGTTGCCAGCTGAAAGAGCTAAGGTTAGCTCGCGACCCCGGGTGTGTCAAATCCGTATCTACTGTAGTAGGATCATGGGGGTTGATTAACCATAGCTTTACTAAATAGTGATAATGTTGATTTAATTGTTTTTTCACACAAGCCGTGTGTAGGACAGGAGTTGGATAGGCAGAGTCAGATTGAAAAATTCAATGCTATAACCGGAATTTGAACCACGGATCTCCCGATCTCCAGCTAGCTGCTCTGCCTCTGAGCTACCATGGCAACATGCCGGCATGGCATTGAACTTCTCAACTGACTCGCATAAACCGCAAGGTGCTCACAAATTATTTTGAGAAGGCAACCCAAACTTACAATGCTGCTAGGACCCTAAGTCCCAGGATTCATAGTATTGCCATAGTAGCTCAGTGGCAGAGCAACAAGCTAGAGACCGGGAGATCCATGTTTCAAATCCGGTTATGGCACTGAATTTTTCAGTCTGAATCTACCTATACAGTGATAATGTTATTGTTAAGTTCCAGCAAACATGATGGGTAACACCATTGTTCAGCTTCATGAGAATTTATCTCTTTTCAAAATGTTGAAACTTCAAATTCAATTAAGAGTCTATATCGGGGTTTTTCAGAAACTTATGAACCTCATTATAGGATAAATTACAAGAGTAGGTCTGAGGCATACTAATGACAGTTTCCCCAATATTCCAGTTGTATCATAGCAATGAGATTAGAATCACCTTATGTTATATGTCTAAAATAAGATAAAGCTACAGAAAACTACTATATTCAGGAATTTGCTCCAAAACTCAGATGTACACCTATTAGCATACATGATTAAAGTAGACATGATGGCAATAATGGCAAATACAAAATTAATGAGGTTGAATAGAGCCATCCTACATAGAGAAAGAAAGAGAATGTATAGAATACCTTGGCATTCGATGTTATACTAAAAGCTTCTTTAAGTTTACAGATTACTTCCAAGCAGTCTGAAAATAAGGCAAAAAACATTGGAAGGGAATAACTAGGGCATGGCACTCTATTTGGGGCAGGCGCTTGTTCTGCCTATTCTGCTCAATCAATAAGGAAGCTGTAAAGGTCCTGTCACTGCTGTGTTCTCGCTCCTATTTTTGGCCGCCCAGTGCATTTTCTCACCTTTTCCTTCCCTCCATGGGGGTGCCCATCGTGGGTTTACAACTGAGGTTACCCAAATTTAGTCGTGCACGTTTTGAACTTGAATAGTGCGCTGAATGTCCAATATCGAAATATGAATACAATGCTAATTACAGTTGATATGGGCAAGAAACATAGGAAATACGAGCATCCAAAATAGGGCATGTGTACCCAAAAAGACGAAAATCCTCCTGCAGATTAGTCCACACAAGTCTTTATACTGTAGATGGTCGAGCCAAGACATTTAAATACCTGTAAATAATGGATATAAAATACATTAAGCATCGCCGTAGTTCAAGTGCTGTAGATACGAAGGCAAATAAGAAATACGTGATTTAGACAAAACTATCGCTCACTGTGAGTACATAAAATTAAGGCGAGCAAAAGAAAGTAATCCTAGATGTTCTTCGGTGTAACCAGATTTCAAGGAAAGCGAGTTGGAACAATAATTTGAATGTATTTGCTGTAAATTGGAAAAACAACAACGAAAGAATGCGAAGAAATTGGTCTCTTTGCCACAATTTAACTCTGAGTGATTAGCCTAACGTATCTTTATGAACCTTGCCATACTTTTGAATGAACGGAAAAGGAAAACATCCGTTGGTTGTACCTATGCGGTACATTTATCAGGTATCAGCTTCTTCTGAAATTCAATATCTTCTGGAACTCTTTCATTATATAGAGATCATCTTTATTTGCTGTCCCCCCAGGGCCATACCACGGTAGGTACGGGTTTGGCGCACCCGGGGGTTACCGAGCCACTTATGCCATCTTATCTCCATCGCCACCAACTGTGCCACATTTTGTGTTTTTGTACCTATTTGTTTGTGTCTTTTTGTGGGAGCGCATTTACACGCTTCATCTTCTTCCCCTTCTAGTCTTACTCTTTACATATTTAGTTTTACGGCTTAAGATTTATTAACTCCTGCCTCACCAACAGGGATCTTTATTCTATCTCCGTGGTTCCTATCCCACGTTTCCAGCGCGGCTTCCAACATGTGTGCTCTTCGGAGGTCTCAGGCGTGAAGGTTGAGTGGACCGTTCCTACTGCCCCTATGTGTAAGCCTTAGGTGCACAGCCCGTACATACCGTTATGTACACCCCGTAGGTTCCTTGGGGGCCCTGTCCGTTTTAATTTCCCGACGAGCGCTGCTCGTTGGCTTAGACTTACGGACCAGTCGTGTTACCGCTAACGGAAACCCGGTGTAAACAACCACAAGTCCCCTGAATCCATGTCTGCTTTATTACGCAGCATGACCAAAAGTATGAAGCCACAGGTGGTTATACCTCTGGTAGGGGCTTATAGTCGGGTTGTACATGGTGAAGGGCTTACACTTATGGATCAGCAGTGGTGCCTGGAGGGTAACTCCTTCTGAGGTATTCCTTGAGATCGGTCTGGTAGGGGTCTATCAGGCGGCACAGACCGGAAAGTGTTCTGGTGTCTTTTCTCTCTGCCCACGGAAGGCAGGCGACACCGACGGTTCCGGAAGAGGGTCTTTCCATTATGTTATCTTCGCGCAAAACCCCTTCTTTTGACCGTTTTATAGTTGTGACCTTGGCCTGCGAAGAGAAAGCTATGCGAGATATCAGTCCGTTTTGCATACAACGCGAGATTGACAGGATATGTGGTAAAGTGACCAATGCCACCCGAACGCGAGGCGGTACGCTTTTGATTGAAACGAAGACGGAAGACCTGTCCAAGAAGCTCCTGAAGGCCAGCTTGTTGATTTCCTACTCCTAAAGGTGGCTTCTCACAAAACTTTGCACACCTGTAGGGGCGTCGTAACTACCTCGTGTTTAGATGGTCTTTCCGAAGCAGATATTGTCCCAAATTTATCTGACCTCGGTGTATGCCAAGCGTACCGTCTGCTAAGCGAACGAGATGGTGAATCAGTGGCATTGCGTACGGTATTTCTGACTTTTAAGGGCACCACAATACCCGAGACCCTGTATTGTGGATATGAACGCGTCTCTGTGCGACTGTATGTGCCAATCCCAATGCGCTGTTTTCGGTGCCAACGGTTCAGTCACACGCAAACTCGGTGCACCTTCGACGCTACCTGCGAACGTTGCGGCCAAGCTGCCCACGGAGAAACTGCTTGTGCTCGAGACCCTTGTTGCGTCCATTGGAAAGGGAACCATACATCTAGCTCCCGGCAATGTCCACGTCTTCTCAAGGAAATGGCCATACAGGAGTTGCGAGTTAAGGAACGCCTGACTTTTCCGGAAGCCAGGGGTCGCTTCCAAAATCTGCAGCCTGCAACCATTTCAGGCTACGCCTCAGCGCTCCGCCCCCCCCCCCCCAGGGGCCTACTACGGTAGGTACGGGTTAGGCGCACCCGGGATCCCGAGCCACCTTGACTCCCTCTGTGGGCAACCTCAGAGTGGTGAGGGAGTCAGTAGGTCAAAATGCCCACCCACGTGTAGGCCGTGCGTGGAGACCCGTGTCGGTGAAAACGAATATCCTGGTTGGCTGAGGGTTGCGTACCTGAGCCTGGGCTTCTGTCTTTCAGTAACTGGGGAGGGTGCGCAGCCTAATACACCGCTTTGGTTTCTGATTTGCCTAAACGGGAGGCTAGGGACTAACCCACCCCTAGTCAATCGGCCAGGACTAGGTATTACACCGAACTCCAGGGTGAGTGGGACGGCGAGCCCGCTATATCCCCTGTGTAGCCCTGTCACCCCAGTGGCGTGACCCCTCGTTGGGCTCCGTGGTGGGTGGGGAGCACTGGGGGATGAATTTATACCATTTTTTTCTATGGCACCAAAACTAAAACCCCTTAATAAAGTCGTTGGAAAGGAAGTAGTCGAGTCATGTGGTCCTCGCTACTTGGTTATTCATAGGACAGAGGAAGGTAAGAAGTTCCTTACGGTGAGCCCTTTTACTATCCAAAAGAGTCTCGATGCCATGCTGGCCCGGTCAAATCTTGCGTTCGAGCTCGCAATGGTACACTTCTTGTCGAAGCCAACTCCGCCTCGCAAGCTGCAAGAATACTTAAAGCCACCATGTTAGCCAGCTATCCAGTGAAGGTCAAGGTGCACAAGTCGCTGAACTCCTCCCGCGGTGTAGTAACAACCCGCGCGTTGGACGGTTTGTCTATTGAGGAGGTCCAAGAAAATCTAGCGACTCAGGGTGTCTCATGTTTATCGGGTACAACGTAAGATCAACGGTGAATTCCTGCCTACTCGTACCCTGTTTCTTACTTTTGATCGCGTTGACCTCCCTCAAAAGATTAGGGCAGGGCATGAAGCCATCGAAGTTAGGCCTTATATACCCAATCCGCTGAGGTGCTTTAAATGCCAACGTTTTGGTCACACTAGTGAGTTGTGTACCGGCAAGTCCACCTGCGTCCACTGCGGTGACATCTCCCACGATGGGGCTTGTGCTTCAGCTCCATCGTGTGTGAACTGTAACGGGGAACACCCATCTAGTTCCCGAGACTGCCCCCGTTTTGCAGAGGAACGAGCGATCCAGGAGATACGGGTGAAAGAGAAGGTGTCCTTCTTGGAAGCCCGGAAGCTCCTGCGACTCCGCCAACCCTCTGCCCCGAGGTCCGGTACCTATAGCTCAGTTGCAGCTAAAAAGGTACCGCGTCGGGAAATCGCAACACAGACCGGCGATATGAACGGGGCTACAATTGCGGAAAAGGTTATTTTAGCCCAAGCGCTGCCAAAGCCTTCGGCCCCTACACCCAAGTTGGTATCAACATCTGCCAAATCCGCCAGCTTACAGAATAGTCCTGCACACTTGTCACCGAAAGCCTCGACCTCGGGAACTAAAGCTGGTAAATTCACGACGTCTTCTGCCCCGGAAAAACAGTTTAAGACCAAGTATGTACAACAAGACTTCTTGAAAGAGAATGTGCAATCTATTACCAAGTCATCTAAGGGTAAGAAAAGTACACGCAACTCCACACGTGTATCCTCCTCTGAAGGGTCATCTGGGGAGGAGGGCATGAATCGGCGACGGCCGTCTTCGCCGATCAGCACATCCAATCGGTTCGAACTACTCGGACCGAAATTTGCTCTTGAAAAAGGGACCTCCCTTGTGGAGGAGATGGACCAGGAGGATTCTGCCGCCACTGCCAGAGGGACAGTGCGGAAACGGCAGGATCGTGCTCCTGAAAATAGTACTAGCCCAACGCCTAAGAAGAACAAATTGAACCGACCAGCTAATCCCAATCTGCAGAAGCGTTTTTCGATTTGAAACTTATCCCATAATATACTCAATGGCTATCCTCCATTGGAACATACGCGGAATTCGACCACATCGACCAGAGCTTGACTTGTTGCTGCGCCAGCATGAACCCTTGGCTGTATGCTTACAAGAGACGAAGCTCCGTCCACAGCACACCGTTACCATCAGGCAGTACTCCTCCGTACGATGTGATTTATCCCCGGAGGACGGTGTCCCGGCACATGGGGGCACTATGATGCTTATTCGAGATGATATGTTTGCCAACTCCGTACCCATACAATCTGCAATCCAGTCCGTTGCTGTCAGCATTAAGCTACCCTCCGCTTCATTCACCATTTGCAGTATCTATTTGCCTCCATCTGCGGACCTCTCGCACAGCGACTTAGAACACCTTATTTCGCAGCTGCCACCACCCTTTTTATTGGTAGGCCACGTGAATGCCCATCACCCTCTTTGGGGCTCTCCTCGGGCTTGTGCGAGCGGTACGCTACTTAAAGACTTCTTGGATAGTCAGAATCTTGCTCTCTTGAACACCGACTCTTTCTATCTGACGCATTTCATAGTTTTTCACACATTGACATTGCAATTTGTTCCCCTCAGCTGGCAGTCACCTTATGCTGGAATATCATCTCGGATTTGCATTCTAGTGACCACTTTCCTTGTCGTATTAGTGTCTTGACACCCGTTGTATGTTCCACCCGTTTACCTAGTTGGCGCCTAGACCACGCCAGCTGGGAACTGTACTCCCACTTGTCTGAATTTAGCTACGAAGAGCACGACTCTGTGACCCACTTGGTCGAACATCTCACAGGGACCATTCTTTCTGCTGCTGAGCAATCCATTCCGCGTTCGACTGGCGACAGCCGTCGATTTCCGGTACCTTGGTGGACCGATGACTGTCGGGATGCTATTCGCGCTCGCAGACGAGCTCTACGGGTTTTCCAGCGTTTTCCTACACTGGATAACCTGATACACTATAAACGGATGCGTGCACATTCTAGGCGGGTTATTAAGGATAGCAAAAAGATGTCATGGAATAAATTCGTGGGTTCCTTTAATCGACATACACCTTCCTCTGTCGTATGGGATAAGTTAAGACGAGTGGCTGGGAAACCGAACCATATGCCCATCGCCGGTCTCAAAACACCTACCCGAGCTGTTGTTGATACATTTGACGTGGCGAATACTTTAGGCAGTGCTTTCGCTCAGGTGTCTAGCTCAGGCAATTATTCCCCTGAGTTTCTTACAGTTAAGAATCAGGTGGAATCTCAAGAATTCTCGTTTCTTTCTGGCAACCTTGAGGGATATAATCGCCTTTTCACCCTGGCAGAGCTAGACAATGCACTCTCCTCTTCACGACACTCAGCACCAGTTCCAGATGGTATCCACGTCCAAATGTTGCAACATCTCTCTCCTGATGGCAAAGATTTCCTACTCGAGGTCTATAATCGTGTCTGGGTTGATGGCATTTTTCCAGACAAGTGGCGGGAGGCCACCATCATACCCATTCTTAAATCTGGAAAGGACCGCCATCTTCCTTCCAGTTACCGTCCTATTTCCCTCACCAGTTGCGTGTGCAAGGTGATGGAACGCATGATCAATGGACGGTTGGTGTGGTGGCTGGAATCCCACAATCTTCTGACGAACATCCAGTGTGGCTTTCGACGACGACGTTCAACTGCTGACCACCTTGTCTCTCTGTCAACTCAGATTATGGACGGGTTTCTTAAGAACAGCCCCAGAGTTGGGATATTTTTTGACCTCGAGAAGGCCTACGATACGTGTTGGCGGGCGGGAATATTGCGTTCTCTGCACAACTGGAACACACGTGGACGCCTACCGTTGGTCATTCAGGAGTTTATGCGGGACCGCGTTTTTCGAGTGAGGGTGGGCTCGGTTTTTTCTAACCATTTTATTCAAGAGAACGGAGTGCCGCAGGGCTCGGTACTCAGCGTGACTATATTTGCTATTGCGATAAATTCCATATCACTATGTGTGCCTCAAGGTGTCTCTTCCTGTTTATTCGTGGACGACTTTGCCATCTTCTGTACTTCTCAGCGTACACCGTTTTTGGAACGCCGTCTCCAGCGGTGTTTGGACAATCCCTATGCTTGGAGCTCCAAACACGGTTTTCGTTTCTCCGCTGAGAAGACAGTCTGCGTTAACTTCTGGCGCCGTAAGTAGCAAATGCCGCCGTCTCTTCGACTCGGGCCAGATTTACTTCCTTTCGCAGACGAGGCGAGATTCCTTGGTTTGATCTTCGATCGGAAACTTTGTTGGGCACCACAAATAGCACAGCTTAGAGCACGATGTGACCGTTCTCTAAATCTTTTACGGATACTAAGTGGCAAATCTTGGGGTGCGGATCGGACGGCATTGCTCCGTCTTTATCGTGCTGTGATTCGTTCGAAGTTGGACTATGGCAACATTGTGTATTCTTCAGCTCGACCTTCAGTGCTCAGAAGGTTAGACACAGTCCATAACCAGGGCATCCGTGTGGCCGTTGGAGCTTTTCCAACGAGCTCAG
This sequence comes from Hymenopus coronatus, assembly GCA_030762935.1. NCBI lineage: Eukaryota > Metazoa > Arthropoda > Insecta > Mantodea > Hymenopodidae > Hymenopus > Hymenopus coronatus. Next base: position 192,020,208 of record CM060900.1, on the reverse strand, counting down.
TTGTTAGCCTCTACGCCGAATCGGGAGAACCTCCTCTGCGTTGTCGGCGTGATGTCCTGCTTGCTAATTATGGCTGTGGGCTGAAGTGTATGCCTGGGCATCCAACTTATCACGCGTTTTTCTCCCCTGAGCTGCACGAGCGATACTGCCTCCGCTCTCTGAGCCCCAGGCCAGCAGGTTTTCGTTTCCGTGAGCTTCTACGCCAGCACCATGTTGACATTCCTCGGCTGTTATCCAAAGGAGAGAGTATACACCCCCCTTGGTTACGCGCTACCTCCCATGTCGATCTCGGGATGACGCTCTACGGGATATCTGTTAAGCCCCCTGATAGTATTCGTCGTTGTTTTTTAGAATTTTTATCCAAATACATTGGCCATATTTGTATTTACACCGATGGTAGTAAGAGCCCCGACGGTGTTGGATGTGCCTTTGTCACTGGCACCGCAACTTCTACTTACGGTTTGCCTAGTTGCACATCTATATATTCTGCCGAGCTATATGCTATTTATCAAGCCCTTCTGTATATTCGACGTCGAAAATTAGGTGACTGCCTTATTCTTAGTGATTCCCTTAGTGCCCTTCAGAGCATTCGTGAGCTGTACAATTACCATCCTTTGGTGCAGCGCATCCAGGACGTTCTCCACATTTTGCACGCTTCTGGTTTTAATGTGGAGTACGCATGGATTCCTGGACACGTTGGCTTGCCAGGGAATGACACGGAGAATTTGGCAGCGAAATCGGCAGTCACAGCGCCCAATGTTACGATTACCCATTCAACAGCAGAAGATTTTAGAGTGGCTGTACGGAGAGCCGTTTTTTCGACTTGGCATGCGGAGTGGTCGGCTCTCCGTGGTAATAAGCTGCGAGAGGTGAAGGACCTCCCTGTCAACTGGGTAACCTCCTCTCGTTTATTCTGCCGCAAGGAGGTAGTACTAACTCGGCTAAGAATTGGCCACTGTATTTTTACTCACAGTTACCTTTTTAAACGTGAACCTGCTCCTGTCTGTGCGCTCTGTGGGGAGGCACAGACAGTTCGTCATGTGTTGCTGGAGTGTGGTCACCTGGCACACATTCGGTCATCTATGGGCATGCCGGCCTCTCTTGCTGAGGTCCTGGCAGATGACCCAAGAGCAGTGGACAGGGTTTTTAAATTTTTAGCAAAAGTTTCTTTTACCTTGACGTTTTAGTGTGATAGCAGTTTTTTAAACTCTTTTGGTTTTAATGTGTTAATTTTAGATGGAGTTTTATATCCAGCTCTGGTTAGAGGGCTGGACGTTTCTGTTACTTCCGTTTCAACTGTGTTAGCTCTTTTACTTGTGTTTACTTTTTTGTTTGGTATTTTCTTACTGCCTATTGCCAAGTTTTAATCATAAGGGCGCTTATGACCTCGGCAGTTGAGCGCCCTTAAACACCATTATCATCTTATCAGCGCTCCGCCGCACTCCTGCTTCCTCAGTGGCCCTAGAAACCGTGCCTGTAGCCAACGCGTGTACTCAAACAGAACTGACGCCGACCACAATAACCTCGCAGTCTTCAACATTCACACCACCCACTGACACAAGTTCTATTTCTCCAGAACCTGCACGTAAGCCGCTAGTGAGTTCGACACCATCTGTCGCATCTGATCATCAGTGCAGACGTAAGAAACTCAAGGCCACTGATAAAGCTTCCAAGTCCGGTTCTCGTTCTACGAGCCGTAGGGGATCTTCCGCGTCCCGAACATCAGCGGATAGCGCCGACGAAGGTGGCTATACTCTTGTGGCTCCAAAGAGTGCAAAGCACAAGAAACGCCCACCTTAACTCCATCTACTTCGTTTCCACCATTTGTTTGCGTACTAGCTACAAAACCATATTATGACATCGGTAAGCTTTCACGCCTCTACCTGTGTTCCATGGCTCTCCGCAGTGTCCATACCCATAGGGCCGAATTGCAGCTGTTACTTCGGTCCTATGACCCTCAGATTCTGTGTTTGCAAGAGACAAAGCTTCGCCCCCCCCCCTGATGTATTTGCCCTGCACCAATACCTTCCCATGCGGTTTGATGTTACCCCGGAGGAGGGCTCTCCTGCTCATGGTGGTGTTATAATCCTGACGCGCAATGACATCTGCGGTCAGCCAGTCTTGCTTACTACTACCTTGCAAGCAATTGTTACCCAACTTACCCTTCCTGGTTTCTGCTTTACCGTATGGAATGTCTACGTTCCGCCTTCATCTATCCTCTGCGCCGCTGACATTCTCCATCTCTTGTCACAGCTCACAGCACCTTTTCTTCTTCTGGGTGATTTTAATGCCCACCATCCCCTATGGGGCTCTCCTAGGGACTGGGCGCGGGAGCCCGTTCTTGCTCACCTTTTCGATCAAAATAATCTCTCTGATCTGAACACCGGTGAACCTACTTTCATTTCCGATTCTTCTGCCACGCTTTGCCACCTGGACCTTTCTGTTTGTTCAGCACAGCTTGCTCACCGCTTCCAATGGAACGTAACATCTGACACTCATTCCAGCGATCATTGTCCTTGTGCCCTGACCTTGCTTTCACATCGCATTCCCTCATCGCGTGCGAGCACTTTGCAGCTGTCTAAGTTGGACTGGGCGCTCTTTTCCGCTCTGGCTGTGTTTGGCGACCGTCAGTTCCACACGGTTGACCATATGCTTGAACACTTTAAATACGTTATACTCTCTGCCGCAGAGCAAAACATACCCCGGACATCTCCCTACTCTAAACGCTCACCGGTCCTTTGGTGGACTGCCGAGTGCCGCGATGCCATTCGTGCTCGTAGGAGTGCTCTTCGGGTATTTCGCCATCACCCTATGCTAGATCCTTTGATCATTTTTAAACAAACACGCACACGGCACGCCGAATTATTCAAGATAGCTAAATGTCTTCATGGAATTCGTTTGTGTCTACCTCTAATTGCACAACACCTTCATCCGTTGTGTGGGAGAAGCTCCGCCGTGTTGCCTGGTACCTCCATATCGGGGCTACTCGTGGGCACCGACACCGTAGTTGATCCGGTTGCTGTGGCATGCGTCCTTGGTAGCATATCCGCAAATGTGTCCAGTTCCGCCAATTATCATACGGCGTTCCGTGCCATTAATACGGAGGTGGAGTCTGAGAATCTCGCTTTCCGTTCCTCTGACACCGAGTGCTATAACACATCTTTTAGCATGCAAGAGCTGGATTTTTCAGTAGCATATTCTCGGCATTCCGCTCCAGGACCTAATGGTATCCACATCGCAATGCTGCAGCACCTCTTTTCTGTAGTATCTTTTCTGTAGTAGTATTACAGTAGTAGTTTTAGGGCGCATCAACTGCTGGGGTTATTAGCGCCCATGAATAGTAGTTCAGTAAAAACAGGAAAAAAAAAACTACATGCACCTCCTAAGGAGGCGACCAGCAGTCAGGGGCAACTAAAATAGTAGGAAGGTAAAAGACGAGGCAACGTGAAATCAGATAAAACTGTAAAGTCCGCTCTCGCGTAAGAATAAAATTAGACGTGCAATGACGTCATCGTCGTCGGATAAAATTATTTTGAGACTGGGGAACAACCGGTGATTGGTACGACTTCCAGTGAAATTGTGGCAGTCGAGGAGAAGATGTTTCACGGTGATGGGGAGCGTACAAGATGAAGACAGCGGTTGGTCCTTATCTTGGAGGAGATGTCTGTGCGTCAAGTGTGTGTGACCAATCCGGAGGCGGCAGAGAACGACTTCCTCGCGACGGTTCTTACGGCAGGACGTCTTCCAAGGACTTATAGGGTGCTTGATTTCACTGAATTTGTAAGATGTTGTTGCCCAATTCGATTGCCATCGCGAGTATAGCTGACGCTGAACATAATGCTGCACATCCTGAGGTGGCACCTGAGAGATATCAATATGAGTTTTCGCTAATGCCTGTTTTGCGCCTCTATCTGCTGCTTCATTTCCTGATATGCCTACGTGACCTGGTTGCCAACACAGTACAATTGCATAGTGTTGTTGTGACAGCGAGTGGATTAGTAACAGCACTCGTTGTACAAGGGGATGTATAGAGTACAAAACAGAGATAGATTGTAGAGCACTGAGGCTATCTGTGCAGATGATATATTGAGTGTCAGCAGAAGACTGTATATACAGCAGAGCCTGGTGAATAGCTGTCAGTTCGGCCGTAAAAATACTGTTAAAAGAGTGTAGCTTGTAGTACTGTGTGTCACGGGTAGTATGAAATGAGCAGCCCACTGAGGTGCCATTAGAGGAACCGTCCGTGTATATAAACTGAAACTGTGGGTATGAGGATTTAAGCTGTTCAAAAGAGAGCCGGTAGATTAATGTCGGGGTATCATGTTTATTGAAGGCGGAGAGGTCGAAGTTTATGACCGGGTGGAGGCATTTCCAGGGTACGGATGGGCAGCGTACCATGGGTAGCGTCTTTGGCAGGATCACCTTGAGGCTGTCCAACAGGGAGCGAAAACGTATACCAAACGGGCGAGGGAGGGAAGGACGATCCGCATAAGAAGAGGCACAGAGAAGTTTAAGAACACCGTGTGTGGGATGGTCAACCAACGCACTAAGCTTTGTAGCATATTTGGCTAGTAAAATTTCGCAGGCGTAGAGAAAGAGAAGGTTCACCAGCCTCAGCAAGCAACGCCTCTATTTGGCTAGTGCGATAAGCTCCGGTACACAGGCGAATACCTGAATGGTGAACGGATTCCAAAGGCTTGAGCGTTGTACGAGCTGCAGAGCCATAAGCGACACTCCCAAAATCTAAAATGCAGCGAACGAGAGAGCGATGCATGCGGAGAAGACACATCCTACTAGCTCCCCATTGGGTCCCACTCAACACCCGAAGCAGATTCAGCGATAAAGTGCACCGTTTCCGCAGGTGAGAGACGTGAGGCTTCCAGGTAAGCGACCGGTCGAAGAAAAGACCAAGAAATTTGGTAGTGGGGACAAATGGCAACAAGTTACCCTCAAGAGACAGAGATGGATCATCGTGTAAGGTGCGCTTCCGACAGAAGTGAACACACAGTCTTCGATGTGGAAAACCGAAAGCCGCTGTGAGCACTCCAAGCAGAAAGTCTGGTCAAAACTAACTGTAACTGACGTTCGATGACTGGAATGCTAGCGGATGAGCAGTAAATAGCGAAGTCATCAACATATAGGCAGGCGCGGACTGGTAGGCGAACGGTGTCCACAATACTGTTAATGGCAATGGAGAATAGAATGGCACTTAAAACAGAGCCCTGCGGAACACTATTTTAGAGTGTGTGTCTCCTCGACAACACAGTTCCCAGTTTGACCCGAAAATACCGCTCCGAGAGGAAGGTTTGGAGAAACAAGGGAAGTGCGCCCCGGAAACCCCAAGAATGTAACGTGCGCAGGATTCCATGCCTCCAAGTTGTGTCAAAAGCCTTGTCGATATCAAAGAAAATAGCCACTAGGTGCTGTCGCATCGCAAAGGCCCGGGAAATTGCATTGACCAAGAAAACGAGATGGTCGGACGTCGAACGGTCTGGTCGAAACCCACACTGAAGAGCGGACAATAGTTTCCGTTGTTCTAGGACCCATAATAAGCGACGATTTACCATGCGCTCCAGCAGCTTACATAAACAGCTCCTCAGGGAAAAAGGGCGATAATTGGAAGGTAGAGAGCGGTCCTTCCCTTCCTTGGGAATAGGGATTATAAACGCCTCACGCCAAGGAAGTAGGAAGAGTATGGTCAGTCCAAATTTTATTGTAGAGCCGTCCAAGGAAAACCAGAGCACACGTTGGCAGATGTTGCAGCACGACATTATGAATGCCATCAGGTCCAGGATTAGAAGCTCTGGTGGAATTGAGTGCTGCCTGAAGCTCTGGCAAGGTAAAGGCCGCATTGTAATCCTCAGTGGTACGAGAAGAAAAGTCCAGCGAACGCCGTTCCTCCATTGCTTTATGGGCCAGAAATTCCGGGGTGTAATTTCCAGAACTCGAGACTGTCTCATAGTGAAAGGCAAGAATTTCGGCAACATTTACTGGTACTGATACAATGGAGCCCTTGTGCAGCAACCCATTGACAGAAAGAGGGCAGGAACGGCCTTTGAGTTTGCGAACCTTACGTCAAACTTCCGAGGAAGGGGTGTTGGATGAAATAGAGGAAATGTAAATATTCCAAGAGGTGGTTTTACTCTCCCTAATGATTTTTCATGCTTGAGACTTGAGTTTCTTGTACGTAATTAAATTTTCCATCGTAGGATGGCGCTTAAGGTGCTGAAGAGCAGTTTTTCGGGCACAAACGGCTTTCGCGCATGTAGTATTCCACCATGGTACGGATAGTCGTTTGCTACCTCCAGATGACTGTGGAATGGAAGAGCAGGTGGCTGAGAGGACAGCCTGATTAAAATGAGTGGCCATATCGTCCACGTTGGAAAAACCTGCGTCAGAAAGATGGAAGGACTGTTGAAACACAGGCCAAGCAGCGGTCGAAAAACGCCACTTTGGGAAAGACAGAGAAGGCTGAGGTGATGCTAGAAAATGAAGAAGTATGGGAAAGTGATCACTGCCATAAGGTTCCTGAAGGACGCTCCATTCAAAGGATGGCGCAACAGAAGGGCTGCAGAACGCTAAATCAATAGCTGAGAAAGATCCAGAGGAGAGACAGCGGGGTGTGGAATCTCCTGTATTTAGTAGAACAAAGGTGTGCATGTCTAAGAGCCGCTCAATCAATCTCCCCCTAACACAAGTGCGGTGAGAAACCCAAATAGAGTTGTGGGCGTTAAAATCCCCTACTACCACACAAGGGGTAGGGAGAGCAGACATTTTACCATGGTCAGTGACAGAGATGGGTATACCAGGCGGCACATACATGTTGCATATTGTGAGATTTAGGGTGGGAAAGAAGACTTCAACACAAACCGACTGAAGGGCAGTTTTGGATCAGTAAGGGAGAGGTGAATTAAGTAAAAATAAACAAGGGTAGTAATAAGAGTCACTTGCCCAGAGAAGGTTGAATTCTTCACCAATATAGCAACGCCACCGTATTCACGGAGCCCATAATTAAGGTCACTGCGATAGGTTGTGTATCCACGCAAACACAGTGGCTGTTGTTCTGATAGGCGCGTTTCCTGGAGACAGAGAAGAAGGGGAGCGTATCGGAAGATAAGAAGTTGCAACTCTTCTATACGGGAGCGGTAGCCATAGAGATTCCAGGACAGAAAACTCATGGTCAGCGTTTGAGTTTCGGACGGGAGTGGTGTTTCGTAGGTTGAAAACCGGAGTCCCCAGTCACGTCCATTGACGAAGATTCGGCATCACTGTCAGAGGATGTCCGCTGGACAACTTTGCTGATTTTATCGCTGGAAGCAGGGGAGAGCGAAGTCTTCCGACCACCGCGTCCCTGAGGCCGAGAGGTACTGGTAGACGACAGATTTACAGGGAGAGTGGAACTGGAACTTTCCACAACCTGCTTATAGTTACTGGGTATGATAACCTTTAATTTCGACGAAGAAGTGTTGGAAGAGCAGGAGGGCAGGTGGTCTCCTGTCTGACAGTGTAAGGAGCGGGTTTGAGGCCTAGTAGGCTGAACAATACGAGGTTCAATGGATGGATGCCGGGCTGGCAATTTAGAAGCTGGAGTCAGATTGGCGGTAACTGTGGCGTAACGGTGTGTAAGCTCAACAGGATGTCGAAGTTTATACTGTTGACGGGCCTCGGAGAACGACAACTTTTCGGTGACCCGAAGAGCCTGTATCTTCTTTTCGATTTGCCACTTAGGACAGTCCTTAGAATTTGAAGAATGGTCACCGTCACAGTTAACACAGTGGAGTGGAGCACTGCAAGCAATAGAGTCATGAGCCTTCTCACCACATAACATGCAAATAGCTGAGTCAGAGCGACAGTGCTGGGAGGTGTGACCAAACTTCTGACATTTGAAGCACCGCATGGGGTTGGGGATATACGGGCGTACACGGAGGTTAAAAAAGCCAATGGAAATGCTCTCAGGCAAGGACGACTTATTAAATGTCAAAATGAGTGTGGAGGAGGGGACGGACTGTCCCTCCAACTTGCGTTTTATGCGGTAAAAATATCAAGAACACCCTCCGGTTCGAAGACGAATTTGAGGTCCTCATCTGTCTCGTTGGCAAAAACCTCGTGGGTGTTACACAAGTTCAAGGTAGGGTGGGTAGTAACGGCCACAGAAATACCAGCAATGGATTTGAGGGACATCAGCAAGTCGATCTGCTTATCCGTCTTCACCTCGAGAAGTAGCGTGCCGTTACGTTGTCGGGTTATCGTACGGAGGGGACCAACCAGTGAATCAAGAGAGCGGGCTAATCGACATGCACTAACATTATGCATGGACTTGCCCTCCTCTGAACAACCCATTACAAGAAACCGTGGTTTTTTAGGTGTGCCAAAAACTGACGCAAGGTCAAAACTGTCGAGGCAGCGCTTCTTATTGGAAGCGGGACGTGGGGAAGAGGCCGCCTTCATTGCAAGGTCGTCAATTTGGGGCTGAGGAGCCGCGCCAGAGAGAGCCCTACTCTCTGACGACAAAGAAGTGCGCGGAGTAGCCATGATGAAAGGACCCCCGTCCGGAACTGTCGGCGTCAGCCTGCCATCAGGGGGGTGAAGAAAGGAAGACACCATAACCTCCCGGTCTGTGCCGGCGCAGGGACCTCCGCTACTCCTGAGCCCTAAGAATACTTCAGAAAAGTTACCCTTCAACCATCACTACGGATTCCCAGCGTAAGTCCTGCACCATCGGCAAGTGCCACTTTAGGCCTCTACCACAGGCATAACCGCCTGTGGCCCTCCGCTTTACGTCCCCTGGCCGTACAGGGTCAGGGGGTTTCAGGAGACTTGTGGTTGATTACATTGCACTTCTAGTCAGCGGTAACACGTCGCAGCTCTAAATCTGTCCCCTTGACATGCAGTCAAGCAGACATCTGAGGAGAAGAGGGCCTAAATAAGGACTACGTGGGTGTACTTGACTTACGGTTTGGGCTCCGCACCTGGACTTACAAAGAGGGGCAGTGAGAAGGGTTCACTCGACCTTCATTCAAGAGTCCTCCGAAGAGCACACAAGTCGGAGTCCAAACAGAAACCGTGGGAAAGGACCACGGAGATAGGAAAGATCCCTGTTGGTGAAGCAGATGTTAATAATCCTAGATAGCTAGCCTAATATAAGTATATAATAAACCTAGATGAGGAAGGTAATTTAAGCTTCATGAAAAGGTATGACTATGACAGTACCTGAAGAAGATACCGCAGTGAATGATGTAGAGCAGCACATGTGTTGCTGTCGTCTTCCGTACACTGACAGGACATCCGTCGGAGGGGCGGAGCAAAGAGCTGAGAAGTTCAAATGTGAATGAAGGGAACAGCAGGAAAGACCTAACCAAAAGGAGGAACAGAAGATAAGAATGATACGAAAGTGTTAAAAGAGAGCACGGAGTATACAAAGGGGGATGGGAGGCGAAAATGGCGTGTGGCTCGGGACCAAGGATGCACTAAACCCATACTTATCGAAATAGGCCCCTTGGGGGAAGATTGTGATAACGTGAAAAAACAAATAAAACAAAGGTAGTATAAAAAACGTGGCTAAGTGGATGGAGATGGGCAGGGTGAAGTGGCGGTGAGCGGCTCGGGAACCCCCGGGTGCGCCAAACCCGTACCTACCGTAGTAGGCCCCTGGGGGGCCTCTCTTCTGATGGTAAACTCTATCTCCTGAGCCTATATAACCGTGTTTGGCAGGAAGGTGTGTTTCCTACGGCTTGGCGTGAAGCCACGGTTGTTCCCATTTTAAAACCGGGAAAGGATCGTAGACTTCCTTCCAGTTACCGTCCTATCTCCCTCACCAATGCTGTTTGTAAGGTGATGGAGCGCATGATCAATGGGCGACTACGATGGTGGCTCGAGTCTTTGAAACTGCTCTGTAATATCCAGTGCGGCTTTCGCCGATACCGCTCCTCGACTGACCACCTAGTCTCCCTCTCGACTCAGATCCTGAATGGATTTCTGCGCAAGTGCCAAACTGTGGCCATATTTTTCGATCTCGAGAAAACTTATGACACCTGCTGGAGGGCTGGCTTATTGCGTACGTTGCATAAGTGGGGCTGCCGTGGCCGCCTTCAAGTGTTCCTCCGGGAGTTTACGGAGAAGCGGGTAATTCGTGTAAGTGTGGGTTCTGTTTGCTCCCGCGTATTTAGCAGGAGAATGGAGTACTTCAAAGTTCGGTTCTTATTTGCTCCCTCTTCGCCATCGCCATCAATCCTATCGCTGATTGTCTTCCTGCTGGTATTTCCTCATCCTTATTTGTTGGCGACTTTGCAATTTATTGCAGCTCTCGACGCACATGAATTTTTGGAGCGTCGCCTTCAGACTTGTCTCGACCGTCTGCATAGTTGGAGCGTTGCAAATTGTTCCGTTTTCTGCCGAGGAAACCGCTTGTGTCAACTTCTGGCGTCGGAAACGTTACGCGCCGCCTTCCCTACACCTTGGGCCGGTATGGCTGCCCTTCGCCGAAACTGTGAAGTTTCTTGGCCTAGTGTTTGACAGGAAGCTTGGCTGGTCGTTTCATATTCCTTCGCTGAGGGCTCGAAGTAATCGAGCACTTAATATTTTACGTGTTTTATGTGGTACATCCTGGGGAGCAGATCGCACTGTACTATTACAGCTATATCGTTCGCTTGTTCGCTTTAAACTTGATTACGGGTGCATTGTGTACTCTTCGGCATGCCGTTCAGTTTTACGTCATTTAAACCCCGTTCACCATCGATGGATTCGCCTGGCACTAGGTGCGTTTCCGACGAGCCCAGTTATTAGTTTGTCTGCTGAGGCTGCTGAACCTCCCCTCTGCCATAGGCGTGAGGTCCTTCTTTGCAGCTATGCTCTCCGCCTCCATGCATTGCCGGATCACCCGTCTTTCAAGTTATTCTTTGACGAGTCCCTAGACCGTCAATATGCTGTTAGTGCGCTGGCCTTGCTTCCTGCCGTGATTCGCTTTCGTGAACTGCTTCGCCTGTTGGATGTTCAGCTACCGGCTCTGGAAATTTTGTTTTTGTAATACTTCTTTGGTGGTGATGGCTAATAAAGAAAACCGCTGCTCTAGTCACTGATAATGGTACCTAATGCTGAATCGCTTTCTTGTAAAGTCTGCTCATTGCCTCTTTCTAGCCATATCACTTGATCATCCCCCAAAATCACTTTCAATGTCATCTTAATCTGCGACTTCTTCATCTACCATAAGAGTTCCATATTCATCAACAACGTCTTCATCATGTAGCTATTCTCTAATATGTTCGAAAACTATGCGATCTACCCTAGTTGGCTTTTCCTCCGAAATACCGAAGACAACCACTAAGAACTTCACGATCACACATGGGTTCATTTTTAGCTGCCTATGCATACAGCACATCACATTCACCCCCAATACAAAGCCAGCAGATTGGTTCCGCTTCGCCTGCTTTCGTTGCACCACATACGCCCCTCTTCTGCCCCTTCCAATGATGCATAGCTCGTCAAATGGCTCCAAATGAATTTTTGTTTGTTCTGAAGCATAAACGAGCAGGTTTCGTTCCAAAGTCAGCGACAACTTATGAGGCAAAATAACTTCAGGTTTGATGCCGAGTCCCCTCCGACTGTATCCTGACCAACCCTCCTCCTATCCAATCACAAAGCACAATTATCGCCAGTATTCACTAGAAATTATCCATACTGGCTAGGGTTATGGTAGAGTGTATGGAAGCAGCTTTATCTTAACATGTGTATCTAGTATGTTTATACTTAACATCATTATACTTAAAGAACAATTCACATTCTCATCTATCACACAAATAAGGCGTTGTTATTGAGTTTTGTTTTTCAGGTTCAAATGAATCAGACCTGAATCAAGAGACAGGTCATGTGCCAAACACGAATATACATAGTGTAGAAGGATCTAACCCCATATGGATGCAAGCATATGAGAATGAATGGTACAAGCAAGATGAATCTCTTAGGTAAGAAAGAATATATCTATGCTACAGTGTAAGCCTTGTCTACTTATAAAGAAGGACTGTAATCAGCTAAAACTAAAATCTAAAGGTGTAACATTCCTACAAATGAATTTAAACATTGCTTCATTTTACTAAATATTAAAGATGTTAAATGAGTTATGTGGATATGTTTGGAATTAGCTCATACCAAATAAATTGGAAACACTTCCAACTTCACTAACTTAGTAAGAAAAAGTAATATATTTCAGAAAATGTTAGTGAAGCTGACAGTGTGTCTTATTTAATCATTAGCATTAGGAGAACCCCATCGGGGGCAGTGGGCATACACGTCGCTTACCAATAGAAAGGGTGTTGTTAACTGCGAAACTAGGTCTCCTATGTCAGTGATGGAGAGGTCAGCAGATGTCGAAAGTATATACAACAAATGGTGAATATGGCGGAAGGCAGCTTAATCCGTACAGCAACGGACTGGTTGTCGGATATTAAGAGCATGGAGTTGGCAAATAACTATCACGGAACAGCATATTAGTGCCCCCACGTGACGGAATACCCATTTCCAGTGATAAGTCAAACCCTAGGGAGGGATACTAATTGGAAATGCTGTCCTGTGGACGGAGCTCTGTCCCTTTAAGTATACAACCTAAGGTGAATTCTGGCGTAGCAACAAAGCTCTGGTCGATGTGGTTTAATTCCTCGTATGTTCCACTGAAAGACAGCCATTGTGGGACTCTGGCGACAGGTTAAATATACCGACGTTTCTGCATATTATGCTGTGCTGGTTGGTTTAATTTATTCTTCTTGGGAGTCGGGTTAACATTTTGATCAGAAGCACGATCCTGTCGCTTACGCACTACCCGTCTGGCAGTGGGGGGGGGGGGCAGGATCCTCCTGTTCCATCTCCTGTTCCCTTACTAATAGAGAGCATCCCCCAGAAGATTCCTCAGAAGAGAATCTACGTGGAAAGTGGCGTGGACTATGCCTTATTTTGGATGATTTGGGAGAGGGTTTAATACTTTGTTTAAGGAAGTCGCTTTTAACATAACTAGTCTCGAAGGGCTATGCTTGAGATGAATACCCTATGGGTAGACCGTTATTACTGCTGAAGGTTGAAAATGTGGGTGATGTGGTTCCGTTGGTGTTCTTATCGGTGGATTTGGCGGATGGTAATGCTGACGTAGATGGTGATGTCGAAGTCTCGAGTTCTGGTCTAGCCACAATAATCTCCTCTGCGATGGTGGCCCCATTTATATTGCTGGTCTGGGTTGCGATGGCCCGACTCGTTACCGGTTTAGCGATAACAGAGCTATAGGTACCGGGGCGTGGAATGGAGGGTGGGCGGAGACCCAGGAGCTTCGAAGAAGGAAACCTCATCTCTCTACCGTATCCCTTGGATCGTTCTCTCTTCTATAAAACTGTGTCAATTACGGGAACGAGATATTTGGTCTCCGCTGCAATTCACTCAAGAGGTAGTGGTAGTACAAGCTCCATCGGGCGATGCTTCTGCACATATAGCATAGGTACAATGACCAGTACACATTTCACTAGTATGCCCAAACCGCTAACACTTGTACATCTGATAGGGTTGGAAAAATAAATTCTATCCTGGATGGTTTCACACCTTCCCTTAATTCTTTGTGGAAGATCTACCAGATCAAAGGTAAAGAACTGGGTGCGTAAGGGTGGGTACGAGTTCACCATTGACTTTCCGTTGAACCCTATACACAGATTGGACACTGGTGTGCCAGAGGCTATTGTGGCTTCTCATTGGAAAAAACCGTCCTATGTGCGGGTGGTGGCGCCGCACGAGGAGTTCAATGTCCTGTGCTGTTTAACCTTAACCGATTAGCTACCTAACATTTTGGCCTTCAATTACATGCCTGCCGGGGAAGCCGTAAATGTCTCTACCAAAAGTGTACCATTGCGCATCTTTATGCAGGTGTGAACCGCACCAACAATGTTTCCAAGACCATTTTGTATAAAAAAAAGGGCTACCTGACGTAAATGCCGGACCTTCCTATGTCCTAATTATCACTAAGTACCGAGGACCAGTGCACGCGACTACTTTTTTTCCAGTTGACAATTTTTTTTGTATGTGCGATTAAAGATAGTAATAAATTTCATCCCCCAATGCTCCCCACCCCATATGGCTGGTTACTAAATAAGCTTTAAAAATGCCTACTTTGGAATTTGGTATGAATTCAAAGGTATCAATCAGAATAAAGAAACATTTTATTTAAACCAAACAAAGTTTAAAAAAATACAAATAAGTGTTTTGTATCAAACTCTAGTTTGACTATTGCCTAGTTTACCGCATTTTGTGGGTATATATGAATGTTTGGTATATTTTAGTGTGGACAGGTCGGATGGTTAATTCTACCTGTGCTGTTTATTTTAGCGAAACTTCAGAAAGGGACTCATTGGATGAGAATGCTGTTACAAATGAAGAAACAGTGAATGCGCCAAAGCAAATCAATCCAGTCAGTGAACAGGCTCCTGGTTACATAGCATATTGCAAAAGGTAAGCTGTTTAATATACTCAAACATTAACTTTTGTGCATAGGCATGGTAGAAGTATAACACATTTATGGATACTGGCAGTTCAATTTTTACTTCATTTAGAAAAAAAACTTAAAAAAACTTGATTATACAAAGTAGTTTTTGGAGTCTTTGGAAAGCCATAGAACACAAAAAAGCATTTAGCTCGTCTGCCCTGGTTTGCACTTTACAGCCACTTTAAGATTGCGTACATTTTCCTAGCATACTATTTTAAAAAACAGAATTTTTAATCCCCCCAGGGGCCTACTACGGTAGGTACAGGTTAGGCGCCCCGGGGTCCCGAGCCACCTTGACTCCCTCTTTGGGCAGCCTCAGAGTGGTGAGGGAGTCAGTATGTCAAACTGCCCACCCACGTGTAGGCCGTGCGTGGAGACCCGTATCGGCGAAAAGGAATATTCTGGTTGGTTGAGGGTTGCGTACCTGAGCCTGGGCTTCTGTCTTTTAGTAACTGGGGAGGGTGTGCAGCTTAATACACCACTTTGGTTTCTGTTTTGCCTAAACGGGAGGCTAGGGACTAACCCACCCCTAGTCAATCGGCCAGGTCTAGGTATATACCGAACTCCAGGGTGAGTGGGACGGTGAGCCTGCTATATCCCCTGTGTAACCCTGCCACCCCAGTGGGGTGACTCCGTGTTGGGCTCCGTGGTGGGTGGGGAGCACTGGGGGTGAATATACACCATATCTTTTATGGCAAAATTTAAACAAAGTAATAATTTAGTTTTGGGAAAGGAAGTAGCTGAGTCCCATGGTCCTCGCTACTTAGATGTATTAAGAACAGAGGAAGGTAAAAACTTTACATCCGTCAGCCCTTTCGCTATTCAGAAGGGTCTCGACAAAATTGCTGGTCCGGTTAAATTCTGTGTTAGAGCCCGAAATGGAACCCTCCTGGTTGAGGAAATATCAACTTCCCAGGCAGGAAAAATACTTAAGGCGAAACTTTTAGGCAGCTATCCGGTTAGGGTCGAAAAGCATAAGACCTTGAACTCCTCGTGTGGCGTTATTACCACCCGCGCATTGGACGGTTTGTCCAATGAGGAGCTTCAAGAGGATCTGGCAGAACAAGGCGTAACATTCATTTATAGGGTTCAGCGGAAAGTTAATGGTGATTTTGTGCCTATCCGTACCCTGTTCCTTACCTTTGAACGGGTAGATCTCCCTCAGAGGATTAAGGCACGGTACGAAGCCATTCAGGTTAGGCCCTATATTCCCAACCCTTTACGATGTTAAAAGTGCCAGCGGTTTGGGCATACCAGCGAATTTTGTTCTGGTCCGGCAACTTGTGCAATCTGTAGCGACGCCTCCCACGATGGGGATTGCACTAGAACGGCGTCTTGTGTGAACTGCGGCGGGGAACATCCATCGAGTTCCCGAGCCAGCCCCCATTTTGCAGAGGAGAGAGCCATTCAGGAGATACGGGTGAAACAGAAGGTGATCTTCTCCGAAGCCCGTAAACTGTCGTGTATTCGACAGCCCTCTGTCCCACGTCCGGTTCTTACAGCTCTGTTACAGCTAAACCGGTACCGAAGCAGGAAATTGCCACACAAACCGGCGATATTAACGGGGTTACAATTGCGGAAAAGGTCATCGTTGCCACACCACTACTGAAGACCTCAACATCCACGTCCACGTCGGCCTCACCATCCGCCAATTCCGCCACAGTAAGACCTATTCCACAACAATTGTCACCGCAACCGTCGACCTCCGGCAATAAGCCCGGCAAAACCATAACCTATTCTGCACCAGCAAAGAATTTCAAGAAAAACTATGTTAGGACTGACTACCTTAAAGCGCATGACACGTCTGCACCCAAAACACCCAAGGGTGGTAAAAGTCCCCATAATACTCCACCTAGATCCTCTTCTGAGGAATCTTCTGGGAGGAGTTCTAATCGGCGACGTCCATCTCCGCCGGTCAGAACCCAAAATCGGTTCGAGATTCTCGAGCCGAAATTTTCTATGGGTAAGCGGTCCTCCCATGTGGAGGAGATGGAACAGGAGGATTCTGTCCTCACTGCCAGAGGGACAGTGCGTAAGCGGCAGGATCGTGGCCCTGGAAAGAGTATTGGTCCAACGGCTAAAAAGAATAAATTAAACCGACCACAGCCGGCCAGCATGCAGAAACGCCTTTCAATTTAGAACATATCCCATCCCAGAGACCATGGCTATCCTACAGTGGAACATACACGGCATTAGACCACGTCGACCAGAGCTGGACTTGTTGCTCCACCAGCATCAGCCTTTGGTCGTATGCTTGCAAGAGACCAAGCTTCGTCTCCAAGACAACCCTACTTTGAGGCAGTACTCTTCTGTCCGGTGTGATATATCTCCGGCGGATGGAGTACCTGCACATGGGGGTACTATGACTCTCATCAGAGATGACATCTTCGCTACATCTGTACCCATTCAATCTGACATACAATATATTGCTGTTAGGATTAAGCTATCTTCTATTAGCTTCACCATTTGCAGTATGTATGTACCTCCTTCTGATGGCCTCTCGTGCACTTATCTGGAAGACCTAGTCTCCCAGCTACCATCCCTGTTTTGTTGGAGGGGGATCTAAATGCCCACCACCCACTTTGGGGCTCCCCTCGGGCTTGTGCGAGAGGCCAACTGCTCGCCGATTTCTTGGATCATATTAATTTCACTCTCCTGAATACCGGAGAGCCTACTTTTCTCTCTGACGCCTTTAACAATTTTTCACACATTGGCTTAGCCACCTGCTCTCCGCAATTAGCAGTTTCGTTACAGTGGAATGTCATCTCTGATTTATGCTCTAATGACCACTTTCCGGTCGTTCGAAGTCTCTTAACCCACAATTTATGTTCCACACTTTTACCTATATGGCCCCTAGTTTACGCCAACTGGAACCTTTTTTCCCGTCTGGCTGTTTTTCAATAGAGTGAGCACACCGCAGTTGATTCCTTAGTTGAGCATCCCACAACCACTATTCTATCTGCTGCGGAGCAGTCTATTCCACGCTTCACTGGCCACTCTCGTCATTTTCTTGTTCCTTGGTGGACAGAAGACTGCCGAGCCGCCATTCGTGCTCGCAGACGACTTCTCCGGGGTTTTCAGCGTCGCACTACTTTGGATAACCTGATACACTATAAAAAGCTACGTGCAAAATCTAGACAAGTTATAAAGGATAGCAAGATGACATCATGGGGCAACTTTGTAGCGTCTTTTAATCGACACACACCTTCCCCTGTCGTATGGGATAAGTTTAGGCGTGTAGCTGGCAAAGCGACCCATATGCCCATATCCGGTCTAAAAACATCCGCAGATACTGTAGTAGATAAGTTTGGCGTGGCTAACACTCTTGGCAGATTTTTCGCTCACGTGTCTAGCTCAGACAACTATCCGCCCGAGTTTCTTCCTGTTAAGGCTCGGGTGGAAGCTCAAGGGTTCGCCTTCCGTTCTGGAAACCTTGAAGACTATAATCGCCTTTTCACCATGGCGGAGCTTTATCACGCCATTTCATCTTCGCGAAACTCTGCGCCCGGTCCGGATTGCATCCATGTCCAAATGATACATCTCTCTCCAGAAGGTTGGTCCTTCCTCCTCGAGGTCTATAATCGTGTCTGGGTTGATTCCACTTTTCCATCTCAGTGGCGGGAGGCCACCATTATACCTGTTGTGAAACCTGGAAAGGACCATCAAATTCCTTGCAGTTACCGCCCACAAGCTGCGTATGCAAGGTGATGGAACGCATGCTCAATGGACGGTTGGTGTGGTGGCTGGAGTCACACGATCTTTTAACCACCATCCAGTGTGGTTTCCGATGACGCCGTTCAACAATTGACCACCTTGTTTCTTTGTCAACTCAGATTTCCTACGGGTTTATGAGGAACAGCCAAACAGTTGGGCTATTTTTTGACCTCGAGAAGGCATATAATACGTGTTGGCGAGCGGGAATATTACGTTCCCTGCACAGTTAGGATATTCGAGGACGCCCTCCGCTATTGCTTCAGGAGTTTGTGCAAGACCGCGTTTTCCGGGTAAGGGTCGGCTCGGTATTTTCTAAACCTTTTAGTCAAGAGAACAGAGTGCCGCAGAGCTCGGTACTAGGCGTCACGCTGTTTGCTATATCAATTAATTCGATATCGCAATGTGTTCCCCCAGATGTCTCGTCCTGTTTATTCGTGGACGACTTTGCGATATACTGTTCTTCTCAGAGTACAACGTTTTTAGAACGCCGTCTGCAGCGGTGCTTGGACAATCTCTATGATTGGAGCTTAAGAAACGCCTTTCGTTTTTCCCCTGACAAGACGGTCTGTGTTAACTCCTGACGCCGTAGGTGGCGCGTGGCACCTACTCTTCACCTTGGGCCAGATTTACTTCCTCTCGCAGATGAGGTGAGATTCCTGGGATTGGTATTTGACCGAAAACTCTGCTGGTCACATATAGCACAGCTTAAGGTGCGGTGTGACCGTTTTTTTTTTTTAAATATTTTACGGTTACTAAATGGTAAATCTTGGGGAGCGGATCGGACAGTATTGCTGCGTCTATATCGTGCACTGATCCGATCAAAGTTAGACTATGGATGTATTGTGTATTCCTCGGAACGACCACCTGTTTTGAGAAAGTTAGATGCTGTCCACAATCAGGGCATCCGTTTGGCTGTTGGAGCCTTCCCAACTAGCCGAGCTGTAAGTCTCTACGCCGAATCGGCTGAACCACCCCTTCGATTTCACAGGAGATGCCCTACTAGCAAATTATGGTAGTGGATTTAAGTGCCTGCATATGCATCCAACATTTCCCCCTTTTTATTCTACTGAGCTAGATGACCGTTATTGTCGCCTAACACTTAGTCCCAAGCCTGCAGGTTTTCGTTTTAGAGAGCTCCTTCGGGACTACAATATCGTAATGCCTACCATGTTTCCCAAGGGAGAGAGGATGCACCCACCTTGGTTACGTGCTAACTCCCACGTCGACCTCAGGATGTTGGCGTTTGGGAAGTCTGTGATGCCCTCCATTAGTATCCGTACTTGTTTTTTTTAGCATTTTTATCCCGTTACAGTGACCGAATTTGTATTTATACCGGTGGCAGTAAGTCTATCGGTGTTGGGGGTGCCTTAGTAACTGGCACCGTACCACATACTTTCTGTTTGCTTCTTCTTACATCCGTTCATACTGCGGAGTTGTATGCTATTTATCGAGCCATTCAGTACGTTTGCCGTCGAAACTTGGTTAACTGCATTATTCTGAGTGATTCGCTTAGCGCACTTCAGAGCCTTCGTGAACTGTACAGCTACCATCCTCTAGTACACCTCGTTCTGGATGCCCTCCACGTTTTGCACGCCTCTGTCGTGAATGTGGTTCTCGCATGGCTTCCAGGACACGTTGGGTTGTCAGGCAACGAATTAGTGGATGAGGCGACAAAGTCAGCAACCACAGAGCCCAGTGTCACCATTACCTGTTCAACAGCAGAAGATTTTGGACTTGTTTTGCGGAGGGCAGTGATTTCGCGCTGGCACGCGGAGTGGCTTGCTCTCCGCAACAATGAGCTAAGGGCAGTGAAAGATCTTCCGGTACACTGGACAACTTTGACACGCACTTCCCGTGCTGGGGAAGTGGTTTTGGCACGTCACTGTTTTTTTACATACAGCTACCTGTTCAAAAAGAATCCTGCTCCTGTCTGTCCACAGTGTGGCCAAGCACTGACTGTCTGCCATGTTCTGTTATAGTGTGCTCCTCTAGTCCGACTACGAGCCACTCTACAACTGCCGGCGAGTACTAAAGAGATCTTGTTGGACGATACCGGAGCAGTAGATCGGATTTTTAAGTTTATATTATCATTGCCTTTTAATCTAAAAATCTAGTTCTATTTATCTTTCCAGTCTGGTATGTTCCTGAACTGGAAGCTGCTGATTTTAGCTATTTTAGCCTCTCAGGGCTGGGACCTGTTTTATTTATAGCATTTAGATTGTGTATTACCAATTTGTAGCTGTATGGTTTATGCAGTGGGGAGTTTTGCCCTCATTTTATTTATTTTAATTGACGGATTTTAACCTTTTATTGCGCTTTTATTTTTGTTTCAGCTCGACTTGTTTTTATTGGGCGCTCATAACCATGTAGTTGTGCGCCCTTAAGCTTTAATCATCATCATCAGAGTTTTTTCTCAAAGCTACAAAATTACAATGTGCAATGCGTCTCGGTTTTTGCTCAAGTACGAAAAACATTTTCCTGAATATGCCGAAGTATATGTTGTAAGAATACTGTGACAAAATTATTGACAGCAATAGCAATTAAAACAGATAATACGTTAAGAAGTTTAAATACCAAAGATTAAAAAAGTTAAATAATTCTGTAATCCAAGCTATTGAAATCCTAAAGGGTAAACTTTTTTTGTTTGTTTTTTTGTTTTTTCGTTTTTTTTTTTGTTTTTTTTTTCTCCATCCTCAGGTCAAACGTGACATAAAAGTTTCCTAAATTCATATGATCATTCAACTCAGAGGAATAATTGTCTGAGCCGGACACCTGAGCAAAAACACCGCCTAAAGTGTTAGCCACGTTAGTTGCGTTAACAACACCGGTAGCTGTTTTTGGACCATGGATAGGCGTATGTGTTGATTTGACGGCCAGAAGAACCGACCTATTCCATACGACAGATGAGGGGGTGCTCTATTAAATGACCCCCCCCCTGGGGCCTACTACGGTAGGTTCGGGTTTGGCGCACACGGGGGTTCCCGAGCCACTCACCGCCATCTCATCCTACCTATCGCTATCCACTGGGCCACGTATTGTGTTTGTGCCTGCGTATGTGTGTTCACGCATTTGTTGTTTTTATGTTATTGTTAGCGCGGGTGCACTCGCCTCATCTTCCTCTTCTATGCTTATTCCTTATGTATTTAGTTTTAAGGCTTTAGATTTGTTAATTCCTGCCTCACCAATTGCGATCCTTATTCAATCTCTCGAGTTCCTGTCTCACTGTTCCAATGTGGCTTCTAACTTGTGTGCTCTTCGGAGGTCTCAGACGAGACGGTTGAGTGGACCCTTCACACTGCCACTATGTGTAAACCTTAGGTGCAGAGCTCGTCCTTACCGATATATACACCTCATAGCTTCTCTGGAAGCCCGGCCCGTGCTAATATCCCGACGAACACTGGTCACCGGGTAAGAATCATGGGCCGGACTATTGCCGCTATCGGAAGCCCAGCGTAATCAACCCTAATTCCCTGAAATCCATGGATGTGTCATTACACACCATAGCCTAAAGTGGGGGGCCACAGTTTGTTATACCTGTTGTAGGGGCAGAAAGCCGGGTGGTGCATGCTGAAGGGCTTACCCGAATGGACCAGCAGTGGAGGCTGGAGGGTAACTCCTCCTATGTACTCCGTGAGGTCGGTCTGGGAGGGTTCTCCCAGGTGGCACACACCGGAAAGTAATTTAGGTGTCTTTTTTCTCTTTCCCCCGGTTGGCAGGCTGACGCCGACAGTACCGGAAGGGGGCTATTTCATCATGATCCCTCCACGCATAACCGTTCCATTTGTACACCTTTGGTAGCGACCATGGCTTGCGAACCAAAGACTATGCGAGATATTAACCCATTTTACATTAAACGGGAAATCGAAGGGCCTGTGGCAAAGTAAGCAACGCAACCAGGAGTAGAGACGCTACGCCGTTAGT
This sequence comes from Hymenopus coronatus, assembly GCA_030762935.1. NCBI lineage: Eukaryota > Metazoa > Arthropoda > Insecta > Mantodea > Hymenopodidae > Hymenopus > Hymenopus coronatus. The sequence continues at coordinate 191,998,067 of CM060900.1, read as the reverse complement.
GAAAACCAAGACCGAAGACCAGTCTAAGAAGTTCCTGAAAGCCGGCTTATTGGGTTCCTTACCAACACCGGTAGCCCCACATAAATTTTAGAATACTTGTAGAGGCGTGGTGACCACCACCTGCTTAGACGGTATTTCAGATGCAGATATTGTTTCCCATCTCTCCGACCAAGATGTATTTCAGGCCATCTTGGTAAACGTGATGGTCAGTCGGTTGCTTTGCGAACGGTATTCCTAACGTTCAAGGGCACCACCCTACCTGAGGCACTTTATTGTGGATATGAACGAGCTGCTGTGAGGCCGATCTACCGAATCCCATGCGTGGTTTTCGGTGTCAGAATTTTGGTCACCTCCCAAAGTCGGTGTTCTTTCAACGCTACATGTGAACTTTGCGTCCAACCTGTTCACGGAGAAACTGCCTGTGCTCGAGACCCTCGTTGCGTCCATTGTAAAGGGAACCATTCATCGCGCTTCCGGCAGTGTCCGCGTTTTCTCGAGGAAAAGGCTATCCAAGAGTTAGGAGTTAAGGAACGCCTGACCTTTCCTGAAGCCCGGCGTCGCTTCCAAAAACTGTAGCCTGCGACTATGTCTGGCTACGCATTAGCGCTGCGCCGCACTCCTATTTCCTCAGTGGCAGTAAAAACCGTGTCCGTTGCAACCTTTACACAAACCGACCAATCCACGACCACAACAACCTTGCAGCCTTCAACACCAATAGCTTCCACTCCCTCAGTTGATCTTCAACCAGAGCCTGTTCATAAGCCCTTAGTTAGACTGACACCTTCTGCCGCTGTCTCTCAGGAGCGTAGTCGTAAAAAAACAAAAGGCCGCTGATATACCTTCTAAGTCCCGTTCTCAATCTACGAGAAGTAGAGGATCTTCCTGCTCCCGTACATCAACGGATAATGACGATGACGCTGGCTACACTATTGTGGGCCCTTAGTGCGCAAAGAACAAAAAGCGTCAACCTTAATTTCGTCTGATGTTTGCTGCCATTTACTTGCATCCCAGCTGCATTCTGAGACTCTGATTCGCCGATACTCATTAATCACGCCTCTACCTGTGCTCCATGACTCCATGACGAACTTCACCCCTACGATACTTTTCTTCTGCACCAATACCTTCCGTTGCGTTTTGACCTTCCACCGGAGGAGGGCTCTCCTGCTCATGGGGGTGACATAATTCTAACGCGCGATGACATTAGTGGTCAGCCTCTCTCGCTTACCACTACCTTGCAAACTGTTGCTATCCGATTTACTCTTCCTGGTTTCTCCTTTACTATATGTAATATCTACGTTCCGCCTTCGTCTATCATCTGCGCCTGCTGACATGGTCCAATTTATGTCTCAGCTTCCGGCACCTTCTCTTCTGCTGGGTGATTTCAATGCCGAGCACCCCTTTGGGATTCTCCTAGGGCTTGTGCGCGGGGGTCTATTCTTGCTAACCTTTTGGATCAATATAGTCTCGCTGTTTTGAACACGGGTGAAGGTACTTTCGTTTCCGATTCTACTGCCGCGCTCTCGCACCTGGATCTTTCTGTTTGTTTAGCACAGTTTGCACACCGCTTCCAATATTACGTAGTATCTGACACTCATTCCAGCGATCATTGTCCTTGTGTCCTCATCTTGCTTTCACACCACATTTCCTCATCACGTGCGGGCATTTGGCAGCCGCCTAATTCGGACTGGGCTCTCTTTTCCGCTCTGGCTGTATTCGGCGTCCGTCAGTTCCACCGCTTGCAGACGTCCTTGGTAGCTCATTCGGAAATGTGTCCAGTTCCGCCAATTATCACCCGGCGTTCCGTGCCATTAAGGGAAGGTGGAGACTCAATGGCTCTCCTTCTAGTCCCCTGACACCGAGTGCTCTAATGCATTCTTTAGCATGAGCGAGCTGAATGCCTGTTTAACATCTTCTCCACACTTTGCTCCAGGATCTGATGGTATTCATATCTCAATTTTTTTTGGTAGTGTTTAACGCCCGCTTTAACTACTTATGGCACCGCAGGCGGTCATATCTCAATGCTGCAGCACCTCTCTTCTGATGATAAATTGAGCTTATTTAACCGCGTTTGGCAAGAGGGTGTGTTTCCTACGGCTTGGCGTAAAGCCACCGTTTTTCCCATCTTAAAACCGGGAAACGATCGTACACTTCCTTCCAGTTACCGTCCTATCTCTCTCACCAGTGCGGCATATAAGGTGATGGAGCGCATGATCAATGGCCGGTTACGATGGTGGCTCGAGTCTGAGAAACTTGTGTGCAATATCCCGTGCGGCTTTCGCAGATACCGCACCTCGACTGACCACCTTGTCTCCCTCTCGAGTCACATCCTGAATAGTTTCGTACGCAAGTGCCAAATTGTGTCCATATTTTTCAATCTCGAGGGAGCTTATGACACTTGCTGTAGGGCTGGTTTATTGCGTACCCTGCATAAGTGGGGCTGCCGTGGCCTCTTTCCAGTCTTCCTCCGGCAGTTCCTGATAAAAACGGGTGTTTCGTGTGCGATTGGGTTCTGTTTGTTCCCGTGCTTTAGTCAGGAGAACGGGGTACACTAAGGGTCGGTACTCCGTGTTACTACCTTTTCTGTCGCTACCAATCCCATTGTTGAGTGTGCTCCTGCAGATATTTCCTCTTCCTTATACGTGGACGAGTTTGCAATTTATTGCAGCTCTCGGCGCACATGCTTTTTGGAGCGTCGCCTGCAGGCATGTCTTGATCGTCTACACGCTTGGAGTATTGAATATGGTTTCCATTTTTCTTCCGAGAAGACAGGTTGTGTCAACTTCTGACGTCAGAAACGTTACGATCTGCATTCTTTCCACCTTGTGTCGCAACCGCTGCCATTCACCGAAGCGGTACAGTTTCTCGGCTTGGTGTTTGACAGAAAGGTTAGCTGGTCATCCCATATCTCTTTGCTGAAGGCTAGAAGTGATCGTTCACTAGAAATGTTACGTGTTTTATGTGGCACATCCGGGAGTAGATCGCACTGTGCTGTTAAAGCCCTACCGTTCGCTTCTACGTTCTAAACTTGATTACGGGTGCATTGTGTACTCTTCGTCATGTCCTTCGGTTTTACGTCGTTTAAACTCAGTTCACAATCGCGGGATTGTCTGGTTCTATGGGCTTTAACATCTAGCCCGGTTATTACGTTGTCTGTGTAGGCTGCTGAACCTCAGCTGTCTCGTAGGCGTGACCTACTTCTTTGCAGCTATGTTACCCGCCTCTTTGCATTGCCAGATGACCCGGCTTTTAAGTTATTCTTTGATGTGTCTCTTTACCATCAATTTGCTGTCAGCGCACAGGTCTTGCTACCGGCAGGGGTTCGTTTTCGTCACCTTCTTCGGCTCTTGAATGTTCAGCTATCGCCTCTGTTTCCACTGGGGGAATGTTCATTCCCGCCTTAGTTAAGTTGCGACACCCTGTTCCACTTTGGGTAGGCCTCCATGCCAAAGTCAATGACTGCGTCTTCGGTCTTCCGCTCCGCATTTTTAACGCTGCAGGCGGAGTTTCCTAACCATTGTATTATTTACACAGATGGTTCCAAGGAAGACCGTGGTGTGGGCTGTGCTTTTGTTTTTAATTCGTGGGGTTATGCATTTCATCTTTTGCGGCAGTGTTCGGTGTTTACCTCAGAATTTTTACTATCTATCAAACTCTTCTTTTTATCCGGGGACAGGATTTTAGGTACGTTGTTATATGTAGCGATTCCCTCAATGCAGTGCAGGGCCTTCGTGAGCTGAATCTATGCCTTTGATACAGCGTATTCAGGACCGTCTGCACTCGCTCGCTGACGCTGGCCTCAGCGTGTCATTTGTTTGGGTTCCTGGCCACGGGTGTGAGCGGTAAAGAACAAGCGGACACCGCTGCCCGGTCTGTGATTTTATTGCCCTATGTTTTTAGCTCCACTGTTTCTCCGGGTGATGTTGGTGTTAACCTGCGCCGGACTAATCTTTTGCGCTAATTCGCGGAATCGTCCGGGGTTCGTGGCAACAAGCTAAGGGAAGTCAAGTCCTTTCCTGTCCCCTGGCCTACTTCTTCGCGAACATGTCGCCGCGATGAAGTGATTTTAATGCGACTGCGTATAGGGCACTGACGTTTTAGTCACCAGTTCTTTTATGTGGGGAATCTGCACCACAATATGCTTCGTGTAACGAGCCTTTGACGGTGCGTCATCTTTTATTGGAGTGCCGCCTTTTCACTGTGCTGCGTGTGTCCCTGTGTCGGCCGCCTGACCTCCCCACCCTGCTGGGCGACAACCCTTGTGCTTGTGAGGGACATTTTCTTTTCCTTCCCGCTGCGGTATGTACAGCTGGGTTTCATTTTATCTCGGGTTTTTATGTTTATACTGACTTGTCGTCTAGGTTACCTTTTCCTTTCATTCAGTGGTGTTGTCCATTGTGACAGTTTAATCCCTTGGTTTTAGCCTGGCCTTGGTAGCTCTTTTATGCTTTTTCCCTGGTTATAACTCTTGTGCGGTACTCCTGTTTTGGTGGTTTTTCTGTCTTTTAGTTCCTAATTCTTTTGTTTACCCTAGGGCACTAATAACCTAAACAGTTTTGCGCCCTAAAGCCACACAAATACTACTGCTACTGCTACTGCTAGTATTAAAGAAACCTACAAACTAGAACCAGGATATCGCTTTGCTATCCTTAATAACCTGTCGAGATCTATCACGCATTCTCTGATATTGTGTAAGGTCATCCAGTATAGGGCGACGCTGGAACTCCGTAACAGCACGCATGTGAATATGAATAGCATTTCGGCACCGGTCGGTCCACCAAGATACCTGAAATCGAAGGGTTCGTCCAGTGGAACGCGGAATGAATTCCTTAGCAGAGAAAATAGCTATCTCTGTGAAGTGTTCGACCCAATGGTTTACAGAATCGTGCTCAGAGAGAGAGAGAGAGAGAGAGAGAGAGAGAGAGAGAGAGAGAGAGAGAAGTAAGGTTTTAGGGCGCCCAACCTATAAGATTATTAGCGCCCTAGGAGATGTAAGAAAACAAAACCCAGCATAAATTAAAACTTAGGCCTAAGATTTCATGCTATAAAAACACGCACACAGATGCTAAAACAAGGATTAAAATGTAGGAGATAACATTCCGAAAATAAAATATAAAAAAACCTACGGTAGTTTAAAGCAACAGATAAAACTAGTGTCAAAAGCTGTAGAACGCCATTAAAACTAGACACGTCCAATCATAGGGCACTGTCGAATAAAAGATAAAACCCGTTCTACAGCAGTCAGACGGTCTGCTAAAATGTCAAGAATGCCACTGGGCAAATTCAAGAACAGTCGCGTGGCTGCTAAAAATTGGCACTCGGTTAAAACGTGTCTCACTGTCAAGGTTGCGCCGCACCGACAAACTGGAGTTTGCTCTCCTCGCAATAAATGACAGTGGCTAAAATAACAGTGTCCGATACGCAGGCGACTTAAAATGACCTCTTCGCGGCAGGAGGTGTGAAAAGAGGTATTCCAGGACTCGGGAGTGCTTTGATTACCCGAGTTTCTTTTTCCAGTAGTGCTGGACCATTCAGTCGCCCAACGAGAAAGAATGGTCCCTCGCAACACGGCCTTAAGATCACTAGCGGGAACGAAAGAAGAAAATATCCTGGAAGATGTAATTGATCTCTTGGCAGCAGCATCAACTTTCTCGTTTCCCGCTACTCCCGTGTGACCAGGCACCCACAAAAACACTACACGTAGACCTGCTGCCGAACGTGAGTGAAGGCAATCTTGGATCCGCTGTATGATTCGGTGGTACGTATACAGCGGACGAAGACTTTGGAGAGCACTCAGAGAATCTGAACATATTGCAGTGAGTGGTAGCTCATGTCGCCGCACATACAAAAGAGCCTGAAGAATACCAAATAGCTCAGCTGTAAAAATTGAACACTGTCGTAAAAAACGAAAAATAAAGCAGCGGCTGTCAACCACAAAAGCACATCCAACACCTTGATCATTCTTCGACCCGTCAATATAAATAAAAATGTGGTCGCGATGTTGGTCTTTAAGAGCTAAAAATTGGGATCAAAGGATGAAACCAGGAGTACTCGACTTCGAAAAACATGAGGACCCTAGATAGAAAGAGCTGCCAGAGCGAATCCAAGGAGGGAAATGGGTTTCTCGTTTGGGAAGCACTGTAGGCATGGACATGCTCATTTGCCTTAGAAGCTTGCGAAAACGTACCCCTGGTGGTAAGAGGGCGAGGGAGCGAGAGGCGTAATTAGCGTCCAAAAGGTCTTCAAAAAAGTATGAATGAGCCGGGTGGTAAGGATTACTGGACAGACGGCAGGCGTAGCTGCACAAGAAAAACTCACGGCGATTATATAGCGATGGTTCTACAGCTTCCGCACAGACACTACTGACTGGGCTAGTGCGGAAGGCGCCAGTTGCTAGTCGTTTGCCTTGATGATGAATGGTGTTTAAACGACGAAGGATAGACGGTCGCGCTGAAGAATAAACGATACACCCATAATCCAACTTGGAACGGACTAATGTGCGATAGAGGTATAGCAGAACGCTCCTATCGGCTCCCCAGGATATGCCACTTTAAACACGTAAAATATCAAGAGAACGTGTCCTCCGCGCCTTCAAATAATTTATATGGGCAGACCAACATAACTTTCTATCAAATAGTAAGCCCAGGAATTTCGCTTCTTCAACAAACGGTAGCATATCTGTACCTAGGAGGAGGGAAGGAGTATGAAACTGCTTCCGGCGCCAGAAATTTACACAAACCGTCTTCTCGGCGTAGAAGTGAAAGCCATTTGCCACACTCCAGGAGGAAATAGTCTAGACACTGCTGAAGACGACGCTCAACGAGCTGTGAGGTACACAACAAAATCATCAACAAACAGCGACGAGGAAATCCCTGGGGGAAGGCAGTCAACAGGAGGGTTGATAGCTATAAGCAACAGAGTAACACTAAGTACTGAACTCTGAGGTACTCCGTTCTCCTGAGTAAAATAGTCAGATATAACCGAACCCACACTCACACGAAATACCCGGTGTTTCATGAACTCACGAATGAATAAGGGAAGGAGACCACGGAAACCCAACTGATGAATTGTAAGGAGAATGCCAGTTCTCCTGCTTGTGTCGTAAGCTTTCTCTAAATAAAAAAATACAGCTACAGTCTGGCTTTTACTCAGGAACCCGTTCATAATGTGGGTCGAAAGAGACACCAGGTGGTCGATAATAGAGCGGTAACGACGAAACCCACACTGAACGTTCGACAAGAGGCCCCGAGATTTGAGACTCCACATAGATCGCCCATTGAGCATATGTTCCATAACCTTGCAAACGCAACTAGTTAGGGAAATTGGGCGGTAGCTGGAAGGTAGTTCCCGATCCTTGCCAGGTTTCAGAATGGGAACAACGGTGGCCTCGCGCCAGGAAGCAGGAAACGCACCTTCGAGCCAGATGCGATTAAAGAGCTGGAGGAGAAAGAGCTTACCTTCCGTAGACAAATGCTGAAGCAGCGACACATGTATGGCATCGGGCCCAGGAGCGGTATGCTTAGAAAAGGAGAGGGCATGTTCTAGTTCACGAAGACTAAAAGGGCGATTGTAGTCCTCATGGTTGTCGGAGCGGAATGACTCCTGGGCTTCCAACGCAACCTTATGGAGAATGAAAGCTGAGTCAGAATTGTTGGAACTGGAAACTGCCTCAAAAACTCTACCCAAGGTGTCTCCGATAAGAGCCGGCTCCACCAGGGTGTCACCTCCTACCCTAAGACCGGCTATAGTGCACGGTTTTTCCTTACCGGCTACACGCCTAAGTCGATCCCACACAACGGATGTGAGCGTGGAACTATGAAAGCTCCCCACATAGCGCTTCCAAGAGGCCTTCTTACTTTCACGTATAATGCGCCGCGCTCTAGCCCGTAGTCGTTTATAGACTAATAAGTTATCTTCTGTTGGGTGACGTTTGAAAATCCGAACAGCACTTCGCCGCGCACGGATAGCTTTGCCGCATTCCTCGTTCCACGAAGGAACCCGCGTACGCCTAGATTGGGAAGACGTACCGGGAATGGAGCGTTCGGCGGCGGCTATGATAACGGAAGTTAGGTACTCAACCATGTTATGGACAGTGAGACATTCGGCAACGTAAAAATGGGCTAGGCGAGTATAATGTGACCAATCTGCTTTGTTAACCTGAAATTTTGGGGTGCCAGTGTTTGGAGGAGAACAATGAAGGAGTGTAATACCAACTGGAAAATGATCACTGCCGTGAGCGTCAGAGAGAGCATTCCACTCCAAACGATGTGCAAGCTGTGCTGAACAGAGACTTAAATCGAGGTGTGAAAGGTTGCCGTTAGAGTCTGAGAGAAAGGTAGGTTCACCAGTATTCAAAAGGGAGAGATTCAGCTGGTCCAGAAGATCGCTGAGTAAGGTTCCCCTCGCACACGCCCTCGAAGATCCCTAAAGCGGGCGATGGGCGTTGAAATCTCCCACCAGAAGATACGGTGAAGGTAACTGCAAAACAAAATTTACAATTTCGGCAGCGACGAGGGGAGACGCAGCTGGAACATAGATACTACACACTGAAAAACTAAAACCAGGAAGAGAAAGGTGGACAGCAACAGCCTGCAGTTGAGTGGTGAGTGGAACAGTTCGGAAACACATGTCGTCACGTACCAGAACCAGAGAACCGCCGTGTGCAGGAGAGCCCTCATCCGGTTCCAGATGGAAGCGAACTGGGGTATACCGACGTAAAGCAAAGGTATCCCGAGGGCGAAGTTTGGTCTCCTGCAAACAAACGATAAGGGGTGAATAAGACTGGATTAGAATATCCAGTTCGGGCCGAAGGGCACGTAGACCACGTATATTCCATTGGAGAATGGACATAAGGAGGACAGTAAGAAGGCTGATGTTCTTTATGCGTGCGCCGGTAAGGGAGCGAAGTAATGGTTGGCCGGGACCGGTGGGTTCAGTTTAAGCTTTCTCTTTTTCGTTGGGCTTGCTCCGTCTAGTGTGGTCGCCTACCAGACACAATTCCAGATTGCCATCGCTGGTATCAGTGTCCGAACAAATCATGCGGGTGCGGTTATGAGAGCAAGAACGACTTGTACGACGAACGGTCAATTTACGAATCGGGCAGGCGGAAACAGTAGCGGAAGATGTAGATGGCACACAAGAAGATGGTGGCGCTAACTTTGGAGGAGAAACGTATTCGGAGAATGCGGTCTGGCTACCTATAGACACACGGACACGAACACCAGGGAGCGTCTGAACTATAGCATCCTGCTTCCGCACCAGCTGGCAAACAGCAGCGGAATATTTCAAAGGAGTATTCGAGTGAAGGTCGCGATAACGTTTCCGTGCTGCCTGAAAAATTAAATGGTCTTTGATTCTTATCTGCTGTAAGGGCTTCACCTCGATAAAACGGGAACATTCTTTAGAGCTGGAAGGATGCGTCTCTCCACAGTTGACACAAGTGGGGCCTTGAGCGCATACAGAGCCATCGTGTGCGTTTTGCCCACCTTGCGCACAAACCGGCGAGTTATTACAACGTTGTTGCGTATGTCCAAACTTGTGACAACGGTAACAGCGCATTGGGTTCGGGATATAAGGCCGCTCGGGCGCTCTTTCATAACCGCACATAATATAAGCCGGTAAATCAGTTCGCTCGAAAGTCAAGAAGACTGTACGCAATGGGAACGGCTTGTCATTCCGTTTGCCAATTAATCTATAGGCAGCAACTACAGCTTGATCGGAAAGACAGTTCACTATATCCTCGATGGTTAAACCATCCAAACTGGAGGTCGTCACCACACCTCGGCTACTATTTAAAGTTTTGTGCTTCTCCACCTTAATGGGGTAAGAACCCAAAAGAGAAGCACTCAGGAGCTTGGCCGGGTGTTCTGAAGTGGCTATCTCAATTAAGAGTGTGCCATCTCTACATCTCATTGCATTTGTGACTTTACCGCAAATCCTGTCCAGGTCCTTTCATATATAAAATGGACTGAGCTCCTTCATTTTCTTGCTTTCACACATCAAACGTATAACAAAAAAACGTGGTATTGAAGGGTTTGGTCGCAGGGAGCCATGATGGTATAGTCCCCTTCCGGAACCGTCGGCGTCAGCCTGCCATCCGGGGGATACAAGAAAAGACACCTAAATCTTTCGGTCTGTGCCGGCCAGGAGCACCCGCTACAGGCCTGACCTCAAGGAGTACGTCAGAGGAGTTAGCCTCCGACTATCACTACTGACCGGTATGCGACAGTTTCACCGATGGAAGGCCCGACTTTATGCCCCTACCACTGGAATAACCGCCAGTGGTTCCCCACTATAGGCCACGCTGCCTCAACGGAGTCGGCGTGGATTCAGGGGACTTGTGGTTAATTATATCGGGCCCCAGTCAGCGGTAACACGTCGGGTCCGCCCGATCAACCCAGCCACTCGCGGTCGCCGAGCTGCTCGAGCGGACCCGGCCCCATGGAGCTACGTGGGTGTACATGACATCGGAACGGCTCCACACCTAGTGTCGCACGAAAGGGGTAGTGAGGAGGGTCCACTCAACCTGCACATTTGAGACCTCCGAAGAGCACACAGGTTGAAAGCTGCGCCGAAACCGTAGGTCAGGAACCACGGAGATAGGAAAGATCCCTGTTGGTGAGACAGGAGTTCATAAACCTAAAGACCTAAAACCTAAGAATTTTATAAACCTAGAAGAGGAAGACGCTACCATAATGTTGAATATAAAGTGGAATATGAAAACTTCAACGTGGCTGAGCAGATGTGAATGAGCGAACGACAATGGGTGTGAATGACTTGGGCACTCCGGGCACGCCAAACCCGTACTAACAATGTCAGCCCCTGGGGAGTAATAATTGTAAGGTCCTAAGAACTAATTATCTCCGTAAGCCTAGAAGAGGAAGAGGGTGTTTTTGTAAAAACGAAAAACCAAAAGCAGAAAAAAGACGTGGCAACACCGGATGGCGATGGGTAGGGTGAAGTGGCGATGCGTGGCTCGGGAACCCCCGGGTGAGCCAAACCCGTACCTACTGTAGTAGGCCCCTGCGGGTAGAATCCTGCTCATTGTAGCTAAAAACAGCCAAACGGTAATACAGTTCCCAGTAGGTTTGACCGATGCGCCAGCTTGGTAAACGGCTGGAAGTTAAAGGTATGCATCATAAGACTAATAAGCCATGGGAATTCGTCACTATATTGCAAATCGGAGATGATATTCCAGCCTAAGGAAACTGCCAACCTTGGTGAACAAATTCCTACATCTAGGTATGAAAAACTGTAATAGGAGTCAGAAAGGAATGTGGGCTCTGCGATGTCCAAGAGATGATGAATGGTGATGATGATGGTTGAAGTTTAGGGGCACACAAGTAGAGAGTGAGAGAATTTGTGCGCTGTACAACTACCATCCGCTCATATAGCGCATCCAGGATCCTTTCCAAATTTTATTCGCTTCTTGCTTTAAGGTGGAGTGTGCACGAGTTCCAGGACACGTTGGTTTGCCGGGGAATGAACCTGCGGATTTGACAGCGAAAAGCGCAGTAACCGAACCCAGTTTAACAGTTACGTGCTTAAGATTCGACAATATTAAGGTTGTTGTCCGGAGATCAGTATTTTTGTCCTGGCTTTCCGAGAGGTCAGCTCTCCGCGGGAACAAACTTAGTGAGGTAAATGAGCTCCTTGTACACTGGGCAACCTCCTCATGCAAATCTCGACGTGAAGAGGTTATGTTGGCTCGATTGCGCATTGGTCACCGTTATTTTACTCATAGGTATCTGTTTGTGAAGGAAGCTCCTCATATCTGCCCGCTCTGTGGAGAGTTGATAACCATCCGTAACGTGATGCTAGAGTGTGTTCCTCTAGCACATATTCGTACATCCCGGCAACTGTAGAAATGTATAGCAGAGGTTTTGGCGGATGATGATTGAGCAGTAATTTGGATTTTTATCTCTTTAGCAAATGTAGCTTTCGCACATCTTGTTTAGTTGTATTAATTTCTTTGGAGGTCATATTATTGTTTTGCTTTTTCCTTTTGGTTTTTTGTTGTTGTTTTATTTATTTTTTGTTTCCTAAATGTGTCGCTTTTATCTTTTATACTGAATGCCGCGTTTTAGCGGCCTTCTATGCCTATTTTAGCCCCATTTTGTTTTAATACTCATCTGTAGTTGTTATTTCAGTTGACTTTTTACACTCGATCTTACGCATCGTTTTAGTTACTGTTATTCTCTCACTGGTCTTTGCTAGTTTTTAACTCTTGGTTTTTGCCACAGCTTTAGCAGGGCGTTAATAACACTGAAGTTGGGCGCCCTAAAACCCTATCTATCTATCATCACCTGACGTTTAAGTAGAAACCAAATTGGTGTATTAGGTTGCGCACCCTCTCCAGTTACTGAAAATCAGAAGCCCTAGCCTAGTTAGGCAACCCTCAATCAACAATGATATTCGTTTTCACTGACAAGGGTTTTCACGCACGGCATACACGTGAGTGGGCATTTTGATCTATTGACTCCCTCACCACACAGAGATTACCCACAGGATAAGTCAGCGTGCCTTGGGACCCCGTGTGCGCCAAACTCATACCTACCGTAGTGGGCCGCTGGGGGGAATGTGGGCGGAGATGAAAGCGCTCGTCCAACTCGGTACAGTAAAAAAGCAGAAAACGTTGGATGCGAAGGCATGCTCTGAAGCCCACAGCCATAAATAGCTAAAAGAACATTACGCCGAGATAGCAGAGAAGGTTCCGCAGATTCGCAGAAAGGTTCCAACAGCCACACGGATGCTCTGATTATGGACAGCATCTAGTCTCCTGAGCAGAGATGGAGTGCTGGAGAATAAAAAAATGCATCTATAGTCAAAGTTGGATCGGATAAGTAAGAGGTAAAAATGCAGCAGCATTCTCCGATTCGCTCCCCAAAATTTCAAACTAAGAATCCGTAAAATATTGAGAGAGCGGTCACATTGCACTTTTATCTGTGCTATATGGGATGACTAGGAAAGTGTTCTATCGAAGATCAACCCAAACAGTCTCATATCGTCTGCAATAGGAGGTAAATCTGGTCCGAGTTGAACAGACGCGGATATCGCTACTTACGGCGCCAGAGGTTAACGCAGATTGTCTTTTCAGGTGAGAAACGAAAGCCGCTTTTCATGCTCCAATCACAGATATTGTCCATACACCGCTGGAGGCGATGTTTCAAAAACGGCGTACGTTTAGAAGTACAGTAGATGGCGAATCATCCACGAATATACAGGACGGGACCCCTAGGGTACACATTGCGATATGGAGTTAATCGCTATTGCACACAGCGTCACGCTTATAACAGACCTCTGCGGATGTCCACTCTCTTGCATATAAGGATTGGAAATCTCCCATCCGACCCATTATCAGAAAACACGGTGTCTCATAAACTCTTGAACAAGGACCGGTAGGCGTCCTCGTATGTTCCAGTCGTGGAGGGAAAATTTTATTCTTAAAGATTTTCAGCAGAAGGAGAACCCCTTGAGATTCCACCTGAGCCTTAAAGTCAAGAAACTCAGAGGAATACTTGTCTGAGATAGACAACTGAGCTATAGTACTTCCTAAAATGTTCACTATGTCCAACACGTCAAGATTAACTCCAGCAGGTGTTTGGAGACTGGGATTGGCAAATTGGTCGATTTACCGGCAACACGTCTCAACTTATCCCATACGACGGAGGAAAATGTATACCGATTAAAGGAGCTTACAAACTGACTCCATAAAAAGTTTTTGCCATCCGTAATAGCTCGCCTAAATTGGGCATGCATCTTCTTATATTAAATTAGGTTATCAAGAGTATGGCGACCCTGGAATATCCGCAGATCACGTCTGAGAGCACAAATGGCATCCCGACATTCAGTTGTCTATCATGGAAAAGGAAATCGATGCGTTTGGTCAGTCCACCGCGGAATAGACAGTTCAGCAGCCGAAAGAATGGTGGCTGTGAAGTGTTTGACTTAAAAATCCAACGGGTCGTGCTCGCAGCGGTAAAAAACAGCCAAATGGGAATAAAGGTTGCAGCTGGCTAGGTCTAAGCGCCATCTAGGTAAGCGTGTGGAACATAGGTCGTGTGCTAAGCGAATTAGAAGAACTGGAATGTGGTCACTAGAGTATAGATCAGAGATGACGGTACATTGTAAGGAAAGTGCTAACTGCGGAGAACAAATAGCTATGTCAAGGTGTGAAAAACTATCAAAAGCATCACAGGGAAATGTTGTCTCTCCGGTATTCAGGAGAGACGGATTATGATTTTCCAAGAAATCGGCAATTAGATGAGCTCTTGCACAAGTCCAAGGGGCCCCAAATTGGGTGGGGGGGGCATTCACGTCCCTCGCCAACAGAAATTATGTTGGTGGTAGGGAAACTAGGTCGTCTAAATCAATGCGTGAAAGGCCAGCAGATGGAGGCAGATAGATACCACAAACTGTGAATTTGATAGATGCCAGCGTAATACTAACGGAAACAGAGTGGATGCTAGAGTGTAAGGGTATGCATTCAGCATAAAGATCATCTCTAACGAGCAACATAGTGCACCCATGTGTCGCAACACCCTCATCCTGTGATAAATTACATCGTACAGCGAAGTAATGCCTAAATGTGACGTCATTTGGATGGAGCTTGGTCTCTTTTAAGCAGAAGACCAACGATTGATACTGGTTGAGCAACAGTTGTAGCTCTGGTCAACGTGATCTAATTCCGCATATGTTATACTATAGGACAGCCTTTGTCTACAATATGGGATAACGTTTTAATCGAAAGACGTTTCTGGAATTTGGGTTGTGCTGGTCGGTTCAATATGTTCTTTTTTGGATTTGGGCTTGTACGGTTTTCAGGAGCACGCTTTTGCCGTTTCCACACTGCCCGTCCAGCAGTGGGGGCATAATCCTCTTGTTTCATTTCATCCACGGGAGAGGACCCTTTTCTAATAGAAAATTTCGGTTCGAGATGTCGAACCGATTAGAGAAGCGGATGGACAGAGATGTTCGTTGTTGATCACACTCCCATCACAAGATTCTCCTGAAGACGATCTACTTGGAGAGGGGCGTTGACCTTTCCTGCCCTTCAGTGGTTTCGGAGGATACTTAAATAGTCTTTTAAGAAGTCAGTCCTGACGTTACTGAACTTAAATATCATTGCTGGTGTAGAACAGGCGGTGGGTAAGCCAGTAAGCCTGAGGTTGATGGTTTGGGAGACGCTTTCTCTTTACTACTCTTTAAATTATCGGGTTTGGCAGAAGTTGATGCCGGAGCAGACGTAGAAGTGAAGGAATCTGAGAAATTGTGGTCCCGTTAATATCGATGGTCTCAGTTGCGATTTCCCGCCTTAGTACAGGTTTAGCTACAATTGAGCTGTAGGTACCACAGCGCGGAACAGAGGGTTGGTGGGTGCGTAAGAGCTTCCGGGCTTCCGAGAAGGACACTTTTTCTTTCAACCGTTTCTCCTTGAACGCTCTCTCCACTGCATAACGGGGAGAGTCATGAAAACTGATGAAGGTTCGCTGCCGCAGTTAATTTATGATGGAGGTGAAATACACGCTCCATCGTGCGTTGCGCATCCACAGATTGTACATCGCGACTGACCAGTGCAGAATTCACTTGTGTGCCCACAGCGCTGACACTGCTAGCATCTGAATGAGTTGGGAATGTGGGGGCCTTTCCTCGATGGCTTCGTACCTTGCCTTAATCCTTTGCGTTAAATCTACCCGATCAAAGGTAAGGAACAGGGTTCGGGTAGGTACGAATTCGCCATTTAGTTTGCGTTGAACACTGTATACAGATGAAACGACCTGGTCCGCTAGATTCTCCTGAATCTCCTCTTTGGTCAATCCGTCCAATGCGCAGGTGGTGACAACGTATGTATTTCAGTCTTAATTGAGTAACTGCCTAACATACTGGCTCGTAATAATTTGGCGGCCTCGGAAACTGAAGCTGCTTCTACCAGGAGTGTACCGTTTCGTGCTCGAATGTAAGGTTAAACCGAAACAACAGTTTAATCTGAGCCCTTATGTATGGCAAATGGGCTGACCGAAGTGAAGTTTCTCCCTTCCTCTATTCTAGTGACAACTAAGTAGTAAGGACAACATGACTCAGCTACTTCTTTTTCTTGAACATTAAGATTTGGTTTTGATTTTCCACTAAATAGTGTATAAATTCATCCACCAATGATCCTCACCCACCACGGAGGACAATGAGGTTCACCTCTCTTTGGTGATAGGGCTACACAGGGGATATAGCAGGCGCGCCGTCCCACTCACCCTGAAGTTTGGTATACTACATAGTGCAGGCCGATTGACTAGGGGTTGGTTAGTACCTAGCCTCCCGTTTAGACGAAGCGGAAACCAAAGCGGAGGCCCAGATGCGCAAACGTCAACCAACTAGGATATTCCTTTCCATCGACACGGGTTTCTACACACGGCCTAAACGTGGGTGGGCATTTGAAGTACTGACTCCCTTACTATTCAGAGTTTGACCACAGATGGAGTCAAGGTTGGCTCGGGAAAATCCGGGAGCTCGAAACCCTTACCTACCGTAGTAGGTCCCTGAGGGGACCCATGACCTGTAAATAATTTGCAACATAATCTACATCGAAACTTGAATTCCAGCTAATATCACAAAAAAATAACGAATGGTTTAGCTTGTTTTTCCTTCTCCTGCAAAAGCTGTCCACATGAAAGTTTCTTCTTCTACTGACAGCCACATTCTCAAAAAGCTTAACGAAAGTCGTCACCTATAAGTTTTATCCTGCTTGCCGAATAATGAACAAGAATTAAGTGATCTCCAAAAAGCACACTTGGTAATATCGAGCATTATTAAAAACATACCCTTATTATATCATGCAATACTTGTTCAAGATAGTAAGTATAGTACCTGTTAAGTGAAATCTGTATTATATAAAAAGTTTCTCCTGCAACGAAAAGTTTAAAAGTTCATTACTGTCAAGGATTGTAGTAAAATCGCAAAATACCGAGTCTTCTCTTCGCAGTTACTGCATCTGGCAAAACATTTACGTTATTATTGAACAATTGTTGATTTTCGGAGGTAGCCTCTGCTCTTCACGCAACTATTTCACCCAGCTCCTGGTATGAAATTTAGAACAAAGAGGTATGTCCAGAAGAGCAATTATAGTTGATTTAGCTTACATAAATGCATTCTTCCCTTTGCGGATATGGCTATTTACATACATTTTTAGCGAAACAAATACAGATCCTATGGAAAGGACATAATGAAAAAACATAGTAAGTATCGTGAAGAATAATACCAATACCAGAGCTAACTATTGCGCTCTAAGTGATGAACTACGTTTGCACTTTCAGTTGCATACTTGTTCTTACTGTCCTGTCTATTACCTTTAATGTACCTCAGTATTACTGTGTCCCCAGCTGGCATACCTGGTTTGGGGTGCACTCAGCCTCGTGAGGTCCCTGTAGGGCGGCAATTGAAGAGCTACTTGATTGAGAAATAGCTTTTCCAGATCGGAGAGACAGCATAAGCGACCGTGAAGGAATCGAGGCGCTGATCACTTTTCATCATCCAGTACTGCACCCCGTTCATGACGCCTTCGAGCCGGGACGGAGGATGCAGCGTCCAGGCGGTAGGCCAGAGTTAGTTGTGGTCTGTCGTGCCATGGAGTTAGGCTTTTAATACTGTCCCACGTCGGCTCTATGTGACTCGGTGGTAGCACTAGTTACGCAATGCCTTATGCTGTTAGCCTTCTGACTTAAATCCTTAAGCTATTTCAGGAGCTGCTATGTACATTTTTGGCATAAATTTGCTTTCGACAAAAATAATGCTAAGATAAACTTATGATGCAATTAACGAGAACAGCACGTCTTCAAACGGCAAGGAATATTTACACACTAAAAGTATGAAAGAATAAAGAAATAAGCAAAAGATCAAAAAGGAATAGCAACAACGATGGTGTATGATATTCATTTCTGATGCTTTATCGCTTGCGTGCTTTATCATAGAGTAAACAATAAATATTCTGCCTAGAAAGAGGAGGCCATGTTTGGAGGAATTGGGTAAAAAGCATATGTACACCTACGGTGGGGGCCAGAACTGAAGTTTACAGTAAAGCAATTCCGGTATGATTACGCGATTGCGTCAGCTCAGCTAGTGACTCATAAGCTCGAAGTTACCATCGCTTAGCTCGCGGTAGTTGCAGCAGTAGCACTAAGATAGCTAC
Organism: Hymenopus coronatus; assembly: GCA_030762935.1. NCBI lineage: Eukaryota > Metazoa > Arthropoda > Insecta > Mantodea > Hymenopodidae > Hymenopus > Hymenopus coronatus. The sequence continues at coordinate 191,979,895 of CM060900.1, read as the reverse complement.
AGAGAGTGGGGGAGGGAGACCTGCGTACGGATACGCGAGCCAAGTTCTTTGCAAACTTTATCGATCATATAGAATCGAAAGGAAATACACTCGAGACAGTTCAAGGTGGTATTTTTGCAGCCACAGCCAATTACCCACAACGCGAACACAAACTGTATCCTGTCAGTTAAAAAGTGAGGAACAGAAGTAAACATGTTCTATTTGGGTAATCCAGTCGAATACTGCTTTTCTATGGCGAGGCAAAAGTGACTAACAGAGGACTGAGGGAAACGTCTCTCCGTATTATGTCATTGTTTACAGTTGTCAAGTGTCAGACCTTAATTCCCATTCTTGATGGGGTCCATGAAAGCGTTTTTGCATTAACTGTTGCTAGGATCGCACGGTGTCACCATAAGGTCATAAAAGCTACCACTGCTCTGTGTTATGGATTTGTCAAAGCACTTAACCTATTACGAATTGGAATTTTGCTGTGAAACTTAAACACAAACCCAGAATATATTTGTGTTTGTTTAGAGTTAATTATAATTAAGGTGTTTATCTTAGTTAAGACAAAATACCAATTTAAGCTGTCTGTGCTGAGATTTATGATGGGATCAATATTATGCGTCAGACCTTTAGGTTAAAGTAGCTTGAAAACTTGTTAATGAACTTCGTGCAGAACAAGAATATTATGAACAAAACAATTTTGGCAGTATTATTTAACACTATTTTAAAATTCTTGTAAAAATTAATTATTTAACTGGATTTCAAAACTCTCAAGCTAGTAATGTATAACGAATGCATATAACTGAATTCAGATGGTAAAGCATAAACACTTTACTTATATCTCCCAATTTTAACACAATATGGCACGGTAAAATATGAAAAATAATCAAGAAATTAACATAGTACCTTATAATTCGTCCCATGATTGGAAACAGAATTAAGAATTGCTGGAGTTGTCCATAAAATATTCTAAGGAGAGATTATCTCAAACTGCATAGCATAATAGTAATTAACGCTAATTAATGCTAATGCTAATTATACAATGCAGTTTGGAATAATTAATGCTAATATATACTATGCACTTTGAGATAATCTCTCCTTAGAATATTTTATGAACAACTCCAGCAGTTCTTAATTTTGTTTCGCCGTGGCCGAGTGGTTAGACCACTTACCTCTCACCTAGACGGCCGGGGTTCGATCCCAAGCGACTGCATGTGAGATTTGTGGTGGACAAAGCGGCACTGGGGCGGGTTTTCTCCGGGTACTCCGGTTTCCCCAACATCGCATTCCACCGGTGCTCCATCATCATTCATGTATCATCAGTGTCACCGCCTGCGGTGCCATAAGTAGTTAAATTGGGCGTTAAACACTACAAAAATGAATTCTGTTTCCAATCATGGGACGAATTATAAGGTACTATGTTAATTTCTGGATTATGGAGTGAAAATGTATATATTTTCACTCCATAATTTAGTTTCTCTCTCTCCGTTTTATTCAGTATGTTCACTGGAAGCACCACACGTTAGTTGTTAACAAAATCTTGCTTTTGCCATTGTTACATTTCAGATTATATACACAAACAGACACGTACACTGCAAAAGTTATGACTTAACTGAAAGGTTTTAAACGAAGTGAAATTCAGCAAAACACATTTATTTTCCGCCTGTTAATTGATTTGCGATATACGAGAATTTACCTGACGGGTGGAGCTTCGTATGTGTATTTATGCCACATTTAACAAACAAAGTGTCAACAGATAATTATTGTATAAATTGAATCTATAATTAATTAAGGTCATCTAAGTGTTATACATGCAGCATCAATAACTTCAAATGTATAAATAACTTTGAAATAAATCGTCATGGTTTCATTGTCATTATAGGTAGTTAGATGCTGAAGTACCATAGCATCTCTATCAACAAAAATTGGCGTTGCGCAGGAATATTATCAATTCTCGACATATACATTTATGGAATGCGGTAATCAGTCCAAAATGGCGAGGGAAAAACGAGAAGGGTTAACTGAATCTCTCTGTGTACTGCTATTGTTTGTGGATAGCAAGGTCAGACTGGGATTACACTGCGGAATTCCGCGAAAAAAAATGTATACTTCGGACAGCGTTGGCTTGCAAGTGCGTACTGCTCTTTGACGATACTAGTCGTGAAAAACCTTGACTCAACATTTTTCAGGTATGAACCATGATTTCAGTATTAAGTATTTTCAATTCCATGAGGTCCAATCGTTAAACTTAATGAATCTTAAAATTAGTAAAATGGTTCCTAATGTTGCTTTAGAAGTTTATCACCCAATTAGCTCAGGTTACTTTAGTGACGTATTGTTTAACTCGGTAATATTGTTTCCAAATAAGGTCTCCACTGCCAAAGATTAAATGTACACAGTAATCTGCCGTAAACTGTCTGTAGTACTATGTCACTGCTAGCCTGGAATTCATCATCTTAGTAAAGCGAATATTATGCCAAAACTATGAGTTTTCCTTCTTACTTCCATCCTTGTTTTCCTCTTTCCTTCATTTCCTGTTTCCGTGCTTTCTCCTTCTCCTCCTTTCCTCCATTTTTCTGGTTTTCGTTTTCCTTTCTTCCTTTAGTAAATCTCTTTGTTAGGAAATCCTTACCAGCCATGTTGCATAAAAATCAAACTTTGCAACTTAAAACCGGCAAATTCTGCCTTTTTGCGGTGTGCAAAAACTATTTGAATAACGTGGACGTTTTCATGATCTTAATGCTGTTCGTTATTATCCATTAAACACGATTTCTCATCCGTATTTTTTAAGCTATTTCTTTTTCTAAAGCATGGATTTCTGTCTTCATCCGTTTAAAAGATATGAGCAAATATTGCTTTGTGCGTTCAGTTCATATTATTTCAAATGTCACTGCTGTAGCTTCTGAAAATAATATTTTATCAAGCACTCTGTATATCAGCTGTTAGGTGTGTGTATATAATTAGTCCACGGTTATAGGGATATCTGTATTGGAAATTTACTTTCATCGTATATGTTCTTCTCAATGGAAAATCATATATTGAAATGGTTTGGTGATTTTTATCCGAATGTACCTAATATTTATACATTGATTAACTTACAACAAAATAAAATCAGGGACAAAAGTTTGAGCTATTTTCAGCAATTGAGTACTAATAAAGTGTAAAGAATGGAAGGCCAGGAGGAAATGAATTAATGCAATAAAGCACATTACGAAAAAGAAGTCTGTACATCTTTATCTTTCTGAAATTGTTTATCAAAATGAAGACAATGTAGATTAGTTTGCTTAGCACCACTCATAGCTGTACTAATTCTATGGTATAACAATGAGAGTGGAAATTCCCAGCTACACTTGGGAGCTGATTGCGTTGGTGAATTTTCATTCCCAAGATCCCAGATTAATTAAACATACACAATTTACTCCCAGCCCATAACACTGTTTATATGAAACGTTAGGAATAAATAAAAATATACAATTATGAACCAGTGCTCCATTTTTATATATAAAATAAACTAATACATTGTTGTTATTGTTATTATTACTATTATTATTATTACTACTAATTTTTTAATATTATTTTATTATTAATTATTATTATTATTAATGAAAAATTACATTGATGTGGCCTGGTAGTCAAAACCAATATTAAAGGCACGATCATTATCTAGAGCCTCATTATTATGGTTATGATTATTATTTTTAATTTAAGGATAATTGAGCAAGAATAGAGATCACTAACAGCGCTATGCCTCATTCCTCTACTTGGGTAGGTATAACCAACATGAAAATCACTGTGTAGGGTTGTCCAAGAGGAGAGATATGCAGGTGATAGTTGAAGAGAGCTGTCAGTGATAATTAAATCCCTTTGCCCATATGAACAGTTGTAAGCCAAAGGTGACTAAGCTATAAAGAAGAGGTTTGGAGATACAGGAGGGTAAGAGAAATGAGCAATATTTAAAATCACAGCAACCATTTGCATCCCCGCAACATTTACTTATTAAGTACAAGTAGCCGCGCCATTGCCAAGTGGTTACACCATTCGCCTCTCTGGTGGCCCAGCTTCAGTCCCAAGCGACTGCATGTCACATCTGTGGTGCAAAAAGCGGTGCAGTGGTGGGTTTTCTCCGGGTTCTCTGGTTTCCCCCGCCATCGCATTCCACCGGTGCTCCATCTTCATTCCATGCATCATCAGGGTCATTGCCTGCGGTGCTATGTAGTAAAAGCTGTCCAAAAAAGAGTATGACAAGCAATATACAGTAAGAAAAACGCTCTCTTATTATTAAGAAATGTCTTTTTTAAGCACCGAACATGTTTCTCATGTATGACACAAAACGGAATGCATTTTTTTTTTTTTTTTTTTAAAAAAGGGTTAGTCATTTCTGAAGTGCAAATTATCACATTGCTTTTAAATTTAAGTGACAGGATTTTAGTGTAGTATATTGAAGCAAAGAGCTCTAATCTCTAATCTCAGAGCTCTAATGGCAATCAAACTGTCTTTGTTCTCAAGTATTCGCTACAATTCTGCAGCACAACTTCTCTCGTCGTTTCAATGTATCGCAATTCCTGTCATGTCGCTTCGATTCAACTGCTGTACCCTTTGAACTCAAAGTTGAAAATTGCCCGTCTTACAGGTCTTCCTTTTATAGCAGTCGATTATGTTAAAAGACATTTCCAGAAAAAGGTAGATCCAAGTGCACCTACTACCAGCCTCTGCCCTCGAGGCAGCCTCCGGATGCGGTAGTTATCGTTCATTTTCTTCACCACCGGGTATGGCCCTTGCCATGATTGTTGAAGCCTGGGGCAGCGTTCCTTGCTCCGGGTATGGCGATATAGTTATACTAGATCAATCTTCTAAAAATCTCGGCAGTTGGCTTGCCAATCACAGCCGTTCTTCATTGCTTAAAGAGACGGGTTGGCGATCCTAGATGGTTTGACGATCCATCTCATGTAGGTCGTATATTCGGTCTACCAGATGTTCGGTATAGTCGACTGTTGGCTGTTCTGTCCCAGAAGGAATCCCAAACATCAGGTCACATAGTAGACGCATATTGCTGCCAAAGACCAAACTGACTGCTATCACCCGGTAGTATCGTGGTTTGAAAGCGGTTGGGCCGTACGAAAAGTGTCACCCTTGCTAGCGAGTCTTTCTGGTAATCGGCCACTATCTTTCTCAAATGTTCATTTAGCGTCTTGATGTACAGCTCAATCATGCAGTCTGAATGCATGTGGCGGGGTGTTGTGCACTCCCATCAGATCCAGATTTTCCCTCATCAAATTGGACTCAAAGTTGGTGCCTTGATCACTCTGTGGCTGCATCGTTAGGCAGTGACATGGCGCACACACATGACAATCGCGACACCATCTCCTAGCGTGTAATCGTAGCCTCAGTCAACAGTAGCGTTTTCGGAGCTAGTGGATTGTCCGGTTCGGTCCAGCACGTCTTCCTGAAGTGCCGGAGGCACCAATTCTAGGATTTCTTTCAGCTTACTTCGAGGGAAGATCAGCTGCTCCCTCCTGTGTAGTCCTGTCACCCCAGAGTGTTGACCCATTGTTGGGCTCCGTGGTGGGTGGGCGGCACAGGGGGATGAATTTATACCCTTTTTTATAGGAAAACCTAAACCAAACTGTAATGTACAAGGAAAAGAAGTAGTTGAGTCATGCGGTCCTTGTTGCTTAGTTGTCACTTGAACAGAGAAAGGTAGAAATTTCACATCGGTCAGCCTTTTTGCCATTCAAAAGGGCTTAGATAAAATTGCTGGTTCGGTTCAATCTTGCATACGTGCGCGAAACGGTACACTCCTGGTAGAGGCAGTTTCAGCAACCCAGGCCTCTAAATTAGTACGAGCCACTATGTTAAGACGTTTCCCAGTTAAGGTGGTAAAACACAGAGCCCTGAACTCCTCGCGCGGTGTTGTTACCACCCGCGTTTTGGACGGATTGAGCAAAGAGGAGATTTAGGAGAATATGGCGGAACAAGGCGTTACATCTTTGTATAGGGTCCAAAGTAAAGTAAATGGTGAATTCATGCCTACCCGTACCCTGTTACTTACCTCTGATCGGGTAGATCTCCCGCAAAGGATAAGGGCAGGGTACGAAGCCATCGAGGTTAGGCCCTACATTCCCAACCTACTCAGATCTCAACGCTTTGGGCACACCAGTTCATTCTGTACTGGTTACTACAGATGTGCCATCTGTGGAGATGCCACGCACGATGTAGCGTGTAGTTCCCCTCCATCGTGCGTTAACTGCGGCGATGAACATTCATCTAGTTCCGCGACTGTCCCCGTTATGCAGAGAGAGCGATCCAGGAGATCCGGGTGAAAGAGAAGGTGTCCTTCTCAGAAGTCCGGAAGCTCCTTCGCACCCTGCAGCCCTCTGTCCAGCGCTCTGGTACATACAGTTCAGTTCTAGCTAAAACTGTACCGAGGCGGGAAATCGAAACAAACTAGCGAAATTAACGGGGCAACCATTTCTGCAAAAATTCTAACGACTACACCGCACCAAAAAGCCTCAAGTTCTATGACTAGTCCGGCATCAACATCTGCCAAACCCGCTCATTTAAAGAGTAATACAGAGAAAGTGTCACCCAAGCCTTCTACATCGGGCAAAAAGGCCAGCTTACCCACCACCAGTTCTACACCTGCAAATAACTTTAAGACCAGTTACATCAGGAACGACTTCTTATAAGACCATGTAAAGGCTCCTCCGTCGAAGGCATAGAAAACTCAACGCCCATCCCCAAGTAGATCCGTTTTGGGAGAATCTTCTAGTGGGAGTGTAGATCGACGACGAACATCTGCATCGATCAGCACCTCAAATCGGTTCGAGGTACTTGAACCGTAATTTTCTATTGGAAAAGGGTCCTTCCCTTTGGAGGAGATGGAACAGGAAGATACTGCCCCCACTACTAGACGGACAGTGCGGAAATGGCAGGATCGTGCTCCTGAAAACAGTACAAGTCCAATCCCGAAAAAGAACAAATTGAACCGACCAGCAGAGCCCAATCTGAAGAAACGTCTTTCGATTTAAACCTTATCCCATATTATAGACAATGGCTATCATACGGTGGAACATCCGCGGAATTCGACAACGTTAACCAGAGCTAGAACTGTTTCTCAACCAGTATCAACCATTGGTCGTCAGCTTACAAGAGAAAAGATCCGTCCCATGACATCATCACATTCAGGCATTACTCTGCTGTACGGTGCGATTTATCACCTGAGGAGGGTGTTCCAGCACATGGGGGCACTATGCTACTCATCAGACATGATCTTTATACTGAATCAGTACTCTTACTTCTTGCATTCTGTCCGCTGCTGTCAGCATTCAGCTGGCATCTAGCAAATTCCCAATTTGTAGTGTCTATAAGCCTCAATCTGCTGACCTCTCACGCATTGCTTTAGACGACCTAGTTTCTCAGCTACCAACACCATTCCTGTTGCTGGGGACGTGAATGCCCACCACCCACTTTGGGGCTCCCCTAGGGCTTGTGTGAGAGATCACCTAATTGCCGATTTCTTGCAGTCATAAGCTCTCTCTCTCTCTCTCTCTCTCTCCTAAATACAGGAGAGCCAACATTTCTCTCTGACGCCTTCAATAGTTTTTCACACCTCGACATAGTTGTTTGTTCTCCGCGGTTAGCCGTTTCCTTACGGTGGACCGTCATTTCTGATCTATACTCTGGTGAGCACTTTCCAGTTCTTCTAAGTCTGCTAGAACACGACGTATATTCCATGCGCTTACCTAGATGGCACTTAGACGGGACAAACTGGAAACTTTATTCCCATTTGGTTGTTTTTAACCGCTGTAGATGTTTTATTCAAAAAGCTCACAGACACAACTCTTTCTGCTGCTGAACAGTCATTTTCGCGGTCGGCTTTCCAAGCTCGTCGATTTCCTGTTCCCTGGTGGACAGCTGAATGTCATGATGCCATTTGTGATCACAGACGTGCTTTACGGATTTTCCAATGTTGCCCAACGCTGGACAATCTAATACAATATAAAAGATGCGCTCCAAACCTAGACAAGTTATTAAGGATAGCACAACGCAATCATGGAGCCAATTAGTTGGCTCCTTTAACCGACACACACCTTCCTCTGACGTACGGGATAAGTTAAGACGTGTAGCAGGAAAATCTATCCATATGCCTATCGCCAGTCTAAAAACAGCGGCAGGCGCTGTGGTTGACATGTTTGACGTGTCCAACCCTCTGGGAAGTACTTTCGCCGAAGTATCTAGCCCAGACAATTATTCGAATGAGTTTCTTCCATTTAAGGCCCAAGTTGAATCTTAAGGTTTTGCCTTCCGCTCTGGAAACCTTGAGGACTACAACCGTATTTTCGCCATGGCGGAGCTAGACAATGCGCTCTCATTGCCTCGAAACTCTGCACCAGGTTCAGATGACGTCCACGTCCAAATGATGCAACATCTCTCTCCTGCGGGTAAGGCTTTCCTACTCGACCTTTATAATATTGTCTGGGTAGATGCCAGTTTTCCAACTCAGGGGCGGGAGCCCACCACCATACCTTTTAGAAACCTGGAAAGGACTGTCATCTTTCTTACAGCTACCGTCCAATTTCCCTCACCAGCTGTGTCTGTAAGGTGTTGGAACGCATGATAAATGGGCGGTTGCTGTGGTTGTTGGAATCCCACAATCTTCTGACCAACATCCATTGTGGTTTTCGAAGACGCCGATCAGAGGTTGACCACCTTGTGTCGCTATTCACGCAGATCCTGAACGGCTTTCTTCGGAATCTTCAAGCCGTTCGGATATTTTTTGACGTCCAGAAGGCTTACGATACCTGTTGGCGGGTAGGGCCTTTACGCGCTCTCCATAGTTGGAATATATGTGGCCGTCTACAATTGTTCATCCAGGAGCTTATGCGGGACCTCTTTTTTCGAGTAAGTGTTGAATCGGTTTTCTCTCACTATTTTAATCAGGAGAACGGAGTGCCGCAGTGCTCGGTACTAAGCGTGACGCTGTTTTCTATATCAATAAATTCTATATTGCAATGTGTACCCCCAGGTGTCTCTTCCTGTTTATTCGAGGACGACTTTGCCATCTTCTGTGCTTCTCACCGTTAATTGAACTTCGTCTCCAGCGGTGTTTCGACAGTCCTTACGATTGGAGCTTGAAAAACGGCTTTCGTTTCTCCCTGAGAAGACAGTTTGCGTTAGCTTCTGGCGTCGTAGGTGGCAAATGGCTCCTGTTCTTACACATGGGTAAGATTTACTTCCTTTTGCAGATGAGGTTAACATTCGATTGCAGCTTATGCTGGTCCTCACATATAGTACAGCTTAAACCGTGGTGTGACTGTTCTCTCAATATCTTACGGATACTGAGTGGTAAATGTTCGGTTGCAGATCGGACAGTACTACTGCGTGTTTATCGTGCACTGATCTGATCCAAGTTAGACCTCGGATGCATTGTTTATTCTTCAGCACGATCATCTGTGCTGAAACGCATAGACACTGTTCATAATCAGGGCATCATTGTTTCTTTTGGGGCTTTTTCCAACTAGTCCCGTTGTTAGCCTCTATGCTGAATCGGCAGAACCCTCTATGCGGTGTCGGCATGATGTCCTGTTAGGAAATTATGGCTATTCTCTTAAGTGCATGCATTTGCATCCGACGTTTACCCCTTTCTTCTGTACCAAGCTGAACGAATGATATCGTAATTACCTTCATAGTCCACGGCCTGCAGGCTTCCTTTTCAGTGAGCTTCTTCGGAAACTCAATATTGTAGTGCCTCGCATGTTTCCGAAGGCGAAAAGGTTGTACCCGCCATGGTCACGTAGCTAAGACGGAGGCTACGCAACCCAGCTTGTTAGTTTCTTTTGTAGCCGCTGCGGACTTTCGACTTGTTGTCCGGAGCGTGTTGTCCGACTGGCACGCGTAGTGGGCGTCTCTCCGCGGGAATAATTTCAGGGAAGTGAAGGACGGTGCTGTTACCTGGCTTACCTCCTCTCGTAAATCCGGTCCGGTGGGGGTGCAATTGACTCGCCTACGAATCGGTCACTGGAATTTTACGCATAGTCATGTTATTAGGAGAGATCCTGTGCCTATCTGTCCGCTCTGTAGGGCATTATTTTCGGTACGGCATGTCCTGATAGACTGTATTGCTCTAGCAGCCCTTCGATCAGCGGCCCATCTGACGGCCTCCCTCGCGGAGGTTCTTGCCAACGACCACAGGGTGGTCGATAGAGCTTTTAATTTTTTATCTAATTTAGAATAAAGATTTAGTTTTTTAGGTTTTACTCTATCTTTATCATTTTAAATGGAGCGGGGGTTCATGGGTTTTAATGATTTTTAATGGTCTTTCTTTTAATCCATTTTAGCCCATCGACCACGTTTTAGGTATTTTGCATTCTTTTCGCTCCCTTTTTTTTTTTTTTGAAATATTTTAGATTCATGTTTATCCTTCAGCCACCAGTTTTTATCTTCTGGTTTTAAGTGGCATTTGTTTTTATATTGTTCTTTTACTGTTGGTGTTTTTCTTTAGCCTTGTTTTCTGAGGGCGCTAATGAACTCAGTAGTTGAGCGCCCTTAAACACCAACCCTCATCATCATCATCAGCTGCTCCCTCTCTCTTTCTTTGTGTTGCTTTGTCTGTCTATGGGTCCTTCACTCAGATGACTCCCATACTCCGAAGAGCAGTACATAATTATTTTACTTCAATGAGTCCCGTGGGACCCAGTAGGACTTATACCTATACTTCTGTGGACGATGGCCTCCCATATTGGTCTTGTGTCTGAGTAAACTTCTCTCAGGAATGGCGGCCAGAAGTTGGCGTCCACAATTGATCCCTCCTCAGACCTGCGCTATTTCATTCAGGTGCATGCACCGCTGCAATGACACAGATAATGCGATATGCTCTTCCTCCTAAACCCGAATGCTGTGGCCGCAATCCTCTGGAAAGGGCCGTCTGGACATGAGATCTGCATTGTAGTGGCTCTGTCCTTTCGGATGTTCTGATGTGAAGTTTTACCGTTGGGGCCTCTGGAGTCAACGGGCTTTCTGACTCTACAGGCTCTTGAAATTCAATAGCCAAATGAGGAAAGAATGGTCAGCCCTCAGGTGTAATGGCTGGCTGTAAAAGTACTTGTGTAAGTGTTTCAGCGCCTTTTCTACTGCCAGGAGCTCTCGACGAGTAACACAGTATTTCTTTTCTGCCTTGCAGAACGTCTTATTGTTTTAGACTCTTATTCGCTCATGCGCATCCTGAACTTGGGATAGAAGACTTCCAGTGTAAGTGCTTTGATGTCAGTGTTCACAATAAAGTTGCCAACAGGTTTTGGAAATCCTAAAATAGATGTTGTGCAGAGTACTGAATTATGCGCCTGGAATGAACTCTTTGCTTCTTCTGATCAGTTGAGTGAGGGTTTCAAGGGGGTAGGCGAACTTCTGAGGAGCCGACGGTAGTAGTCGCATAGTTTCAGGAAACTTCCCAGCTGTCGTTCGTCTTTCGGTCGAGAAAAATATCTCACTAAATGAATCTTCTCCGGATCCGTAACCACCTAAAATGGTGAGACAATGTGGCCCATGTAGCGCACCTCGTTGCAGCGTGTTCGCCCTTGTTAGCTTCCCGCTTCAGGTTCTACTACCTGCAGCGTTCGCATATCTTCGTCAGGTTTTCGAGATGGTATTCGAAGTTGTAGGAAACAGAAATATGACATTCAGATACAGCATGAGCAGTCGTAAATCAACCCTCTCAAAACTGACTTCATGAGGCGCTGGAAGGCGCCTGGCGCACTGTAGACACCAAAAACCGTAACTGTAAATTGCAGAAGTCCTTAGCCAGTCGATAATGCAGCCTTCTCGTTGTTTCTAAGTCTACTTGTTTGTATCCAGATTTCAAGTCTAAGTTCGAAAACTACTGGACACCAGAAAGTGTGTACACGATGTTGTCAATCCGGTAAGGAGAAGCAGTCCTTTCTGATGACGTCAATGGGATACCTGTAATCCATGCACAATCGTAGCTTACCGTTCTTCTTCACAAATAATTAAGAGGAGCACAAAGAACTGTCTAATTCTTCAGTGATTCCACTAGATCTGAACTTCTACAGCATGTCTTCACCACTGCCTGTTCCGCCAGAGGAACACCTCTTAGTTGTTGCCGGATATGTCGAGTGTTTCCGGTTTCAATGTGACGGAAAAGTTTATCCGTACTGCCGTAATCGCTATCCTTATGGCTGAAAACCCAGATTGGTGTCGGCTAAGTAGTCGCCGGAGCCTCTTTTATTGTGAAGCGGTCAGATTTTCAGCGGACCTTTTCAGCAGTACTTCCAGCCGAAGCCCCAGGTTCTGCGACGAAGTTTACTGGTCGAGTCCGACAAAAGTTAACACACTTGCACTTGGCTTGCACTTCTCTAACTCCGCCCTGCCTAGATGTCTTGGTCGGTGTCCAATGGGTTAAACAGGCTCACGGGTACTTCCTCCTGACAAGGAAAGAATGCCCGGTCAACCTAAGATCCACTTAAAGTAAGGAAAGCCTACAAAAGGAATATTGGGTTATATTACAGAATATGGACCTTATGAAACGTACTAGTCTAAAACAAACAAACTTAATAATAAAATAAGTATGAATTGCAATAACCAGGGCAAACCACAAGTGTACTTTTCTAATGTAGATGGTGTAGAGAAAACGCATGCCAAGGCAGTTATAAAATAAATAGCACTATAAGAGATACACATCTATACTAACAAGATAAGCACACTGGCTTGAAAAGATGCAACATGGTTTCAATAAATAGATAAGATAAACAAGGCGGAACTGAAGAAATAAGAAGATCAAAAAGAATAAAACGAACAATTTAAATGATACATTAGTTCTTACACAAGCACCTAGAGATGATAGTATATCTTAATTAAATAATATAATGGAAGAAGAACATGCTGAAGAAAAAGAAGTGCAGAAGGAGGAGAAAGGGGAGAGGAGTGTAATTCATTTTAATTAATTAACGTTAATAAAACGTTTTTGGACATCAACAGGCAGCTAAAAAGGATTGACAAAATGCAACTAAGATCCATAAGAACTATAAATGAAAAATCATTAAACACGCGAAGAGGAGAAGCGGCTAAGTGTGAGGTATAGGAGAAAGCGATAGAAAATGGAACAGGAGGTGCAGGTACATTTTAAATAGACGGGGAAAATGAAGATGAAGGTAGTGAAAAAGGGCGAGGAGAGTAAATCAACAAGAAGGTGAATCAATCCATTCCAATCAACGTCACAAATGACCAAAGATGAAAGGGAGCAGGATAGGTGGTAATGCAGGATTTCAGTTTCAGGGAGAAAAGGGTTAAGAGGAGGCGCAGCTGAAACACCTATTTTAGATTTAGCTGTTATTGTGGAAAAATTAAAGCAGAAAGTTGATCCTTTGTTTAAATGATTATTCATTGTGAGATAAATGATTTAAAAATAGTGAAAGGTAGAACTTTTCCCTTTTTTTATTTTAAAGTCAATAGTGACGTGAAAAGTACGTTAAGTGAGTAAAATATTATAAGTGAAAGGAATAGTGTAAGTGGAAGTCCTTTGCGTGAAGCGAATAACTAAGGTAAATTATGTGGAGTAAGAACACATATAAAAATTTGAATATGGAGTTTTGTTGTAGAATAGTTTATATAACTGTTACATACAACAATATCATATAATTTTTAACAAATTTCAGATACAGCTGGTTACCAGTTTTTTTATCCTGGCTTGCAATATATATATATATATATATATATATATATATATATATATATATACATACATAATTTTAATTTTTAAGAAGAATTGTTACGTACTCTTGTAGTTTTATTTTAATCCAAATATAAAAAGTTTAGAAAATGATAAAGGGATATATGAATAAAGAAATAAACAAGCCTTTTAAAATAGAAAACAATGATATGCATTAAATACTTTTAAAGAGGAAGAATGAAGTAGAAATTAAATAAAGAAGAAATTAATAATTCACGAGTAATGCAAGATTTAAAAAAAAAAATGTATTTTTAGATGAATATTAAGCAATTTTAGCTCATAGTTTGTTAGGACATTTTTCAGTTAAGGCTTTCTATGTTTTAAGTTGTGTACATTAAAAAATAAAATAAATCAACAAATGAAATATTAAATGAATGAGTGATATGAAAAATCGGGTCGTCTGCTTAGCGCGGTGGTAGCGCAGCTGCTTGCCAAGCGGGAGACCTGGGTTCGATTCCCAGTACTGGCGTGGGGATCCCCCCCTGGGAGACCTGGATCAGAGTGCCTCGTGAGGTCCCTGGGGGCCCAATTGAGTAGCTACTTGGTGGAGAAGTTACGGCTCCAGGTCATGTGGACCGCATTAACCGGCCGGGAGGGATTCGAGGCGCTGACCACGTCTCACCCTCCAATACTGCACCCCATCCATGACGTCTGATAGGGGACGCAGCGGCCTGGCGGTAGGAGCATGTGTGTAATTGCATTTGATGTCGGAATGGTTTATATATAACTTTTAGCTAGGTTAATCTAGTAGCTTTGGAATGTTTTAGTGAGTAGCATAGATAAATTTATGTAGCCGGCATGTTGCCATGGTAGCTCAGTGGTAGAGCAATTGGCTAGAGACCGAGAGATCCGTGGTTCAAATCCCGGCTAAAGCATTGAACTTTTCAGTCTGACTCTACCTATCCAATTCCTGTCCTACATGTGGTTTCTGTAAGAAAACAATTAAAATTATCCTCTTGCATTTGTTTTTACCGCTCCATTTGAAATCATTATTTAGATGTTTCGAACAGATCATCTGTGGTTCGAAAGGTTTAGTATTTACTATGTTGTGGTTAACCAGTTTTATAGAGACGAGCAACTTATGCAATAGAAGCATGTTGATTGTTTATATGAGATATATCATTGTCTAGTAACTGATTAAAAACACATATACATTTTTAAAATAAATACTTTATGGTAACCCTTCATATGAGCCACATTTTGCTCTACCAAGAGAATAATTGTTTGTATTAAAGTACTATAAACTTAAGCACATTGTAATATTAACTCAATTTCAATGTGTAACACATATACATATGGATATTAGTTAGGAAATGGAAGTGTGACCTGTATTGTACAGGTACCGAGTTAATTTTTGTGTGTTTCTGTTACAGCAAGCCAAATGTGTGTACCAAGGATATAGCAGAGCAGCAGCAAAATGACTTAAATCAAACAGCAACTGCCTATCATGAAAATCTTTACCAGCACTTGGACAAGGCTGCTAACCCACTACTTTCAAAGAAGTTGGAGACCACAGAGCTGTGAACTGTGAATATGTAATAAAGTCTTTTTAAGAAAGTCACATTCAGTTCTGTGCATACACAGTTATCAGTAGCAGAAGCAAAATTGATTTACTGATTGTAGAGAATGCAGGTTGTCCCTGCTTAATAAATAACATTGTTATTGTCCTGGTTTTATTTGTATTTTGGATTTTGGTACCATTCAGAGAAATGTAATTTGTACTCTATAGAAGCGTTTTATTTTTGTGAATTGCTATTTAAAATCATTTCTACTGTAACTGCCTTGAAATATTATAAAGTACCTTAATAAATGTTTTTTTGTTTGAAAAAGAAAAAGTTTTGTTCCTCCCAGTACTATTATGCTGCACTGCCATAGCTCATAAAAATAATCATGTATAGTTTCCGTAGATCCACTGTATTCTTAAGTTGTAAGATTTATGCTGAAGTTTCAGGTGAGGTACGATATATCTTATAACTTATGTGTACCAGCAATGTCAACCAAAATACAATTTTTATGTTTGACATTGTCTGTACCTAATCGTCGGCTCCAAAACATAAGCGCAAAACGTCTGAAGGGAATATAAAATAGGTTTTCTATATTATTGGGTTTCTGTGTATTTTTTTTATTGAAATACTTCTAAGAAATTGTGTGACTATAATGCATGCTTTGCATTGCATAAATCATAGTAATAGACACAGAATAAGCACAAAGCTCCGTCGTGCACTTTAATGTATTTTAAGCATTAAACATTCACACTTAAGCTATAACTATGATTATACACACTATATATGAAGTTTTATATCTAAATGACCATCTGTTAGTTTTAAAGCGTAGTGTCTAAATGTCTGAGACTTCAGCATGGTATCTACCGTGCTAGGAACACAAACTAATCTATCGCCAGATTCTATGCAACACTCCCCTCCGCATTCCTGGGGTAGCCTGTCTGAAAGAGAACAGTGGTGACGGTGGTGAAAGTGCTAGCAGTAGTAGTGGTATTGTTGTGATAATGATGATGATGATGATTGGAGTTTAAGGGTGCTAAACTAGAAGGTTATTAGCGCTGTTGGAAAACTAAAGAGAACACGAGACCAGATTTATACCTGGGTTAAAATCAGCAAAGGATAAAATGCGAGCTAAAGTTAAACATAAAAGAAACGGTAGAAACTATCAACGGCTAAAACAGTTTAAACAAGCCATAGGCAATGTGACACAGGCTTCAACATCCATACGGTCCACTCCTGAGGGTGCCACTTCTCCAGAATCTGCTGGTAAGCCCTTAGTTTGACCGACACCATCTGCCATTGCCTCTCGGGAGCGCAGTCGCAAAAAACTGAAGGCCGCTGATAAACCCTCAAAGTCCTGTTCTCGTTCTATGAGCCGTAGGCAAAGTTTAGGTTCCCGAACATCCGCGAATACTGACAATGACACGGGCTATACTATTGTAGGTCCAAAAAGCGCAAAGAACAGAAAACGTCCTCCTTAACTTTGTGTATTTTCGTTCGCCGGCATTTGTTTTTCTTCCAGTTGCAAACTCATATCTCTCTGAGTCGACGATAATCCTTATGTATCTACCCTTACTCCATGGCTCTCCTGACCTGGAATATCCGTGGTGTTGGTACGCATATGGCCGAATACGGTCTTATAACGCTCTTGTTCTGCGTTTGCAGGAGACGAAGCTTCGCCCCCACGATGCTTTTGCCCTGCACCAATACCTTCCAGTGCGTTTTGATCTTACACCGGAAGAGGGTTCTCCTGCTCATGGGGGTGTTATGATACTAACGCGCGATAATATCTTCGGTCAGCCGATCTCGCTTACCACTACTTTGCAAGCTGTTGCTGTCCAACTAACTCTTTCTGGTTTCTCTTTTACTCTTTGTAATGTCTACGTTCCGCCCT
This sequence comes from Hymenopus coronatus, assembly GCA_030762935.1. Lineage (NCBI taxonomy): Eukaryota > Metazoa > Arthropoda > Insecta > Mantodea > Hymenopodidae > Hymenopus > Hymenopus coronatus. Next base: position 191,962,773 of record CM060900.1, on the reverse strand, counting down.
CGTCTACCCTCTGCTCCGCCGACATAGTCCATCTTTTGTCTCAGCTCCCGCCACCTATTCTTCTGCTGGGCAATTTCAATGCCCAACATCCCCTTTGGGGTTCTCCTAGGAACTGTCCTTGCTGATCTTTTCGATCAACACAGTCTCTCAGTTTTAAACACCGGTGACACTACCTTCATTTCCGATTCTTCTGCCACGCTATCCCACCTGGACGTTTCTGTTTGCTCAGCACAGCTCGCTCACCACTTCTAATGGAATGTAGTATCTTACACTTATTCCAGAAATCATTGCCCTTGTGTCCTCACCCTGCTTTTACACCACATTCCCTCATCGCGGTCGGGTGCCTGGCAATTGTCTAAGTCGGACTGGTCTCTCTTTTCCGCTCTGGCTGCATTCAGTGACCATCAGTTCGACGCGGTTGACCACATGGTCGAGCACTTGAATTCTGTTGCTATATCCGCTGCCGAGCAATCAATTCCCCGATCGTCTTCCTACCCTAAAAGGGTACCGGTCCCGTGGTGGACTGCTGAGTGCCGCGATGCCATTAGTGCTCGCAGGAGGGCTTTTAAGGTATTTCAACCTCATCCTATGCTGGAGCATTTGATCACCTTCAAAGAAACCCGCACCCGGGCACGCCGCAGTATTCAGGATAGCAAACGGGCTTCCTGGACGTCGTTTGTGTCTACCTTTAATGGCACAACACCTTCGTCCGTTGTGTGGGAGAAGCTCCGCCGTGTTGCCAGTAAGCAGGATAGTTCGTCAATACCTGGGCTTCTCGTGGGAACTGACACCGTCGTTGACCGTTTGCTGTTGCCGACGCCCTTGGCAGCACATTCACCAATGTGTCCAGTTGCACCAATTATCAGCCGGCGTTTTGTGCCATTAAGGCGGAGGTTGAGTCTCGGGGGTTCTCTTTCCGATCCTCGGAAACTGAGTGCTATAACTTGTATTTTAGCATGCGTGAGCTGGATTTGTCCTTAGTATCTTCCCGTCACTCCGCTCCAGGACCTGATGGTATCCATCTCGCAATGCTAGAGCACCTCTCTTTGGACGGTAAGCTTTATCTCCTGAGCCTCTATAATCGCATTTGGCATGAGGGTGCTTTTCTTGCGGCTTGGCGCGAAGCTACCGTTGTTGCAATATTGAAACCGGGAAAGGATCGTAGACTTCCTTCCAGTTACCGTGTTATCTCCCTACCAGTGTAGTTTGTAAGGAGATGGAGCGCATGATCAATGGACGGTTACGATGATGCCTTGAGTCTGGGAAACTTCTGTGCAATATCCAAGGCGACTTTCGCCAATACCGCACCTCGACTGACCTACTTGTATCCCTCTCGACTCACATCCTTAATGGATTTCTACGAAAATACCAAACTGTGGCCATATTTTTCGACCTAGAGAAAGCTTATGTCAATTGCTGGAGGGCTGGCTTATTGCTTGCATTGCATAAGTGCGGTTATCGTGGCCGCCTTCTAATGTTCTTCCGAGAGTTTATGGAGAAACGGGTGTTTCGTGTGCGTGAGCTCTCTGTCTGCTCCCGTGTTTTTAGTCAGGAGAATGGAGTACCTCAAGCGTCGGTACTCAGTTGCACTCTCTTCACTATCACCATCAATTCTGTCGTTGATTGTCTTCCAGCTGGTATTTCCTCCTCTTTATTTGTTGACGACTTTGCAATTTATTGTAGTTCTCGGCACACAGGCCTTTTGGAGCGTCACCTCCAAGCTTGTCTCGACCATCTCTATGTTTGGAGCGTTGAAAATAGTTTCCATTTTTCAATTGAAAAGATGGTTTGTGTCAACTTCTGGCGTCGGAAACGCTACGACTCGCCTTCTCTCCGCCTCGGTCCGCAACCGCTGCCCTTCGCCCAAACGGTAAAGTTTCTCGGCTTAACATTCGATAGGAAAGTTAGCTGGTCGTCTCATATCGCTTCCTTGAAAGCTCGATGGGATCGCTCGCTTAATATTTTACGTGTTTTATGTGGTATTTTCTGGGGAGCTGATCGCACCGTGCTATTGCAGCTTTGCCGTTCGCTTGTCCGCTGCAAGCTTGATTACGGGAGCATTGTATTCTCTTCTGCTCGCCCTTCAGTTTTGCGTCGTTTGGACCCAGTTCACCATCGCGGGATTCGGCTAGCGCTTGGTGGCTTTCCGACTTGCCCAGTCGTTAGTTTGTATGCGGAGGCTGCTGAACCTCCACTATGCCATAGGCGTGACGTTCTTCTGTGCAGCTATGCTATCCGACTCCATGCACTACCAGGTCACACTACTTCGCAGTTATTCTTTGACGAGTCCTTGACCGTCAATATGCGGTTAGTGTGCTGGCATTGCTTCCCGCACGGGTTGGTTTTCGTCTGCTTCTTCGGCTCTTGGATGTTCGTCTACTGTCTCTTTTGCCACTGGGGGAATGTAACTTTCCCACTTGGTTACGCTGCAAAACTCCCTTCCACCTTGGGTTGACATCCATGCCGAAATCAACGACTCCGTCCTCGGCCTTCCGCTCCGCCATTTTAGAGCTGGCAGCCGAATTTCAGAACCAGTTTCATTTACACGGATGGCTCCAAGGATAGCCGTGGTGTGGGATGTGCTTTAGTTGTTCATTCGCGGAGTACTGGATTTTATCTTTTGGGTTCGATTTTTACCGCCGAAATTGTTAATATATGTTTTATCCGGGGACAGGACATGAGGCAGTTCATAATCTGTAGCGATTTCCTCAGTGCACTACAGGGCCTTCGTGATCTGTATCCATACCATCCATTGATACAGTGTATCCAGGATCACCTGCATTCCCTCGCTGACGCTAGCGTCAGTGTGTCGTTTGTTTGGGTTCCTGGCCACCTAGGTGTGGGCGGTAACGAGCAGGCGGAATCCGCTGCCAAATCTGCCATTTTATTGCCCCCTGTTTTTAGATCTGCGGTTTCTCCAGAAGATATGCGTGTTCACCTGCGCCGAGCAATTTTTCGTGCTGGTTCGCGGAATGGTCCGGGCAGCATGGTAACAAACTTAGAAAAATCAAGTTCCTTCCTGTCCGCTGAGCTACCTCCTCGCGTGCTTGTCGCTGCGAAGAAGTGATTTTAGCCCGACTGCGAATTGGGCATTGCCTTTTTAGCCACCAGCATCTTTTACGAGGGGAACCCGCACCTCATAGTGCTTCATGTAATGAGCCTTTGACGGTGCGACATATTTTGTCGGAGTGCCGCCTTTCTACTGTGCTGCGTACATCTCTATTCCTGGCCTCCGATCGTCCCACACTGCTAGGTCACAACCCTAGTACTTATGAGGGACTTTTTACTTTTCTTCGCCGCTGCGGGATGTACAGTCAGGTTTAATTTTATCTGGGAGTTTTATATTTTTACTGACTCATCTTTTAAGTTACTTTTCATGTTCCATCAGTGGCGGTATGCCCCGTCCCTCGGTTTTAGTCTCACCTTGGTCGCTTTTTATGTTGACTCCATATTTTTAACTCTTGTGCGATAGTCCTGTTTTAGTCTTTTTAATCCCTTTCAATTTTAATTTTTTAACCCTAGGACGCTAATAACCTTAGTAGTTGTGCGCCCATAAACCATACTACTACTACTACTACTACTACTACTACTACTACTACTACTGCTACCGCTACCGCTTCCACTACCGCCACCGCCACCGCCACCGCCACCGCCACCACTACCACCACCACCACTACTGGAGACCATAAAAGTGACGGGCATGGCCAGTCGAACCCGGAATAGAAAGCTCAGCAGCGGAAATAATTATCTAGGTGAGATATTGAACTAAAAAAATCCACCGAGTCGTGCTCATTGTAGTGGAAAACGTTTAAGCTGGGATAAAGGTTCTAGTTGTGCTAGTCTAGGCGCCATCTAGGTAAACGTGTGGAACATGCATCCTCTTCTAGGAGTCAAATAAGAATAGGAAATCAGTCGCTTGAATGCAAGCCAGAGAGGATATTCTATTGTAAGGAAACTGCCAACTGTGGAGAACAAACTGTTACATCCAGATGAGTAAACCTATGGAAGACGTCAGAAAGAAATGAAGGCTCTTCGGTGTTCAGGAGAGATAGGTTGATATTATCCAAGAATTCGGCGATAACTTGACCTCTCCCACAAGCCCGAGGAGAACGCCAAAGAGGGTGTTGGGTATTCATGTCCTCACCAACAGAAGAGGGTTTGGAAGCTGGGAGATGAGGTCGTCTAAATCAGTACGCGAGAGATCATCTGATGGAGGCACATGGATATTGCAAACTGTGAAGGTAATAGTGGGGAGCTTAATGCGTAAAGCGATGGACTGTATGTCAGAGTGTATGGGTTCAGATTCAGCAAAGACATCATCTTTGATAAGAATCATAGTGCCCCCATGTGCAGGAACACCATCCGCCGGTGATAAATCACACAGGACAGAACAGTGCTGCTTTATGGTAATTTGGTCCTGGGGACGGAGCTTGGTCTCTTGCAAGCATAAGAAGCAACAATTCGAGCTATGGTCCATGTGATCTAATTCCACATATGTTCCACTGTAGGATAACCCAGGGCAATTGCATGGGATAAGAGTTAAATAGAATGAAATCTGCATGTTCGGCTGAGCTGGTCGGTTTAGTTTATTTTTCTTGGACGTCGGACTAATACTTTTTCCGGAGCACGATCCGGTCGTCTGGCAGGGAAGGCGGAATCTTCCTGTTGCATCTCGTCAATGGGGGAGGTCCTCTTTGAAATAGAGAGTTTCGGTTCGAGAACCTCGAACAGATTAGTGCCGAAGATGATGGTTGCCGACCTCCTCTCTCCCCAGAAGAGTCCTCAGATGAGGTTCTGCATGGAAAATGGCCGTGAGTGGGTCTGCCTTAGATGTCTTAGGAGGAGACCTTCCCTTTTCTTTTAAGAAGTCAGTCCGGACATAACTGGTCTTGAACGTTTTCTCAGATGCAGCATACTCAATGGTCTTGTCGGTCTTAACGCCTGAAGTTGAAGTTTAGGGTGACTCCTTTGACGTAGTGCGCTTAACGGTGGCGGATGCGGCAGACGGCGATATAGGCGTAGACGCAGAAGTCGAATTCTTCGGCAGTGGTCTGGCTAGGAGAATTTTTTCGGCGATGGCGGCCTTGTTTATATCGTTGGTTTAAGGGGTGATTTCCCGACTTGATTTCGGTTTAGCTACGATAGAGCTTAAAGTCCCTGATGTAGGGACTGGCGAATGAGCAGAAGCTTCCAGGTTTCAGTGTGGGACACCTTCTCCTTCACCCGCATCTCCTGGTTTGCTCTCTCCTCTAAAAAATGGGGGCATTCTCGAGATTTTGATGGATATGCGCCACCGCAGTTAACGCAAGATGGAATTGACGTACAAGCGCAGTCGTGCGTGAGGTCTCCACAGTTATAACAGGTAGACTGACCACTGCAGAACTCGGTGGTGTGACGCTGGCACTCGTAGCATTTGGGCGGGTTAGGAATAAATTTCCTAATTTCGATAGCTTCTTACCCTGCCTTAATCCTTTGAGGGAGATCTACCCTTTCAAAGGTGAGGAACAGGGTACGGGTAGGCATAAATTCACCATTTACTCTCCGCTGAACCCTGTACACAGAGCTAACGCCTTGTTCCGCAAGATTTACCAGAATCTCCTCATTGGACAAACCGTCCAATGCGCAGGGGTTGACAACGCCGCGGGAGGAGTTCAAGGTTTTGTGATTTTCCACCTTGACCCGGAAGCTGTCCTACATATTGGCTCTCAATTTCGCAGCCTGAGATGCTGATATTGCTTCAAACAGTAACGTGCCATTGCGCGAGCGTGTGCAGTACTTCACTGGACCTGCTGTCATATCCAGGCTCTTTTTGTATTAGAAAGGGACTAACCGATGTGAATTTCTGCCCTACCTCTGTTCTATAAATAATAAGGTAGTGAGCACCGCTGGACTCGACTACTTCCTTTCCAAGCATTAGGTTCGGTTTCCGTTTGTTTTTGGTCATATGTTTATGGTATAAATTCATCACCCAGTGCTCCCCACCCACCACGGAGCCCAATGAGGTGTCACACCAGTGAGGTGACACGGCTGCACAGAGGATATAGCAGGCACGGCGTCACCCTCACCCTGGAGTTAGGTATAATACCTAGTCCTGGACGATTGACTTGGGGTGGGTTAGCCTCCAGCCTGCGGTTTAGGCGAAGCAGAAACCAAAGTGGTGTATTAGGCTGCTCATCGTCCCCAGTTACTGAAACTCAGAAGCCCAGGCTCAGGTACGCAACTCTCAACCAACCAGGATATTGCTTTCCGCCGACACGGGTGTCCACGCACGGCCTAGACGTGGGTGGGCATTTGGACCTACTCCCTCCCTTACTACTCAGAGGTTGCCCACATAGGGAGTCAAGTTTTGCTCGGGAACCCCTGGGTGCGCCAAACCGGTACCTACCGCAGCTGGCCCTTGGGGGGGGGGTGAGCAAAATAGGACGGTAACTGGAAGGAAGGTTACGGTCCTTTTCAGGTTTCAAACTATGATAATGGAAAAGTGTCATTTAGCCAAACACGATTATAGGCCTCAAAAAGGAAAGCCTTACTTTCAGGAGAGAGATGTTACAACATTTGAACGTGGATTCCATCTGGACATGGTGCAGATTTTCGCGTAGATGAGAGGAATTGGTCTAGCTCCGCCAAGGTGAGCAGGCGAGGTTTCCAGAGCGGAAGGCAAACTCTTGAGATTCCACCTTAGCCTTAACTGGAATTATCTCAGGGAAATAGCTCTCTGAGCTAGATACTTGAGCAAAAGCACTGCCAAGAGTGTTAGCCACGTCAAACGTATCAACTACAGGGCCTGCAGGTGTCCTCAGACCGGCTATCAGCATATGGGTCGCTTTCCTGGCCACCAAATAGACCAGCTCAAGAATTTCACGTGCAATACATGAGATTTAGCGGAGGCTCTGACAGAAATAGCTGGCGCTGAGGTAGTTATACAAATATGCAAGACAAATCATAAAATCCCTACCAAAGAAACCAAATTCATTACGATATAAAAATGCTCAGGGACAAACAGAGCCTCCAATCGAGAAATAGCAGGCAGTTACGTTCGCATGCACCCGAAAATTACAGGAGCGTGGAACAAAGACAGAGCGAAACATAAGCCGACCTTGCTCCTGGATCTAGGCAACGGGCACAGCAACCCCCAATATCTTCACAACAATATACTGAGCAAATCCAACAATCACGACAGGTAAACTAAGACCAGGCGAGATCAAAGTGTTTCCGGATTGACATTGATAGTCAATCAACGACTTAAAAATATACCTGTTAACTAGTTAAATAGGCAGAAAGAAATTACGTATGCCGGCGCTTATAACTTCTCGCAATAGATAACATAAGCTGGTATCCCGAGGCAATAGGCACTGAATCACTTGTAGAAATCAACTGTTCACTTAGGTGGTTATAAAAGGTGTCATGTGATGTAGTATACTTGTGCGAAATGCACAGTGGGACAAACGTTCAACAGAAATGCCTGCATAAGCTAAAAGTGACCCTACGAGGCATCGACTGTTTGTACGTGGCCCTCCAAAAGTGGATAGGAGCGGACATACAATGGATCCGAAACTCATAGTGTAGATAATTACACCATAGTTAAAATAAATGTATGTGAAGGGATTAGATGTCTTTAACGGTAGTAAAAAAGTGCTGTGTTATATAAAAAGAGGGGACAAAAGAAAAAAATGAAGGAAAAAACGATCACTTGTCTGTACTTTATAGATATAGTAAAGAGAAATATTGAGGTGTTAGTGTTTTAATGAATTGCAATGTACCTGTTAGGAACAAAGTAGCTTATGTGACTTCTCAGTTAAGAAAAAGTCTGTTGATCGAATAATTGTAAAATAATAATAACAATAATAATAATAAAAATAATAATAATATTAGTAATAATAAATTATTTTTTTACCATTTCGCCAGCGCAAAACCACAAAAAAGGAAAGAAAACAACAAACCTCAACGCCTCCTTAAATCTTTTTGATACTCGAGGAATACAGTTAATAATGGGACTCATAAGAAATTTTTATTATTGCCTAGTTAAACGAACAAAAAGGATCCCATGAGAGTATGTGTAACTGATAACCTTACTCCGTAGAAACAAATTAAACAAAATTAAACGCGTAAGAGAACATGATTAACATCATAATTGACTAAATTATATGGGAATAATTGTTGTATCCCCCAGAACGCCGAGAACGGGGACAAGTTAAATATTATGGGCTTGTATTTTTTGTTATGTGACGGGAAGAATCGACTTTGAGCAAAGACACGTGCATTACTCAGGAATAACAGTAGATACCAACGCAATAGAGAAAAACCGAATAGATGGGGGCCATGAACCTAAACTGTGTCAGAGAATTTTAGTTGAGATGGGGATGTCGTACACACAGTAGAGACACACGCTGGACAAAAGGGAATCGAGATGTTTGGTTAGATGCAGGACAAACCCCACGGTAGTATTTTAAATAGCGCGATAAAAGTTTAACATGGTGCAAAGTGTAGCTTCGATATTAAGTTTAACATAACCTCTTATGTAGAGACTTAGGTTTTCACGGCCGGGGCTATCAAACTTATTATCTAAGTTTGCCAGGCTTGTTGGCCGTGGTCCAGTTGTTGGTCTAACCGACGTTTCTTCGAAAGCTACGTTCGGCATCATCAGGGTGAGAATCTAGCTCCGGAGTCTAGGCAAGACTGGAGCGCTAGTAACTGCCGCTGTATGTATAGCCGCGCACCGAAGGAGGGCGTGGCCAGTTAGGGGATGGAGGTCGATTGGTGATTGGCGCCACCTGTGATTGCCAATTACTTCATGGAGAAGTGTGAAGAAAAAGCCCTTAGGACAGCAACACATAAACCAAAATCTTGGTTTAGGTATGTGGACGACACTTTTTGTCATATGGAGCTACGGAGATGAAGAGCTGGAAGCTTTCCTTCACCACCTGAACAGCCAAAACCACAGCATATAGTTCATCATGGAAAAAGAAAGAGATGGTAGTCTTCTACTTCTGGACGTCATGGTAACAAGAGAAAGTGGACCAAGTTTGGGAGACACTGCCGGAAACCCACTCACACCGACAGATATCTACATAAGATATCTAACCGTCATCCCCGACAAAATTTCGGCATAATTAATAGGCCCACTGAACCAGCCAACAAGATCTGTTTGCCACAAAAACTGGAGAAAGAAATCTGTCATTTAATCGAGGCCTTCAGCAACAACGGCTACACACGAAGAGAAATAACAAAAGCCCATCATCCAAGGTATCCTTCAACCTGGAAATACAGCAAAGAACAAACAAGTGCCACCGCATATATGCCATACATCAACAAGGTTACGGGCCTTATAGGTAAACTGCTTAAATCACACAACATAAGAAAACAAACAAGAAAACTGAAGGACCTACTCAACTCTGTAAAAGATAAGCGTCACCCAAATTGCACAGCAGGAGTTTACAAAATACCCTGTAGTTAGGGACAGGTATACATAGGTACCACCGTGCGGAGTAACAGCACACGTCTAAAAGAGCGTGAAAGACATAACCGGTTATGACAGGCTGAAAAATCAGCAGTGGCAGAATATTCGCTATTATTTGGCCACGACATAAGCTACAGGGACACTACGGTACTCGCAAGAACCAGTTAGAACCACGCTCGCTTGACATGAGAAGCGACTGAATTATTCATACACAAAAACGTTTTCAATCGAAAAGAAGAAAGACAGCAAATAAGCAAATCTTGGATTCCGGCTCTGGAAAGAGGGAGAGTGAAACCTGAACAAAGAGAAGCTCGCCGCTTTATACACGAAGCAGAGACAGCCCTCGGACAGGTGAGGCCCAATGACCAATGGACCTCCATTCCTTAACTGGCCACGCCCTCCTTCGGCACGCGGCTATATATACAGCGGCAGTTACTAGCGCTCCGACTACTTCGACCACCAAACCTCTATCTCCCACCATGACGACCAGAACCAAATCCAAATCCTCGGCTCCTTCCCGTGCTTCCCCACCGGCTTCTAAGCCTAAAACCACTACTCCTTCTTCTTCTCCTCCAAAAACCGCTTCGAACCCAAAAACCTTACCTCCTAACGCACCCCCTCCAACCTCTGAACCTGACACCATCACTCCTTCTAGCCCAACACCCCACGACAAACCTAATGAAACCTCTCCTGTGACTCCCTCCCCAGCCGGACCCAACCCATCGCCCCCCTCAACCTCAGCACACACGACACCACCCTCCGCTATGCAGGTAGAGAGGTCTAACTTGGCGCCAATATTTATTAGCAGAAACCAGGCCGCGAAATTCCACCAACTAATGAAACAACTTAACAAACTCCCACTAACTCACAAACTTCTTGCTGAACAGACGCGTCTCTCCGGTGACTGCCATAAAGTCGTTCTGTCTCAGTGATTACCAATTGATGGTGAAATATCTGAAAGACAACGGCGTACAGCATTATCTAATAGCACACCCCGAAGAAAGGACTGCACGTTTTGTGATTAAGGGGCTGTACGCCGAGCTCACCGGAGAAGAGGTAATAGAAGACCTGGCTATGTGCGGTTTCAAGGCCATTAGGGCCGTACAGATGCGAAGGCGCAACAGAGATAGGACCCCCCTGCCCATGTTCTTGATAGAATTGCAGGATACACTAGAGAATAGGAAAATTCTGGACCTCAGATATTTGGCATACCTTAGAGTCAGGGTAGAAGCTTATAGGTCGATCGCAGAGCCCAAACAGTGCTCACGATGCCAGCAGCTCTGGCACGTGAAGCTAGAATGTAGATCCCCAACCCCCATCTGCGCTAAGTGTACAGGACCCCACTACTCAGGTACATGCACAGTTCCACCTATGGAACGTACATGCGTTCTATGTGGCGCTAAGGGCCATGGAGCAACTTGGCGAGGTTGCTCCACATATAACGCAGCATGTGGAAAATCCACGCGAGAGCAGCCTCCTAGACCCCCAAAGGTAGGAAGAACGCCAGCTCCCCCCGAGGCTGCTCCACATACAAGCTCAGAGTGGTTCACCAGAAATAGTAAAGGCCGAAAACGCGCAGCCCCCATAGAGAACCACTCTGCAGTTGGGAAACCTCAGCCACGCGCTGAGGTGGAACCAATCAGGGAAGAGCGACCCCCCCGTAAACAACCACAAAAACAGAAAGCAGGTCCCTTAAAACAGGCTGCTGGGCCTCCCCCAGCAGCAAAGTCGCTCACCAAATCGGTAAATCCAGTAGAGGAAGCTGAAGCCTTCAGCGTGGTATCGGCACAACTCATAAGCACATTGGGCGTGCCAGTAAATAAAACATCAATGCACATAACACAAACACTACTGGTAAGGCAGAGCTCTGCGGTTAGAGGTATGGCGAATAGCATCACAGCACTCAACCTTACCCACGTCCTGTTACACCTGGTAGATTTGCTCGATAAACACGTTCATGGCTAATTTAGACACATTGAGAATAATCACATGGAATTGCAACGGCATACGCAAAAAGGTTAAGGATTTAACGGATATATTACAAACACACTCAATTCACATTGCATTATTAACGGAAACCCATATAAATCACAAAGACCGTCTGAACATCCCCGGATACCGTGTATACAGAAATGATCGAGACCGTAGGGGAGGGGGGACTGCGGTAGCCATTCACACAAGCGTAGAACACAACCAGATTAATTCCCCAATATTGACTCACGCTGAAGCAACAGCAATAAAATTTTTTATTCGAAACACTGAAATTGTCATAGTGTCAGTATACAATCCCCTCGCAGCTATTGAAGCAAAACAACGCACAACGACACGACTCCTCGCAGCTGCCTTGCCTGACTCAACAACTTACAGACCACGCTACACCACAACGCTGAAGAGGCTGACCACGAGACTCTCCACTCCACCCAGCGTAAGATGTACAGACTGGAGAAGTAATTCGAGGACGCTGAAACGCAGAACCCAACCAACAACGCTTTAGCAGTACTCTCCTCCCAGCAGTAGACTGACAACACTGACAACAACACAGACGACATAGCACGGAGAGTATCCTCAATAATGGGCATGGTCACTCAACTTACAGCAGAAATGGCACAAACCGGCATCCACCTCTATGATTCACACACAGAATTAGAGGAGATCAACACGGCAATGATGGACGCAGCAAGAATAAGCTTAGAATCCTTCGTCGAAAACCACTGTGAATCCCGCGCTATAGCTAAACGCTGTAGGCATTACACTCACCCCCGCCAACTCCTTTCTAACCTACGAACTCTCCCTACCCAATCCTATCACTAACCTAGCACCATAATCAGAGCCTTCAGGTCATGCTTATCGCCTAGTAAAGCCACTCTCTTAATTGCTGCAGCCCTTCTGGTAGCAGCAAGAGTAACACCGCCACTTTCGGAGGTGCTTTTGCGGAACTTCGCTATCCCACTAACATTCCCTATCCCACCTCCTAGCTTCTCTCCTTGAACATATCCCAGACTCCTTAAAAAAAGAAAAAAAAAAAAAAACGCTCCAGTCTTGCCTGGACTCCGGAGCTAGAATCTCACCCTGATATGCCGAACGTAGCTTTGGCGAACGTCGCTAGTACCAATAACTAGACCACGCCAACAAGCCCGAAACCTTAGATAATAAGGTTGATAACCTCTTATGGAAATAAATATTTGCAAGGCGGTTGCGAGAGTATAATTACGGTGAAATAAAATGAAAACCTCAAAGAAATCGTCATTTGATCGGCGTACAATCCTAGAACGTGCACGTCCAACTCGAAATAGTGAATGGGTTCATGCTGCTGTTTGTGGACCATAAAGGAGGGATCTCTACAAGTTCAAAATAGTTTCTATGCTTGAAAGATGATTATTCCAAGTTCAGAAGAGTTTTCTTTTGGAAAAGAAGAGATGAAACTTATGAAGCCTTAAACACCTTGCTAATGAATTGGAAGCAGCTGGACTCGCAATCAACAGTTATTTTGTGATGAGGGAGGTGAAATTAATAATCATCAGGTCATATCACTCCTCAGATAGCATGGAATAGCCCATACACACCAGAGCACAATGGTGTATGAAAGAGAAAATATAACATTAGTGGAGACTTATTCCTTCAAAATTCTACCTGTTGGACTGTGGGCAGAAGCTATTAAAACTGCAGTGTTTGCACTAAATTGAATTGCCCCAAGAGATGTTAAAAATAATTGCCCTTTAGAATTATGGACAGGATGTCTACCTGCACTGATTGACTACTTTGTAGCGTTTGGAACTCGCTGTTCTTTCCACGTTCTCAAACATATTAGAAGAAAATGGGATAAGATGAATTCACCAGGAATTTCAATGGGGTATACTTATGATAGTAGCGGCTTCTGAATATGGAACAGTTCTTCAAACAAAATAACAGTATCAATATATGTAATTTTTAATAATGAGAGACCATTACAGAAGTTGCTTGAGATTTCTTAAAAGTCAGATGATGACACAACAAAACCACCAATACAATCTTCTCAGAATTTACATCAAGTTGAAGTCTCTGACACAACAAGGATTTTCAGTGGGAGAAGGAGAAGAAGAAGAGCTTACTTCTAGGAGTGTTCGAGTTAAAAAGGTACCATTATATTCGCAGGACTATGTTTTCCTCGCTGAAAAGAACATAGGTCTTAATAAACCAGTAGGATCAAGAGAAAAGAATATTTGTTTGGAAGCCATAAATAATGAGCTGAAATCGTTAGCAGATAATAATACCTGGATCTTAATGATCAACCACCTGGGTAAAACCTCATTTCAATTCGATGGATATTAATCATTAAGACAAACCCTGATGCGTCAGTGAACAAACATAAAGCCAGATAAGTGGCCAGAGGTATCAATCAGGAATCTCGTGACATCACTACAGGAAAATCAAGAACTATTAATGTAACACAGTTTTCCAGTGGAACAGTTAGCTGGTTTAGTAGAAAGCAGCACTGTGTTTTACTGTCTACAGCTGATGCTGAATATGTGGCTGCTTTAGAAGCAATGCAGGAACTAATCTGGGTCACCCAACTTCTACAAGAGATAACATACATTGATGACACACATTACATTCATTCTACTCTTAATGTGGACAATAATGGTGACATCAAGGATCCACAGTTTCACGTAGGACAAAACACGTTAACCCAAAGTTTCACTACATCCGAGAGAAATATCAAGAGGGAATCCTTAATATCTGCTATGTGGCAATACAGGATAAGTAGCAGACATTTAGACAAAGGCTCTCAACGATAAGCCCTTCATACATAACTGGGATCTTCGAAGTTTATGACAATTCAGAAACTAAATCATTTTTCAATGTGTGATGTATTTCCTTTTTAGGGGTAGTGTAACCACATTCAACTAAAAAAAAAAAAAATAATAAAAACATTCCAACAAAAATTGTTTCTCTATGGAAGCATGTTTGTCATTTGTTTATGACGTTGCAAAATGTTTTCGGAGGTGTTTTGTTTCTTGTCTCAACAGGTTTTCACGTAAACCATTTTATTTGTTTATAGTAATAACATTAGAAGTGTTTCAAAAGCTGATTGAATCAAATTTTCCATTTCCTTCAAGTAGAATATATTCAAAGTTATATTAAAACTTTACGCTTTTAGGTCAAGTAAACGCTGCAGCTATGTAAACAGGTTGAAGCATGTGTAGATGCCTAAGGTTAACTATAGTCTAATGAGCACTATAGTGTATCTGGGTTACACTAAATATCTTCCCTAGTTTAGCTAAATCGAAAATTAGCAGCTCAATACATTCCTTTTCAATAAAACAATATATTTCATTGTAGCCAGATGCTTACTTGTATAGGTACATGTAAGACTCTTTAGTATTTTCTTAAGAGAACAAATGGATGCCAATATGGCATTTTAAGTCAAAAATAACGATTTTGGCAACTATCGAATGTATAAATCTAGTTTAACGTATCTCCGACGTTTTACGGCCTTAAACGGTGCAGCTCAATAAAACACATGCCTAAAATCCTGCTTGCTTTAAATGCCCTTCGCGTGTAAACTTTAATCTTAATTTTCTCCATTTTAACTTTTTTGGCATTTTGCCACAACCAAAAACCATATACTCTCATAAACTTTATGCAAAGAGACTTAAAATTGCCCTGGATATTCAAAACAGTACGTGAATAAAACTGTTTATATTTTTTGTTTATATTGGATGGTTCATGAAATAAAAATATAGTATATTGCATTAGAGCAAAACCCCATAACTTTTGTCAAAAGCATACTAAATGTAATTTGATACTGTAGAGGCAGAGGATATAAAAATTCTGTTTATTTACATTAATTAATCATAGATTATAAACACATCCAGTAAAATGTTGATTCTCATTGCATGAAAATAACATTACGAGATAGCTTTTAAAGCCTACCGTCTTGAAAACTCAAAAACATTTATGGCTAAAAAACTGTTAAGGCTACAAAGTTGTACTTCAACTGGTTCATATACAGGTAATGTAGCACACGTGTAAAGATATTTAAGTTTCAAATTCTAGACGTTAGATTTTCAACCTATTCGTCCCCTTATGCGAACTTCAGAGGACAGTGGAAGGAAATCGTGGCTTAAACGGTGTCTGCAACCTTTAGATGTTAATTTCTAAGCAGACAATCTAAAAGCGATTCTTTTATGTCTTCGTTTCTTTCTTTCGTTTTTTTTTTTCTGTAATCATTGGCCTTTTTGACATTGTAGTTTGTAAAGAGATGTAAAATCGACCTCAATGTCTGCACAGGGGATTTTCTATTTCAACTATTATATAATCTCTAAGAGATTTAGTTGAGTTTAGGCGGTTTGTTGTGACATAATCAAATCCATTTTCTAGCGTTTTAGCATATTTACCACAACTATCGTCTACAAACCATTCTCAAATTTGATTTAACTGCTGCAAGCTGCCACACTGCATTCTGTACTTGCAGTTATGTTTGGAATACTATTAAATGCAATTTTGTCCACCGGAAATGAATGTCTTGTCTCCGGAGACTTGCGTTTCTTAATTTCCTTTCAAAAGTACTCGGAAGAATTAAAAAAAATACATGCAGAACTGCAACAGACTTTGCTTTCCATCTTTCTCTTGGCATCTGTGTTTCTCCGTTCACTACATTGACATTAACCTTTTTTAAGTGGACCGATTGTGAATTTTGTAAACTCTGAAGTACTATCCGAGGCTCTCCGAGATGTAACCATTTATAGTATGCATATGAAGAACTTCTACTGCAAAGTTTGGTGCCCACAAATCGATTATTTTTTAATTACGTGCTATTTAAGGAAACATTATAAGTAGTTATTTAACACTCCTTGCGATGAAATTTGTACACTTTATATACAACATTGCATATGCTTTATTGAGCTAGAAAACAAGTTTATTTACTGAGTTTTCTTAAATACATTTTATGATTTTTTAATTCTAATCCTTTTACACCAAAATATTTGCTTATCCAACTTTGCTGACTTAGTGGTGCATATATGATTTTTATAGTAATTATTGTTTAGAAGATCTGTTAAGTATTTACTCGAGAAACTAAGCACAAAATAACACACATAGATATGGCTTCAAAGCAGGATTTTTCGTGCGAAGAAATTCATTGAAAAACGCATTAAAACTGGCCCTCATAGCCTATCCTTATCTGTTAGAGACCACCTTATTTCTGGTATTGCAGGCTCATCTGAAACCAATAATATCTAATATTTTAGAAGAAAAACTATCCTAAGGAATAAATCCGGCTTATTTACAGATCGGTCCCTTTAAACACTTGCAGTGAATATCATGCAAATACAATAATGAATAATTCTTCTATTATTCTAGGGATGACCCTTTCCATATTAAAAAAGATATATTAGAGCGCTTGGGAGGGCTGAAGTAGTTGCTCGGATCTGCAAAAGATTGATCGTAACCAAACACGTGGGCATGTTGCAATTTCTTATGCACTGTCTAATAATAATAATAATAATAATAACAATAATAACGATAATAATGATAATAATAATAAAAATAACAAGAACAACAATGATGATGATTAAGATGATGATGATGATAATAATAATAATAATAACGATAATAATGATAACAATAACAAGAACAACAATGATGATGAAGATGATGATGATGATAATAATAATAGTAATAATAACAATAGTGGAAGATGGCGACTGGTTGGCTCATAGTTGATAGTGTAGGAGTAGTGCTGTACAAAAGTGAGAAAATAACGAATCTGGAGGAGAAGCGTGCTTCATATAAACACAACAAGAAAGAAAATATGAGTCAGTGCACCATAATATATACTGTATGAGGTTGTGATACAAGTGATAAGTTACATGTGACAGAGAAAAACAAGGTGACGTATTATTGGTTAGGTTTGTGTCGCTGCCGTTAGGCCACGCATGGCCAGGCTACTCGCCTGCAGTTTCCATAGCCTCCTAAACCCGAGGTTCGGGGTAATACAGTAACAGAGAGTGTAATACGCCACTAGCGTAATGGATGGCGTAGAAGAGAACTGTTTCCAGCGATGTCTCGAGGCACTGCAAAATGTAACTGAAGAAAGCGGGAAGATGAGGAGAGACCTGAAAGAGAAAATCCTAAACTCCGTTAGCAAGCTAAGAGAAATCTACAATAACATGACAAATGAGTCTATAGAAAAAGAAAAGAAAACAGAAGACTTCGGAGTAATAATCGCAGCTCACACAAACGCCAGGAGCACCTTTCTGTTCGACAATAAAACAAACCAACGAGGCAAAACACTAGAAGAATTCATAACTACTAGAAATTTAATAATAATTAACGAAGACAATGGAATCCCTACTTTTGAAACTAACATAGGGCACAGCCGAGTCGACTTGACAATCTCTACTCCTAATCTCCTTCAGTGCATTACTGAGTGGACCAGAGGCAGGGAGGTAAGCTGCTCTGATCACAAACTCATCTCCTTCATAGTAGCAGGAAATAATGAATACAGAAGACTTGAACGGACAGAAGAGTATCAACAACCACGATATACAATAAAAGAGGAAAACTTCCACAAATTTGCTGCTAGCCTGATGGAAAACATCAGAATCACATTTCACTGTACAAAAACAGATAAAGCAGGTGTCAAGAACCTTAAGAACAAAAACCGCACTGAAGAGGACATAGAAGAATTCTTCTCCTGTATTAAAAAGAACGAGTAAATCTGCATTTCGATTGAAGAAAACCAGTAAATTAAGGCAAGGTCGATCAGTCCCAAGGCGGACAGACAAATTAACAATTATACGTATAAAGGTAAACGCAATGAGACGAAGGTACCTAAGAACGAGAATAACGCAATTCTAAGAGAAGAAAGGAAAACGTGCACACCAGACAAAGCTCCAAAAAAGAAATAACAAGGTCTTGGAGAAACCTTTGCACAGTTATACCAGGATCCAATCCCTGGAACATAGCATATAAAAGCCTAACTGGAAAAAAAACAAGAAGAAAAACTGCTTTTTCTGCATTACAGTTGCCAGAAGGGTCATACATGAAGGACATGGAAAGCACTATAAAACATATCATCGATTATTTTGTACCCGAGGATAACGAAGAATGCGACAATGGATATCATTCTGATGTTAGAAAAATAGTAGAGGAACCACCTGAGGATGCGGACGACAGACATTTCACACAGGAAGAAATCCTAGCTATGATCAAGAAATTTGACCCTAAAAATCACCTGGGGAAGACGGACAAACGAGCGACATCTTGCAGAGAGTATTTAAGCTCCTTCCCAACCTTATTACAGAACTATACAATACATGCTTGGAAAAGTGCTGTTTCCCAAAAGTGTGGAAAAACGCAATAATAGTCGCAATCACAAAACCAGGCAAGGAGCACATTAATGAAGCGTCTAAATACCGGTCCATAAGCCACCTCAATGTGGCGGGAAAAGTGTTGGAGAAACCGCTAATAGATAGAATACTTCACCACAAGTACAAAAACAAATTACTAAATAGCAACCAATTCGGGTTCACTCCGCAAATAAGAACAATAGAGCCAGTGATGGAGGTTAAAATAACGTTGAGTAGAATCTGAATAAAAAACAAAGTGTCGTTCTAGTGAGTCTAGACGTAAAAGGTGCATTTGATGCAGCATAATGGCCAAGCATATTACACAATCTAAAAGAACTTAGATGCCCAAAGAACCTCTACAATTTAGCACATAATTACTTCAGCAACAGAGGAGCTATGCTCTCAATGAGCACGCTAAGAGTTAAAAAGGAGGTAACCAAAGAATGTCCACAGAGATCCTCTAGTGGGCCTGGGTTATGAATCATCATGTATAACGCATTGGTGAACCTCAACTTCTCAAGCCATTCGAGAGTCACTGCATTCACTGATGATCTAATACTGCTCTCACCAGGAGACAGTGACACCGGGGCTGAAAATTACGCCAATACTGACATAAGGAAAATAGAAAAAATGGGCAAAAAACAACAAAATCACATTCAACGAATCCAAATCTATAACTGTTAATCTCAAGGATACGGACGTCCATTAACAAAAACATCAGTATATTTGTAAACTATGGACGAATCAAGCAAGTCCAAGAAATGAAGTACTTAGGAATATGCCCCAACTGCAAGCTACGCTTCGATAAACAAATCTAGACAACAGAAAACAAGGCAATGAGTCTAATGGACATGTTAAGAAGAACACATGTGTTATACCTGGAACTACACCAATAGCGATCAGTATTACTGAAACTGCACTGATATACAAAGCAATACGCGATACAACTGATGGCCCCATAGGCTTTGATGCACCATTGAACAATGAGGAGTGGCCACACACCCGGCGGATAGAATCAAGGTGGACGAGATTGCAGAAACAAATAGCTACAAAATAGAAATATTCACGGATGGTAATAAACTCCAGGGAATGGTAAGAGCTGCTGCAGTCATCATAATGAACGGACAAATTCTTCATACTGTCCCAAAACTGCTCAAACAATCAAGAATTCTTAAAGCCCTAGAAGCCATACCATCCGTGGACCAAATTGCCTCTGAAGAAAGAATTGTGGCAATATACACATATAGTCAAATTACTCTCGATCTACTAAAAACAACTTTAAACATGGATTCATAATATCGGAAATAAGAAAAGCATTAAGAAAAATCCGGGAACAAAGCTGGACAGTACACTTTGGCTGGAAAAAAGCCCATGTTGGAAATCACGGCAATGAAATGGCAGATAAATTGGCAAAGGAAGCTGCAATAGTAAGCAAGGGAATCACTGAGTATACGACAAAACCTAAATCAACAGTCTTTACAGAGATAAAGGAAGGAGGAATCATCAAATGGCAAAGCTAATGGAACAACACAGCTAAAGGAGCAACTTTCCGTCAGTTAGAGATAGATTAAAACTCAAATACCAGATAACATCAGAGATCTCCGAAATGGTATCAGAATACGGCAAAAATAAATCACATCCACACCGAATAGGGATCCTACACGACTCTAATTGCCCGTGTCAGGAAGCTGCGCAGACCGTAGGTCATCTACTACACGATTGTGAAATGCAGCAACACGCCAGACACAAGCTAAAATATGAAATCTGCAAAAATGGAGGAACACAGCCACTGGCACATAAAGAACTTATACAAAAATATTTTAGACAGTTTAGCAAGTACGTGAAGGCAATAGTGTATGATAGGGTCTGAAGGACAGGTGAAAAAGTGCAACTTGAGATAACATTACTTAAAGGAGTATTAAAGTATATAAAACTATTTAAATAATGTATACACAATATAAAAAGCGTGAAATATGTGATGCACGTAATATTACTTCGGTAATGCTTTGAATAAATGAAACAAAAAAATAATAATGAAAATAATAATAATAATAATAATAATAATAATAATAATAATAATAATAATAATAATAATAATAATAATAATAATAATAATAATAATAATAATTGAAAAGATAGTAATACTAATAATAATTATAATAATAATAAACACAATAACTATAAAAATAACAATAACAAAAGCAATAACAACAACCACAGCAATAATAATAATACGCCGCGTCAACACTTGAGAGCCTCGGCTGTAGAGCCGGTCAAGTCAGCTTTCAGTCTCGCTCGTTTGTCGTTGCCACTAAGCGCGTCTCTCGCAGCCAGTAGAAGCACCTGCACGCATAGCTGTCATGAGAGAGCTTGAACAACAAGTGTACGAGAGTCTGGATTACTCGGAAGACACATTAGTCTCGTTAATAGCAAGATTGAGGTGAAATACGTGGAAACTGGTATAATCACTCCTGAAACTTATATTATTTCATGTGTTTAAATGTTTTAAAATTGAAATAGCCTACCATGATAATGATGGTATTTAAATAGCCCACGCTAGACAAAGGGTTAAAAACGAAATGTGATTAATAGAGACTCTGCAGATATGTGTACTTGGTCTCCACTTTTATTGCAAATATGCGTGTATATATTTTATTATACCCAAAACATTTATGTTGGAAGAAGTAATTCTGTTTTCGACTGTAATCTGTATAAGTTTATACATGGCAACACAAAGTATAAGTATGTCATTAACGATTAATATCGCTCATTCAAACAGCTTTCTCTGAATGCGTTTGTGTATATGTATTGTTAAACGATGAGTCATCTTAAATTATTACTAGGGCTCGGAACTTTAGCTTTTAATATGTGCACTTTTAGCCTTCTAGTGTGTTATGTTAGCCTCTTTGGAATTTTAAGCAATTTCCTGGCTCTTTTTTTTTTTTTTCTTTTTTTTTTTTTTTTTTTTAAGGGTTTTAAACAATTGTCCTACCTATTTAAGAAGTCGTCAACGACAGACGCCTTTATAACTTAATACACATAAAAATATGAAAATTGTTTTACTTCAGGAAAGTATGCTATTTTTATGTACTGTGATTTAGGTATAATCGTGCTAGAACATTTTAAGTAAAAAAATTAAGTGGTTATTTTCAATATATAGCACTCATTTAAAACAAACTTCATATTTTAGCACTATTGGTGCACACAACCATCCACACTTCTAAATCTTCTGTTCTTTGTTAATATATTCCTATAGGCAGAAGAAGGCCTTTCAACATCACAAAATGTCATTAGCGTATATCTCATATACGCAATTTCTATACCAAGATAAAAATCGTGATAAATTATTTCTCTGACTAATCCCACATGCTTACTCAATATAAAACTAAACGAATTGTTAAAAAAAAGATGTAATGAAAATTAATTGAAGAAAAAATTAATACAATCACTATTGAGGTTAAAAAAATCATTCAAGCTTAGTGAGCTGTAGGTGTGAATGTCCAGTTTACTATTTTTTTTAATAAGATTCATACTTTAGCGCCCAAATGGCTTGAAATATAGAAGCACTTAGAAGCCTTCTCACTTACTTATAAGTCAAAAAAATAGGTTAAAACCTAAAACTCCGGGCCCTAGTTATTATGTAACTGGTTTATACCACGGATCATACGTCAACATACTTCGCCTGTAGTTACGAGAATACTCGAGTCGCCTCGCTGTTGAGCACTAGTTCACGATACAAGTGATTTTTGTCGTCACACTCTCGAGAACGGGCGAGAGTGGTAGAGGTTTTGGTACAGGGAGAAATGCCTAGCGTTTTGCTGAAGCTCGTTTTGTGACCAACCGCGATCTTGCGACGCTACACTCTACCATATGCAATTCACCTGTCTCTTGTTTTCTGGTTTTATGCACCCGTAGATTACAGTCTAACCTGAAAACATTCATCCCGAAACCCATCTTCTGAATACTAACATTATAGATTCTGACGCTGCTAGTTATAGATAAACAGTAGCGTATTCGCTAAACGCGCTGCTTTAGCGTAAGTTCCAAAATGCTCGATTCAGATTCGGTTCTTACTAAAACGTTGACAATTTTTCTTTTCCCGCATTCTTTTTTCCTGAGTTCACACAAAGCTAGATGGGATACCGGAACATATTTTTAACTCTGTTCTTTTTGTTTATGTTTATTCTAACTTTTATCAGTCGAGTTACAGGAAATACAAATGAAAAGGAACATTCTGAGGCACGTTCGTTCAGTTTCTTCTAAATATGCAGGCATTATTAATGCAATGTTTTAATACTAACATAGGTATTTCAGATAATACTACAGAACCACACCCATTTTCAGAGTCTCTCCAAAACGAAAAATACATAAAATACCTAGGTTGACAATCACATGCTGTGCCAAATACATAGGTATTCAGCAATACTTTCAGTTGAAAAGAAAACTAGGTTTAATCCCCATTACTTAACAAACTTCTCAATAATATCCACTAGATAAAGCATATCCGACATGAAACTTAGTGATGAAACTTCTTCGTTTAGCGCAGCAGCTGTTCGAAATGATGATACAGAGCTGTACGCGGTGTTGCAATGACAACCTGGGTTGTGAATGACCTGCAGACCTTCCTTTTTTTTTTTTTTTTTTTTTTGGTAGTGTTTAACGCTCGCTTTTACTACTTGTGGCACCGCAGGCGAACAAACCTCCCAGATTAATTTCTGAAGATGATTAAGGTTATGCGGTCGTTGGCTGTGCATTGTTGATTCTAAATGACCCCATAGGAAGTAATCAAGTGGCGTAAGATCAGGAGATCTGGTAGGTCACGAGGCAGGTTCAACTTACGACGATCCTGGAATGGTGTGGTGCAGCACTACATGCTGAAATTATATCCATAATCTTTCATTTAATGTCATATCCTCCAGCAATGGTGGGAGATCATATTGGAGGAAGTGAAGATAGCATGCTTCCGTAAGGTGATCTTCGAAAAAATGTGGCCCGATTTGATGAATACCCAAAATGCCAAACCATGCAATAATTCCCCCCTGGTCTTGAAAACCTACATATCTTACCCAATGAGGGTTATCGACACTCCGGTAGTGCATGTTGTGGCGATTCCAGTGCCACTGTTGTAAAACCGTGATTCATCTGAAAACAGAACTTGGGTTAAAAAGTACTGCATTACGTTTCCAACTGTGTAATATCCGCTGGCAGAATTTGACTTGAGCTTCAAAGTCACGACCATTGAGGTCTTAGTGTAGCTGCAAGCGGTAAGGGTGAAGTGTATTGTTGTGTAGTATTCACATAACTGATGAACTACTTATTTATGCTTGTGTATTGTGCCAGTGCCCGCGCGCTAAAGGGGTGACTATTTTAGACAGTGTTTAAAAGTATATCTTCATTGTGGCCAGAGGTAACTGGTGCCTCTCTAACAGGACCTGTGCTTTCAAATGCTCCTGTTTTACGCAAATGTCGTTAAGCATTCCAAAAAGTGTTGTGTGTAGGTTGTCGTCTTTCTGTAAATCGATTTCCATACAGGCCTTTGGTATGTAATGCGTTCCGTTGAGCTTCTCCGTAAATAAGTAACATGTCAACGTACTCATCATTGGAATACATCACGAGTTCACGACCGACTGAGTCTACCTATCTAATGGGCTGTGAGGTTCATAGGAGGATGAAGGATGACATATACCTAAAAGTTTACTTCGTGCATTTGTAATCTAGTGAGGCATGTCTAGACTTAAACTGTCTTTCGGTAGCATTCGCTGACCTACCGAGGGTTCCAACTGCTAAAATGTTGTAGAGAACATTCTTTATCTACAAAGTACAATCGACAATATGTTACGTGTTCCAGTGTTTTGCAATTGTTTTTATTTAACTTTATACGTTTTGAAAATTTCCTTCATAATTTAAAGTCTTAGAGAAGCTTCTTTTACAAAATAATTAGAATGAAAATTAGGGATCGAAAACTGAAGAACACGTAAAATGAACTGTCGGTTTTTCTTCATTGATGTACATTTTTTAATACTTAAACTTATTAGAGTGAAAAACACTGAACTAACTTTTCACCTTGTGGATAATACACGGAATAAAAGCAAGTGAACGAGACTGTGGGACACGAACCACTGACACGCTGGAGGTGATGAAAGTATATGAAATTAACCAGTTGAGCTACAATTATTGCGCCCGCATTTTCCGTTAAAACTTGTAGGTATAGTGTCACACTTGTCTCCGTCTCCCCTTCTGACCTCTTCGTAACCGGTATGTGACTCTTTTTTGCAGCCTAAGCCATTCGCTTAACCCTCATTCATTATAATTTACTCTGCAGAACGTAAGACAGCGATCCTATTGATACAACATATCTTTAACAGGAGTTATACGCATGCTTATGTAATGGACGTAACTATAGCTGCTATCTATTTTCCTATGAAGATTTGCATGGTTACCAAATGGTCGACAAGCACGGCAGTTTGAACCTTATTGCTTAAAGATTATGAAGTGTTGCCTAACTCCAAAAATAATAAGGGACAGATAAACCACCTGGTACAGCATACGAAATACCTGTCAAATTAATTGTTTTTTCAAATGTTTGAAGTAAAAAACAAAGGACAATGGAAGGATGGAAATCTCTAGTTGAAGGAATATTTAATACAATCACATTCTTCGCCCTATCAGAGCTTCTAGATAAATTGGTATAATTGCAGTAAATACATTGGCAAGGTCCTAACTTTGTTTTGTTCTAATTTCTCGGTTTAAAACTGAAGGCGGGCAAATATGAGATCTTGGCCAAAGCTTATTGTCTGTCTTTTATTCTTATAGCAAGTAAATCCACCACCTAAACTTATAATTAAGTGCATCCCAAAAATGGGTGACAAGTATCAGAGACTACTCCAAGGAGTGTAATGACTTACACTGTGCACTGTATGTATTGCATTCTCACGGTTGTTGTATCATAACCACATAACTAATTATTTCTTACGATGGCTGCTAAAGTGGAAAATTAGCAAGAGGTTTGTTATAAACTGGAGTACGTTGCGAATTTTGGTTACTTCTCAACGGTCATTCCGAGTTGGGAATCTAAAATCTAACAAACAATACAGAATTGTTCTGTTGATAATGTATAACATATTTCGCTAAGTGTGCCACCGCAAAATTACTTAAATAAGGACCCTAACCTATCTTATTTTTTGGGTGCAGATATAACCCACAAAACCGTATCCATCTATGAATAGTAGATTCAAAATATGGCGGCTTGACAAAAACGTGCTTTACCAACCACAATGCATAAGGATAAGGAATTTCCTAACTATTCTCTCTATATCTGTAGTTTTGACCGCCTCTACTGGGCTACCAACCAGACTGCCAACTTCACGTCCACTTACGCACGACACAGGTGGACGATCATCCAACCGATACGGGGAGGTGAAGTGGCTAGTATTACACATCCCCAAGCCAGAACGTTTGGCCGGAGCCGTTGCCTATTGCAGCCGCTCACTTTCCTCGGGATGTTGAGTGTGCGCCGATCCTGTACCTCGGACTTAAAGTCCTCACCTCCTTGGGTGAGATCGAAAGCGGCAGCATTTCGCGACCAGGTTGTAGAACTTTGCGCTTTGACCCACTGCGCCTATGCACTAATTACACCCAAGTAATACTTGTCCTTTGTTTGGCAAATAATAACCTAAAATAAATGACTGATACAATCTGAAGGTTCTAATCTGTTTCGTTTGTCAGAAAGAGGAGAAATCATCCTGCTATACGTTATGATGAAATTGTGAATCCTAATGTAACTGCAGCATTTCATATGTTAAAAACTACCAGTAAGAAAATAGAAGTCAATACAAATTTAAAACTGAAACAGCCAGTCATATGAGTACCAGTCAAACTGCCTAAATAACATGAAAGAACTTTCCCATGTTTAAATATTTGGGTAAGTAAAGCGAAAGGTATATTTATCTAATTTGTTATTTTTAGAGCACCTAAGGATGTTCTGCTGTTTGGATTAGTTCCATTTAATATCCATAGACTAGTCAGTATGTGTGAAACTTCACAATTCACTCACTGTTATTACTGAGCTCTGGAAAAACCGGCAATAAATCCAGAAAAATTTCTGTGACCTTGTGAATACCTCTGAAGTTGTAGTAAGAGTATCGAGCAAACTTGACAAGGTACTGGTATTGCTTTTGTGATCTCAGGAGTGGCATTGAAGTTCATTGCTTGTCTATAGCGCAATTATTTATTGCAGAATATGTATATTCCCCCGTGCAGTTAGCTTAGCTCTATTACTTCTGCACTTCTAAGGTTTGTAAACTGGATAAAATTCTTCATTGTGACACTAAAAATAACCGGATATTACTAATCTTTCTTTAAAATTGGCAAATCTGTCTAACAACTGGATACACCACCTTTGAGCAAACGAATGAGTTCACAAAATTTTTCACTCAGATCTGGATATAAACTTGGAAACTCTCAACTTGTATAATATAAACAACTATCAGTGTGTTCAATAAAAACAACATTCGAACAGATATATTCATATTAATTGCTTATACGGTTACCAAATATACATAAAAATGAAATCTAATTTGAAAATCTGACTCAAGGAAACATTTGGAAATATTTAATCAAAACAAACCAACATCTCAGCAATACCGACATACTTCTTCTACTCACATTGATAAAGTTAATATATTGTTTTAGTTTGAATGTCAACATTTTAACAGCATTAATAACACGTCTGATTTGAAGAAAGACCACACCAGAACAGTGATATCTCTCCTAGAGATGACGTTTGCAAACGCCAGTCTTGTCTGATACACCTATTTTAGTTCAACATGTGTTTTAAA
Source organism: Hymenopus coronatus (assembly GCA_030762935.1). NCBI lineage: Eukaryota > Metazoa > Arthropoda > Insecta > Mantodea > Hymenopodidae > Hymenopus > Hymenopus coronatus. Next base: position 191,935,147 of record CM060900.1, on the reverse strand, counting down.
TATAATCATGTGATTCCTTCTGGATCAATTACTTATCAGTTGGTCTCAAAACTGAGAATGGGAGAAAATATCTTGAAATATGTCATAAACGAATACAACTAAGTGAAGTGTAAAGCATCATAAACACTGGCCGGTTACCCATTTGCCAACTATTTATTAATTTCACTGTATACAAACTGTATTGCTTAACACATAAAACTAATGTGTGTCTAACTAAAATACATTTCAAAACATTAATGTAAATCCAGTTTTTAAGAATAAACAAAGCTTTGGTATACAACAGAAATGAATGGAAAATGTTCAGGGAAATATTTGAAATGTAATTATTGTACAGTGCTTTATGTGCAAGACCTTTTTTTATGAACTGCGAACAACTCCTGGAAATAATATACAGTATGAAGTCAGTTTCTTTAACACAGTGTGTGAATGTTCATAATGTCTTATGGTGAAATGAACATTACAGTCTCTGGTACAGCAGTATTCTTAATGGAAATTGAAGTTCAGCACTGTTTGTGATGCAATGTTTTCACATATGTAACATGTTCATCTGAAATGTCCTTATCTCCCCACCCCCATATATTATGAGTTCCGTCACCTGAGCGCATTACTCTGTGTCGTATCATATCGTTTGAAACAGTCTTGAGATCATAGGCCCATCCCAGCCATGCAAAGAAGTCAATAAACGCAGTTGTAATGTTGAGGCTGTAGTGGCCCAACTCCGCTGTCTTGTAATCATATGGGAACACGTGGTGATAGTTGTGCCATCCTTCACCCAAAGCTGCCACTGACACTGCAAAATTCTCCACTGGACTGATGTTCCTAATTATCAAAATATATTTGCATTATTATCACATATACACTTACTCTAACAAATAGTACACTGCCTATTTCTGTTACATTATTTTAACAACTTGTCATTGTTGTATTACTTTATTTAGGTGTTGGTAACAATAGCGTGATGCAATGACAGAGAAACCTGCCTTTTTATCTGGTTTTGCCAATATTAGTATCAAAGCTTTTATATGCCAATGAAAATTACTCTATATGGAAAGTGTTTTTCAGAAATTCAAAGTCAAGGCTTAGACGTAAACCATAAAGCATTACTTAACTGGGTTCATTATTACCATTGTATTTAGCCTTCATGTGATGTTTTTGAAAGAAGTTATAAAAAATACATAGTTGTCAATGTGACCTGGAAATGTTGTTTGCAAAGTTATTATTGGTCTGAACTACATTTTATCATATATGCACTATAGGCACAGAGAGGTAGATATGTATGTAGAGAGAGAGAGAGAGAGAGAGAGAGAGAGAGAGAGAGAGAGAGACACAGAGAGAGAGAATAACAGGGAGCAATTTAGTGTTCACTACAGTTTTGAGCTTTATTTGTTGTAAAGTTTAGCATTTTTAATTAATTCCTCAAAGTTAGATGGTACCAGAAACATAGTTGGTCTACCATTATGTAAAATAAAAGCTACAAGTTATTTTCAGGATTTTCCAGGAACAGTTTCCATATTTCTCGACTTGTTTCTCAGAATTTAGTCATATTACCTTCACTATCAATATTTTGTACTGAGTTATGCTTTTGCAATTTGTTCAAAGGAGTAGTTTGAAAATCATAAGTTAGTGCTATAATGCAGACACCCACTGAATAAGTTTAATGATGATGATGATGATGATGATGATGATGATGATGATGAAAATGAATGGTGGTTAAGGGCGCTTAACTGCGAAGATCATTACCTTCTGATAAAAAAAAGCACAGCAAGTACCTGAGGTTAAAACCCATATAAAATAGACGATAAAATAACAATTAACTGAGTTACAAAATCAGTTGAAAATGACGGGGGCAAAAGCCACAGATGAAACTAAAACGTGTATAATAAGGGGGGAAAACTGTACAATACTGACAGTTAAAATAACGTCCTCAGCTTAAAAGCGTAAAAAGAGATAAAACAGGCAAACTGATAACTAGCGTTCCAAGAACAATGCGGAAGAAAAACAAAAATGAAATGCATAATGGGAACGTCAGTTATTATTAAAAGTAAAAACAGTATTTGATGCATTTGGTTGTCGGCAAGTACCTCCGCAAGGGCGGCCGGCAGATGTAGGATGAGCGAAGTGCTGCTAGAGCGACGACCACTCTGCGTTCCAACAAGAAAGCACCGCTCTCCGCACAAGTTTGAAGTTCGCAGAGGTCACACACGGTATAACAGTACTGGGTGCCGTTGCTGCTGCCATAACTGGCAAATCCGCCAGATCATTCTCCGGCAACCAACGTGACCAGGAATCCATGCACACTCCACATTAACGCTCGAAAATGTGTAACATGTGGAAGGCATCCTGAATTTTCTGAACAATTGGATGGTAATTGTACAGCTCACGAAGGTTCTAAAGTACATTCAGGGAGTCACTCATAATAAGTCAGTCACCAAAATGTCGATGTAGAACATAAAGAATGGCTCGGTATATGGCATATAATTCCGCAGTATATACACATGTGCTACGATGCAATCTGAAAGTAAAAGAGTCGTTACCGGCAACAAAGGTACATCCAACACCATTAGTGCACTTAATGCGGTCGTGTAGATAAAAAGACGGTCACTGTACTGGGATTAAAATTCTAATAAACAAGAATGGATATCGAATTCAGGAATCGTATATTTCCTGTAGGCCGTCATCCCAATATCCACATATCCAAATGCGATGTAGCACGTAAACAGGTGGGAGCGCCCTCTCCCCCTTCAGAAACATGCTGGGCATGCCTATGTGCGGTTTCCGAAGCAGTTGTCGGAAACGGAAACCGGCATGCCTTGTACTAAGTGTTGGATTCCGACAACGTTCGTCCAGACCGGTGGAGAAAAAGAGGGTAAACGATGTATGCGAAGGCATGCATTCACCTCTCAGGCACAATTACCCAGTACGACATCTCGCCGAAAGTTTAGCTTGAAACGAAATATTTTTTTATTCCAATAACATTTTATCAACTATAATTTCTTTTCCTATTATCCTTATAAGAATTTATTATATCAACATAAATTTGCAGAGAGGGTTATAACGATTCAGCGTAGAAGCTAAAAACTGGGCTGGTTGGAAAACCCATACAGCCACACGGATACACTGACTGTTATGGACAGTGTGTATTCGACTCAGTACAGATGAACGTGTCAAAGAATAAACAATACATCCATTGTCTAACTTGGATCACATCAACACAAGATAAGGGCATAGCAGTACTCTCCAATTTGCTCCCCAACATTTATCACTTAGTATTTGTAAAAGATTAAGATAATGGTTACGCCGCGCTTTAAGCTGTGATATATGTGGTGAACAGCATAGCTTCCGATCGAATACCAACTCAAGGAACCTCACTTCATCTGTCCAGGGAAGTAAGTCTGGCCCAAATTGAGGAGTAGGCACCATTCGCTAACTTCGAATCCAGAAGTTAACGCAGACGGTCTTCTCAGGTGAAAAACGAAAGCCGTTTTTCGAGCTCCTATTTTAAAGGTTGTCCAAACACCGCTGGAGACGGCGTTCCAAAAACGGTGTATGCTGAGAAGTACAGAAGACGGCAAAGACGTCAACGCATAAACAGGAGGAGATACCTGGGGGAACACATTGCGATATGGAATTAATCGCTATAGCAAACAGCGTCACACTTAGTACCGAGCCGTGCGGCACACCGTTGTCTTAATTAAAATGGTTAGAAAAATCATGCCGACACTTATTTGGAAAACGCGGTCTCGCTTAAAATCCTGTATGATCAATGGACGGTACCCAGTGGCCTACTACGGTAGGTACGGGTTTGGCACACCCGAGGGTTCCCGAGCCATCACCGACTCCCTCTTGTGGGCAACCTCAGACTGGTGAGGGAGTCGGTCTATCAAAATGCTTTCCCACGTGTAGATCCTGCGCGTACACCCGTGTCGGTGGAAAGGGATATCCTGGTTTGTTGAGGGTTGCGTATCTGACCCAGGGGCTTCTGATCTTCAGTTACCGGGGAGGGTGTGCAGACTAATACACCGCTTTGGGGTTTGCTGCGCCTAAACGAGAGGATAGGGACTAACCCACCCCTAGTTAATCGGCCAGGACAAGGTATTATACCGAACTCCAGGGTGATTGGGACGGCGAGCCTACTATGTCCCCTATGAAGCCCAGTCACCCCAGTGGGGTGACTCCTCGTTGGGCTCCGTGGTGAGTGGGAAGAACTGGGATGTGCATTTACACCATATTTTATGGCTAAAAAACAAACAAAATCTAATTTTGTGTTGGGAAAAGAAGTATTTGAGTATATTGATCCTCACTACTTAGTTATATATCGAACAGAGGAACGAAGGAAATTTACGTTGGTTAGCCCTTTCGCCATCCAAAATGGTTTAGATAAAATTCCTGGTCCGGTTCACCTTTGCATTCGAGCGTGCAACGGTACACTCCTGGTAGAAGCAGTTTCAGCATCCCAGGCCGCCAAATTATTACGATCTCATATGTTAGGTACTTACCCAATTAAGGTGGAACTACATAAGACCTTCAACTCTTCCAGTGGTGTTATCAACACCCGCGCTTTAGATGGATTGTCCAAAGAGGAGATTACGAGAATTTGGCGGACCAAGGCGTTACAACTGTGTACAGGTTCCAACGGAAGGTGTATGGTAATATTGTGCCTACCCATACCCTGATCCTTACCTTTGATCGGGTAGAACTCCCGCAAAGTATACGGGAAGGGTACGAAGCCATCGACGTTAGGCCCTACATTCCCAACCCACTCAGATGCTACAAGTTCCAGCGCTTTGGTTAGACAACTGAATTCTGTGCAGGCCAGTATTGTGCCATCTGTGGAGACGCCATGCACGATAGAGCGTGTACGTTAACACCATCAGGCTTTAATTGCGGCGTTGAACATCCCGTTTCACAGAAGAGAGAGCGATCAAGGAGATTCGGGTGAAAGAAAATGTGTCCTTTTCAGAAGTTTCTGCCTATCCGCCCACCCTTTGTCGTGCACTCTGGTGCCTACAGCTCAGTAGTTCCTAAGCCTGTAATGAGGCGGGAAATCGTAACTCAGACCAGCGATATTAACGGTATACCTTATCTAAAAATTTCTCACAACCAGACCACAACTAAAGTCCTCCAACTGTATGTCTGCTTCGGCATCAATATAAGCCAAAACCGCCAATGTAAAGAGTAGCCAAGAAAAATTTTAGCCAAAACCTTCGACATCGGGCACCAAGACCGGCTCATGCGCCACCAGTTCAACGCCAGCAAATAATTTAAGAGCAGTTATGTCAGGACCGACTTCCTAAAAGACACTGTAAATTCTCCTCCCAAACCATCTAAGGGAAGGCAGTCAACATCAACCTTCCTCTTCGGAGGACCCTTCAGAGGGGAGTAAAGATCGGCGCCGACCATCTACACCGATCAGTACCTTTAATCGGTTCAAGTTTCTCGAACCGAAATTTTTTATTCATAAGGGGTCCTCCCCAGTGGAAGAGATGGCGCAGGAGAATTCTGCTCCCACTGGCAGACGGACAGTGAGGAAATGGCAGGATCGTGCTCCTGAGAATAGTACATGCCCAACACCAAAAAAGAAGAAATTGCCGCCTAGTGCAGCCCAATCTGCAGAAACGCCCTTCGATATATATCTTATCTGGTAATATAGACATTGACTATCCCACAACAGAACAAACGCGGAATTAGACCACGTCGACCACAGCTTGAACTGCTGATCTTCCAGAATCAACCTATGGTCGTGTGCTTATGAGAGACAAAGCTCCGTCCACATGACCACGTCATCTTCAGGCACTACTTTGCTCTACGGTGTGATGTATGAACGGTTGAGGGTGCTCCCTCACATGCTGGAACTATTATGCTCAAAAGTGATGTCCTTACAGTCCTTACAGTCTGGATTCAGTCAGTCGCTGTCGGGATTACGCTGCCATATACAATGTTCACAATTTGTAGCATCTATCTCTCTCTCCATCTGCTGACCTCTCGCGCAAAGATTTAGAAGACCTAGTCTCTCAGTTTTTCTGTTGGTCTGTGACGTGAATGCCTACCACCCACTTTGGAGCTCACCTTGGGCTTGTGCGAGAGGTCATCTTAATGCCCATTTCTTAGACAGTCACCATCTCAATCTCCTGAACACCGAACCTATCTTACTTTCTGATGTCTTTAAAAGTTTTTCGCACATCGACATAGGCGTCTGCTCTCCGCAGTTAGTAGTTCCCTTACAATGGAATGTCATCTCCGATTTATGCTGTATTGACCACTATTCAATCGTTATAAGTCTCTTAGCACACATTTCTGTTCCACACTTTTACCTCGATGGCACCTAGATCAGGCCAGCTGACACCTTTATAGCCGTTCGGCTGTTTTTCACTGCAGTGCGCATGATACAGTTGATTTCTCAGTTGAGCATCTCAAAGCCACCATTTTTTCTGCTACTGAGATCTCCATTCCGCACTCGACTGGCCATCCTCGTCGTTTTCCAGTCCATTGGTGGACAAATGAATGCCACACTGCCACTTGTACTAGCAGACGTTCGCCCCGGGGTGATGATGATGATAATGGTGTTTAAGGGCGCTCAACTGCCGAGGTCATAAGCGCCCTTACGATTAAAACGTGGCAATAGGCAGTAAGAAAATACCAAAAAAAAAGAAAAAAAAACACAAGTAAAAGAGCTAACACAGTTGAAAAGGAAGTAACAGAACGGTACAGCCCTCTAAACATAGCTGGATATAAAACTCCATCTAAAATCAACACATTAAAATTAAAAGAGTTTAAAAAAAAACTGCTATCACACTAAAACGTCAAGGTAAAAGAAAGTTTTGCTAAAAATTTAAAAACCCTGTCCACTGCTCTTGAGTCATCTGCCAGGACCTCAGCAAGAGAGGCCGGCATGCCCATAGATGACCGAATGTGTGCCAGGTGACCACACTCCAGCAACACATGACGAACTGTCTGTGCCTCCCCACAGTGCGCACAGACAGGAGCAGGTTCACGTTTAAAAAGGTAACTGTGAGTAAAAATACAGTGGCCAATTCTTAGCCGAGCTAGTACTACCTCCTCCCGGCGGAATAAACGAGAGGAGGTTACCCAGTTGACAGGGAGGTCCTTCACCTCTCGCAGCTTATTACCACGGAGAGCCGACCACTCCGCATGCCAAGTCGAAAAAACGGCTCTCCGTACAGCCACTCTAAAATCTTCTGCTGTTGAATGGGTAATCGTAACACTGGGCGCTGTGACTGCCGATTTCGCTGCCAAATCCGCCGTTTCATTCCCTGGCAAGCCAACGTGTCCAGGAATCCATGCGCACTCCACATTAAAACCAGGAGCGTGCAAAATGTGGAGAACGTCCTGGATGCGCTGCACCAAAGGATGGTAATTGTACAGCTCACGAATGCTCTGAAGGGCACTAAGGGAATCACTAAGAATAAGGCAGTCACCTAATTTTCGACGTCGAATATACAGAAGGGCTTGATAAATAGCATATAGCTCGGCAGAATATATAGATGTGCAACTAGGCAAACCGTAAGTAGAAGTTGCGGTGCCAGTGACAAAGGCACATCCAACACCGTCAGGGCTCTTACTACCATCGGTGTAAATACAAATACGGCCACTGTATTTGGATAAAAATTCTAAAAAACAACGACGAATACTATCAAGAGGCGTAACAGATTTCCCGTAGAGCGTCATCCCGAGATCGACATGGGAGGTAGAGCGTAACCAAGGGGGGTGTATACTCTCTCCCTTGGATAACAGCCGAGGAATGTCAACATGGTGCTGGTGTAGAAGCTCACGGAAACGAAAACCTGCTGGCCTGGGGCTCAGAGAGCGGAGGCAGTATCGCTCGTGCAGCTCAGGGGAGAAAAACGCGTGATAAGTTGGATGCCCAGGCATACATTTCAGCCCACAGCCATAATTAGCAAGCAGGACATCACGCCGACAACGCAGAGGAGGTTCTCCCGATTCGGCGTAGAGGCTAACAACTGGGCTCGTTGGAAAAGCTCCAACGGCCACACGGATGCCCTGGTTATGGACTGTGTCTAACCTTCTGAGCACTGAAGGTCGAGCTGAAGAATACACAATGCTGCCATAGTCCAACTTCGAACGAATCACAGCTAGATAAAGACGGAGCAATGCCGTCCGATCCGCACCCCAAGACTTGCCACTTAGTATCCGTAAAAGATTTAGAGAACGGTCACATCGTGCTCTAAGCTGTGCTATTTGTGGTGCCCAACAAAGTTTCCGATCGAAGATCAAACCAAGGAATCTCGCCTCGTCTGCGAAAGGAAGTAAATCTGGCCCGAGTCGAAGAGACGGCGGCATTTGCCACTTACGGCGCCAGAAGTTAACGCAGACTGTCTTCTCAGCGGAGAAACGAAAACCGTGTTTCGAGCTCCAATCATAGAGATTGTCCAAACACCGCTGGAGGCGGCGTTCCAAAAACGGTGTACGCTGAGAAGTACAGAAGATGGCAAAGTCGTCCACGAATAAACAGGAAGAGACACCTTGAGGCACACATAGTGATATGGAATTTATCGCAATAGCAAATAGAGTCACGCTGAGTACCGAGCCCTGCGGCACTCCGTTCTCTTGAATAAAATGGTTAGAAAAAACCGAGCCCACCCTCACTCGAAAAACGCGGTCCCGCATAAATTCCTGAATGACCAACGGTAGGCGTCCACGTATGTTCCAGTTGTGCAGAGAACGCAATATTCCCGCCCGCCAACACGTGTCGTAGGCCTTCTCGAGGTCAAAAAATATCCCAACTGTGGGGCTGTTCTTAAGAAACCCGTCCATAATCTGAGTTGACAGAGAGACAAGGTGGTCAGCAGTTGAACGTCGTCGTCGAAAGCCACACTGGATGTTCGTCAGAAGATGTGTGCGCCCCGGGATTTCCAGCGTCGCCCTACAGTGGATAACCTGATATAATATAAAAACTGCGTGCAAAATCTAGACAAGCTATAAAGGATAGCAAGAAGACATCAAGTTTGTCGCATGTGTTAATCGACACACACCTTCCTCTGTCGTTTGGGATAAGTTCAGGCGTGTAGCAGGCAAAGCGACCCATATGTTTATCACCGGTCTAAAAACAACCGCAAAGATTATAGTTGATCCGCTAGGTATGGCTAATACTCTTGACAGTGTTTTCGCTCACGTATCTGGTTTAGACACCTATTCTCCTGAGTTTCTGCCTTTTCACCCTCAGGTGGAATCCAAGGTTTCGCCCTTCTCGAAACCTGGAAAACTGCATTCGCATTTTCACCATGGCGGAGCTAGAACACGCACTTTCATCTTCGCAAAACTCTGCGTCCGGTCTAGAGGACATCCACGTCAAAATGTTAAAACAACTCTCTCCTGAATGTAAGCCGTTGCTGCTCGAGGTCTACAATCGTATCTGTGTTGATGCCGCTTTTACAACTAAGTGGCGGCAGGCCACCGTCATACCTATTTTTAAACCTGGAATGGACCGTCAACTTCCTTTCAGATACCGTCCTATATGCCTCACCATGGTAATAGAACGCATGATCAATGGACGGTTGCTTTGGTGGTTAGAAACCCTCAATCTTTTGACCAACATCCAGTTTGGTTTTCGACGCCGTCGTTCAGCACATTGTACCGCTGTCCAATTATATTTTTGATGTTTTCTTTTTTCAGAAAATTCAGACGATTGGGACTTTTTATACTTCCAGAAGGCTATGATACCTATTGGCGAGCGGGGATATGACGTTCTCTCCACAATTGGAACATACGAGGACGCCTTCCGCTGTTCTTTCAGTAGTTCATGCGGGGTCGCGTTTTTCGAGTACGGGTCAACTCGGTTTTTCCTAACCTAGTTTTTTCTAGTCCAGAGAACGGAGTGCCGAAGGACTCGGTACTAAGCGTCTCGCTGTTTGCTATAGCTATTATTACTTTGCCATCTTCTGTACTTCTCTGCGTACACCACTTCTGGAACACCGTCTCTATTGGTGTTTGTACAATCCCTAATAGTGGAGCTTCAAAGACGGCTTTTGGTTCTCCCCTGAGATGACAGTCTGTGTTAACTTCTGGCGCCATAGGTGGCAAATGGCACCTATTCTTCTGCTCGGGCCAGGTTTAGTTCCCTTCGCAGATGAGGTGCGATTCCTGTGGTTGGTATTGGATCGCAAACTATGCTGGTCATCACATATAACACAGCTCAAAGCGCGATGTAAGCGTTCTCTTAATATTTGACGGATACTAAGTGGCAAAGCCTGTGGAGCACATCGGACAGTAATGCTCAGTCTTTATCGTGTGCTGATGTGATTCAAGTTAGACTATGGATATATTGTTTATTCTTCAGCACAATCATCTGTGGCGAGAGAGTTAGACACTGTCCACAATCAGGGCATCTGTGTGACTGTTGGAGCCTGTCCAATGAGCCAGTTGTGAACCTCTACGCCGAAATAGCGTGAAGTCCTGCTAGCGAATTATGATAGTGAGCTTAAGTACTTTCCTACGCATCCAACGTTTCCCGTTTGTCGTTCTACTGAGGTAGGCGACCGTTACCGCCACCTACTTCTTAGTCCAAGGTTTGCAGGCTTTCTTTATAGAGAGCTTCTTTGGAACTACTATAAAGCAATACCTAGCATATTTCCCGATGGAGAAAGGGTGCATTCACCTTGGTTACGTACTGCCTCCCACGTCGACCTTAGGATGTTGGCATTCGGGAAGTCTACGATGCCTTCCTGTAGTATCCGTACTTGTTATTCAGAATTTTTATCCTCTTACAGTGACCGAATTTGTATATACATCGATTGGAGTAAATGAACCGAAGGTGTTGGATGTGCCTTTGTAACTGGAACCGAACAACATATATGCGGTTTGTCAAGTCACACATCCATTTATACTGCGGAACTGTATACTGTTTATCGAGCCATTCACTACATTTGCCGTCGAAAATTGGGTAACTGCCTAGTTCTGAGGGATTCGCTAAGGGCAGTTCAGAGCGTTCGTGAGCTGTACAGCAACCACCGTTCAGTGCAACACATTTAGGATGCCCTCCACATTTTGCACGCTTCTGGCGTGGATGTGGTTTTCACATGGCTTCTTGGACACGTTGAGATGTCAGACTATGAACTAGCGGATGAGACGGCAAAGTTAGCAACTACGGAGTCCGGTGTCACCATTATTATTCAACAGCCGAAGATTTTGGACTTGTTTTGTGGAGAGAGATGATTTCGTTCTGGCAAGCAGAGTGCCCGCTCTCCGCAAAACCACAAGGTAAGGGCAATAAAGGCTCTCCCGGTACACTGCTCACCTGTTTTTATTCACAGCTACCTGTTCCAAGAAGATTCTGATCCTTTTTTTCCTCAGTGTGGACAAGCACTGAAATTCCGCCATGCACTGGTAGAGTGTGCTCCTCTAGCCCAATTACGAGCCTCACTACGACAAGCCCAATTACGATCCAGTCTACGACTGCCGGACAGTACTGAAGAGCCCCTGTTTGACGATACCGGAGCAGTTGATCGGGTGTTTAGCTTTTTATCTTCATTGCTTTTTAAGCTCATAATCTAGGTTTATCTCAAATTTCATAGTTTTGAATGTCTTTAGAATGGTAGCTGCAAATTTTAACTATTTTAGTCACCTAGTACTGGAGCTTTTGTTTTAGTTATCCTTTTAGCTTTCTGGTTTTTAATAGATTTTAGCCTCTTTGTTGTTTCTCACATGGAAAGTTTTATTTATTGAGCGTTTTGTTTGTGATTTTAGTCATTCCCATGATTGGATTGTATCCTTTTTATTGATGTTTCATTTTGGTTTTACCACCTCATATTCTGATACGGCACTAATATCCCTGTAGTTGTGTGCCTCTAAGCTTCAACCATCACCACCACCACCGCCGCCGCCGGCACCACCATCAACACCACCACCGCCGCCGCCGCCAACACCACCACCAACATCTTTAACGGAAGGCGTCCACGTATGTTCTACTTATGGAGAATATGTAATATTCCCGCTCGCACTCACGTATCACAGGCGTTCTCAAGGTAAAAAATATCCCAAAATTTTGGTTTTTCTTAGGAAACGCGTCTATGATCTTAGTTGATAGCGAGACTGGATGGTCAATTGCCGATCAACCTCCGCAAAAACCACACCAACCGACTATTATTCATGCGTTTCATCACCTTGCATACACAACTGGTGAACGAAATAGGACTGTAACTAGAAGGAATTTGACGGTCCTTTCCGGTTTTCAATAATAGGAATGATAGAGTATTCCCACCACTTAAATTGAAAAATGGCATAAATCCAGATACGATTATAGAAATCGAGAAGAAAAGCTTTGCCTTCAGGAGAGAGATGATGCAACATTTGGACGTGGATGCCATCTCTCGAAGATGAGAGTGGGTTGTACAGCTCTGCCTTGGTGAAAAAACGACTGTAGTCTACAAGGTTTTCAGAGCGAAATGCGAACCATTGACATTCCACCTGAACCTTAACTGTAACTCAGGCGATTAATTATGTGATCTAGAGTCCTGAGCGAAAGCACTTCCAAGCGTCTTAGCCACGCCAAGCGTGTCAACCATAGCGTCTACCGCTCTTTTAGGCCGGCGATCGGCATATGGGTCGTTTTTCCGTCTACGCGACTTAACTTATCCCATACATCACAGGAAGGGGTATATCGATTAAACGATGCGGCAAATTTGCTCCATGATGTTTTCTTACTATTCTTAATAATTTGCCTAGAATGGCCACCCAGTTTTTTATATTGAATCTGGTTATCCAGAGTTGGGCGACGCTAGAAAACCCTTAGAGAACGTCTGCCGGTACGAATGGCTTTCCGGCATTCATCTCTCTACCAAGGGACAGGAAATTGACGAGGATGTCCAGTCGACGGCGTAATGGAAATCTCAGATACAGAAATAATTGTCTCGGGAGGTGGTGGACTAAAACATCCACCAAGCCGTGCTCGTTGTACTGAAAAGAAGCCAAGCCGGAAGAAAGGTTCTAGTTGCACCGCTCTAAGCGCCACCTACGTAAACTGGTGGCACGTATATACAGTGTGAAGGGACAAATAAGAATATTAAAGTGGTCGCAAAAATATAAGTCAGAAATGATATTCCAATGTAAGGAAACTTTCAAATATGGAGAGGAAACTGCTATATCCAGGTAAGAAAAACTATTAAAGGCGTCAGTAAGAAATGTAGGCTCTCCGGTGTTCAGGAGAGATAGATTAATGTTATCCAAGAAATCGGCGATATTTGAACTTCCGCAAAAGCTCCAGGGGAGGGGAAACTCAATATAGGTGTTGGGCATTCACGATCCTACCAACAGAACAGGAGTTGGTAGCTGGCAGACTATGTTTTCTAAATCAGATTGTGAGCGGCCATCCGTTAGAGTTATATCTGCAAATGTGGAAGCTATTATTTGAAACACTGGGTGCAAATGCTGATTTCTTTGCCGCCGAATCCACCCCGGCAGGCTAACGAGTCCACGAATTCATGAGCACTCCACATTAATACCCCAGGCATGCTAAATGTGGAGGATGCCCTGGATGCACTGTACTAGAGGACGGTAATTGTACAAATCGCGATGGATCTGAAGTGTACTAAGGGAATCACACAGAATAAACAGCCACCCGCATGCACTAATTATGCACAAACTCTAACCACCCACTGAGGGAACGTGCACACAGCACTGTCCAATCCGCCCTCCAAGATTTGCCCCTTAGTACCCGTAATAGAGAAAGAGCACGGTCGCATCTCGCTTTCAGTTGTGCTATATGTGATGACCAGCAAAGTTTGCACTTGAACACCAAACCAAGGAATCTCGCCTGATCTGCGTGTGGAAGTAGATCTGGCCCGAGTGACATTCGCCACCTACAGCGCCAGAAATTAACGCTCAGTGACTTCTCAGTTGAAAAGCGAAAACCGTTTTACGAACTCTAATCAGAAAGATTGTCCACACACTGCTGAAGAAGTCTTCGAAAACCGCACAGGGTGTCAGTCAGTAAATGGTGGGATTCTAGTCCCTACACCAACTGTCCGTTTATCATGCAATCCATCAAATTGTAAACACAACTGGTGGGGGAAATAGGACGGTAGCTGGAAGGAAGGTGTTGGTCCTTTCCAACTTAAAAATAGATATGACGGGTGGTCGCCCGTCACTTATCTGGAAATGTGGCGCCAATCCAGTCCAGATTATAGACCTCGAATAGGAAAGTCTTACCTTTTGAAGGGAGATGTTACTACATTTAGACGTGGAGGCCATCTGGTCCAGGTGCGGAATGTCGCGAAGACGAAATAGCAGTGCCTCGCTCCACCATAGTAAAAAGGCGATTTTATCGTCAAGGTTTCCAGACCGAAAACAGAATCCTTGAGATTCAACTGGGTCCTTAACTGTGAGAAACTCGGGGGAATAATTGTCTGAGCTAGACACTTGAGCGAACACACTGCCTAAAGTGTTCGCCAAGTCAAATGTATTAACAACAGCTCAAGCAGATGTTTTGAGACCGCCAATGAGTATGTGAGTTGATTTTCCGGCTACACGACTCAACATTTCCCATGCAATATAAAATGCGACTAAGGAAGCCAGAAACTTGTTCCACGATAGTTTTTTGCTCTCCTTAAAACTTGCCTAGATTTGGCACGCACCTACTTATACTGCACCAGGTTCTCCAGTATAGGACGACGCTGGGAAAACCTGAGACCACACCTACAAGCACAAATGGAAACCTGGCATTCATCGGTCCACCAAGAAACCGGTACTCGACGTAGTGGGCCGGTCGATCGCGGGATAGAATGCTCAGCAGCAAGAATAGTGGCAGTGAAGCATTCGACCAAGAAATTTACGGAGCCATTCTCGTTGTAGGTAAACATGCCCAAACGGGGGAAAAAATCCAGTTGGCTCAATCTATAGGCCATTTAGACATACATGTGGAACATACGTGTTGTGCTACTCACCCTGGTGTGCGGTTTATTACCTCGTACTGGCCGATTGAAATGGGGTTGGTAAGTCCCTAGACTCCCGTTTAAACGAAGTACAAATCTAAGTGGTGTATTAGGTTGCCCCCCCTCCCAGATACTGAAAATTAGAAGCACAGGCTCCATTCCGCAACCCACAACCAACCAGGATATACCTTTCCACCGACACGGATATCCACGCACGGCCTACACGTGAGTGGACATTTTGACCTACTGACTCTCTCAGCGCTCAGAGTTGCCCACAGAGGAAATCAAGCTTGACTCTGGAGCCCGGTTGCGCCAAACGCGTACCTACCGTAGATCACCCCTGAGGGATATTTGACTGTGTTGGTCGGTTTAGTTTATTCTTCTTAGCCGTGAAAAAAAAACGTTTTTTTCAGCAGCCGTTTACGCACTGGTGGTTGGGCAGTGAGAGCAGAATCCTCATGTTCCATCTCCTGCACGGGGGAAATCCCCTTTCCAATGAAGAATTTCGGTTCAAGAATCTCGAACCAATTAGAGGTGCTGGTTGGCGAAGTTGCTGGTCGCCGAGCAGTTCTCTCCCTATAAGATTCCTCAGAGGAGGATCTACGCAGAGAAGGTGGACTTTTCCTTCTCTTAGATGTTTTGGGAGGAGACTTTACATTCTCTTTTTGAAAGTGAGCCCGGACATATTTTGTTTTAAAGGCTATCTCTTGGTCAGAGTACTCAACGATTGCGCTTGACTTACAGCCCGAGGTCGAAGGTTTGGATGACACATTTTCAGGAATAGGCTTACAAATTCGAGAGAGGCAGATTGTGACGCCGACGTAAACGTTGATGCCTTGGGCCAGGTTACTGTTGTGGCTACGAGTCTTTTCTACAATTGCGGTCCCGTTTATATCGCAAGCCTACGTTGCTATTTCCCGCTTAGGTACTGGTTTAGCTAGAACGGAGCTGTAGGTACCAGACCGCACGAACGAGGGTTGGCGGATTTGCAGAAGCTTCTTGAATTCCGAGGAGACCTTCACTCACATCTGATGAAGCGCTCTCTCCTCTCCGATGCTTGGACAATCACGGGAACTACGCGAACTAGGTCGATGCTCACCGCCGCAGTTAACACTGCATTGAGTCGATATACAACCTCCATCGTACGTGACATCTCCACAGTTGGCATATGCCAACCGATACAAAATTCACTAGTGTGTACAAAGCGTTGACCTTTGCGCCAGTGCAACGCGTTCAGTTTGTATGGCCTTACTTCGATGGATTCATACCCAATACTTTGAGGGAGGTCTACCCGATCAAAGGTAAGGAACAGGGTACCGATTTGCACAAATTCACCATTAACTCTCCGCTGAACCCTATACACAGAGGTAACGCCTTTTGCTGTAAGCTGCTCCTGTATCTCTTCATTGGACAAACCCTCCAATGCGCGGGTGGTGAAAATCTCGCGCGAGGAGTTCAAACTCTTGTGCATAGCTACTTTTACAGGGAAACTGCCTAACTTACTTGCGCGCAATGATTTCGCTGCCTGGGATGCTGGTACCCTTTTAACCAGGAGCGTGGGATTACGAGAGCAAGTACAGAACTTCACTGGACCAGCAATTTCATCCAGGCCTTTTTGAATGGTAAATGGGCTAACCGATGTAAACTTCTTACATTTCTCTTTCCTATGTAGTACAAGTAGCGTAGACCACTGGTATGATGATAATGATGATGATTACTATTTGTGTTTAAGGTCGCTTAACTACTGAGGTCATTAGCGCCCTTATAAAACATGGATAGCAAAAACATCAAAAGGTAAAAAAGGAATATAAAAGGAAGTAAACTTAAAAGCGGAAAGTGAATTAAAGACCAGAGAATAAAAACACAGGTGGCTAAAGGACACAGCTTAATCTAAAATAGTTTTAAAACGGAGCAAGAAGTACACACAAGAACTACAACGTAGTTAACGGGTTAAATTTAATGTGTGGCACATAAATTAATTTTAAAAAACGCTCCTGAACCTTGGCTTCAATAAAAGCAACCATTAAAAGTGAAAATAACGGAAAATAGGTCATTATGGAAACCACCTTAGCAGATAAAAAGCTAAAAACTCTATCGATCACTCTGTGGTCGTCGGCAAGGACCTTCTTGAGGGACGCCGGCAGGTGGAATGATTAACGAACGGCTGCTAGAGAAATACACTCTAGCAGCGCATGCCGTACCGATAAATCTGTCCCGCAGGGCGGACAGATAGGCACAGGATCCCTGTTAAAAATACAACTATGCGTAAAATAACAGTAACCGACTTGTAAGCGAGCCAATTGCACCTCCTCCCGACGGGATTTACAAGAGGTGGTTACCCAGATCACAGAAAGATGCTTCACTTCCCTAAGTTTGTTCCTGCGAAAAGAGCCCTCTCTTTATGCCTGCCGGAGTACTCCACTCTCCGGACAACAAGCCTGAAGTCAGCAGTGGTTACAAAAGGATGCGTAGCACTGGGTTGCGATGCTGCCGTCTTAGCTGCCAAATCCGCAAGTTCATTACCCTGCAAGCCGAAGTGACCAGGAATTCATGCACACTCCACATTAACACCAGAAGTGTGTAAAATGTGGTGGAGGTCCTGGATGCTCTGCGCGATAGGATTGTGGTTGTACAACTCACGAACGCACTGAAGGGCACTAAGAGAATCACTCATTATGAGGCAGTCACCAAGATTTCGACGGTGAACATACAGAATGGCTCGATAGGTGGCATACAGTTCGGCAGTGTAAATGGATATGCTACTATGCAAACACAAATCATATGTTTCGGTCCCAGTAACAAAGGCACATCCAACACAGTCGCCGCACTTACTGCTTTTACTGTAGACACAAAGGTGGTCAATGTAGTTGGATAAAAATTCCAAAAAACAAATACGGGTATTAGAGACAGGCATCGCAGATTTCTCGTAAACTGCCATTCCGAGATGTACGTGTGATGTCGCACTCAACCAAGGGAGGTATATCCACTCTAAATTGGAAAAAATGCGAGTAAGAGCAATATTTTGTTTCCAAAGCAGCTCGTGGAAACGGAAACCTGCAGACCTGAGACTGAGTGATAAGTTTCTGTATCGTTCATGGAGCACAGCATTGAAAAAAGGCGAAAACTTTTATGCGAAGGAATGCCGCTAAGCTCACAGCCATAATTGCCTACCAAGATATTATGTTGACACCGCAAAGAGGGTTCTCCTGACTCGGCGTAATGGCTAACAACTGGGCGGCTTAAAATGCTCCAACAGCCATACGGAAACCCTGATTATGGTCTGTGTCTAATCTGTTCTCTTGAATAAAATGGTTAGAAGAAAGAGAACCAAACCGTACTCCGAAAGGGCGGTACCGCATAAACTCCTGAATGCAAAGTGGTAGGCGTCCACGTATGTTCCGGCTATAGAGGGAGCGCAAAATCCCTACCCGGCAACATGTATGACAAGCCTTCACGAAGTCAAAAAATATCTCAACTGTTAGGCTGTTCCTCAGATACCCGTCCATGATCTGAGTTGACATCGACACAAGGTGCTCAGTTGCTGAACGACGTCGTCGAATACCACACTGAGTGTTAGTCAGAAGGCTGTGGGATTCCAGCCACCACATTAACAGTCAAATGATCATGCGTTCCATCACCTTGCATACGCAAGTGGTGACGAAAATAGGACGATAACTGGAAGGAAGATTTTTTTTGGTAATGTTTAACGCCCGCTTTAACTACTAATGGCACCGCAGGCGGTGACACTGATGATACATGAATGATGATGGAGCACCGGTGGAATGCGATGGCGGGGGAAACCGGAGTACCCGGAGAAAACCCGCCCCAACGCCGTTTTGTCCACCACAAATCTCACTTGCGGTCGCTTGGGATCGAACCCCGACCGTCTAGGTGAGAGTCGAGTGGTCTGACCACTCGGACACGGCGCGGCCTGGAAGGAAGATGGCCGTCCTTTCCAGGTTTAGGAATTGGTATAATGTTAGCCTCCGGCCTATTGCCTGGAAAAGTGCCGTCGACACAGATATGATTATAGACCTCGAGTACGTCAGCCTTACAATCAGGAGAGAACTATTGCAGCATTTGGACGTGGATACCATCTGGTCCCGTTGCAGAGTGTCACGAAGATGAAAGTGCATTGTCTAGCTCTGCCATGGTGAAAAGACGATTATAATCCTCATGGTTTCCAGAACGAAAGAAGAATGCTTGAAATTCCACCTGATCCTCAACAGTAAGAAAGTCAGGGGAATCATTGTCTGAGCTAGACACATGAGCGACTGCATTGCCTAAGGTGGTCGCCACGTCAAACGTATCAACAACAGCTCCGGGAGATGTTTTGAGACCGGCGATGGGTATATGGGTCGATTTTGCTACCAAACGTCTTAACTTATCCCATACGAAAGAGGAAGGTGTAGGTTGGTTAAAAGAGGCTACAAATTGGCTCCAAGCTGTCTTTTTGCTATTTTTAATAATTCGCCTAGATTGGGCACGCATGGACTTATATTGTATGAGATTATCCGGCGTAGGGCGACGCTGGAAAACCCTAAGGGCACGTCTGCTAGCACAAATGGCATTCCGGAAGTTGTCAGTCCACCATGGGACAGGAAAACGACGGGGTTGTCCAGTTGACCGCGGAATAGAAAGGTCGGAAGCAGCAAGAACTGTCTCTGTGAGGTGTTAAACTAAAATGCGCACAGAGTCGTGCTCGTTATAGCTGAAAACAGCCAAGCTGGAATAGAGGTGCCAATTGGCTCTATCGAAGCGCCATCTAGGCAAAGGAGCGGAACGTGGATCTTGTGTGAAAAGACAAATGAGAATAGGAAATTGGTCGGTAGATTGCACATCAGAGAGCACATTCCATTGGAATTAAACTACCAACTGTGGAGAACAAACCGCTATATCCAAATGTGAGAAACTATTAAAGGCGTCAGTAAAAAAATGTGGGCTCTCCGGTACTCAGGAGAGAGAGGTTATGCGTGTCCAAAAAATCGGCGAGTACATGACCTTTCGCACAACCCCGCGGTGATACCCAAAGTTGGTGGTGGCCATTCACGTCCCCTACTAACAGAAATGGTGTTGGTATCTGAAGAATGAGGTCATCTATATCAGTGCGCGAGGTCAGTAGAGAAAGGCACATAGACGGTACAAACGGTAAATCTGACAGATGGCAGCGTAATCCCCACAGCTACCGACTGGATGTTAGATTTTAAGGAAATACGGTCAGCGTAAGTCATCTCTGATGAGCAGCATAGTGCCCCCGTGTGGTGGGATACCTTCTGTAGGTGATAAATCACACCATACAGAAGAACAGTGTCAGATGGTAACATTATCTAGTAGACAGAGGTTTGTCTCTTGTAGCCAGACAGTTCAAGCTCTGCTCGATGAGGTCGATTGCCGCGGATGTTCCACTGTAGGATAGCCATAGGCAACAGTATGGGATAAGACCTAATGGAAAGCCATTTCTGCAGGTTCGGTTGTACTGGTCGGGTTAATTTCTTCTTTTTTGCCGTGAGACTAACACTGTTTTCAGGACCACCTGCCAATTTCGCACTGTCCGTTTGGCAGTGAGTGCAAAATCCTCCTGTTCCATCTATTTCACGGGTAAGGGACCCCTTTCCAATAGAAAATTTCAGTTCGAGAATCTCGAACCGATCAGAGGTCGTGATCGACGAAGATGGTAGCCGCCGATCAGCCCTTGCTCCAGAATATTCCTCAAACGAGGATCTTAGTGGAGAGTGTCGTTAATTTTTTTTCCCTTTAGATGTTACCGAGAGGATTTGGCACTTTACTTTACTAAATCGAGGCGGACATAACTGGTCTAGAAATGTTTTGCTGTGGTACCGGTGTTGTCAGAAGAGGTCGATGGTTCGGAGGAAACGGATGTTCTACTGCTTTTTACGGGGGCAGAAGCAGACGTAGATGCGTAAGTCTTTGGTAGCTTCCAGAATTTTCTCTGCTATGGTGGCCCCGTTTATATCGCAGGTTTGAGTCGAGATACCGGTTTAGCTGCTACTGAACTATACGTACCGGAGCGCGGGACAGAGGGTTGGTGGAGACGCAAGAGCTTACGAGCTTCTGAAAAAGACACCTTCTCGTGTACGCGTATCTCCGGAACTGCTCACTCCTCTGCGAAACGGGGCCAAGTGTAGAAACTAGATGGGTGTGTACCATTGCAATTGATGCAGGATGGAGTATTTGGTACAAGATCCATCATGCTATGCCTCAACATATATAGAATCGCCAATACAAAAGTCGCTAGTCCAAATCGCTGGCACTTGTAACATCTGAGTGGCTTAGGAATATATGGCCCAGACTCGATAGCTTTATGCTCTGCCTTAATCCTTTGAGGGAGATTAACCAATCAAAGGCAAGGAACAGGGTACGGGTAGGCACGAAATCACCATTAACCTTACGCAGAACCCTACACAGAGATGTGACTCCTTGGTCTGCCAGATCTTTCTCAATCTCCTCATTGGACAAACCATCCAATGCGCGGGTGGTAATAACACCGCGCGAAGAGTTCATTGTCTTATGCTGCTCGTCCCTAACTGGGTAACTGCCTAAAGTCTTTGCCTTGAGTAGCTTTCCAGCCTGGGAGCCCGTAAATGCTTGTACCAGGAGTGTACCATTGCTAGTACTAATACGAGGGTGAACTGGACCATCAATTTTGTCAAGACTCTTTTGTACAGCAAAAGGGTTAATCGACGAAAACTTCTTGCCTTCCTCCGTACTAGTTATAACTAAGTAGCGAGGACCACTGCACTCGACTACTTCGTTTCCATTTACGAAATTATAGTTGGTTTTGGATTTAGCCATGAAAATGGTAACGTATTTCATCCCCCGGTGCTTACCACCTACAAGAGAGCCCAAAATGGTGTCAACCTACTGGGGTGACAGACTACACAGGGGATAGAGCAGACTCGCCGTCCCACTCATTCTGGAGTTCGGTATAATACCGAATCCTGGCCGATTGACTAGAAGCTGTTTAGTCCCTAGCCTCCTGTTTAGGTGACGCAGAAACCAATGTGGTATATTAAGTTGCACACCCTTCCCAGTTAGAGAAAATCAGAAGCCCAGATTACGATATGCAACCCTCAACCGACCATGATAGTCATTTCCACCGTTACGGCTCTCCACGCACGGCCTACACGTGAATGGGCATCTTAACGTACTGACTAACTCACTACTGTGAAGTTGCCCACATAGGGAGTGATGGTCGGCTCGCGACTCCGGGTGCGCCTAACCTGTACCTACCCTAGTAAGCCCTTTGGGGGGGGGGAGACCACTGGACTTTACTACTTCTTTTCCGCCCATTGGACTTTTTTGTTATTATTTATGGATGTCATAAATGATGGGTTTAGTTCATCTCCAATGGTCTCCACTCACCACGGAGCGCAACAAGCAGTCACACCACTGGAATGACAGGGCGCCACAGGGGATATAGCAGGCCCATCGTCCCAGTAACCCTGGTGTTCGTTTATAATACCCAGTCTTAGTCAATATCGTAGAAGCGGATAGGTCCCTAGCCTTCTGTTTAGGCGAAGCAGAAACCAATGTGGTGTAATAAGTTGCAAACCCTTCCAGTTAGAGAAAGTCAGAAGCCCAGGCTCAGGTATGCAACCCTCAAACAACCAGGGTATTCCTTTCCACCGACACGGGTCTCCACGTACAGTCTACACGTGGGTAGGCATTTGGACCTACTGGCTCCCTCACCACTCAAGAGGTTACCCACAAAAGAGAGTCAAGATTGTCTCAAGACCACTCAGGGCCAAACCCGTCCGGACCGTATTAAACCCCTGGGGGGAAGCATGATGGTGAGGATGATGATGACGACCAATGTAACTGTGAATTTTTTGCCTACGTGCAGGTAGGAGTTTAACTTATGTGCACCATTCTTATGGAGTGATCATTGTTTCCTCGAGTTGTCATATTCAAGAAAAGAGGGTAAATAATGATTCAATGTGGGATCTTGGTAACATTTTAACGTTTGACCTTGGTGCTAGCAAAGTTTTTTAACATGTGTCATTTATATTCTGTTGGTCAGAAAATGTTTACTTCCTCATATGGAAACACAACAAAGACATTTCCGACATAACGCCCACCGAAATGAACACTGCTCCTTTGAAAGCAGACTGAAATCACAGACATGAATTACGCGAATTAGCATTGTTCGTTGAAAATAGCCCCTTTCAATACAAAGTTTCTTGAGGGCTAAAGTTCGTCTTCTGAGCTTGGAATTATACAGAACTTGGTAACAAGAGGTTCTATATTATTGCCTGTCTTCCGTGTGGTGACGAGAACAAGTGAATCATTGCCAGGATGTACAGAATAATTATTATTTTTTCTGCAACGAAGTGTTGTTAAGTTACCATTCTTGATGAACACTAGGTCTCTCGACTTGAGATTGTGTTGCTTCCTGGTCCTTCCTTCAGTAGGCTGTGAAAGTATTCTTTATGTCATTTTTGACAAAACTACTGGGCTGTCTTTCGATAATGCTGCCGTGTATGAAGCCTATTGACAAGACATGACACATCGTCGTGCTGAGTTACAATAGTGATTCGTTCACCAATTACGAAACTTGATGCTGTAAGTTAAGGCTATTCAGAGGGATTATCACTGATTTCTTACATGTAACAGAAATCTAGATAAGCTTCATATTGGGACAGTAGTATTTTAGCTCTTCAAATGTGAGTACGGTTTTACTCATTGTTTTTCGAAGATGGCGCTCGACGGCAGATTTCCAGGCAATGCTGAAACGAGACGTGGATGCAGGAATGAAATATGATTTGTAATGATACCCTTCGTCTTCCCTGGAGCTTGTAAGAAGTACTGATACTGCCTGATGGTTCTGAGCTTTGGTCAAATACCGGATATATATATATATATATATATATATATATATATATATATATATATATATATATATGTGTGTGTGTGTGTGTGTGTGTGTGTGTATGTTCAATAGGCACTGTCCACGAGACGCATATCCATGGAGCGTAACAATAATTATCTCAGTAATAAGCCTTGACATCACTTCTGAATGTACAGTTCTAGTCACGGACATGTAAAGCCAATTATATAGGCCTCGTATGTTTCATTGCTTCGGATAATTCTGATCTTTATTGGAGCACTTCCAGTATAGTCTAACTCCTGTATTAAAAATGGTTTCAATGGCCTGACGCTTCATTGGGAAACGTACCCATCAGCCACTGCGCGGTTGCTTCATTTTATTTAAGGTAGGTGAAGCAGTAATTTTCTCATAGCCTGGCAAATCTTTGGTGGCTAAAACATTTCCGTAGTGATTATATGAATAAACAAGTTCCAACATAAAGCAATTTGTGATGTTAGTTATTGTTACTGTAAGCTTAGTGTAAATGCGATAGCTGGGGTAGCACAAGTTGGTTTGCATCGTGCGACATAGTTGCATTAAGTAGCCTTCCTCCAATGATCAGAAAACCATTTTCATCTGCATATGGGTGTAGAGAGTTGAGCTTGCTTGAAGAATTAATTGGTTCCCCATTTGTGGGATATGGAATTTCAGGAGGGATTTGTAACTTTGCCGAGATGAACTGATGGTCAAAAGTCCCCTCGAACACCTGCATATATTCCGGTACCTGGGGGACGATTTACCACGTACGCTCGCAATACGTGAGCGGGAGGTGAAGGCGCACTTGGAGCGACAACGCTCAAGGAACCTGTTTTGGAACGGAAGGCAACACTGTACGCATTATACGTTGCCAAGATTTGTTGCCATAGCGTGAGGAAATGTCTTTAAGGTGGAAAATCCACC
Source organism: Hymenopus coronatus (assembly GCA_030762935.1). Lineage (NCBI taxonomy): Eukaryota > Metazoa > Arthropoda > Insecta > Mantodea > Hymenopodidae > Hymenopus > Hymenopus coronatus. The sequence continues at coordinate 191,910,457 of CM060900.1, read as the reverse complement.
GGACACCACTTAACATAGCCTTACGGGCACAAAGATGGAGGAGTGGAAGCCCGCTGTGAGTGTCACAGGATATGGGCCTCTGGCTGAAGACTTACTAATGACCAACTGGCCACGACCAACTGGAGTGGATCCAGATGTGTTTAGATGATACCAGTTTATCCTCAGAAACGGAGCGACAAATGTAGCCGCACCGAAAGAGCACTCCACTGCATCAACATTGGGAAAGCCAGACCTTTCCTGCAACAACCAATACCTGTTCCTCTGGTACAGCAAGTAGAGGAACCTGTCATGCTGGTTCACATAAAATCCATGGAAATTATTCAAGAGTCTTGCAGCCTGTGGCACTTCTGAAGATTTGGTGAAGATGAAAGACAGAGAGCTACGCTACTACGTGGACTATGGAAAACTCATTATCCTCGCCAGAAAGGAATTTTTTCCGTAAGCCCAAATTGACCACACGCTGAAGAGTTCTGCAGTTGCCCAGGGTTCTCGACTTTGGACTTGAAATCGCCATGATGGCAAATGCACATAAATATCAGAGAGAGAGGGATAGAACCCCACTATCGAAATGCTGTTCGGCAATGTATCAGCTTTGGCAGCTTACAGTGATGCACTTTGAACTCTGGTACGCGAGAGCCATACTCCAGCGCCTCATGCAGTAAATGACAATGGGACTAACCTACAACGCCTACATTTCATATGTAGACGACATCATCGTCGTTGGCAAAAACTTCAAAGGTCATCGCAGGAACCTGACAGAGGTGTTACAGAGGCTGCAGGCATCTAACCTTAAATTAAGTGTGAATAACTACTAAGACTTCTGCAAGTAGATAGCTATATGGGCCACCTTGTTTCAAAAACAGGGGTTCCCAAGGGCATGGATAAAGCACGATCACAGAGGCACTGAACTCATTTGAAAGACAAAGAGAGTTTCGAAGCTTTCTGGGTTATTGCACTACTACCGTCGATTCGTCACAGGTTTCTCTAACATCACGAAACCCTTCACTCATTGCACTGGTCTTACATGAGGTCACAAAATCTCGAGAGTACGTCTCAGGTACATAGCTAAGATTTATCAGCGAACCCGTGTAAGGTTTTTCGCAAACTGGCGAAGATTCTACTGTGGACACCGTCGTTAGCGACGCTGGTATTAGAGGCTCTCTATCTCCGGATTGAGATGGCCAAGACTGGATAATAGATTATTAAAACAAGACACTTTCCAAAACAGAAAAGGAACACTGTGTTATCTGGCGAGAGTTCCAGATAATAATAGGCGCAGGGATGCTTCAAAAAGTAACTGCACGCTCAGCCATTCCACTTCAAAGCTGAACACTCAACCTCTCTTGGGTGTTGACTTTCAAAAACCTGGAAGAGCCAGACGGCTCGTTGGGTCCAGGGGCTCCATGAATACAACTTCACATCATTTTGAAAAGAAAGAGCCACACGAGGTGCTAAAATGATCCCACCTAAAAAAAAATAAAATAAATAAAATAAAATAAACCTTACAGATGAATTCACCATCACAAGTCGGAATAGAGGAAGTCTTTAGCGGCTGTATATGTAATTTGGTGGTACCTGAGGATGACTGGCACAGCGTAGGCCCGAGAAAGGATAGCAGTCAGACTCCCGATCACCAGTGGAGTCTGAGGAAGACACGGATTTTAGGTTAGTTGGAGCTAAAGCTGCTAAGGTGAGAAAGAAATTACACCACCTTAATTTCTATCTCAACATAGTGGAATGTCAGTGGGATCAGGGCCCGTTTACCAGACCTTCAACATATAATCAACAAGCGTTCACCCTCAATCTTCTGTCTCCAGGAAACCCACTTACATCCCCACCATACCCTTCCATTTCGTCATTTTCAATCCTTCAGACACGACTTTGCTGGTGGCCAGCGTGCTTGCAACGGTGTTGTTACTCTCGTGGCTCCTACCATCCTTGCCGCCAGTATTACACTCAATACCCCGCTACAAGCGGTAGCTGTGCGCGTAAATTTGCCTTCCATATCCTTTTCTGTTTGCAATATCTATTTGCAGCCGCACAATGTGATCACAGACACTGAGCTTCGGGCATTGTTAGCACAAATTCCCCCACCGCTGGTCCTTTTGGGCGAAGTCAATGCTTGCAATGTTCTTTGGATTCTTCTGCTGACGATGCTCGAGGTACAATAATAGCAGACGTTTGCGATAGGTCTGGTTTATTACTCTTAAACTCCGGTGCACCCACATTCTTATCTTCCACATATGGCACCCTAACCGCCCTAGATGTAAGTTTCTGCAGCCCTGCTTTTCTACCCTTCCTGGATTGGTCGGTATTTTCCGATCTTCACGGCAGTGATCATTACCCCATTGCCATTCGTTTTTCGGGACAGTATCCACTGCCCACGCAACATCCCCACTGGATTATCTCCAAGGCTGATTGGGAAAAGTTTTCCTTTCTGCTCCATCTCCATTCCGATGGCTGTACCTCCATAGAAGACATGGTGGATTGTTTTACTTGCTCGGTTTTGCTCGCTGCAGAATCCAGTATTCCTCGTAGCTCTTCTACCCCTCGGCGTAATCCAGTGCCGTGGTGGACCGAAGATTGCAACTTGGCATTAAAGGCACAAAAAAGGCTCTTCGTCTTTTCCACCTACACCCAAAGGCGGAGAACTTTGTTGCTTTCAAACGCGACCGGGCTAAGGCGCGCTATATCGTTCGCAATGCCAAGTGAAAGTCGTGGGAATCATATGTCTCCTCGCTTTCTCGCAGCAGCTCCTAACAGAGAGTGTGGACTTCGGTGCGCCGCATGACCGGCAAATGTCTCAGGACATACATCCCTGGCCTTACCGTTCACGGCTCCACCTTCACCAGCGAACCGGATGTTGGCGATGCCCTAGCAACCTCCTTCGCTGCGACAAGTGCAACGGGCAATTACGACAAAGCATTGCTTCCCATTAAGGAAGCTGCTGAGAGATTTCGCCTTGATTTTACTAGTGACTGTAGTGAGTCGTACAATGCACCCTTCACCCTTGCGGAACTAAATCATGCTTTGCACGCTGCGAGGGACTCTTCTCCTGGTCCCGATGATATTCACTGACAAATGCTACTTCACCTCCCACCTGCAGCCGTTACCTTCCTTCTGGACCTCTATAACCGAATTTGGCGCGGACAGGTTTTCACGCCTTTGTGGCGAGAGGGTATTGTCATTCCTATCCCTCGTCCTGGCAAAGAGCGGACCCTCCCATCCTCTTACTGGCCGATTTGCCTCACGAGCGTCGTTTGCAAGAGCTTGGAACGCATGATCAGCATTCGGTTTATTTGGTATTTGGACGCGAACGACGTGCTCTGTTTCGAGCAGTTCGGATTTCGTCGCGGTCGTTCAAGCGTTGATAACCTGGCACGTATGGAAGCTAATGTGCAGAATGCTTTCCTTCTGAAGCAGCAAGTCATGAGTGTCTTTTTTGACCTCGAGAGGCCTACGACACTACCTGGCGGTACGGTATTCTGCGAAATTTGCACAGTTCCGGGTTACGCGGCCATCTGGCCCTGTTTCTGTGCAACTTTATCCAGTAGCGCCGCTTTCGTGTCCATATTGGCAACACTCTCTCGCAGGAGAAGATTCAGGAGAACGGTGTACCCGTAGGTTCCGTTCTTAGTGTTATGCTTTTTGCTGTGGCCATCAACGGCATTACTAGCGTGATTCGTAGTGGGATATCATCGTCACTGTATGTGCACGACTTTGCGCTGTACTATCGCTCCTACAGCACTGATCATCTCGAACGACAACTCCGGCTCACCATAAACTCCATCGCTGGCTGAGCACTTCGCAATGGTTTTCGTTTTTCCCCTATGAAAACTCAGTGCATATACTTCCACCGTCTTCGTGGTGTACACCCTCCTCCTGACCTGCAATCGAACGGTGTGCCACTGCCTTTCGTTCCGTCCTTGAAGTTCTTAGGTCTCCACCTAGACCGTGAACTTTCTTGGGTACCCCACATCCGATAGCTTCATGCCTCCTGTGACCGATCGCTTCGGATCCTCAAACTGCTTTCTGGTGCGTCTTGGGGTGGCGATCGTTCCGTGGTGCTGCGTTTGTACCGTCCACTCGTTCGCTCAAAACTAGACTACGGTTGTTTTATTTACGGCGCAGCGACCGCCTCTAAACTTCGCCTTTTAGACACAGTTCATCACACCGGTATGCGTCTTGCTACAGGAGCTTTCCGTACTAGTCGTGTGGAATACTTGTATGCCGATGCTGGTGAACCCCCACTGGCAGTACGTCGCTCATTTTTACTTTGTTCGTATGCTGCTAAGTGGTCTGCGGACCCCCGCCATCATTGTTTTAACCCTGTATTACGCACGGAATATTCACACCGGTATCTGAGGTTCGCCACTGCTTCATACCCCTGTGGTATTCGGTTTCGAACTGCCCTCCGATAGGGGTCTCAGATTGCCTCTTGTGGAGCGTGTTTTTGTATACCCGAAACCTGCTTGGCAACTGAGGCGTCCGAGTTTCGACTTGACCCTCTCCAACCTTGTGAAACTTTCGACCGCTCCGGAGGTATTTCGGCGACTGTTTTACGAACTTCTAAGCAATTACCAGGCATATGCACCGGTATTCACTGACGGCTCCCAGCTGGCAGGAGCTGCAGGTTGTGGCTTTTATTTCAATGGGGCAACACATACTTATCGGCTTGCGGACGCCAGTTCGGTATTCACCGCCGAACTGTACGCTATCTTTTCCTTTTTAGATTTTATCTCGCTCTTAGCCCCTGGTAGTTTTCTTGTTTGCAGCGATTCCTTGGTTGCCCTGCAGGCTCTGCAGCAGTATGCCAGCTCATCACTCGTTATGCGTATTCAATCTCGCGTTTCTGAATTGTATGCTTGCGGCTAGCAGTTCGTCTTCACATGGGTTCCAGGTTATGACGGTATTGCAGGTAATGAGGTAGCGGATAGGTCTGCCAAGGCTGCCTGCTCCTTGCAGGATTATTCGGAAGCGGCTGTGCCCTCAGGGGAAGTTTCTCGTGACTTTCGCAGGTCTCTTCTTTTAGCCTGGCAGCAATCTTGGCAAAATTTAGGAGGTACACAGCTTCGCACACATGGCTCACATCTTGCCAACCAAACCGGTGCCGCGAGGTTATCCTTACGCGTCTGCGTATCGGTCACACGCGTCTAACACATGGCTACCTTCTACGCGCTGAGCCAGCTCCTATATGTCAGACCTGCGATGTTCGTCTGTCTGTGGCACATGTGTTGCTTGATTGTCCGAAATTTCATCGCGAACGGCAATCCATCTGCCTAGGTACCGCTTTAGCTGCCATTTTATGCGACGACGCCAATTCCGTCGATAAGGTGCTTCGCTTTATTGCCTCTATTGGCCTCAGCAAAAACCTCTGACCTGTTTCATGCGTGTGTGAAGTTTTATCCTTTTTAACTTTTTAGCCTCTGACATTTACCACATGAGACCACTTTTTGTGTGTGTGCTTTTAGGTTTTTTAACCTTTTAGCCCTGTTTGTATCACCCGGGCCTTTTTTCGTGTGTGCCTTGTAAGGGGTTTTAGTACTTTTTAGCTTATCACCCTGTAATTTTTTTTAAAGTGTTTTCCTTTTTCTTAACTTCGGGCCCAAATGACCTAGTTGTCGACGGGCCCTTAAACACCATTCAATCACTCACTCACTCGACATAGTTTAAACATAACCTTTTTTCCGATAGGAGTAACAATTAACCGTCGGTGATTATGGCTTACTTTGGAAAGTGCTAATCTATTTCTTTGTGTTAATCGTGAGTTGTTTCATAGTAGAACTGTATTCACTGCTATCAGTACAGGGTCAAATCTGACCAGTGAAGCGGAGTACAAAACAGGCAACAACTGCACTCACCAACAGCAAAGTGGCATGTTTCATCAGTGTATCAAGACTGTAATAGTGCATTTGCAAATGTCTGTGGCTAATCATCAGAAATACTAGGATTTACAATTTCCTGCTGGCACATCGATTTTCAACTTCAGCGAACGAAACCACCGGTTTGACACCATCTAGTTAAATTGTGGCGGAGAACTGAGCGTAACATACGGCCTAATATTTGACATCAAACCTGAGGCAGAAGAGCCAGCAATCGACTACGTGAGGGATCTGGTAGACCGACTTCACAACATGAAAGGATGACACATTAATACTTCTTGTTGGCCAGCAACCGGATGAAGACCGATTAGGGCCAGCAGACCGACAGCAGCGGCTTACAACAGAATGATTTGGTGTGACTGTATCGCCCCACCCATACTAAGAGAAGCTTCCTCAAGCTGTTGTTGAAACCTTAGCAAGAGCCATGCCTTGTGGTGAAGAAGATTTATGATCTCTAGTACAGTCAGAAGCTGTCCTAAAGAACGTAGGTGTTAATACACTTAGATAATCCATTTCATTACAACGATGTCGTTTTAAATGACCAGGCTTAAGAAGGAAATAGCAAGACTCCGTCATCAAATGCACTTACGGGCTTCTATTACTCTCCTGAAATGCTGCAGCTGTTTGAACTTAGCAAATAAACACGTGCAATAGTTAGGTTCATCATCCGTTTGCAATTGTAACAGCGTCCTGGTTTTCTTATACCGTCCTAAACATATTCTGGGCCTTGAACATAAAACGATTACTGCAATTATGATAAATTTGGAAAATTGTATTTGTCTTTGGCGAAAGAAAATAGGGTGGAGGTAAATTGTTATGAGTAATGTTGTTGATAGCTAGAGCAGTGAGTTACTTTGTATCGACAAGCGATATTTGTGTTCTGTTTTCATATTCTGCTAATACCTATTCAACTAGTATAGCTTGTGTGAAAGCATGATCAGCATTCAGTAACTGTGCTAAAACCCAGTAATTCGAGAGCCTTCTATCTCATTAAAAGAGAACATTTTTCCTATATACTTCCTCGAACCTTCATATGTTTGTCACATCCCCATAGGGGGAAAAGTACATTTGATGTAAACCTCCTAAACGAATATAAGGTTTTGAAAGCATCTGCCAATTTTAACAATCGCAAGCAATATTCACAGTGTAGCTTTTTTCACAAAGGTAGGGGATACACTGAAGATCCCCTAAAACTACATGAGCATAAGAAATCTGCAAATGCTTCTTCGCCAAATATTTCGGTTTACTTCAAAATACACATTATAGCATTCTAAAATATTCTGCTTCTTGTATTCCTCAGATATTTGCAAGCATGAATATGTGCTGTCTGATTACGATTATGTTTAACAATTTTTATTTTACATTTTCACCTTCTCTGCACGAACTACGTGCAGAGTAGGTAGAGAACGTGTTTTACTCCACCCAAAACTTTGGTACCCAGATGTCACTATCAAAACATGTTTTGAGGTCACCAAAGGTCTATAAAACATTTTTGAGAAATGTCCATGTGTGTGTTTGCATACCTGGGAGCACAACGCAAGAAAATATAAAATAAATTTAGTATCAAACTTGACATTTAAGTTCAGCATATTCCAAGGATGTAACTGTGACCGAAGATTTTCATGAATATGAACTTATTCCAACCTATACTTTACAAAAAATGTCTTCGAAAATCTTGACGCTCTGAAAAATGACTATAACGATTTTGATTAAAATACCGTAAACTGCACATTTGACATATCAAATAAAATGTTTATCTTCATTTTTTGGTAAAGTTTCTAAAGTCCTCCTCATTTCAAATAAATTTTGCATCATTGCTAAACTGTAAGATATAGAAAAATATTTTCTATGTAATATAGATCTTGTTAAAATGCACGATTTATATCACATAGTCCTCTTGTAGAATAAGCAATTTCCAAGATATTCCCTGTTATTGCTTTCAATTTTAAAATACTTAAATTGTTCTAAAGAACGAAGTCCTCATCCATTTCGTATTGGACACGTGAAAAGACATAGCCTCCGCATCTGCAACTTGCAATGGTTTATCAAGTCACTCTAATCTGCCCCCTTAACCTGAGAGATCGCAAAAATCCGTCAACTATTAGTACAAATACCAGAGAACAACGCCCCTGTAAAACGCATCGTGATAGCAAAACCCGATGTTAACGAGTGTCATGAGATGGCGCCGGATGATCCTGCAGATCACGGCAGTAAAATAATATCAGTGCGTTTGAATGATATTCAGCATCTTCAACACCTACAGAAGCGTTATCAATATTTTCATGAACACTGCTTACTGATCAAGAGCGTTATCAAGTGCTTCCACCGCCATTAATCAATAACAGATGAAACCATCAACTAAAAAAAAAAAAAAAAAAAAAAAGGGAGCATAATCAATGATATAACAAATTAAACAAAGAAGGAGCTAAAACTGTTCCTTATTCGAGACCTCTAATCATTGGGCTGTAGCCAGGGAGCTGTGAATGTCTGTTTACACCGCCGACTTTTCATCCGTTTCCGATGAAGTACCGACAACTAGCACATAAGTTTACTGACGGAGGTGCTGTCGCGTTACTGATTTCCTTCACATAAAAATGCTATATGCAGGAGACGACACAGATGATGGACTACCTCATCCACTTAAAAGCGTCAGTGGACTGGGTTGCAAATTTCCAACACTGTCATACACGTACGAAACGCCAGAGGCCACAGGACTTGCCCAACTGCTAGTGTAAGTGCCTCGTCAGGATTCCTGTTCCGCACGCGGGCACTGGATTTCGCAGCATCGATACTACAGTACATTAGTAGTGCAGAACCGACTACGCTGCTGCAAACCTGTATGCTGTTCCAAGAGACTTTTCAGCTACTTCATTCTAGTTGCAGCACGACACTTCTGACGTTCAGTACTGAGGTTCTAACGCACCATATCCCCTTAGGGATCTGCACCGGTTGTCTGATTACATTTATCTGGACTCCGCGTTGAACATGAAAGAGGTCTTAGGTGTCAAGTTTGCTTCTGCTATGGTAGCAGTTGCTTATTGAGGACAACAGAGGTGAGCTGCCTTTGTCCTGCCGCCATTGTAGTGTCCTTAGACACTCAGTGGAGGCTTACAGCGCCACATTAATTTGCCACTACTGTCGAGCTGTCTCACCAATAAAAGCCTGTTCCAATCATAGCCTACGCTTTAGATGCCGTATCTGCGTCACCTGCTCTGGGTCCCAGAGGAAAGAGAGAGAGAGAGAGAGAGAGAGAGAGAGAGAGAGAGAGAGAGAAAGAGAGAGAGAGAGAAATGGCGTTTTATTTATGGACGCTCTTTAACTACTGTGTCCCATTCTATACTGGGAGTGGAAGACCGCTTGATTTTGCTCAGAGGTCTCTCTATCAGGCTTGAGGTTCATTTACGTGCCTAAATCTACAACACGGAACCCATTGATTTACTTCCTGTCCGAAAAAAGCCATGCTAAGAATTTTTACGACCGAAAATATCCATCGTCCTCCGCCGCGACCTCGGGTATATGAAGTTAGCACGGTAGCCATTACAAAACGGAGGGCGACTGAGAGATAGAGAGAAATAAAGTTTTAGTGCACCCAACCTATAAGATTATCAGCGATCTAGAAAATAGCACAGAGAAAGAAGCGTAACGTAAAATTTCGGGCTAAAAGGTCATGATAAACACAAACATAAAATGAATACTAAAACGTATGAGATGGCTCTCCGTAAAATAAAATAGTAAAAACCTCAGTTAGGTTAAAAGAATATATAACACTCTATAGTGTCAAAGTTGTAGAACGCAATCAAAGCTATATACGGGCACTCGTGGGGCACTGTCGAATAAAGAACGAAGGCTGCTCAAAAGGAGTGAATGCAATCTTCGATCCGCTGAGGGTGGTAACTGTTAAGCACGTGAAGACCTTGGAGAGCACTCAGAGAATCGGCAGAGAGTGGTATCACATGTCACCGCACATAAAAAAGAGCCTGGAGAATGACAAAAGGCTCAGCTGTAAACATCTAACACTGCCGTATAAGACGAAAAGTAAAGCATTGGTTAACAACCACAAAGACACATCCAACATCTTGATCATTCTTTGACCCGTCAGTATAAATAAATATGTGGTGGCGAAGGTTGTCTTTAAGAGCTAAAATGTTGGACTGAGGAATGAAATCAGGGGTAGTGGAGTTCGAAATACTAAGGGATCCCAAATGGAAAGGTTTCCTGTGTGGAGCTAAGGAGGGAAACCAATTTCTCGTTTTGGAAGCACGGCAGGCATGTCCATACCCATTTGCCCTAGAAGCCTGCAAAAACGTACCTCTGGTGGTAAGAGCGCGAGGGAACGACAGTGGTACAGAGCATCCAAAGAGCCGTCATTAAACATGACTAAATATGAGGGCGTTGAGATATGCTGATCAGACGACATGCATTGCTGCACAAGGGAAACTCACGGCGATAACACAGTTGTGATTCTGCTGTCTCCGTACAAACACTATTAACAGAGCTAGTGCGGTATGCGCCAATGGCTAGTCGTATGCCTTGATGATCAACGGTGTTTAAACAACGAAGGATAGAGGGCCGCGCGGAAGAATAGATGATACACCCGTAATCCAATGTAGAACGGACTAATGTACGAAAGAGGCCTAGAAGGACGCTAGTGACGGCTCCCCAGAATGTGCCACCTAAAATACGTAAAATATCAAAAGAACGGATGCACTATACCTTCAAATAAGTTACACTGTTGGAACAACATAACTTTCTACTTAAAATTAAGCCCAGGAATTTCGCTTCATCAACTAACGGTAGTAATTGGGTGCCGAGACAGAGAAAATGAGGAGGAAAATTCTTCCGACGCCAGGAAGAAATAGAGTCTACACACCGATTTTTTGGTAGTGTTTAATGCCCGCTTTAACTACTTATGGCACCGCAGGCGATGGCACTGATGATACATGAACGAAGATTGAGCACCGGTGGAATGCGATGGCGGGGGAAACCGGAGAACACGGAGAAAACACACCCCAGTGCCGCTTTGTCCACCACAAATCTCACATGCGAGCGCTTGGGATCGAACCCGGGTCGACTAGGTGAGAGGCGAGTGGTTTAACCACTCGGCCACAGCACGGCCATAGACACCGATGGAGACAACGCTGAAGAAGAGGGGTACGCCGAGCTGTAAAGTACACATCAAATTTGTCAACAAAGAGCGATGATGAAATTCCTGCTGCGAAGCAGTCAACACAGGATTGATAGCTATAAAGAACAGTGTTACACTAAGTACTGAACCCTGAGGTACTCCGTTCTTTTTAGTACAATAATCAGATAAAAACCGAACCCACATAATCACGAAATTCACGGTGTTTCTTGAACTCCCAGGTGAATAATGGAAAGGTGACCATGGAAACGTTACTGATTGCCTGTAGCAAAAATGCCAGTCCTACAGCATGTGTCTTAAGCTTAGTCTAATTTTAAAAAATACAGCTACACTCTGGCTTTTTCTCAGGAACCCGTTCATAATATGAGTCGAAAGAGACGCCAGATGATCGACAGTAGAATGGTACCGACGAAACCCACATTGAACATTCGAAACCGCGTAAACCACCAATTGACCACACGTTTCGTAACCTTTCAAACGCAACTGGCAAGGGAAATTGGGCGGTAGCAGTAAGGGAGTATACGATCCTTGTGAGGCTATAGATTTGAAAGAACGGTGGCTTCGCGCCAAACAGCAGAATATATGCACATCTTAATGCCAGATAATGTTATAGAGCAGGAGGAGAAAGAGCGTACGATTCGTAACAAATACTGAAAAAGCGACACGCTTAAGCCGTCGGACCCAGGACCGGAATTAAACCGGAATAGAAAAAGAGAGAGCACGTTCCAGCTCGTGAAGGCTAAAGCGGCGGTTGTAGTCCTTATAGCTGTCGGAGAGGAATGATATGGCCTGAGCTTAAAACACGACCTTAAGAGGAAATAAAGCTACATCTTAATTGGTAGAACTGGAAACTATTTCGAAGATCCTGCCCAAGGTGTCGGCAATAAGGGCCTACTACACCAGGATGTCATCTGCTACCCTAAGACTGGGTATAGCATACGGGTTTGCCATACCGGCTACGCGCCTAAGTCGGTCTCACACAACCGACAAGTGCGTGGAGTTATGAAGCTCTCCACATAATGCTTCCAGGGAACATTACTGTCACGAATACAGCGCCACGCTCTAGCCCGTATTCGTCTATAGACTAGCAAGTTATGTTCCGTTGGGTTACGTCTGGAAACCCTTAGAGCACTTCGCCGCGCACGGATAGCTTTAGCACATTCCTCGTTCCACCTTGGAACCCGAATACGTCTAGGATTCGAAGATGTACTGAGAACGAAGCATTCCGCAGCATCCATGTTAACTGAAGTAGAGTTTACCCGTGTCATCAACGGTGAGATATTTGATAGCGAAAAAAATTGGTTACACATGTAGTGACCAATCTGCTTTGCTAAAATGAAATTTTTGGGTGCCAGAGGTTGGATAAGTGCGTTGCAGCAGTGTAATAACAATTCGAAAATAATCACTGAAGTGGGCGTCAGAAACAATATTCCGTGACAAACGGTGTGCAAGCTGTGCTGAACAGATACTTAAATCGAGGTCAGAAAAGGTGCCAGGAGATTCTAAAAGGAAGATATGCTCACCGGTATTCAAAAGCGAGAAATTCAGCTGGTCCAGAATATCACTAAATAAGGCTCCCTCGCACACATCCTGGCGGATCTCCTAGGTAGGTGATGTACATTAAAATCCCCAACCAGAAGCTACGGATGAGGTAACTGCGAAACTAAACGTACAATTTCGGCAGTGGCGAGGGGAGACGAAGGAGGAACATAGATACTACAGACTGAAAAACTAAAACCAGGAAGACAAAGGTGGACCTCAACAGCCTCCAGTTGAGTGGTGAATGGCAAGGTTGGAGAAACACGTCATCCCACACCAAGACCATAGAACTTATTGTGCAAGGGAGCCCGCAGCCAGTTCCAGATCGAAACGAACCGGCGTGTACTGAGGTAAAGCAAACATATGTCGAGGGCGAAGCTTGGTCTCCTGCAAGAAAACGATGTCCAGTTCAGGCCAGCCAATGTTGATGTAGACCACGTTTATTCCTCTCTAGGAGGACCATGCAAAGGAGGTAAGAGGAATGGTATTTTATATGTGCGTGCCAGTATCAGATAGAATTAATGGTCGGCCGTAGTGTGTTGGTTCAGTTCCATCTTTTTCTTTTTGTTTGGGCTTCGACTGAGGCGAGTGTGGCTGCCAACCGGAAGCAAATCCGGATTACCATCGCTGTTATCGCTGTCCGAACAAGTGCTGTGGGTGGTCAGGAGAACGAGAACGACTTGTAGGACGACGGATAGGTGCTTTACACATCAGGAGGTCAAGCACATTGGTAGAAGATGTAGATGGCGCAGAGACAGCTTGAAATGGTGGATTTACCAATGCAGGCGAAAAGCAGTGGGATTCTGTATGGGTACCAATAGACACGCGGGTACAGGGACGAGGGATTGTCTGAACTATTGCATCCTGTTTCCGAACTGGCTGGCAGATAGCAGCGGAATATTAAAAGGGGTGGTCGGTTGTAGTTCGAGATAACGTTTCCGTGTCGCTGGAAAAGTAAAATATTCCTAAATCGTATGTCTTGGATGATCCTATTATCAAGGAAACGGGAAAAATCCTTAAGAATTGAATGTATGTCCCTCTCCACACTTGACTCAAGTGCGGCCTTGAGCACAAACACAGCTATCATGTGATTTTTGTCCACTTTGTGCCCAAACCGGCAAATAGTATAACGTTGTTTCGAATGCCCGGGCGTTGTTTCATAACGGCACATGTAAGCCGATGGTTCAATCCGCTCAAATGTCAGCAAGGCTTGCGAAGTGGGAACAACTTGTCATTCCGTTTCCCAATTAGACAGTACGCAGCGATAACAGGTATATCCTCGTTAGATACCCCGGGCCAGCTGTAGCTCGTCACACACCTCGGCTGCTATTCAAAGTTTTGTGCTTCTCTGCCTTAATGGAGTAAGAATCCAAAAGAAAAGCACTCATTAGCTTGGCCGATTTTTTTGGAGTGACTATCTTAATTAAGAATGTTCCATATCTATAGCATGAGGCGTTTGTAACCTTTCTATATGTTCTATCGATTTCCTTTTGAATATAAAACGGCTGATAGCTTTCACTATCATCATTTCACACATCAGTTGCGCTTAAAAAAAAAAAAAAAAAAAAAAAGTGGTGTTGTAACGGGTGAGTGGAGAGGAGCCATGGCAGTATAGTACCCCTTCCGGAACCGTTGTCGTGAACCTGTCATTCGGGTGAGTCGGTCTGTGCCGGCCTAGAGAATCCGCTACATGCCTGATTTCAAAGAATAGTTTATAGGAGTTACCCTCCGACTATAATTGATGGGAGGTATGGGACATTTTCAGCAATAGCAAGCCGGAATTTACGCCGATACCACTGGAGTAGCCCCCGGTGGGCCCTTACATTATAGGCCACGCTGTCTCAACGGAGTCAACTGGGATTCAAGGCACCTGCAGTTGATTACATCGGACCACAGACAGCGGTACCACGTCTGGTTCTCCCAATGTCTCGGCCACTCACGGGTGAGGACCCAACCCCCCCCCCAGGGGCCTACATTGTTAAGTACAGATTTGGCACACCTGGGGTCCCGAGCCACCTTTGACACCATCAGTGGGCAACATCTGAGTGGTTAAGGGGTCAGTAGGTCAAAATGTCCACCCAAGTGTAGACCGTGCGTGGAGACCCGTGTCTGTGGAAAGGAATATCCTGGTTGGTTGAGGGGTGCCTACCTGAGCCTGGGCTTCTGACTTTCAGTAACTGGTGAGGATGCGCAGCCTAATACACCGGTTTAGTTTCTGCTTCGCCTAAACGGAAGGCTAGGGACTAACCCATCCCTAGTCAATCGGCTGGGACTAGGTATTATATCCAACTTCAGGGTGAGTGGGACGGCGAGCCTTCTATATCCCCTGTGTAGCCCTGTCACCTCAGTGCGGTGACCACTTGTTGGGCTCCGTGGTGGGCGGGGAGCACAGGGGGATGAAATATAATACAATTTTTTATGGCCAACCCAAAACTAAGATAGGCTGTGGAAGAGAAGGAGTCGAGTGTAATGGTCCTCGGTACTTAGTTGTGTTCAGAACAGAGGAAGGAAGAAACTTTACGTCCGTCAGCCCTTTAGCAATCCAGAAGGGTCTCGACAAAATTGGTGGTCCTCTTAAATCTTGTACTAGAGCCCGTAATGGAGCACTCCTGGTCGAGGCAATCTCAGTATCCCAGGCAGCGAAAATACTGAAAGCGAAACTTTTAAGCAGCTACCCGGTTAAAATTCAAAACCACAAGACCTTGAACTCCTCGCGTGGCGTTATCGCCACCCGAGTATTCGACGGTTTGTCCAAAGAGGAGCTTCTAGAAGATCTGGCAGAACAAGGCGTAACATCCGTTTATAGGGACCAGCGCAAAGTTAATGGCGACTTTGTTACAACCCCCAACCAGTTCCTTACCTTCGATCCGGTAGTTGTCGCTCAAAGGACTAAGACGGGTACCAAGCCATTGAGGTTAGGCCCTATATTCCCAAACTCTTACGGTATTACAAGTGTTAGAGGTTCGGGCATTCCAGCGAATTTTGTTCTGTTCGGTCCACGTGTGCAATATGTGGCGACGCATCCCACTATGGAGATTGCGCTACCCGCCCATCTTGCGTGAACTGCAGCAGAGAACATCCATCTAGTTCCCGAGATTGCCCCCGTTTTCTGAGGAGAGGGTCATCCAGGAGATTTGGGTGAAAGAAAAGGTGTTCTTCTCCGAAGCCCGTAAGCTCCGGCGTATCCGACAACCGCCTGAGCCCCGGTAAGGTTTTTACAGTTCTCTTACAGCTAAACCAGTAGCGAAGCAGGAAATCGTCACACAGAACTGCAATATCAACAGGGCAAGAATTGCGGAAAAGATCATCATTGCTACACCGCTACCGAAGACCTCCATATCCACGTCCACGACGGCATCTCAATCCACCAAATGTAGGGCAAACTCGAGTCCAATTGTCACCCCAACCATCGACCTCTGGTACTAAGACGGGCATAACCGTAGCGTATTCTGTAACAGCAAAAAACTTCAAAACGAGCTATGTTAGGACAAACTTCCTTAAAGAGTGTGATACGCCTGCACCCAAATCAATACACACAAATGAAATAAAAATCTACGCCACGCTCTACGTAGATCCCTTTTGGAGGACTCTTCAGGGAGAACCTCCGATCGACGACGCGAATCTTCGCCGAGCAGTACCCAAAATCGTTTCGAAGTCCGAACCGAAATGTTCTATTGGTAAGGGGCCCTCCCATGTGGAGGAGATGGAACAGGAGGATTCTGTCCTCACTGCCAAGGGAACAGTGCGCAAGCGGCAGGATCATGTTCCTGGGAAAAGTGTTAGTCCAACGGCTATAAAGAATATCCTAAACCGACCAGCACTAGTCAGCATTCAGAAACGTCTTTCTCTCTAGAACATATCACATTACTGACACCATGGCTATCAGTGGAACGTACGCGGCATTTGACCACACCGAGCATAGCTTGAGCTGTTGTTCAAGGCGCACCAACATTTAGTCGTCTGCCTCCAAGCGACAAAGCTCCGTGCCCAAGATAATGTTACATTTAGGAACTATTCTTCTCTGCGGTTTCATTTGTTGCCGGAGAAGGTGTTCCAGCTCATGGCGGCACAATTGGTGCTCATCAGAGAGAATATTTATGTTGATTCCGTCTTCTTACGGTCTGACCTCCAGTCAATTGCTATAAGGATTACGCTGCCCTCGGCCAGCTTCACCATTTGTAGCATCTACTGACCTCCTTCTAATGAACTCTCGCGCACCGAGTTAGAAGACCTCGTCTCCCAGTTACGAACACTATTTCTGTTGGTGCGGGACGTGAATGTCCACCACCCGCTTTGGGGCTCTTCTCGGGCTTCTGCGAGAGGTAAGTTAATTGCTGATGTTTTGGACCAGAATAACCGAGCCTTTCTGAACACTGAAGAGGCTACCTTTTTATCCGATGCCTTTCACAATTTCTCCCACCCCGATATGGCCTCCTTTTCTTCACAGTTAGCAATTAGCTTCCGCTGGAATATCATCTCTGACCTACACTCTATTGTCCACTTTCCCATTCCTATAAGTCCCTTAACACAACACGTATGTTCCACATGCCTGCCTAGATGGCGTTTAGATCGAGCCAACTGGAACCTTTCTTCCCGTTTGGCCATATTTACCCACAACGAGCACGACTCAGTAAATGGTGGTCCTCTTGCCGCTGCTGAGCAATCTATCCCGCGGTTAACTGGCTCACTACGTGGATTTCCGGTTCCTTGGTAGACCGATGGTTGTCGGAATGCCGTTCGGGCTCATAGGCGTGCTCTCAGGTTTTTCCAGCGTCGCCCTACTCTGGAAAACCTGGTACAGTACAAGAAGATGCGCGCAAAATCTAGGCAAGTTATTAAGGATAGCAAAAAGCAATCGTGGAGCAAGTTTGTGGCTTACTTTAATCGAAATACACCTTCCTCTGTTGTATGGGATAAGTTTAGGCGTGCGGCCGGAAAATTGACCAATATGCCCATCGCCGGTCTCAAAACATATGCTGGAGCTGCTGTCAATACCCTCGACGTTGCGAACACCTTAGGGCGTGCGTTCGCTCATGTGTCTAGCTCAGACAATTATTCCCCTGGGTTTCTTACCGTAAAGCTCAGGTGGAATTTGAAGGATTCACTTTTCGGTCTGGAAACCTTAATGATTATAATCGCCTATTCACCAAGGCGGAGCTAGAACATGCCCTTTCATCTTCGCGGCACTCTGCACCTGGACCAGATGGTATCCACGTCGAAATGTTGCAACATATATCTCCTAATGGTAAGGCTTTCCTACTCGAGGTCTATAATCGTGTCTGGGTTGAGTCTACTTTTCCAGACGGGTGGTGGGAGGTCACCGCCATACATATTCTTAAGCCTGGAAAAGACCAACATATTTTTTCCAGCTACCGTCCTATTTCCCTTACCAATTGCGTATGCATGATGGTGGAACGCATGATCCACAATTTGGCTAGAATCCAAAAATGTAATGACTAACATGCAGTGCGGTTTATGTAGATGTCGCTCAGCGGTTGACCACATTGATTCGTTATCGACGCAGATTATGGACGGCTTTCTGAAGAACTGTCAAACCGTCGGGATATTTTTGACCTCGACCGAGCTTATGACACTTGCTGGCGAGCAGGTATATTACAGTCTCTCCAGTCTTGGAATATAAGTGGGCATTTATCACTTTTTATTCAGGGGTGTATGTGTGACCGGGTTTTCCGAGGAAGAAGTGAGAAAATGGGGGACTGGGATGAAGTGAGAAGATGGGGTTCTCAGGAAGAAGTGAGAAAATGGGGGACTGGGACGAAGTGAGAAGATGTAATTAAGAGTGATATGATAAGAATAGTGTAGAAAATATAGTATTAAAATTAATCATCAAATAGTGATTCACAAATTTGTATAGGAGGGTAGTGAAATAAAAAGTTATAGCTTTAGAAGAATACAATAAGTAACTTTTATAGAATTTGATGAATGTTGAATGTTGATAATTAAAAGATAGAAATTATATATAGTATTGGTTACCAATACTTATGCCGCTGGCTAACGACGGCTAAATGTAGAGTAGTGTAGTTGTATATTAACCTATAATAAATAAGTGGATACCAGTAATTTAAAGTTATTAGATTTAAATTTTAAGTACTTAATTAAACCTTAAATTTGAATTAAATTTAAACATTTCAAAAGGTTTTAATTAAATTATAAACTTTTTAAATTATGTTTTGAATTTCAGATTTAATGTAAATTTAAATAGAATATAAATTTACATTGAATTTGTATGGTTTTGAATTTTTAAATAATATAATCATTTAATTTTAAAATGTTAGGATTTTGATATAATTAGAAATAATTATAATATTAAGTTTTACATCATTTAAATAAAAATAAATATAAAGTTAAAAATAATCATAATTCGGTATTTTTTGGTAAAGTTTACGAAGTAATATTTTTTTTTTAAATTTTATAAATAAAACATTAATGATACGTATAATTATATGTATGCAATTTTAAATAATAATATAACAATAGTAAGGGTATTACTTACAAGAATAACTATTTAAATAATATAATGGTTTTTAAACTAAAATATGTGTATAATATGAATAAATACTATTAAAATAAATTTTAATTAATGATAATAGTAATAGTAAAATTATACATTAAAATTAAATACCAATTATTCATATATATTAAAAATACGAAATTATAATAATATTGATATTAATTAAAATGAAATTGTATGAATTAAATATTAACACACAGTTTAATTGATAATCATTATGACTTTAATTGGTATTTATAAAAATGGTAGGCTAAGTTAGGTTAAGTTTATATCTGTAAATCTAAGTTGTATAATTAAATTTGTAATTGGTATCAGTATATTAATACATATATAAAGTTTGGGATATTTTACCCTGGTTTAAGAAATTACTTATCAGGGTTTAATATACAGAACTTATTTTATTTTTAATTTTTTATTTTTCCGAGGACGGATCGGCTCGGTTTTATCGCATTCTTTTATTGAAGAGATCAGAGTTCCACAGGGGTCTGTACTAGGCTTTATGCTTTTTGCCATAGTGATTAGTTCCATATCTCAATGTGTTCCCACAGGGGCCTCGTCCTGTTTATTCGTAGACGGTTGTGGCATGTTTTGTACTTCTCAGAGTACGCCGTTTTTGGAGCGCAGACTCCAGCAGTGTTTGCAAAATCTTTCTGCATGAAGCTCAGAAAATGGCTTTGGCTTTTCAACTGAGAAGTCTATCTGTGTTTACTTTTGGCGCCGTAGGTGGCGAATGGCACCTACTCTCCGAATCGGGCCGTATTTACTTCCCTACGCAGATCAGGCGAGATTCCTTGGCTTGGAGTTCCATCGCAAACTTTGCTGGTCACTACATATAGCACAGCTGAAAACGTGTGGTGACCGTTCTCTTACTGTTTTACGGATACTATGTGGTAAATCTTGGGTAGCGGATCATGTTGTATTCCTGCATCTTTATCGTGCACAGATCCGATCCAAGTTAGATTATGGATGCATTTTTTACTCTTTAGCCCGTCCATCTGTGCTACGAAGGTTTGACACTGTCCACAATCAGGGCATCCGTGTGGCTTTTGGAGCTTTTCCGGCCAGCCCAGTTGTGAGCCTCTACGCCGAATCGTCCGAAATCCATCTGCGATGCCGGCGGGATGTCCTGGTCTCTAACTATGGTGGTAACCTCAGGTGGCTGCATCCAACGTTTACCCCCTTTTTTTAATACTGCATTGGACGACCGCCAAAGACACCTGTTGCGTAGTAAAAGGCCTGCGGAATTCTGTTTTCCGGAGCTGCTTCGAACTCACGACCTTGCAATGACTCACATGTTTCCGGGGGGGAGCGGGTTCACCCACCTTGGTTACGTGCTTCCTCCCACGTGGTTCTTGGGATGACGGCTTAGCGGAAATCTGCTACGCCCATGTGTAGTATCCATTCATGGTTTCTATAATTATTTTATCAAAATACAGTACCCACATTTACATATACCGATGGCAGTAACTTTCCCGAAGGTGTTGAATGTGCCTTTGTCACTGGGACCGATCAATTTAGTTTCGGTTTGCTGAGTGACACATCTGTTTATTCTGCAGAGCTGTATGCCATTTGCCGAGCCCTTCTGTATATTCGGCCTCGGAACTTGGGTGACTGCCTTCTTTTGAGTGATTCCTTAAGTGCAATTCAGAGCTTCCGTGAGCTGTACAATTACCATCCTCTAGTGCAGCGCATTCAGACACCCTCCACATTTTGCATGCTTCGGGAGTTAATGTGAAGTGCGCATGGATTTCTGGACATGTTGGCTTACCCGGGAATGAACTGGCGGATTTGGTGGCAAAGAAGGCAACAACTGCGCCCAGTGTAACAACTCACTGTGTCACAGCCAAAGACTTTAGGCTTGTTACGCGAAGAGCGGTTGTATCGAGCTGGCATGAAGAGTGGTCCACTCTTCGCGGCAACAAACTTAGGGAGGTGAAGGAACTCCCTATACACTGGGTGACTGCCTCACGTTTTTCTCGACGTGAGGAGGTTGTTTTAGCTCGATTACCTATTGGCCGCGCTGTTTTTACTCATAGCCACAAATTTAGGAAGGAACCTCCACATGCTTGTAAGTTCTGCGGCGAGGCAATTTCTGTCGCCACGTCTTTGTAGTGTGTGCTCCCCTAGCACCATTTTCAGCCAATCTAAAACTTCCTGTCAGGATTTCGGAGATCCTGACCGATGATTCCGGAGCGTGAGTACGGTTTTTAACTTTTTATTCAAAATGAACAGAGTCTAAATAATTTAGTTTTATTTTGCTTTTATAGATTAAGCGGCAGACAATGGGGAGGTGTGTGAGGCTTTTAACTCTTATATTACTTTTAGCTTATCAGTACCCGTTTTAATTTTATGAAATCCTTTTGTCTCCATTGTGCCGCTTTTGCGGTTTTTTCATTCTCCGAGTTCTTTTAATAGTGTTTTTAATGCCTGGTTCCTTGCGTAGTTTTTATCGATTTGAGTTAAAGGTGCTGTTTTTATTTCTGGTTTTGGCCGAAATTATATTTTCTGAGGGCGCTAATAACCTCAGTCGTTGAGCGCCCTTAAGCACAAATCACCATCCCCCAGCCCCTTGGGAGCCACGCGACTGTTCATGACATCGGAACGGCTCCGCATCGCTCAAAAGGGGTAATGAGGAGATTGTACTCATTCTTCACATTTGAGCTCACAAGTTGAAAGCTGCGCCTAAACCGCGGGACAGGAGCCACGGATATAGGGAAAATCCCTATTGTTGAGACAGGAGTTCGTAACACTAAGACCATAACCTAAGAATTTATTAAGCCTAGAAGATGAAGAGCCTATCAGGATATGGAATGATACGAGAGCGACGCAAAGAATGACACGTGGCTATTATATATGGGGAGGAATGAATAACGATGAGGGCAACTGGCTCGGGCAACCTGGGTACGCAAACAGTTATCACATAAAGTGAAACCCTGAGCGGAATAAAGCTTAGACTTTTGAAATAATAAGTATATAAATAAGCCTAAACGGAAGAAGATGGATAAAAAGGGAACACACAGGCAAGCGTGGTGGCACGTAGGCAAGTGGATGGCAATGAAGATGATAAGTTGGCGGTGAGTAGTTTGTGAACTCCAGGATGCGTCAAACTGGTACCTGCGGTAGCAGGCCCCTGGAGGGGGGGGGGGGGAGGGGCAAACAGTAGAGCACGTCATATTCTCCCTGCACTCTCAAAGTACCACGTATTACCAAATCTCTGCTGCGTTTGTTAGTATAGCTGCCGTCCTGTGCAGAGTTACAATGTCATCTTGTAGGTGACATCAAATAGGCTTCACAGACACCCAGCAGCAGGTAAAATTTTTCTTTACGGCATTGGCATCATTCGCCACGAGCTCGTTAAAATTGTCAGAAAGTTGCAGTATGGCTCGTACACGTCCTAAAGGAGAATACTCTTTAACCAAATGGCGGACCGCCAAAGTTTGCCTGCACAGCGTACAGATAGGGGCAGGGTCCTTTTCTCAAGTGCTTGCTGTGTGTAAAAATACAGTGACCGATACGTAGGCGAGCCTGTATCACCACATCCTGGCCAGACAAACGAGACGAGGTTACCCGGTATACAGGTAGGTCCTACACCTCTCTCTGCTTGCTGCCACGGAGAGCGGACCATTCGACATGTCAGCACGAAAGTACCATGCTCTGCACAAGTCTAAAATCGGAAGATGTTACGCACTAGTTTTATGGCGGTATTGCGTTCTGCGGCCGCAGTCTTTGACGCCAAATCCGTTAATTCATTCCCCGGCAAGCCCAAATGACCAGGGACCAAAGCGCAGTCCACACTTTCGCCGGAGCGAATCCTGAATACCCTGTATGAAAGGATGGTAGCTGTACAGCTCACGTAAGCTCTGAAAGAAGCTGAGGGAATACCTCGGAATAAGGCAGTGACCCAGATTACGACGACGAACATGGAGAAGGGCTCGGAGTAATGCATAGAGCTCGGCAGAGTAAATGTATGTGCCACTAGACAAATCGAACATTTGCAGTTCGTTAGCCGTAACAAAAGCACATCCAACACCTTCGCTGCACTTAGCTCAATCGGTGTATGTACAAATGCGGCCAGTGTATTTTGATAAGAATTCTTAAAAAAAAATCTTGGATACCAGCCACAGCATAGCATAATTCGCATGAACAGTCATCCGGAGATCAACATGGGATATGTGACGCAAAGGGTACTCCCTCTCCCCAGTGGGAAACATGCGACGCTGTGCACAGTCGCGTTTCCGGAGAATCCCCGCGGAAACTAGAACCTGCAGGCCTTGGAATAAGCGGATGGCGGTGAAAGCGTTCGTCCAATTCGATACAGAGGAAAGGAAAAAACGATGGATGCGAAGGCATGCTCATAAGCCTACAACTATAATTACCTAACAGGACATCCCCCCGACGATCCGCAGATTCGGCGTAAAGCCTCACAAATAGGCTGCTTGGAAATGCACCAACAACACGGATGCCGTGATTATGACAGCACTTAGTCTCCTGAGCAGAGATGGACGTGCTGAAGAATAAACGATGCAACCATATTTTATTTGGATCGGATCAGTGCACGATACAGGCGCACCAGCACTCGCCGATGCGCTCCCCAAGATTTCCCACTTAGAATCCGTAAAATATTGAGAACGGCCACATCACGCTTTCAGCTGTGCTATATGTAATGACCAGTAAAGTTTTCTATTGACGATCAACACTAGGAATCTCGCTTCATTAGCAAAAGGAAGTAAATCTGGCCTGAGTCCAAGAGACGGCGGATATCGCCATCTACGGTGCCAGAAGTTTACTCAAACTGTCTTCTCAGTGAGAAACGAAAGCCCTATTCTGTGCTCCAATAATGGAGATTGTCCAAACACCGCTGGAGATGGTGTGCTCAACACAGTGTACGCTGATGGTAAAGTCATCCACGAACAAGCAGGATAAGACATCGTGGTGCACACATTACAATATACAGTTAATCGCTATATCAAACAGCGTAACAATTATAACCGATCCCTGCGGCATTCCATTCTCTTGCATAAAAGAATTGGAAAATTCGGAGCCATCTCTCAGAAACTGTTGATTGAAGAGCGGTAGGCGTCTTCGTATTTTCAAGTTCTGGAGGGGAAGTAATATTCCTCCTCGCCGACAGGTATCATAAACTTTCTCGAGGTCCAAAAACATCGCTAATGTTTAGCAGTTCCTAAGAATCCGTCCGTTATCTGCGCCGGCAGCGATATAAGGTGTCAACCGCTGATACACGTCGTCCAAAACCGCACCGAATATTAGTCAGTAATTTGTGGGGTTCCAAACATCAAACCAACCGCCGATAAATCATGCGTTCCATCACTTTGCAAACGCAACTGGTGAGGGAAATAGGACGGTAGGAAGGAAGATGACGGTCCTTTTCTGGTTTCAAAATGGGTATGTTGATGGCCCCCCACTACTGAGCTGGAAAAGTGGCGTCAACGCAGACACGGTTATAGACCTCTAGCAGGAAATCCTTACCGTCAGAAGAGAGATATATTGTAACATTTGGACGCAGATGTCATCTGGATCAGGTGCAGAGTTCCGCGCAGATAAAAGTGTATGTTCTAGCTGCGACATGGTGAAAACAAGATTGTAATTTTCAAGGTTTCCGTAACGAAAACACAACCCTTGGGATTCTACCTAAGCCAAAAGTCAAGAAACTCAGCGGAATAATTGTCTGTGCTAGACAACTAAGCAAAAGTACTACCTAAAGTGTTCGCCACTCCAACACGTCAAGAACAATTCCGGTAGGTGTTTGGTGACCGGCGATTGGCAGATGGTTCGATTTACCGGCAACACGCCTCAACTTATCCCATACGACGGAGGAAGGGGTACAACGATTAAAGAAGCTTAAAAATTGTCTACATGAATGCTTTTTGCTATCTGTAATAACTCACATAGATTGAATTAGGTTAGCCAGCGTAGTGCAACGCTGGAAAATCCGAAAAGCACCTCTGCGCGCACGAATGGCATCCCAACTCTCAGCTGACCCCCGAGAACAGGAAATCGACGACGTTAGCCAGTCGACCGCGGAATACCTATTCATCTGCAGAATGAATGGTGATCTGTTCGACAAAATCATCTACCGGATTGTGCTCGCAGCAGTTAAACACAGCCAAATAGGAACAATGGTTCCAGTTGGCTCGATCTATGCGCCATCTAGGTAAGCGTGTGGAATATAAGACATGTGCAAAGAGACAGAAGAACTGGAAAATAGACACTAGAGTATACATCAGATATGACGGTCCATAGTGAGAAACGTGCTAACTAAGGAGAGCAAACAGCTAAGTCGAGGTGTGAAAAACTATTAAAGGCGTGAGAGAGAAATGTTGGCTCTCCGGTTTTCAGGACAGAGAAGTGATGACGGTCCAAGATATTGGCAATTAGATGATCTCTCGCACAAGCCCGAGGGGAGACTCAAAGTGGGTGGTGGGCATACACGTCCTCCCATAAACAGAAATGGTGTTCGTAGCTACGGAACTAGGTCGTCTAAATCAATGCGCGAGAGGTCAGCAGATGGAGGCAGATACATACTGAATGCCAGACTGCAAGGGCACGGATTTAGCATAAAGGTCATCTCTGATGAGCAGCATAGTGCTCCCATGGTCTTAATTTGCCGTATTATCCACTGTAGGGTAGCCATTGTCTATATTATGGCATAAGAGCTAAATCAAAAGACGTTACTTTAGACTGGACTGCTGGTCGGTTCAATTTGTTCTTTTTAGGGATTGGGGATTGTACAGTTTTCAGGAGTACGATTTTGCCGTTTCCGCACTGTCCATCTAGCAGTGCGGCAGAATTCTCCTGTTCCATCTACTCCATGGGAGAGGACCTTTTTCCAATAAAAAAATTCGGTTGGAAAGTCTCGAACCGCTTAGAGGTGCTGATGGACGGAGAAGTTTGTCGCCGATCTATACTCCTACCAGAAGATTTTCCCGAAGAGGATCTCTTTGCAGATGGGCGTTGACTTTCCCTTACCTTCGACGTATGGGAGGAGACCTTGCACGGTCGTTTAAGACATCAGTCCTGGCGCAACTGGTTTTAAATGTCTTTGCAGGTGTAGAACAGCCGGCGGGTAAGCCGGTGCTGGTACTCGAGATTGAAGGCTTGGGATACACTTTCTCTAAACTACTCTTTAAATTAGCGGGTTTGGAAGATGTTGATACCGGACAGACGTAGAAGTTAAGGATATAGGGTGTGGTGCGCATATCAGAGTCATTTTAGAAATTCTTGCCCCGTTAATATCGCTGGTCTGAGTTGCGAATTCTCGACCAAAGCGCGTGACAGAGAGTTGGCGGGCGCGCAGGAACTTCCGGGTTTCCGAGAAGGACATCTTCTCTTTCACCCACATCTCCTGGACCGCTCTCTCTCTCTGCATGACGGAGACACTCGCGTGAACTAGATGAATGTTCGCGGCCGCTGTTAACGCAGGATGGAGTGGTAATACACACTCCATCGTGCATGGCGTCTCCGCAGATGGCACATCTAATCTAAACCGACCAGTACAGAATGCATATGTGCCCCAAGCGCTGACACTTGTAGCATCTGAGTGGTTTGGGAATGTAGGGCCTAACCTCGATGGCTTCGTAGCTTGCCTTAATCCTTTGCGGGAGATATACCCGATGAAAGGCAAGGAACAGGGCATGGGAAGGCACGAATTCACCATTTACTGTGCGCTGGACCCCGAACACAGACGTAACGCGCTGGTCCGGGAGATTTTCCTGAACTTCCTCTTTGGTTAATCCGTAGAACGCGGGTGGTTACAACACCGCGCAAGGAGTTCTTGGTGCTATGCATTTCCACCTAATCTGGGTAGCTGCCTAACATATTGGCTCGTAGTAATTTGGTGGCGTGGGATGCTGAAACTTCTTGCACCAGGAGTGTACCGTTTTGCGCTCGAACGCAAGATTGCACCAAACATGCAATTTTATCTATGCCTTTTGGATGTCAAAAGAGCTGACCGACGTGAAGTTTTTCCCTGCCCCCATTTTTGTGACAACTAAGTAGCGAGGACCACATGATTCAGCTACCTCTTTCCCTTGAATATTGTGATTTGGTTTTGATTTTCCCATAAAGAGTACAAAAAGCATCCCCAGTGCTCCCTACCCTCTACGGAGCCCAACGGGTCGAGAGGGCTACACAGGTAGTATAGCAGGCTCTCCGTCTTACTCACCCTGGAGTTCGGTATAATACCTATTCGCGGCCGATTGACTAGGGGTGGGTTAGTCCTTACCCTCCCGTTTTGGCGAAGTGGTGTATTAGGTTGCGCACCCTCCTAAGTTACTGAAAGTTAGAAGCCGAGGCTTAGGTACGCAATCCTCAACCAACCAGGATAGTTCTTTCTACCGAAAAGGGTCTCCATGCACGACCTAAACGATGGTGGGCATTTCGACCTACTGAGTCAGTCACCACTCAGCGGATGCCCACATGAGGGAGCCGAGGTTGGCTCGGCACCCCGGGTGCGCCATAGTAGGCCCCTGGGGGAGGGGGTTAAATTTAGAAGCACACTGACTCAGGCATTAGGAAATAATGCCGGCTCGTAGATCCTTGTGCCGGCTCAGTGAAAGCTGGCTCGTCATCAGGAACACCTCATGAAACTGGGTGACGCACCAGATGGCAGTGACGACCGCACCACGTGCCTGAATATCATCGAGACTCAGTTGTGGGCCTTTGAGAGCCCCAGCAAGAGGCAGACCTTAACTTAAGGAGCAGTTTTCCGTCACTACAGAGAAGTCACAGAATTTACAATAAAATTAAACCCTATTTACAAACCTTATTGAAAAGTGTATGCTGCCATTTGGACGACCATGTACTCAGAAAACACCAAAACGTCGTCAAGTGCAAGTACATAAGCCATTAACGTTGTTAATGGCTCGCGCTACATTACATCACTAATGAAACTTTCACACAATATAATCGCATCAAAGAAGTAAAGCTAAAATGAAGAAACAATTTAAAATATGCCTTCGAATTTGCTATAGCGGAAGACGTGGCCATATTATCAAGGCTACTCAATAGGTCCAACTCCTCACTCTTGCACCACAACTGACACTACCTTCCTAATTATCGTTTCTAATTCTTCCTCTCTTGTTTGCAATAGTTACTCCTTAAACTTTTAAACCCTTGTTTCCTTCTACCTAAAAAAGCGCCATAAATATTTTCCACTGGGTCTGCGCTCCATATCTCAATCCCATTAAATATATATTATACATGAATATCAGAAGGTCCATTTCCTTTAGTTTATCCTGAAGACTAGTATGATCACATTTGAAAAATTGTTTCATACCAATCATTTACCTGGTTATAAGAAACAGAAAATGTCTTTTTACTATGCCATTAGTATAGCTTAGACCTAATTTTACTCTGTTATTTCTATATTGTTATATATAATTATAGATATTGTGAAAAGGTCCCAGGCAACCACTTGAAGATGACTGTTAAAACATTGAGTCCGTTAAGGAAAACTAAATTTAAAAATTTTCAGATATATTACCATTGCTATATATAACATTAAGGAATGCTTTGCTTTACAGACATGGATGCTCATTTAGACATTTAACAGATTAATTTAAAGTGATTAAGTTTTATTAGAGATATCTAAGTGTAACTTACTTGTCATAAGGACGTTGACCCCACATGTGAGCCACACTATTGACGAAGAAAGCTATGTTGAGAGTTACACAAAAGCGACTATTGAACATCACCCAGAAGGAATTCCATAGAGTCTCACCCCAGAAGTACCAAGGCACAGCTACAGGAATGACTATCACGAAGATAAAAAACAGAGGGATATAGTACCTGAAACATTTATATCTTCATTATTCGAGTTCATATTTGTATTATAAAAGTATAATCTTCATAGTATTTCAAGCAAGGACAATACACAACTTTAGCAGCTTTATGGGCTGAATTAACTGGGGAAGGTGCGGGCATTTTCAAACTGTTAAGTTTATAAATTAAATCAGAAACTCAGTTTATATTAAGAAGAACAGCACTATATTTAATGTAAGCAACTGTAAAAGAATGCTCAAAAGAATATGATGAAGAAGTGGCTATTATGTTTGATGAGAAGAAACTGTATTTTAAGGAATGCATTAGTAGTATTAATTTGTGTGAAAAGGATTGCAATTAGAATAAAATAGAAAATGATACATAACTGTAAGACAACGTTAGGTTAACAGCAACGAGAAATTGCGAAAGAGAGAAAAAATGGAAATAGTTGGGTTGTCTTTGAAGACTATACCCTGTAGTAGAAAACGATGATTGGGTGGATTGTATTTCTCTGTCTTTCACATATAATTTTCAGCACCAGTTCCTTCACTATTATCAATGCATTCACCTGCAACAAACCTGTTTACTTAATCCTAAATTAGAGCTGGCGTGTGCAGTAGTTGCCATAATGGACACTAGTTATATTTAATGTTGCACAGTTTGTGCAGGAATTTATTTTCTTCTGCCCAACACCGAGATTACCATTATTCTCTTGTTCCTCACGTAGGAAATAAAACCTGAGAGGGTCAGAACGCATATGGATTTTTATCTTGTAAACCCATATTTATACGTGTTAGCTTGATGAATCAATGAATATAAGATCTATCGCTTAGACCGTCCAGGATACCGCCCTCTCACCCTTATGACAAGCCATCTGTCTAAAAGGTTTCTCTTGTCAATCAAAAATAGATGCTGCCAAAGTTTAATGCATGTAAACAGATGCAAACAACTAAATTAAGTGATAACGCCCTCCTTTGATAAGCCACCACTGCCGGCCTAAAAGGGCTCAGGTGTTGCCTGTCAACCAAATCATTGTAAAAGGCCGGGGCTGCTTCCTTTCTTCAAAGCCATGAGCAGTTTTATATTGACAATATGATAAAAAAAAAAAAACCGCCAGGTCGTTACTCTTAAAAATATTTTTTTTTAATTTTGAAGTTACATCAATAAGAATTACCTATCATCGGTCTGGAATTAAAAGCTGATTCCAGATATGCTTATGTTGGAATCATATAAACCACTACAAAAAAATTAATAGCTTGCTTTAATTAAACAATGAATTACGACGGTAATATTGACGGTAAAACAAAAACCACAAATAACTAACTTATTACATTGCTAAGCATCTTTCACAAGAATGGCTATGATTCACGATATCCTTCATTTAAGAAATTTTAATTACAATTACTGTAATTAAAATGGAAATAACTCTTTAGGTATTGCGATTACAATAAAATACTTTAAAACTCTTTTTATTCCTTTATCATCCCCTATCCGGTAGCATACTAGATTGGTTAGATCAAGAAATGTTAATTATAATAATTTGAATGCTATAGCAAAATGAAGGATACAGATTTTTCACGAAAATACACCTACATTCCAAATCCATATTTGGATTATACACCAAGTGCATTCGAACATGAATCGTATAATTGTCACAAGACTTTATGTAAATTGCTTTTATTTACGCAAATTTCGGTCCTATATCAAAGACCACAGTTAACAATGCTTTGAAATCACTTATACATCCTATAACATCACTCAGCATTTTTCTCCAATTTCAACATTGAATTATAATCTATAAAATGAAGCACCCACCACATGACCTTACGATTGTGCACAATTAAGCATTTTAAAAGAAGGAATATTTAGTTGCCCATTATCACAATCACTGTGAATACAAACTACATATGATTGCTTACTCTTGCCTGACGCATACGACAAGGGAAACTGTATCAGACTCTTACAACAGCGAACCATGATCTGACCTGTTTCAGACGACGAAGAAACCTGGCGAATATGGTAAACCTGTTTTGAATATAACATCTTACTCTCTCTCTCTTTAGAGCGTTCTGTTCGAACAAAATTATTACTAGGGCCCTGCACGCAAAGAACACGCAGATGTATACATCCCACCCCTATCGGAGATATACACCTAAAAAAGCTATTCTTAGATGAGGAACTATATAAGCAATATGTCTGCAATATAGCCCTTCTTATATGATGACCGCTGTGAAATCTTTCTCGAAAACAGACATTAAAACCTTTGATGATAAAAATCACTATAGGATGTATTGTGCTGAAGAATTGCATCATTATAGATACTTTAATAAAGAACCGAGCAATGGACGAATGCATATGATTACATGCACGTATCCTCAATATCATGATTGTCTACAAGAAATATCTGCACTGATAACTTGCTGGTTTTCCAGCAGGATATATTGTAAATATCACACATTCACGGCTTTCTACTATAATTAGTAGGTCATAAGTATTCCAGTATCATAATGAAAACTAATTCCAATACATTTTTATATATCTAGGGATCGGTATTCATACTCCATCTGCAACGTAATGTGCAGCGTGAAACAGCCAAGGCATATGAGACAAAGGTGGCTACAAACTAAAAATAGAGCACCTGACCAACTCATTACGCATTTATTTTTAAAAATATTCCTCATTCTTCTTTATAGAGTTCAAGAGACAACCCCGGTACCATCTGAGCTCAGAGATGCTAGGACTTACGTTGAAGATGTGGATGTTTGTACAAAAGATTCTTGGAAACTATGTCCTACCCACGATGTCAATGCTGTGCACGATTATGATGACATTCCAAAAGTGATTATGTCGAATTAATCATTAATATATCATGGCATCCCATCAAGAAAGAAACTAAACATTCTTTCACTGCAGTGATCGAACTACAAGAAAGTAATAACATTTACTAATGTTCAGTAAATCTAATTTCCCAGATCCAGAGAGATACAAGAGAAGAGTTTTAAAAAAGGTGAACAAAATTCTTTTGCTAATCATCTCAGCAAGCAGAGATTGCTGGAAGACCGTATGCACAAAATCACTAAACGAGAGGCACACGTAGAGAAATGTGGAAGCCGTACCAGAACAACAAAACGTATCCATCCAATTCTACATATCGAAAACAAATAGTCATCGTGAAGGTCTTAATTATGAGCTACCAGTGATTTTCATGGTCAGTCATTCTAAAGACCTTGTATATATGACATTGCGATAGGGCACCAAAGTCTCCCTGAATTCTCCATGTGCACAAAGAAACAAAACCGAGTACATCGTGAATGTATTGAAAATATAGCTACCATTTTATATTATGTTATTCATGGAGAACGAATTCATCGGACTCTTGAATACAAATCTAAATAAAGTTGTGTGATTTTAAGAAATGAAGATGTACAAGGAACAAAAAGAGCTAGCACATTGATAAAGAAACATCTACTTAATATAACTAATGCAACTAAGGCATGTTTTGAAGGAACAAAGACATGGAAAGGGAATGCAAATAAAAACAGCAGGTATATGTAATCCTATTGGTGTTTCTATTCCATAAAACAAATACAAATTTCCACATACTATTCCTTCACATATTAGACCTTGAAATTGTGGATTGCATGAAATGTGATAAGGGCTTCCAGATAAATACCTTACCTATATAATCAGATAATATAATATAATTTCCGGTGATAGACTTCCAGCATGCTACAAGGGTTGAGGGCGAAAATATACCTTACCACCAGCAAAAAGAAGAATGATATTGAATCACAAATACCCCTAGGGGCCTACTACGGTCGGTATTGGTTAGGCGCACCCGGAGTCCAGAACCATCCTTCAATTTCTTGTGTGGGCAACTTGTAAGTGGTGAGAGAGTTCTTTGGTTCAAATGCCCACCACCAGTAGGCCGTGCGCGGAGACTCGTGTCGGTGGAAACGCATATCCTGCTTTTTTTAGGGTTGTGCATCTGAGCCTGGGCTTCTGTCTATCAGTGACTTTGATGGGTGCGCAACTTAATACACCGCTTTGGTTTCTACTTCGTTTTAACGAGAGGCTAGGGACTAACCCACCCCTAGTTATCTGCCTCGACTAGGTATTATACCAAGCTCCAGCGTGAGTGGGACGGCAAACCAGCTATATACCCTGTATAGCACAGTTACCCAGGTGGGGTGACCCCGTGTTCGCTTCCGTGGTGGGTATGAAGTGCCGGGGATGTGGCCTCGCCTCCGTCGAGTAGTCAGATCACTAATCTCCTATTAAACAGCCCGGGTTCGATTCCAAGCGACTGAATGTGAGATTTTTGGTGCACAAAGTGGTGCAGAGGCGGCTTTTTTCATCGGGTTTCGCCGCCATCACATTCCACCGGTGTCCATTTTCATTCAATAAATCACCAGTGTCATTGCCTGTTACACCTCAAGTTGTCAGAGCGAGCGTCAAACACTACCAGAAAAAAAGCAGTGGGGATGAATACAAACTATATATTTGATAGCAAAAACTGAACCAAAGAACAAAAAACAATTTAATGTTAGGCAAGGAAGTAGCCAAGTTCATTGGTGCTCCCTACTTAGTTGTACTTAGAACAGAGGAAGGAAGAACCTTTACGTCGGTCAACCCATCCTACACCCCAAAAGAGTCTCGGCAATATTATTGGTCTGGTTAAAGGTGATGATAATTGTTTTTAAGGGCACTCAACTGGCGAGGTCATTAGCACAATTATGATTAGAGATTGGCAATAGTCGGTTATAAAACACCATTTGAAAATAAAACACAGTTAAAGGTAGAGCTAAAAGAGTATAAAACTGAACTAAAAGAACTGTCCAGCACTGTAAGCAGAGCTGAAGATAAAACTCGGTCTGAAACTGATACACTAAAACTACAAGATTAAAAACGAGCTATTTAAAAGCAAAAAGTCTGCTACCACAATAAAACCTCAAGGTTAAAGGAAATTTGGCTCAAAATTTAAAAACCCTGTCCACTGCTCTTGGGTCATCTGCCAGGACCTCAGCAAGAGAGGCCGGCATGCCCATAGATGACCGAATGTGTGCCAGGTGACAACACTCCAGCAACATATGACGAGCTGACTGTGCCTCTCCACAGAGCGCATATACAGGGAGCAGGTTCGCGTTTAAAAAAGTAACTGTGAGTAAAAATACAGTGGCCAAGTCGTAGCCGAGCTAATACAACCTCCTTCCGGCGGGATAAACGAGAGGAGGTTACCCAGTTCACAGGGAGGTCCTTCAGCTCTCTCAGCTTATTACCATGGAGAGCCAGCCACTCCGCATACCAATCCTAAAATACGGCTCTCCGTACAACCACCCTAAAATCTTCTGCTGTTGAACTGATAATGGCAACACTGGGCTCTGTAACTGCCGATTATGCTGCCAAATCCGCCGATCCATTCCCTGGCAAGCGAACGTGTCCAGAAATCCATGCGCACTCCACATTAAAACCAGAATCGTGCAAAATGTGGATAACGTCCTCAATGAGCTGCACCAAAGGATGCTCATTCAAAAGCTCACGAATGCTCTGAAGGGCACTAAGGGAATCACTAAGAATAAGGCAGTCATGTAGTTTTAGACGGCGAATACACAGAATGGCTCGATAAATAGCATATAGTTCGCCAGAATAACTAAATGTGCTACTACTCTAACCGTAAGTAGAAGTTGAAGTGCCAGTGTCGATAGCACATCCAACACCGTCAGGGCATTTCCTGCCATCGGTGTAAATTTAATATGGTCACTGTATTTGGTTAAAAATTCTAATAAACGACGACGAATACTATAAAACTGCGTAGCAGATTTCCCGTAAACTGGCATCCCGAGATCGAAATGGAAGGTAGCACGTAACCAAGGAGGGAACATACTCTCCCCTTTGAAAATAGCCTTGGTATGTTAATATCCTGCTGCCGAAGCTCACGAAAACGAAATCCTACTAGCCTGGGACACTGAGAGTCGTGGCAATATCGTTCGTGCACCACGGTGGAGGAAAACGCATGTAAAGATGGATGCTCAGGCATACACTTAAGCCCACAGCCATAATTAGCGAGAAGGACATCACGCTAACATCGCAAAGGAGGTTCTCCCGATTCGGCGTAGACCCTAACAACCGAGCTCGTCGGAAATGCTCCAACGGGCACACGGATGCCCTATTTATGGACTGTGTCTAATCTTCTGAGTACAGATGATCGGGCTGAAGAACAAACAATGCTGTCATAGTCCAATTTTGATCGAATCAGTGCACGATAAAGACGGAGTAACACTGTCCTATGCCTACCCCCAAGATATGCCACTTGGTATCCGTAAAAAAATTAGTGAACTGTCACATCGCGCTTTCAGCTGTGCTATATGTGGTGTCCAACAAAGTTTCCGATCGAAGATGAACCCTAGGAATCTGGCCTCATCTGCAAAAGAAAGTGAATCTGTCTTGAGTCGGAGAGACGTCGGGTATGGCCACCTACGGTGCCAGAAGTTAATAAACACTGTCTTCTCAGCGGAGAAACGAAAGCCGTGTTTCGAATTCCAATCATAGAGATTGTCCAAACATCGCTGAAGACGGCGTTTCAAAAATCGTGTACGCGGAGAGGTAAAGAAGATGGCAAATTCGTCCACGAATAAACAGGAAGAGACAACCGGGGAACACATTGCGATATGGAATTTGTCGCTATAGCAAACAGCCGCACGCTGAGTACCGAGCCCTACGGTACTCAGATCTCTTGAGTAAAATGGTTAGAAACAACCGAGCCGAACCTCACTTGAACAACGTGCTCCCGCATAAACTCCTAAATGAGCCAAGGTAGGCGTCCGCTTATTTTCCAGCTGTGGAGCGAACGTAATATCCCCGCTCGCCAATACGTGTCATAGGGCTTCTCGAGGTCAAAAAATAGTCCAACTCTGGGGCTGTTCTTAATATACCCGTCTATGATCTGAGTCAACTGGTGAGGGAAATAGGACGGTAACTGGAAGGAAGATGGTTTAAGGATGGGTATGGCGTTGTGCTCACGCCACTTGTCTGGAAAAGTGCCGTCAAACCAGACACGATTGTAGACCTCGAGTAGGAAAGTTTTATCGTCAGCAGGGAGATTTTGCAACCATTAAACGTGAATTCCGGCTGGTCCTGATGCATAGTGTCGTGAAGATGAGAGTGTGTTGTATAGCTCTTCAATGGTGAAAACCCGATTATAATCTTCAAGGTTTCGAGAACGAAAGGAGAATGCTTGCTATTTCACCTGAGCCTTAACTGTGAGAAAGTCAGAGGAATGGTTGTACGAGCTAGTCACCTGAGCGAATGCACTGCCTAAAGTGTTTGCCACGTCAAACGTATCAAAACCAGTTCCGGCAGCTGTTTTGAAACCGGCGATGGGGATTTGAGCCGATTTTCCGGCCACACGTCTTAACTTATCCCATACGACAGATTTGGCTCGCAGCTTTTTATAGTGTATTATATTTTCCACAGTAGAGCGACGGTGGAAAGCGCTGAGAGTACGTCTGTGAGCACGGATGGCATCCCTACATTTTTCTGTCCTTCAAAGGACAGGAAAGTGACGGGTATGTCCAGTCGACTGCAGAATATAAAGCTCAGCAGCGGATATAATTGTCTCGTGAGTTATTGGACTAGAATATCCACCGATTCCAGCTTGTTGTGGTGGAAAAATGTTAAGTTGGAATAAAGGTTCCAGTTGGTCTGGTCAAGGCACCATCTAGGTAAACGAGTGGAGCATATATCCTGTGCTAAGAGACAAATAAAAATAGGATAGTAGTCGCTTGAATGCGAGAAGATATTCCATTGCAAAGAAACTGTCAACTGTACAGAACAGATGGCTATATCCAAGTGAGAAAAACTATTGATGGCGTCAGAAAAGAAAGTAGGTAAACCGGTGTTCAGGAGGGATAGATAAATATGCTCCAAGAAATCGGCGATCAGTTGACCTCTCACACAAACTTTAGGGGTGCACCAAAGGGGGTGGTGGGCATTTACGTCCCCAATCAACAGAATAGGTGCTATGATCTGGCAGACTAGGTCATCCAAATCAGTGGGCGAGAGTCTATATATTTGCAATATATATACTGCAAATTCTAAAACTAACGTAGGGTAGCTGAATCCCTACAGCAAGGGATAATATGTTAGATTCAATGGTTAGAGAAGCAGCGATGACAAGAACCATTGTAGCCCCATGTACAGGAACTCCGGCCGCCGGTGATACATCACACCAGACAGAAGAGTACTGCTAGATATTAACCTGGTCTTGGGGACGGAGCTTGGTCCCTTTCAAGCATACGACCAAAGGCTGATGCTGTTTGAGCAAAAGCCCAGCTGTGGTCGACGTGATCTAATGCCGCCTATGTTCCACTGCAGGATAGCCATGGTTTATAGGAGGGGATCAGCTTTAAATAATAGAGCATTTCTGCATATTTGGCTTAACTGGGCGGTTTAGTTTATTTTTCTTTGCGATCGGACTAACACTGTTTTCAGGAGCACGATCCGTCCTCTTACACACTGGCCGTCTGGCAGTGAGGGAAAAATCCTCCTCTTCCATCTCCTCCATCTCTTACCAATAAAAAATTTCGGTTCGAGCACTTAAAACCGATTAGAGGTGCTGATCGGCGGAGTGGAGGTCGCCTATCTATGGTCCCCCCAGAAGATTCCTCAGAAAAGGATCTTCGTGGAGAGTGGCGTGGTCTCTTCCATCCCATGGATGCTTTGGGAGAGGACTTGATATAATCTTTCAGGAAGTTGGTACTTACATAACTAATCCGGTAATGTTTGACAGGTGTAGGTGCATGGGTACTGGTGGTATTGCCTGAGGTCGACGGTTTGAGTGACATGGTGGCCGGCTTGCTCTTTACGTTGGAGGATTTAGTAGATGGTAACGCTGATGTTGAAGTCTTTGATAGTGGTCTGGCTAAAATAATCCTATCTGCTGTGGTGGCCCCGCTTATATCGCTGGTTTGGGTTGACATTTTCCAACGCGGTACCGGTTTAGCGGTGACAGCTGTGGGTACCAGAGCGCGGGATGGAGAGTTGATGGATACGCAGGAGCACACGGGCTTCTGAGAAGGAAACCTTCTCTCTCACCCGTATCTTCTGGATTGCTCTCTCCTCCATAAAACAGGGGTAATTACGGGAAATAGATGGGTGTTCCCCGCTGCAATTCACACAAGATGGAGTAGCAGTACAAGTGATACCTCTCCACAGATAGCACAGGTAGAATGACCAGTACATAATTCATTAGTATGCCCAAAACGCTGGCACTTGTAACATCGGGTTCGGAATATAGGGCCTAACCTCGATGGTTTCGTACCCTGCCTTAATTTTTTGAGGGAGATCCACCCATCAAAGTAAGGAACAGGGTACGGGTAGACACCAGTTCACCATTTACTACATTGAACACTGTATACAGACTGGACGCCTTTGTCTGCCACATCTTCTTGAAGCTCCTCGTTGGACAAACCGTCCAAAGCGCGGGTGGTAATAACGCCGAGCGAGGAGTTCAAGATCTTGTGTTGCTCGTCCTTAACGGGGTACCTGCCTAGCATTTTGGCCTTCAATAATATCCCTACCTGGGAACCCGTAAATCCTTCTACGAGGAGGGTACCACTTCGAGCTTTAAGACATGAATGAACCGGACCAGCAAACTTGTCTAGACTCCTTTGTTTAGCAAAAGAGCTACCCGACGTAAATTTGCGACCTGCCTCTGTCCAAGTGATGACCAAGTAGCGAGGATTACTCCGCTCAACTACTTCTTTTCCAACAACTTTACGGCATTTTATTTTAATTTCAATTCATTAAGCGTTATTGCCATTTTAATTAGCGTAATTGTAGTTAATGAATAGATTAATTATTACGAAAATAATACTTCTGCTGTAATAGGGGTTGTTAAAGGAATAAGTAATGTTAGTGGCGTTTTATTGTAACCACAAGAGTTTAAGCGTTATTGTCATTTTAATAAGCGTAATTGTAATTACAGTCTTTTGAACTAGTCAATCGCAAATCTAATACACTCGCAGGATAGGTGATGAATAAGGAATAAATAAGGAATAAGAAAACCATTATGGTGTTTTATTGTAATCACAATTTCTTAAGTGTTATTATCATTTTAAATAGCGAAATAGTAATTAAAATTTCTTGAATTAATTAACCGCGAATCTAATACTCGTGCTGGATAAGGAATGGTAAAGGTGCAATAAAAGTCTGTTGGGGTTTTATTGTAACCCCAAGTCTTTAAATGTTATTGTCAATTTATTTAGCGTAATTGTAATTAAAGGTACTTGAATTAATCGATGGCAAATTTAATACTCGTGGTGTAATAAGAGATGATAAAGGAATAAGAAACTTCTATTGTGATTTATTGTAAACGCAATTTTTAAGTGTTATTCCAAATGTAATTATCGTAATTGTAATTAAAATTACTTGATTTACTCAATCGCGAGTCTTCTACTTGTGCTGAAAAGATAATAATATAGGAACTAGAAAACTGTTATAGCTTTTTATTGTAATTTTAAACCTTGATACGTTATTTTCGTTTTAATTAGTGTAATTGTAAATAAAATTCCTTAAAATTGGGATAGGGGGAATATAAGACATGTTTATTAAGGACCTTTGGCAATGTAACAAGTTCGTTACATGTTGTTTTTACTTGTGCGGTCAATATCAGCATCGGAATTCACAGTTTAATTAGAACAAGTTAATCAAATTTGTTCTAATTGTGTATATACTATCGACATTAGCATAGATGGGAAAATGTTTTAATTCTAGACGATAATATGCATTTGTTATAACTAAAAAAAGCAAATCCTTAAAAATTAGCAACCTGACATGTATATTTTTATTATCTAATTGGAAATTTCAATTTGCCCATGTCTTTGAAGCAAGGGAACAGTCTGGCAAGAGAAATCTTTTAGAATGATTTGATTTACGGGCGAACTTGAATCCTTTAGGTCGGCCGTAAGTGTTTTCATAGCAGGGCGGTATCAATTTCATTAACACCTCTTTACATGTATTATGTTTCTCCGGCATCTGCAAAACGGGGAGGGGGCGACATCCACACGAATTTACAAGATAGAGACCTTTTTTGTCCCAACTGTCTCATTTTACTACTACTAATGTTTGTGCATTTCACAGTAAAAATGTAAAGCTTTTCAAGCCTTGTTGCTGTCTAATGCCTACAACAATGACGAGACACTTGGACAGCCCCAAAATCGTACCACAACTGCACAGTAATATTTTTGGTAAAGAAACAATACAATTCAGCATTTGACAATGTGCATGTTCAAATTTTGAATCACTGCTAACACGCAGCATATATGTACTGACATGTGTGTATAAAGTTATGTGTCTTTGTCTGCTGGTAATTAGGATAGAGCTTGAATGTGTGGATATCAACCCTTTATTATCCATCTCAGGATGAAAAACTACTAGAAATATCCCAAGTGCACCACATCTAAGTGATTAGCTGATTCTCACAACAATGTTATGCAATTATTCTTTGATTAATTAACCATAAAAAGGCAAGCAATATTATATACTGTGTGACTGGAAATGAAACAAAATGTTTCCCTTGAGAAGCTGTTAACTCGGTCATCATCATCATAATCATCATCAAGATCACACACCTGTGGGGAGTAATCTGTAAGAAATGTGTTTCAGCTAATTCTTTTGGGCGTTAATGTCAGTAATCAGGAATACAATTACACAGAATAGTTTACATGAGTTCTGAGATCCTTAAGATTTTAAGAGAAGTCAGTCCGAGCTGAAAGATTATAAATTGATTAATATATTCTCACTCTTAATACGTTTGTGGAACATTCACCCAATTGTTACCATCCAAGGGAAAGTATTGATATTAATGAGGAATTTGTCCGAGCAAAATTAGATTCAGTTTTATCTATTACGAGTTTTGCCGAAGAAGTAAGTACGATATCGATCAACCATCAACGCTATGGCAGTGTTACGTTTCTACACATGCAAACGCGTGTTTCTTACATTGTAAGAAACCGATATCATCATGGACGGATCTTGTTCTATTTACAGATGTTAGTGATGGTTCAAAATGTACAAGTTAATTTCTGATCCCTGAGACTGTAAACTGCGTTCAGTAATATGCTTTTGAACGCAGGGAATGTTAAGCCAGCTGAAATTCACCATTAGCTTGTACAGATTAGGGTGAAAATGTTATGACAGATGAATGGAAAGAAGATGGATTAGTCGAATCAATGATGGACGATACAATGTTCATACAAAGCTAGGAATTAGTGCCCCCCAGGAGCCTACTACGGTAGGTATGGGTTAGGCGCACCCGGGGTCCCGAGCCACCTTGACTCCCTCTGTGGGCAACCTCAGAGTGGTGAGGGAGTCAGTAGGTCAAAATGCCCACGCACGTGTAGGCCGTGCGTGGAGACCCGTGTTGGTGAAAAGGAATGGCCTGGTTGGTTGAGGGTTGCGTACCTGAGCCTGGGCTTCTGTCTTTCAGTAACTGGGGGAGGGTGCGCAACTTAATACACCACTTTGGTTTCTGCTTTGCCTAAACGGGAGGCTAGGGACTAACCCACCCCCAGTGGGGTGACCCCGCGTTGGGCTCCGTGGTAGGTGGGGAGCACTGGGGTATGAATATACACCATATCTTTTATGGCAAAATTTAAACATAGCAATAATTTAGTATTGGGAAAGGAAGTAGCCGAGTCCGATGGTCCTCGCTACTTAGTCATATTCAGAACAGAGGAAGGAAAAAACTTTACATCCGTCCGCCCTTTCGCTATTCAGAAGGGTTTAGACAAAATTGCTGGTCCGGTTAAATCCTGTGTTAGAGCCCGAAATGGAACCCTCCTGGTTGAGGCAATATCACCTTCCCAGGCAGGACAAATACTTAAGGCGAAACCTTTAGGTAGCTATCCGGTTAGGATCGAAAAGTATAAGACCTTGAACTCCTCGCGTGGCGTTATCAGCACCCGCGCATTGGACGGTCTGTCCAATGAGGAGCTTCAAGAGAATCTGACAGAACAAGACGTAACATTCATTTATAGGGTTCAGCGGAAAGTTAATGGTGATTTTGTACCTACCCGTACTCTGTTCCTTACCTTTAATCGGGTATATCTCCCTCAAAGGATTAAGGCAGGGTACTAAGCCATCCAAGTTAGGCCCTATATTCCAAACCCTTTACGATGTTACAAGTGCCAGCGGTTTGGGCATACCAGCGAATTTTGTTCTGGTCCGGCAACGTGTGCAACGCTTCCCACGATGAGGATTGCACTAAAACGGCGTCTTGAGTGAATTGCGGTGGGGAACATCCACCTAGTTCCCGAGCCTGCTCCCGTTTTGTAGAGGAGAGAGCCATCCAGGAGATACGGGTGAAAGAGAAGGTGTCCTTCTCCGAAGCCCGCAAACTCCTGCGTATTCGACAGCCCTCTGTCCCACGGTCCGGTTCTTACAGCTCTGTTACAGCTAAACCAGTACCGAAGCGGGAAATTGCCACACAAACCGGCGATGTTAACGGGGTTACAATTTCGGAAAAGATCGTCGTTGCCACACCACTACTGAAGACCTCAACATCCACGTCCACGTTGGCACCACCATCCGCCAAATCCGCCACAGTAAGACCTATTCGAGAACAATTCTCACCGCAACCGTCGACCTCTGGCAATAAGACCGGCAAAACCATAACCTATTCTGTACCAGCAAAGCATTTCAAGAAAAACTATGTTAGGACTGACTTCCTTAAAGCGCATGACACCTCTGCACCAAAAACACCCAAGGGTGTTAAAAGTCCCCATCACTCTCCACCTAGATCCTCCTCTGAGGAATCTTCTGGGAGGAGTTCCGATCGGCGACGTCCATCTCCGTCGTTCAGCACCCAAAATCGGTTCGAGATTCTCGAGCCGAAATTTTCTATGGGTAAGCGGTCCTCCCATGTGGAGGAGATGGAACAGGAGGATTCTGCCCTCACTGCCAGAGGGACAGTGCGTAAGCGGCAGGATCGTGCTCCTGGAAAGAGTATTAGCCCAACGTCAAAAAAGAATAAATTAAACCGACCAGAACCGGCCAGCCTGCAGAAACGCCTTTCTATTTAGAACATATCCCATCCCAGAGACCATGGCTATCCTACAGTGGAACATACGCGGCATTAGACCACGTCGACCAGAGCTGGACTTGTTGCTCCACCAGCATCAACCTTTGGTCGTATGCTTGCAAGAGACCAAGCTTCGTCCACAAGACAACCTTAGCTTCAGGCAGTACTCTGCTGTCCGGTGTGATATATCTCCGGCGGATGGAGTACCTGCACATGGGGGTAATATGATTCTCATCAGAGATGACATCTTCGCTACATCTGTACCCATTCAATCTGACATACAATCCATTGCTGTCAGGATTAACCTACCTTCTATTAGCTTCACCATTTGCAGTATATATGTACCTCCTTCTGATGGCCTCTTGCGCACTGATCTGGAAGATCTAGTCTCTCAGCTACCATCAAATGTTTTGTTGTTGGGGGATCTAAATGCCCACCACCCGCATTGGGGCTCCCCTCGGGCTTGCGCGAGAGGCCAACTGCTCGCCGATTTCTTGGATCATATTAATCTCACTCTCCTGAATACCGGAGAGCCTACTTTTCTCTCTGACGCCTTTAACAGTTTTTCACACATAGACTTAGCCGCCTGCTCTCCGCAATTAGTCGTTTCGTTACAGTTCTCTAGTGACCACTTTTCGGTCGTTATAAGTCTCTTAACCCACAATTTATGTTCCACACTTTTACTTAAATGGCGCCTGGATCACGCCAACTGGAACCTTTTTTCCCGTTTGGCTGATTTTCCGTACAGTGAGCACGCCGCAGTTGATTCCTTAGTTGAGTACCTCACACCACAATTCTGTCCGCTGCTGAGCAGTCTATTCTACGCTCGACTAGCCACTCTCGTCGTTTCCTGTTCCTTGGTGGACAGAAGACTGCTGAACTGCCATTCGTGCTCGCAGACGAGCTCTCCGGGTTTTCCAGCGTCGCCCTACACTGGATAACCTGATACACTATAAAAAACTGCGTGCAAAATCTAGACACGTTATAAAGGATAGCAAGAAGACATCATGGAGCAACTTTGTAGCGTCTTTTAATCGACATACACCTTCCTCTGTCGCATGGGATAAGCTTAGGCGTGTAGCTGGCAAAGCGACCTATATGCCCATATCCGGTCTAAAAACATCCGCAGATACTGTAGTAGATCCGAATGGATAACACTCTTGGCCGATTTTTCGCCCATGTATCTAGCTCAGACAACTATCCGCCTGAGTTTCTTCCTGTTAAAGCTCAGGTGGAAGCTCAAGGGTTCGCCTTCCGTTCTGGAAACCTTGAAGACTATAATCGCCTTTTCTTCATGGCGGAGCTAGAACACGCACTTTCATTTTCGCGAAACTCTGCGCCCGGTCCTGATGGCATCCACGTCCAAATGCTACAACATCTCACTCCTGAAGGCAATT
The DNA here is from genome assembly GCA_030762935.1 of Hymenopus coronatus. NCBI lineage: Eukaryota > Metazoa > Arthropoda > Insecta > Mantodea > Hymenopodidae > Hymenopus > Hymenopus coronatus. Next base: position 191,866,104 of record CM060900.1, on the reverse strand, counting down.
CCTTCCTCCTCGAGGTCTACAATCGTGTCTGGGTTGATTCCACTTTTCCATCTCAGTGGCGGGAGGCCACCATTATACCTATTTTGAAACCTGGAAAGGACCGTCAACTGCCTTTCAGTTACCGTCCTATTTCCCTCACAAGCTGCGTATGCAAGGTGATGGAACGCATGATCAATGGACGGTTGGTGTGGTGGCTGGAATCCCACGATCTTTTGACCCCCATCCAGTGTGGTTTCGCCGTTCAACAACTGACCACCTTGTTTCGCCGTCAACTCAGATTTCTGACGGGTTTCTGAGGAACAGCCAAACAGTTGGCATCTTTTTTGACCTCGAGAAGGCCTATGATACGTGTTGGCGAGCGTGAATATTACGTTCCCTCCACAGTTGGGACATTCGAGGACGCCTTCCGCTATTCCTTCAGGAGTTTGTGCAAGACCGCGTTTTCCGGGTAAGGGTCGGCTCGGTATTTTCTAAACCTTTTAGTCAAGAGAACGGAGTGCCGCAGGGCTCGGTACTAAGCGTCACGCTGTTTGCTATAGCTATTAATTCGATATCGCAATATGTTCCCCCAGATATCTCGTCCTGTTTATTCGTGGACGACTATGCGATATACTGTACTTCTCAGCGTACACCGTTTTTGGAACGCCGTCTCCAGCGGTGCTTGGACAATCTCTATGATTGGAGCTTAAGAAACGGCTTTCGATTTTCCCCTGAGAAGACGGTCTGTGTTAACTTCTGGCGCCGCAGGTGGCGCATTGCACCTACTCTTCATCTTGGGCCAACTTTAATTTCTTTCGCAGATGAGGTGAGATTCCTGGGGTTGGTATTTGACCGAAAACTCTGCTGGTCACAACATATAGCACAGCTTAAGGCGCGGTGTGACCCTTCTTTTAGTATCTTACGGATACTAAGTGGTAAATCTTGGGGAGCGGATCGGTCAGTTTTGCTGTGTCTTTATGGTACACTGATCCGATCAAAGTTAGACTATGGATGTATTGTTTATTCCGCGGCACGACCATATGTGTTGAGAAAGTAAGATGCTGTCCACAATCAGGGCATCCGTGTGGCTGTTGGAGCCTTCCCAACTAGCCCAGTTGTGAGTCTCTATGCCGAATCGGCGGAACCACCCCTTCGATTTCGGTGTTATGCCCTGCTAGCAGGTTATGGTAGTGGACTTAAAAGCCAGCCTATGCATCCAACATTTCCCCCTTTTTATTCTACTGAGCTAGACGACCGTTATTGTCGCCTAACACTTAGTCCCAAGCCTGCAGGTTTTCATTTTAGAGAGCTCCTTCGGGACTCCAATATCGTAATGCCTAGCATGTTTCCTAAGTGAGAGAGGGTGCACCCACCTTGGTCACGTGCTGCCTCCCACGTTTACCTCGGGATGTTGGCATTTGGGAAGTCTGTGATGCCCATCATTAGTATCCGTACTTGTTTTTTAGAATTTTTATCCCGTTACAGTGACCGAATTTGTATTTATACCGATGGCAGTAAATCTATCGACGGTGTTGGGTGTACCTTTGTAATTGGCACCGAATCACATACTTTAGGTTTGCCCCTTCACACATCCGTTTATACTGCGGAGTTGGATGCTGTCTATCGAGTCATTGAGTACGTTTGCCGTCGAAACTTGGGTAACTGCCTTATTCTGAATGATTCGCTTAGCGCACTTCAGAGCCTTCGTGAGCTGTACAACTACCATCCTCTAGTGCAGCTCATTCAGGATGCCCTCCACGTTTTGCACGGCCTTGGCCTGAATGTGGATCTCGCATGGCTTCCAGGACACGTTGGGTTGTCAGGCAACGAATTAGCGGATGAGGCGGCAAAGTCAGCAGCCACGGAGCTCAGTGTTACCATTAGTTGTTCAACAGCCGAAGATTTTGGACTTGTTTTGCGGAGGGCGGTGATTTCGCGCTGGCACGCGGAGTGGCTTGCTCTCCGCAACAATAAACTAAGGGCAGCTAAAGATCTTCCGGTACACTGGACTACTTCGTCACGCACTTCCCGTCGTGAGGAAGTGGTTTTGGCTCGTCTCCGTATCGGTCACTGTTTTGTTTTACACACAGCTACCTGTTCAAAAGGGATCCTGCTCCTGCCTGTCCACAGTGTGGGCAAGCACTGACTGTTTGCCATGTGCTGGTAGAGTGTGCTCTTCTAGCCCGATTACGAGCCACTCTACACCTGCCGGCCAGTACTAAAGGGATCTTGTTGGACGATACCGGAGCAGTAGATCGGATTTTTAAGTTCCTATCATCATTACCTTTTAACCTGAATATCTAGTTCTATTTTACTTTGCAGTCTGGTATGTTCCTGAAATGGTAGCTGCTGATTTTACCTATTTTAGCCTCTCGGGGCTTGGGCCTGTTTTATTTATGACATTTAGGTTCTGTTTTGCCAGTTTTTAGCTGTATGAATTATGTAGTGGGCAGTTTTTCTATCATTTTTTTTAGTGTTATTGTCTGATTTTAACTTTTTATTGCGCTTTTATCTTGTCTTGGTACGATTTGTTTTTATTGGGCGCTCATGACCATGTAGTTGTGCGCCCTTAAACTTTAATCATCATCATAGGAATTAGTGACCTGTCGTCATTGATTCTCTCATTGAGAAAGTGAATGAGGCAATTTGTGAAAACAGACAGATGACGGTAAGCATGCTTTGTGTTATGTTTTTACAAAACACGATGTTCAGCAGTAGCTACCTTCACTGGCGGCAGTTACTTTGAAGACGGCATAAAAAGTTGATTTCCTGCTGACAAATGTCTGAACAATTGTGGCAATTATGTCCAAAATTGGTTAAGCAGTGCTCTTTCAGGTACAGCTATATGTTCCAGTGAAAACAGATATTTATGCCTTTTTTCCTAACCAGTACATATTTTCCGGACACGTCCCATATATATAAAATAAATACGATCAATGTGTCCCTAGTTTTGGACGCTGAGGATGTCATATTCAAATATATCGGCAGTACCATCCCATTCCTAGGTGCAGATTAATTTCATGCGGCCAACTAAATATCGGAACGAGCCACTCTCTCTATATAGAGTGGTTTTAAAATCGAGAAAGAGGTGTGGTTGCAGATAAGGCTTCTCAACGTGTCAAGAAGCTTCAGTAGGGGAAAGATACTTTTTGAGAATAAATAAGAATCTTTGACATCAGATTTCTGATTAAATAAGTAACCAACAGACCAACCCCATCTTGAGATTCAATGAAAGTAGAGGTTGTTCCTCGACTGCTAACAAGGAACATGGAAAAACGAATGCCTAACATTTGGGTACGCTTAATTCCTATGTTGCAATTGCGAAGTATACTCTGAAAAAATCCAGAAATTGTAAACTTCTGCATATAACAGCAACATAATGATTTCGAAACACTCATCTAAAATAATATATCTTTAACACATGTCTTCTAAATAACGCACAACTGGTTATTGTAACAATTAATGCATGGGAGTCCTAAAAGTAGATAAAACAAAAGGTAGAAATTTATCGCTCATTTATTGGAATATTTCAAATGGGGAAAAGCAGCATGAGAAAATAATAAAAATCAGGTCACCCATAAATAAAGGAAATTAAGTAATTTTTTAGAAAAACTCCAAAAACATATCTGTGGAAAGTTTACCAGTTACTGAAGAATAGAAGCCCAAGCTCAGATACGCAGTCTCCAACCAACCAGGATATTTCTTTCCACCAAAACGGGTCTCCACGCACGGCCTACATGCGGTTGGGCGTTTTAACCTACTGACTCCCTCACCACTTAGAGGCTGCCCACACGAGCTATTCAAATTTGGCTCGGGACCCGTTTGCGCCAAACCCATAGCTACCGTAGTTGGCCCCTGGGGGGGGGGCTCCCATTTATAAGAAGCGGAAGTAAAAATTGTGTTTTAGGTTGCGCTCACTCCCTCGTTACAGCAAAATCAGCAGACCAGGTTCAGGTGCGCATCCAACCAGGCTATCCCTTACCAGCGAAACGGGTCTTCACGCACGGCCTACACGTGGGTGGGCATTTGGTCCTACTGACTCCCTCACCAGTCTGAGATTACCCACATGAGTGAGTCAAGGATGGCTGGGGACCACGGGTGTGCAAAACCCGTACCTACCGTAGTAGGCCCCTGGGGGGATCTGGAAGGAGAATGACGGTCGTTTACGGGCTTCAAAATGCGTATGATGATGGCCTTCCGCCACTTTCTGGGAAACGTGGCATCAAACCAAACACGATTATGGACCACGAGCAGGAAAGCTTTACCCTCAGGAGGGAGATATTACATTTGGACGCGGATTCCATTTAGATCTAGTGCAGATCTTCGCGAACATGAAAGCGCTTGGTCTAACTCCGCCATGGTGAAGAGCCGATTATAGTCCTCAAGGTTTCCAGAACGGAAGGAGAAACTTTGAGACTCCACCTGAATTTTCACTGCAAGAATGTTAGGCGAATAGCCGTCGAAGCTAGAAACTCAAACGAAAGCACTGCCTACAGTGTTAGCCACGTCATGCATATCAACAAGAGCACTCGTTGCGGTTTTAGACCGGCAATTTACATAAGAGTCCATTTTGCAGCCACATGCCTTAAATTATGCCATATGGAAAAGGAAGGTCGATTAAAGGAAGCTACGAAGTTATGCCATGCCATTCTTTTTCTATCCTTAATAACCCGTCTTGAGTTGCCAGGGATCTCCTTATAGTGTATAGATTATCCAGGTTAAGGCGACGCTGGAAATACCGGAGAGCGCATCTGCGTGTACGATTGACATTTCGGCATTCCTCTGACATCCATGGCACTGAAAATTGACGGGGTTGAATAGGAGACTGCGGAATACACTGCACAGCAGCAGAAAGCATCGTCTCTGTGAGGTGGTTGACTAATTTATGCAGAGATGCTTGCTCGACATAGGTAAAAACAGCCAAATGTGAATACAGGTTCCAATTTGCTTTAACTAAGCGCCATCTAGGTCAACGTGTAGAACATACATCATACTTCAAGAGACTAATGTACATGGGAAGCGATCACTAGAATGTAAATAGAGATTATACTTCAACATAAGGAGACTGCTAATTGTGGTGGAGAAACTGCTATATCCAGGTGGGATAAACTATTAAATGCATCACAAAGAAATGTAGGCTCCCCGGTGTTCAGGAGAACTAAGTTATGCTTGTCCTGAAATTGATGATTAGTGGTCTCTCGAAAAAGCCTGAGGACAGCCCCAAAGAGGATATTGGGCAATCCCGTCGCCTGCAAACAGGAAACATGTTGGCAGCTGGAAAACCGAGTCATTTAAAGCAGGTGGCGGGAGGACAGATGATGGAGGCAGGTACATACTACAAACGTTGAACCGGGTAGCTACTGACTGGATATCAGATTGTGAAGGAACGATATCGGCTGCACCAAAGGATGGTAATTGTACAGCTCACGAATGCTCTGAAGGGCACTAAGGGAATCACTAAGAATAAGGCAGTCACCTAATTTTCGACGTCGAATATACAAAAGGGCTTGATAAATAGCATATAGCTCGGCAGAATATATAGATGGGCAACTAGGCAAACCGTAAGTAGAAGTTGCGGTGCCAGTGACAAAGACACATCCAACACCGTCGGGGCTCTTACTACCATCGGTGTAAATACAAATACGGCCACTGTATTTGGATAAAAATTCAAAAAAAACAACGACGAATACTATCAAGGGCGTAACAGCTTTCCCTTAAAGCGTCATCCCGAAACCAACATGGGAGGTAGGGCGTAACCAATGGAGGTATATACTCTCTCCCTTGGATAACAGCCGAGGAATGTCAACATGCTGCTGGCGTAGAAGCTCACGGAAACGAAAACCTGCTGGCCTGGGGCTCAGAGAGCGGAGGCAGTAACGCTCGTGCAGCTCAGGGGAGAAATAAGCGTGATAAGTTGTGTGCCCAGGCATACACTTCAGCCCACAGCCATAATTAGCAAGCAGGACATCACGCCGACAACGCAGAGGAGGTTCTCCCGATTCGGCGTAGAGGCTAACAACTGGGCTCGTTGGAAAAGCTCCAACGGCCACACGGATGCCCTGGTTATGGACTGTGTCTAACCTTCTGAGCACTGAAGGTCGGGCTGAAGAATACACAATGCTGCCATAGTCCAACTTCGAACGAATCACAGCACGATAAAGACGGAGCAATGCCGTCCGATCCGCACCCCAAGATTTGCCACTTAGTATCCGTAAAAGATTTAGAGAACGGTCACATCGTGCTCTAAGCTGTGCTATATGTGGTGCCCAACAAAGTTTCCGATCGAAGATCAAACCAAGGAATCTCGCCTCATCTGCGAAAGGAAGTAAATCTGGCCCGAGTCGAAGAGACGGCGGCATTTGCCACTTACGGCGCCAGAAGTTAACGCAGACTGTCTTCTCAGCGGAGAAACGAAAACCGTGTTTCGAGCTCCAAGCATACAGATTGTCCAAACACCGCTGGAGACGGCGTTCCAAAAACGGTGTACGCTGAGAAGTACAGAAGATGGCAAAGTCGTCCACGAATAAACAGGAAGAGACACCTTGAGGCACACATAGTGATATGGAATGTATCGCAATAGCAAATAGAGTCACGCTGAATACCGAGCCTTGCGGCACTCCGTACTCTTGAATAAAATGGTTAGAAAAAACCCAGCCCACCCTCACTCGAAAAACGCGGTCCCGCATAAACTCCTGAATGACCAACGGTAGGCGTCCACGTATGTTCCAGTTGTGGAGAGAACGCAATATTCCCGCCCGCCAACACGTGTCGTAGGCCATCTCGAGGTCAAAAAATATCCCAACTGTGGGGCTGTTCTTAAGAAACCCGTCCATAATCTGAGTTGACAGACAGACAAGGTGGTCAGTTGTTGAACGTCGTCGTCGAAAGCCACACTAGATGTTCGTGAGAAGATTGTGGGATCCCAGCCACCACACCAACCGTCCATTTATCATGCGTTCCATCACCTTGCACACGCAACTGGTGAGGGAAATAGGACGGTAACTGGAAGGAAGATGGCGGTCCTTTCCAGGTTTAAGAATGGGTATGATGGTGGCCTCCCGCCACTTGTCTGGAAAAATGACATCAACCCAGACACGATTATAAACCTCGAATAGGAAAGCTTTGCCATCAGGAGAGAGATGTTGCAACATTTGGACTTGGATACCATCTGGCCCTGGTGTTGAGTGTCGTGAAGAGGAGAGTGCATTGTCTAGCTCTTCCAGGGTGAAAAGGCGATTATAATCCTCAAGGTTACCAGAAAGAAACGAGAATTCTTGAGATTCCACCTGATTCTTAACTGTAAGAAACGCAGGGGAATAATTGCCTGAGCTAGACACCTGAGCGAATGCACTGCCTAAAGTATTCGCCAAGTCAAATGTATCAACAACAGCTCCGGTAGGTGTTTTGAGACCGGCGATGGGCATATGGTTCGGTTTCCCAGCCACACGTCTTAACTTATCCCATACGACAGAGGAAGGTGTATGTCGATTAAAGGAACCCACGAATTTATTCCAGGACATCTTTTTGCTATCCTTAATAACCCGCCTAGAATGTGCACGCATCCGTTTATAGTGTATCAGGTTATCCAGTGTAGGAAAACGCTGGAAAACCCGTAGAGCTCGTCTGCGAGCGCGAATAGCATCCCGACAGTCATCGGTCCACCAAGGTACCGGAAATCGACGGCTGTAGCCAGTCGAACGCGGAATGGATTGCTCAGCAGCAGAAAGAATGGTCCCTGTGAGATGTTCGACCAAGTGGTTCACAGAGTCGTGCTCTTCGTAGCTAAATTCAGCCAAGTGGGAGTACAGTTACCAGCTGGCTTTGTCTAGGCGCCAACTAGGTAAACGGGTGGAACATACAACGGGTGTCAAGACACTAACACGACAAGGAAAGTGGTTACTAGAATGCAAATCCGAGATGATATTCCAGCATAACTTGAGTGCTAGCTGAGGGGAACAACTTGCAATGTGAATGTGTGGAAAACTATGAAAGGCGTCAGAAAGAAAGTTGGGCTCTCCGGTGTTCAAGAGAGAAAGATTCTGACTATCCAAGAAGTCTTTAAGTAGCGTACCTCTCGCACAAGCCCGAGGAGAGCCCCAAAGAGGGTAATGGGCATTCACGTCGCCTACCAATAAAAAGGGTGGTGGCAACTGCGAAATGAGCTGTTCTAAGTCGCTGTGCGAGAGGTACGCAGATGCAGGCAAATCGATACTGCAAATGGTGAATAAAGCGGAGGGTAGCTTAATGCTGACAGCAACGGACTGGATTGCAGATTGTATGGGTACGGAGTTGGCAAAAATATCATCTCGAATAAGCATCATAGTGCCCCCATGTGCCGGGACACCGTCCTCCGGGGATAAATCACATCGTACGGAGGAGTACTGCCTGATGGTAACGGTTTCCTGTGGACGGAGCTTCGTCTCTTGTAAGCATACAGCCAAGGGTTCATGCTGGCGCAGCAACAAGTCAAGCTCTGGTCGATGTGGTCGAATTCCGCGTATGTTCCAATGGAGGATAGCCATTGAGTATATTATGGGACAAGTTTCAAATCGAAGGACGCTTCTGCAGATTGGTATTAGCTGGTCGGTTCAATTTGTTCTTCTTAGGCATTGGGCTAGTACTATTTTCAGGAGCACGATCCTGCCGTTTCCGCACTGTCCCACTGGGGTGACAGGGCTACAAAGGAGATATAGCGGGCTCGCCGTCCCACTCACCCTGGAGTTCGGTGTAATACCTAGTCCTGGCCGATTGACTAGGGGTGGGTTAGTCCCTAGCCTCCCATTTAGGCAAATCAGAAACCAAAGCGGTGTATTAGGCTGCGCACCCTCCCCAGTTACTGAAAGACAGAAGCCCAGGCTCAGGTACGCAACACTCAACCAACCAGGATATTCCTTTTCACCGACACGAGTCTCCACGCACGGCCTACACGTGGGTGGGCATTTTGACCTACTGACTCCCTCACCACTCTGAGGTTGCCCACAGAGGGAGTCAAGGTGCCTCGGGACCCCGGGTGCGCCTAACCCGTACCTACCGTAGTAGGCCCCTGGGGGGCAGGACTTCAATGGACCAGCGATCCTATCCAAGGCCTTTTTGAATCGTAAATGGGCTATTCGATGTAAATGTCTTGTAGTTTTCTGTCCTAGTATTACCAGGTAGCGAGGAGCACTGGACTCGATACTTCTTCCCGCAGATTAAACTGTTTTATTTTTTGTTTGTTTATTATTTGGTTGCGGTAAAAGATGGGTTTAGTTCATCCCCCAGTACTTGCTACTCACCACGAAGCCCAAAAAGGGGTCACCCCACAGGGGTGACAGGGCTACACAGGGGGATCGCCATCCCACTCACCCTCCAGTTCGGCATAATACCTAATGCTGGCAGATTGACTAAGGGTGGGTTATTTCCTAGACTCCCATTTAGACGAAGCAGATATCAAAGTGGTGTATTGGGTTTTGCACTCTCCCCAGTTACTGAAAAGCAAAAGCCCAGGCACATGTACGCAAACCTCAACCAACCAGGGTATATCTTTCCACCAACATGGATTACTTGTGGGTTGGCATTTTGATCTACTGACTCCCTACCACTCAATGGTTGCCCATATGAGGAAGCCAAGGTTGGCTCGGGACCCCGGGTGCGCCAAACCCGTACCAACCGGAGTAGGCCCCTGGGGGAGGCTGATTTTGTTGAAGCAATAACTCAAGCTCTGGCGATGTGGTCTAATTTCGCATGTAGGATAACCAGTGTCGATATTATGGGGAAATTGCTAAACTGGATGGCGTTTCTACATATTGGGCTGTGGTGGTAGGTTTAACTTATTCTTCTTTGCTGTGAGACTATGCTTTTCTCAAGAGCACGATCCTGTTGCTTAAGCACTTTTTGCTTACGCAATCCTTTTCTAACGGTCGCTGAATGTAATGCTTTTTCTTCATACCCGGGTAGTGTACGAATGATCATCAAGCGCTTCAAGGATGCCAAATTCGACGTAGACAGTTACCCTCCGTGGTGTAATGGTTACCATGCTGAATTCATATACCCAGGGTCACGGATTCAAACCCGGCGGAGGATGATGGAGTTTTTTGGGTGTAAAATCCTTAGCATAGTTTCCTTCGGAAAGGAAGTAAAGCAGTTGGTCCCGTGTCGTAGATTTACGCCACGCAAAAGAACATCAAGCCTGATAGAGAGGCCTCGGAGCAAAATTAACCGGTCTTTCACGCCCAATTTAGAAAGGGACGCTGAGAACCAAAGCAGTTAAAGAGTGTGCATAAATAACATGCCATTTACATTTATTTCGACGTAGACGTGCACCAATTAAGAAGCCGCTAACCAAAACCCACAAAATTAACAGCTTAGCATGTGTAGAACAATATTGAAACTTCATTTGAAGATTAGTAAATTTTTCGGACGAAGAGACCTTCTTTATTGCAAATGCGCATCTACTGTGTTAGTTTACATGCCCCGTGGGACTTGCTGCGACAGTCACTATCAGCTGCTTAGGAGTCATCAAGTGAGGATTGCTGTTTGGCCGTGGATGTCTCGGGAATGGGTATATTGCAATGTGTACATGAAAAGCTTATCGGCGAAGCGCTCTGGAATTCTAGAGGAAGTTCCGCCTCCGTCTGCACGAAGAATTACTTTGAAGATATACTACCATCCAGCAGGGTAACCATTCGGTCCACGTTGGCCAAGGGTCAAATGCAGTTTTTAGACCACATGGTCAACTTTGAGCAGATGCCATGTTGTTTGATATCAGAAGATTTGAACACATTTAGGCGAAAGGAAAGATATTTTTTTGAAGTATTATATTAGCCAATGCTGCGCAACTGTGGTCTGACATAGAAGATACTTGGATATCACTTGCAGAGGACACCAATTATTTGAATACGCTGGTGGATTCCATGCCCAAATAATAGAGTGCAATTACAGAAAATAATGAGAATCAAATTAAATATTAGGTTTTTATGTATTTTAGTTTTGCTTTATCGTGCTCTGGTTGCGGTTAAAAGCACCATCACTTAGCTCTCTAAAGATTTCGTTTTCCTTTTTGGTTTCTATTGATTTTTTCAAGAGAAACGCAGATACATTCTTCACACATCATTGAAATAATGAAGCATTATGCAACAAAGTTTACATTAAACTGGTTTGTATGAACAACTATCAAACAGATGTATGCATGGATAGCTGGATCGAAATATACTCTCAAAATAGAACACAAACTTTAAGCTGAGAACGGTGACTCTGGGCAATTTCTTTTTGAAGCGTGCTCTTCGCTGTTTATTTAGAAAGACATCAGAATTTGAATTATGTGATTCCTTAATATTTTAGGATTTACTTGATTTTGTTGGAGGGGATGGCAAGGAACAGTTGTTTTAGTCACTTGCGGGCTGTCATTCAATATTAATCGGCAATAAACGGTAACTTAATACGGATTTGTACAACTCTGACTTCCAGAAAAATAGTGCAGTGTCAGCCAGGCTCAGTCTAGGGTAGGCATACGACCGCGGTATTGACTGCTCGGCAGCAGAGATCACGACAGAGTTGAAATGTTCAACCATCTGGTCAATGGAGCCGAACTGGTGATCGCTGAAAACTGCCAGAGCGAAAAAGAGAGCCCAATTCGACTTAGACAGCTGCCAAAAACTCGCACGCGAGGAGGAAATGTGGTGTGATATAAGAATAATGACACAAGGGCAATGATCACTGGAATGAGTTTGTGATACTACGTTCCACTGAAAGCGGTGAACAAGTTGTGCTGAGCGAACAGAAAGGTCCAGGTGGGATAGCGTGGCAGAAGAATCGGAAATGAAAATAGGTTCACCGGTGTTCAGAACAAGGGGACTATATTGAACGAAAAGGTCAGCAAGAACAATCACCCGCGCGTAGGCCCTAGGGGAACCCCATATGGGATGGTGTGCATTAAAATCATCCAGCAGAAGAGAAGGTGCTGGGAGTTGTGACAAGAGACCGAGCATGTTACCGGCGCCGAGGATAGATGAAGGCGGAACGCAGACATTACGTACAGTAAAGGAGAAACCAGGAAGGGTAAGTCGGATAGCAACAGCTTACAAGATAGTAGTAAGCGAGACTGGCTGACGGCAGATGTCATTGCGCGTGAGGATTATAACACCCCCATTAGCAGGAGAGCCCTCCTCCGGTGTAACATCAAATCGCATGGAAAAGTATTGGTGCAGGGCAAATATATCGTGGTGGCGAAGCTTTTTCTCCTGCAAACACAGAACCAGAGGGTTAGAGGACCGTAGTAACAAATGCAGTTCGGCCCTATGGGTACAGACACCGCGGATATTCCACGTCAGGAGAGCCATGGAGCACATTTACAGGCGTGAAAGGTTGCCGGTTACCATAATATGAGTTTGCAGCTGGGATGCAAACAAATAGTGGAAACGAAGTAGATGAAGTTAAGGTGGGCGTTTCTTGTTCTTTGCGCACTTTGGACCCACAAGAGTATAGTCTCATCGTCGCAGCTATCCGCTGATGTTCGGGATGCGGAAGATCTCCTTGGGCTCGTAGAACGAGAACGGAACTTGGAATGTTTATCTGCGGCCTTGAGTTTTTTACGACTGCACGCATGTGGAGCAGCGACAAATGGCGTCGGTCTAACTAGCGGCTTACGAGCAGGTTCTGAAGAAATAGAACTTGAAGCAGTAGGTGCTGTGGATGTTGAAGACTGCAAGATTGTTATGCTTGGCGACTGCTTTTTGCGTACACGCGGCGGCTGCGGGTACGATTTGTAGAGCTACTGAGGAAACAGGAGTGCGGCGGAGCGCAGATGCGTAGCCTGAGATGGTCGTAGGCTGCAGTTGTTGGAAGCGACGCTGAGCTTCAGGAAAAGTTAGGCGTTCCTTAACTCGCAACCCCTGGATGTCCTTTTCCTCGAGAAAACGCGTACACTGCCGGGAGCTGGATGAATGGTTCCCTTTACAATCGACGCAGTAGGGGTCTCGGGCACCAGCAGTTTCGCCGTGAGCAGATTGGCCCCAACGTTCACATGCAGTGTCGAAGGAGTAAGACCAAATTTCTGACACCGAAAACAACGCATGGGATTTGGTACATACGGTCTCACCGCAGCGCGTTCGTAACCATAGTCAAGTACCTCAGGTAAGATGGTGCCTTTGAACGTTAGGAATACCGTTCCTAACACAACCGACTGACCATCACGTTTACCTAGAAGACGTTACGCCTGACATACACCCTGGTGAGAGAGATGGGTAACAATGTCTGCACCTGAAAGACCGTCTAAGCAGGTGGTAGTCACCACGCCTCTACAAGTATTCCGAGATTTATGTGGGGCTACCCTTATTGGGTAGGAACCCAACAAGTCGGCTTTCTTGAGCTGCTTAGACTGGTGTTCGGTCTTGATTTGCACTAATAGCGTACCGTCTCTAGTCCTGGTTGCGTTGCTTACTTTACCACAGCTTCTGTCAATTTCCCGTTGAATATAAAATGGGCTAATATCTCGCATAGTTTTAGAGTCGCAAGCCAAGTGATTACCAAAAAGTGGTCAAATGGAAGAGTTTTGCGCAGAAAGATCATGATGAAATAGCCCCCTTCCGGTAATGTCGGCGTCAACCTGTCATCCGGGGGAAAGTGAAAAAAACACACAAAAATACTTTCCAGTCTCCGCCGCCTGGGAGACCCCTCCCAGATCGATCTCACGGAGTACTTAGCAGGAGTTACCCTCCAACCTCCACTGCTGGTCCATACGGGTAAGCCCTCCACCATGCATAATATTCGAATTCCCTGGAGTATAGGTTCGTCGGCTCCTTTGAAAATCATTTATTTCGAGCCTTAAATATGTTCGCAGTGTTGCTGTTTTCGAACATGCACGAATCTTACTGCTGATTATTTTTGTGTGTGTTTCAAAGAGCACAACAGACCAACCAGTTATGTCAAACATTAGAGATAAAATGGATCGGGTATCTGAAGCTATTTTTTTCGCTCAGTCCCATTTTATCGATGTACTGCCACAAATACCAGCAAATCGTCAATGAATTTTTCAGCTGATTGCTGAAGCTGGGTTCTTATTTTACCAAAAGAGCTTTCATTTTCATATTCATAATGGCCTACATACCACGGTGAGATAATGCTGTAGCGTAGATTGTGGTTTTTCATCCATACAACATATCCTAGTCACTAGTGCTTCTGGCAAGCTGGATGGACAATTCCAGATTCCAAAGAATATCCGTGTTAACTAGGCATTGAAAAATCCAGTGTTAATCACAATTGATACAGCAAATTTTTGCTCTTCAACTTGAGTTTCTCATCGATGATGGCACTCGCTTTCTTGAATGCAATCAGATCGACATGTGAAAATGGGAGTGTTACTGTTAAGGTCGACGCCTGACCTGGAAACTCTATTTGCTCTATGAGTTTGAACTTACTTCCAGAGATGAGTAAGAAACTCTATTTTCTCTATGAGTTTGAACTTACTTCCAGAAATGAGGAAGTTTTCAAGCTTTCGCGGGGTTGGTTACTAATGGCTTTCTCTCGGGAAATTAGCCAGCACATGTTGGGCTACTCTCCAGAATAAGGAATTGTTTATAACTTGATGTTGGCGGTAAACACAAAAATTCTGCCGGCTTCTCTTTCTACTACATCAAACTTACTCCAGTGTAACCTGGAAGAAAATTAATAAATCCATCGCCCACATCAAGGGGTATTCGGTGGTTTTGTTGTGCTCGTCCAATTTTCCTCTTTTGTATATATTTGCCTTTGTGTGGCTAGAAGAAGGGTTTGGAATTCGTAATTCTCGGTCTTACTGGTTTATATTAAATAGATTTTAAGGGAGCAGATACAGGTGCACCACTGGAATCAATCATGTCGTTGTTGTCTTTATTGCTCACTTTCATATCGTAAATGCAACTCGTTTGAACGCTAACATAGTAGTACCGTTCATTGGGTCCATCTTGAATGCTGAAAATATGGCACTCATTTTATGGTTATTATCATTTCTTGCACACATCATTCTATCGGCTAAATTGCAATGATTGTTGATAATGTGAACGAAATAAATTTTGGTGGTTACGTTTCTGTGTGCCATTCGTTTCTCTTCAAAACACCTTAATTTTTAAATCGGATTACTCTTCCAAATTATAATGCTATATCAAGAGTTGGCGTTATTTCGGAACGAGATATTTGAAGATTCATATTTAACTCAACGTTGTGAGTTTCGTGGACTTTCTACAAGGGCTTTACGTGGTACGGTCCCGTAGAAATATAAACGTTCTGATCGCCTAGCCAACGTTCAAATCTGTATGGTTGTTCGTAATATTCGGACTCAAATACGCCCTTTAGAGATGAACCAGCTGCCACTGGATGATCATCCACTAGAACATTATTCTGTAACCTCTGGGGCCATTATAATTATGTCATTCATTTATGACACAGCAAATGTAATACAGTTTTCCAAATGTGTTCCTTATGCGGAGGATCTCAAATTATAAGAAGGAATAAAAGACAAGAATGACCCTAAAATGTTAAAAATAAATATAAATATTATTGTTCTTCGAACATAACAGCATTATTGATATTCAATTTAAAATGAAACAAAAACAACTGAACTTCATTAAATCCGTTAAAGATAAAGGCATCAATTTCAATGAAAATTTTAGTTTCAAAGTGTATTTTGATCAGATAGTGAATCAGGCCTATAAAAGCGTAAGATTCATAATTAGAAGTGGTGCCTACTTCAAAAAATAAGAATCTATGCTGAGCATTTTCAATATTTTAGTAATACCCAAACTGCCAAATTGTATTCTAATATGGTCACCACACTATAACATTTAATTATTCCAAATTGAAGAAGTGCAGAGAAGGTCTTGAAAAATTCTTTACTATAAACTTTTCGAAATAGTCCCTGATCATGTGAAGTATGTTGACCTATAATTATATAAACTACATCATTGGAAAATTATAGAAAAATACAATTATTCCTTTTGAAACAATGTTTTTTAATGTTTCCTTTCGCCAGAACATTCGGTGGCTTAAATACGAACTTTGGCCATTAACCGTCTCCTTCTTTATGTGAGTGGTGCTGGTTGTCTCTTCTCATTGGTCCTGGTTTGTGCCTTGGTTAGCTGGTGCTCTGGGAGAAGTCAGTTGTCGCTCGGAGCAGGACAAGAAAAGCATTGTGCCGTGTGTGCTCTGTGAACCAAATGGATAGCTGAACTTGACTTTTTCAAAAGGTTAGCACACAGACCTTAAATTTTAAGGTATTTTGTGTGGGTTTTTCCTTCTTTTAATTCAGAGATATAATGTAGCGGGTATAAATTTTATGAGGAATGCAGAAGTTGTTGCTGGGTGATCTTTACGTGTGAGTGGTAATATAGAGAAATTTAAACACATTTCGGGGATACGGATTTCTTTGCGCAATTCACACCAGTATTGGTATTTTGTCCCCATATTTATCAGGGGCTTAATGACGCCTGTAAATGAGTGCAAGCTGGATGGTTAATGGGGTTTACTATTAAAAAATTTACGTTTTGGTTTACTAGGTAGCTTTAATATTGTATTGGGGTGAATTTTAGGAATTGCGATTCGCCTGTTCTGTTTTAAACACTGAAGTAGCAGTATTTTTTAGAATTTTTCGAACCCCAAGGTTTAATTGGTGTCGATTTTTCTATTTGAAATGTCAAATTGAGCCTATATTTGTTAAATATTTAGAAATTCTTGTCTAATTGTACGGTACTTGTGTAATTCCTGTATACAGCCAGTGAACAGTGAGAAGGAGATATACATTTATCTAGAGTGTAGCTCAATATTTGTCTGATTCCTTATGTTATTGAATTTGTAGTGGCATTTTACTATAATAATGGGAAAGCACTTTCTTATAATATTCATATTAGGGTGCCTGTTCTTAAGTGTCATTTAATAGTTACCAAACAAAAGTTCAGATTAAAAAGCTTTCTAGATCAAAAGTGAAATGCGGTATTTTGTGTGAAATTTATGTATATATGGATATCGACCTTCATCCTGTTCTGATGGACTAATTAGATGTACTCCAACATTCAAAATTGTGTGTTGGGCTTGTGGCATTTTAGGGACTAAAGCCAGAGACCGTAAATATTAAAAAAAAAAAAAAAAAAAAAAAAACAACAACAGAAAAGGAAAGAAAAAATAAGGTAAGTAACATTTGAATAATGCCTTTGTGACGAAATTGCTCTCCTATTCGTGAACGTGTTTTATATCTCTTTATTTGTTTATATATTTAATGTATGTGCGTCCAAATATTCGTCATTCGTATACTGCAAATCCTTGAATAATTTAAAGGAGTTTGAGAGAAACAGTTATTTTGTCAAGTTATAGCCGTTGCAGGAAATTAAACTTGGGTAACCTTTGGTCTTTATACCAAATGGAAGAACTATCAGGAACGGGGTTACTGGAAACCTTTATCATTACAAGAAAAAGTAGAAAATCATCGTAGGAAAAGGAATTATACAAAAATTAACCTGAAATAAAGAATTAAAAAATAAAGTCGCATTTTCGCATTAGCTGGAAACGGTTGCTAACCTTCTTTTTGGGGCCGCGCCGTGCCTGAATGGGTAGACCACTCGTCTCTCACCTAGACGATAAAAAATAAAAAAAAAGCAAAACCAACCTTTGCCAATGCCACTCATAGTTTGGGTATCAGCTCAAGGAGGTAAAACTGTTTGTAATCTACAACCAGGTCAATAACTTCATGGTTTGAAGAGGACGTGTTTGAATTTAGTAAATCAATTGCCGAGCACACTTCTATATACCTCGATCTCAGGTTTTGAATTTATCAAACAATGACGGAGAAACGTCAGAAACTGACATTAACAGTTTACAGGAACGTTTGAAATTATTTTCGATAAAAATGATCACATCATCAATAAAACGCATATGAAGGAACACCAGAACTGAATTTCATTTTGACAAAACAAGAATTTCCTCCTGCAGGACCTGTTTTAACGAATGACTTTGGAAGAAAACCGTAAATATATATTGGCTAAATCTAAGCCTTTGATCTCTGCCAAGAATCGAAATATATAACGCACGAAGCACAACAGAGATACCCAGTATAACATGTACAGTCGAAAACCAATAAAATAAAGAATAAGAAGTGCCAATGCTTTTTGTTCCCATTAGAGCTTTTCTTTATTTAATGCTGCCACAATCCCCTCATTAGTAGTGTACACACCTGGCCGGTTCCTAATGTCTAAACAAAAGGAGAGCAAAAGGGGTGGAATACTGGACAGCGATCGTTAGACTCAAGTCCGGCCGCGCCGTGGTGAGTGGTTAGACGATTTGCCTCTCACCCAAGTTCGCTCCCAGACGACTGCATGTGGGATTTGTGCTGGACAAATCGGCGCAGGGATAGGTTTACTTCGGGTTCTCTGGTTTCCCCGGCATCGCATTCCAACGATTCGCCATCTTCATTCCGTGTCATCGCCTGCGGTGCTTATGTAATAAAAGCGGGCGTTAAACACTATAAAAAAGACTCAAGTGCCAAGCAATGAATAGAGGGCGAAGAAAAGGAAGGCTTTAAAATGCATTATGTAGAGTGGTTACATGAAATTGCTCCCTTTATTATATGGCATTTGAAAGGAACAATGTACATGGACGACAGACCAAAATGGTAGAAGAAATACCGAGAGCGGTGTTAATGAAGAGGTATAATATTAGAATCAAGAGTACACTTGATTGTAGGTGAGCGATTTATACATAATTGCACCACCTAGAACCAGGAAGCATTTCAAGTATGTCGTAATTTCGCATTACTTGAAAGGCGTCGGCATCCTTCTTTATACTTCTTGCTAATTTCCTTAAAATTTCTAAGTAATTTTGGAAGGCTGTACCGGGATATAACATTCAGTGTATTCTCAACGTGTTTCTTGAGACAACATACACCATTGTCGACTTTACATACTTTTTCACTCTGACCTTACTTTACGAGCTCACGGAAGAACATCATTACAATTGAATTGAATTGCACATCTGACCATCCAAACTGTCTGGCCACAACCAAGTGAAGCCATAGGGGTTTTGCTTTCTTTTTTTCCTCGATTGTACTCCGCATCAATGAAACTCGACAATAAATGCTTACTGTGGCTAACCAGTTTCCTGCCATCAATTGATTGTCGTTGGGATTCATGTCGGATCCAGATATTGTTATTGATCTTTGAACATTTTTTTTTTTCATCTTTAGCTATTTTCACTTTTGCATCTGACATACTGATTTTTTTTTTAAGTATTATATAAACTTTATCTAATGAGAATTTCTTCTTCAGTTTCAAATCTCTCGTTTTCTCCACTCCCTTACGTTTCCATTTTTCCCAAGTAATAGAGTGGTTTACCCCACTAGACCAATTTATACAATGAGCGCAGACAGAGCTGACTGACAGATTTCAAATTATTATTGATAATAATGCAAACCGGAGCTTGTGAGTCAAATCATCTATAATTATATTCAACGTGCAATTTCTTATTCGAAGCTAATGAGTTTAGTTCTTTAAAACTGAATAATCAAAAAAAAAAAAAAAAAAAAAAAAAAAAACTGCACTGTTGTAAAACATTCCGTATGTCGTGTACATACGCTTCCATAGATCACCATAAAGTGTCACAATCTCATCAACAGTAGCTTTTTCCCATAGGAAGAAATCTGAGGTAGTGTGACCGAGGAGACTAATATGCTTGCAAATCGATATGTAACACATTTATATTGTCCATGAACAACAGGCATATTGTTTTGAGCTGTGTGGGGCGTTGCACCATCCTGCTGAAAATGAAGCAGATTCGGTCGTTGTAAGCGTGATAGTACACAAGTTGTTCCAAACAATCAGATAGCTTTCTGAGTTAACAGTTAATGTTTCCCCATAATCCTAAAACCTGCACTTTGGGATTGCACAGCGTCTTTTCATGCAATTCTTGAGAGTTTTCTGAATACCGGCATTGCAAGTTATGTTTGTTGACAAAACCCAAAAATGAACTCATAATTCAAGATGTTCACTTTGCGACTAGATCGTGTCAATGAAAAAAATTGCTTGTTATTTCTTTCATTAAAATTAAGTTTCTAAAGTTTGTGATTTGTTAGGAGAAAATCGTATCCCCTTAAGAATTCGTAATAAACGCATACGTAAAATGTGAGATTTGTGACTTAAAGAGCATCGAGGGCTTCGCTCCGAATCTTTCCTCCATATGAAACGGCACCCTCTCTTTTAGCCTTCCTTCTGGATCCGCCCTTTGAAGCTATTGCGCGTGCACAGTATTCACATTTGAAATGCGTTAGTTGACTAAGCGCTACCTGTATAACCAGATATTTCTCGTAACATATTGAGAAAAATGACACAAATTGTGTATAATGACTACAAAGTGTCTCAGTTAGCCTTGTGACTTGAAAAGTTACTCTATCGATGAAACCTATCTTTAGAGTCAGAGTAAGTAAACATCATCGATGCAGGTAATACGAACTTATAAGAATATAGTAACCAGAATACACCGAACGTGGCCACTACTGAAAGGATAAACTGGATATGACACTGTAGAGTCTTCAGGAACAATGAAACATTACTACAGAATTAAAACCGAGATACAGTCTCATAAAATCAGTTGAGATAACTGACCCTAAAACTTTGGTGTGTACCTGTAAGCACAGAACAGGGAAATGGGGAATAATATTGTAATTCTAGAAACAGGATTGGGTAGAGTTCATGTGTTTATACCGTAAAGAGCCCTTCCCCAAGGGGAAAAAGGAATTAAAAACTGCAGATGCATTTGGTTCCCTGTGGTGTTTGTTCTCTATTTAATGTTAGCAGAATACGTTTTCTATTGTGCAATACACCCACCCGTTCTCTTATTGTGTTAAATTAAACGAGCACGAAGGAGGTAGAAGAAGTAAGCATTTTACCTTAATGACTGGAAGAGGCCCGCTAGATGACTACGCACACGATTGGAAGTGTATCATAAGTTTGAAACTAAAACCATAACCAATGAGTAGAGGTCAGTTATCAAACATGATGTGCACCAATATTATTTTGTAAATCCCTTTGAAACGGTGGAGTCAGACTGAAAAATTAAATGCCATAGCCGGGATTTGAACACCGGTTATTCATATCCTGGCTATGGCATTGCATATATCAGATCCTACTTTTCCAACACCTACACACAGCCAGTGTGGAGGCAACAATTACCCAGCTAACAATTATTATTTTCTTCATATATGTCATTTTAAAGGGAATAAAGGACATAGACAACAAACGGAAAAGTATTGTCCTAAATGAGCTGCGCAGTTATGTGCAGTGCTTCTAAGAACAGCACCAATCCGATGGAAGAACTATCATGAACGGGGTTACTGGAAACCTTTGTCATTACAAAAAAAAAAGTAAAAAATCATGGTAGGAAAAGGAATTATACAAAAATTATCCACTGAAATAAAGAATTAAAAAAGAAAGTCGCATTTTCGCATTAGCTGGAAACGGTTGGTAACCTTCGTTTTGGGGCCGCGCCGTGCCTGAGTGGGTAGACCACTCGTCTCTCACCTAGACGGTCGGGTTCGATCTCAAGCGATTGCATGTAGGATTTGTGGTGGACAACGCGGCTCAGGGACGGGTTTTCCGGTTTCCCCCACCATCGTAAATCACCGGTGCTCCATCTACATTTCATATATCATGAGTTATTGTCTGCGGTGTCATTTGTAGTAAAAGCGGGCGTTAACATTGTAAAATACTCCTTTGTACCACCTTTCTTGCAGAACTCCGATGATAAAGCTTAGTAAAACTCCGAAGTAATTTTGCAACTGTAGAATCGGAAGGGAGGGGGGGGAAAGAAAAATAAAGTAGCCCAGTGCCATAGACGGATTTGAATCAACAACATTGGGTTTCCCAGGCCAGTGCTCTTCCATCTAAGGTACCAAATTGATGCTCGCAAGTCAAAAAATGTTCCATTGACTACTATTTTACTGGTAAAACGCAAGGCGTTCTCAACTTCTCTGGAAATAGCATACGCCACTGGCGACTTAATACCTTATCATTCTTATTTTACTTTTCCAGCTTACGGAAGACAATCCATAACAAGTTAAATGATTATATTTTCAATACGAGTCTAAAATTGTCTTGGACCTTAGCCTCTGATGTCCATCCGGCTATCTCATCATATAAGCTCATCTTTTTAGCTAGTACCTGGAAGGACAATGAATGTGGGAGGAGCTGCTATAATAAAGCCTTGCCAACTTATCGCACGCCTCTTTTTATGGTCATTTTTTTTCCCTTGAGGTAAACTTTATTCCATGTATATATAAGTTATCTTTGAGTCTTTATCACCAGCAAAGGAGCTCAAAGTACACTCAAAGACATTAAAAGTACGCCTGAAAGTACTTAGGGTAAGACGGGGTCTTTTCACTGACTCCACCCATGTCTTTCACCTGCTTGATATGCAGGTAAAAGCGTATTTGAGAAGTCACAATACGGAAGGGAAGGGTTTGAATATGAAACGTAACCTGCGACAATTGAAGTTCTGAGTTGCAAACTGGTGATCCCTAAACTTTCTAGTTGGACAACACTCCAATCTTCTCACCGGTTGTCACAAAATGAGGTTATCTTTCCTCTACGTTACATAATGAAGTCTAACATCAAGGAAATGCGCGCATGTGGTAGACTAAATTAATACTCTGCTTATACAAGTTAACTTGTGCTGATGGAGTGTCGAACAAGGCTGAGGATTGAAGGGTTGTATTACCCAATAGGTTTTGCATTTTCTTACTCGCGTACTGTGTTGTACCAGAATGACACCACTGAAAGGCCAGGCGTATTTTTAAAGTTTTTGACTAAACAACATTTCTTAGCTATGTGTAAAGATATGCAAAAGATAGCTTACTGTTGTAATTCATTTTGTGATATTGGAGAAACTGTTGCCAGTGTGACCATACTTTAGGTTGGCCGGTTCTCCGCACCTTTTACTTTGCCGTCTTGAAGTTCTAAATCAGTGACACGGTATTGCCAAAGAGCACAATAATTGATCATATTATCTAAAGACAACTCCGAGTATACTCTCTGTCTCCCTAGTATAGATTTTTATTTCAATACGCAGCTTTCAGCCCTAACCAATGAAGTAAATTCAGCTGTGCAAAGAACGGGTAATTCATTGCTCTTTATAACGCTATTTAGAAGTAGCTTCTTTTAGTTCCTGCATAGTATTTGCCTGAATGTAAACAATTTGTTTATAAAGAAAGACTTTTTAATTTACCGCCATTTTGTGATAGCTAAATATTATGTCAACACTGTGTACCTACTTAAGACTTGGGCATCAACAATGTATTTTGCTATTTCCTTAATGTAAAGTGTCTAAAACCTAGCATAGATTTCTATTTTAATAACATGTCGGTTATGACAACTTGTTTAACTTTATATTAAACAGCAAAACTTATATTTAAAATTAATTTCTTGGTATATATTTTTTTTGGACAGTGTCCAGTTTTTTTTTCATAACTCGTTACGTAAAAGCAGAAATTACACTAATTCCTTGCACATGTTCTGTGCAGCCATCCAAAAGTTTTAATTTCATAGCTCCCATGGTAGACCCGTGAAACAGAAATATTTTTGTAACGACATAGAGGACAGCATAAGGTTTAATTCATATCCCGTTGTCAAATGATTGCTTTAGAAATAAGCAAATGCGAAATAACTTTGCTGTTTAATCGTTACTTAATTAAACTTGTTTCTCTGCACCTCTACTATCAATTTGATTTCAAATAACAAAGTTTATAATTCCGTCTTCGCTCTAATATGATCTGGAAATTATTCATTCCTAACTTTGGTTCATTTATTCATATTTCTTAAAAAAAAAATTCTTGAAGAACCCGATATGTGTTAAAGAGGGCAATACATATGAACAAAAAATTCTTGAAATAAAAATTAACGATTCTCTTCGAGAATGCACACACACACACAATATTTTTGTATACTCGCTGTGTGTTATTGTTGTTATGGATCATTTTTTCTATATTGACACTAAGCTACCGCGAGCCATCTAAATAATTAGCAGATACAGTGACAGATAGAAACGAAACATAAAGGGCCTTAGAATTTATGTATAGGCTTATTTGCATGAAAGCTGTTCCACTACTTGGTCCTGTCGTTATTAGAATCTCAAAACTTATTAGGGGCAGTCCAGATAGCGTTAAACCACAAGTTCTGTCGTGGCAGTCACTTTTACGCAAGTATTTCGTTACATAAGAGTGACACATTCCAGCATCAATTGTCTGCCGTCACTTAACACTGAAGTCAAATAACACTGACCTGACATTAATTTAGAGGCGGTACCTATTTTTAGCTTTACTGAAATGTTTCAGAGTTGCTTATTAAAGAGGCCTACAGCTCTTCAACCAACTATTTTAATAACCCAATCATGAACTTATATTTTAAGGTTTTGGTTCTCAGACTCGATAATTCTGCTTTAACAAAATATGGGCATCAAGTGACAAGATTGTTACGACCAGAAATGAAAAACCTCTCGCTCACCTGATCCTCGAAGAGGTTTCTACGCAATACTCTATTACTCCATTTTACCTGCTAGATATTAAAGCCTATTTAACTTAAGCAATTTAAAAATGTCGTTCTTGATAGTAAAATACTGACCTCTTTTGCCACATAACAATAGGATCAGCTTCCAAATCGCTCATGTTGATGGACCTACGTTTCATTTCGACTTCAGGATGTGGAGTTAGCACCAACCAACCAACATGGGAGAAAAGAAACCCTCTTCTTGCATCATGAGGGTCAGCATTTGATTCACTGTACTTGTGATGAATTCTGTGGTCCAGAGCCCACTGATATACATGCCGCTGAAACATATTACATTCAAAGCATATCATATTCATACGCAATATTCAACACTTATTTAGAAGTTCATACTAACTTCACAGGCATCCTTCGCAAAAAAGTACAATTCACATTTGGGAATACAGCGAACATACGTAAATATTCAGTCTCGATCAATATGGAGATACCACGTCTTTGCTATGCAATCGAAATTGGGAATGTGGGTTGTAAAAGTACATTGTTATTTTTGTTTAAGAATTTTAAGACTACATTAATTTGGGACAAATAGTACTTTTTTAAGAAAATTCTTCCGAACTGAGAGGTAATGTCGAAGGTTCTGAATTATTATCTACAGCTTATTTTCTATAATGTACTGACCTTAAAGCAATATTAGCTAAATTGGACACTACAGAGTATTTAATTTAAACATAAGGAACATATTGTAGCCTTCCTCAAGTTGCCATCTACATTGTAACTTTCACGCTAACAGGATAAATAGGTCAGATAACCTTAACATATCCATGATTGAGTTAATAAATAATCTATTATAACGTTGGTAGATGCATGAGCAGAATATTAAGCGAATCACTTCGATTACATCCCTTAATGAAACAATTTCAAGAATTTCTTTATAAGGGAGCCATTGCCCCCTAACCCCAAAAAAGGAGTTCATTATACCCCTATGCTTTCAGAATGTCCTGCAGTAAAGTAGGCTTCCCGTTACACTATCATTAACATCTGAGCACACTGCTCAGTCCTTTCACCTACTGTCCCGCCCCCAATGGTGAGGTTTTTAGCTATCGATTCGCTAATATATAATCAACGCACATTGATTTCTCACATAATCTAACACTAGCGTATATCACTTCGAAGTGCTGAGCACTTCATGGTAGTATGTGCGTCATTTGCTGCTTGTGCAATTTTCGGCTCATATGTAACAAATATTTACACTTAAATGTTAAAAATATTCTTAAATGTCTCGTTTGATATTTGTGCCTTTTCACAAAGAGTTAGTGAAATTCTTGCCACTGACGTTAATTCTTTTGTTTAGTAACCTACAATTGGTTTTAGCATTTTAGTTTTGCATGTATCTTATATTACCACGTCAAAGCAACAGAGCTTCTGGCAAATGCACTTCTACATAAAAATGACCGCGTCCTTACCTGACCAGAAACGGTGAAGAGGATGACAAGTAACATTCTCAGCGGCCATTTCGCTTTATATGAGCGATGAGACCACAGTCTGTGTGCTCCTGCAGTGATTCCAAACCCTGAGGCGAATACTACAATGAATGCTGAAACAAAAACGCAAAAGTGCATTTTGTATTTTACTGTCGACGTTACGGTGGGGACTGTATAGAATATAAAAAGAGTCCTTGTTTTACTTATGTTTATAAACTGCCTGATAGAAAAATGAAATTAAATGCAAGTACTGAAACATCGGCATCGTGTCGTCTAGAAGACACGATGCAATTGTTCTCCTGAAGTAATCAATTAAACCTGGCTTCCTCTTGCATCTGCGGCAGGCAGCTGAAATAAAGATACAACAATTTTTGCAACTTAAATTTCTAATTTCCCATTAAATTAGCTACAGTAAACGTAGAATATTTTATTTTTAATGGGTCCATGACATCTATCCTGGTTTATTTCAGTAAGTTTGATGACCTATTCGAATAATTGAGTATAAGAACGCATTCTACTCGGTCCGTTTATCTGCATGCCTAAAATGTGAGTACCTCAGCTCGATTCCATAGCATGTACCGCCAGGAATCCAACTCAGTCACATAAGATATGCAGTCAAAACTCCCAACACATTCCTAGAACACACATAAAAAGAAATCCAAATCAGTCCCATTGCATACATAGGCAAGATATCAACCCAGTCTCGTAGCATGCACAATCAAGAACGCAACTCAGTCGCATAGCATACAGAGCCAAATCCCAACGCAGCCCCGTAGTACTCATAATCAAGAACCAAACTCTGTTCCGTAGCTCTCACATTCAAGAACCCAACTCAATCCCGTAGCTTACACAGCCAAGAACCTAACTCAGTCCCGTAGCACTCACATTCATAAACCTAACTCAGTCCCATAGCAAACACAGCCAAGAACCCAACTAAGTCCCTTACATACACAGTCCCGGAGCATACACAGTGAAAAATCCAACCCAGTCCCGTAGCACGCACAGTCAAGAAGCGAACTCAGTGTCATTGCATACACAGTCAACCGCTCAACACAGTCCCTTAGCATACACAGTCAAGAACCGAAATCAGTCCTACAACACATATAGCCAATAACCCAACTCAGTCCAGTAGCATACACAGTCAAGAAGCCTGCACAGTCCCGTAGCATATATAGTCAAGGAGCCTACAAATTCCCGTAGCATACACAGTCAAGAAGCCCACACAGTCCCGTAGTACTCATATCAAGAAGCCAACTCAGCGTCATAGCATACACAGTCAGGAACCCAACTCACTCCCGTAGTACTCACAGTCAAGAGGTCATCTCATTGTCATAGCATACACAGTAAAACAACCAAATTCAGTCCCATAGATCAGTCAGAAACCTAACTCACTGCCGTAGCACTTACAGTCAGGAAACCAACTCAGTGTAATAGAATACAGTCAACCACCCATCTCAGTCCCGTAACACTTACAATCAAGAAGTCAATTGACACCCGTAGCACTCACAGGTAAGAAGCAAACTCAATGCCATAGGATACACAGACCACAAACCGACTCAGTCCCGAAGCGTACACAGTGAAGAAGCCAACTCAGACCCATAGGACTCACAGTGTCATATACACCAAGTCAACAACCCAAATCAATACCGTAGCATACACTGTCAAAGGCCAACTCACTCCCGCAGCACACACGTAAAGAAGCCAAATCAATCCCATAGCACACACATTAAAGTAGCCAAATTAGTTCCGTAGTATACACAGCCAAAAACCCAACCAAGTCCTGTAGCACTCACAGTCAAGAAGCCAACAAAGTTCCTAACATTCACAAGAAGCCAACTCTGTGTCTTAACATACACAGTCAATAAGGCCAACTCAGTGACATAGCATACACTGTCAACAGCCGCAATCAGTCCCATAGCACTCACTGACAAGAAGCTAACTCACTCCCGTAGCACTCACAGTGAAAAAGACCTCTCAGTATCATAGCATACACAATCAACAGCCCAACTCAGTCCTGTAAGATACATAGTCAAAAAATCAATACAGTGTTAGAGCATACACAGTCAAGAATCCAACTCAGTCCACTACCCCTCACAGACAAGAACCCAACTCAGTCCAATAGCATACACAGTTCCGAGGGCAACTCAGTCCCGCAACAGTCACAGTCAAGAAGCCAACACAGTATCAAAGCATACTCAGTCAACAACCCAACTCAGTCCCGTAGCATAAACAGTCATGAGCCTAACTACTCCCGTGGCAGTCACTAACTACTATCCTTGCATAGCAGTCAACAACCCAACTCAGATCCATACTCTCGCAGTGAAGAAGGCAACTGAGTGTCATAGCACACCAAGTACACAACGCAACTAAGTCCCGTAGCATAGACAGTCAAAAACCCGACTTATCCTCGTAGTACTCACAGTGAAGATGCAAACTCAATGTCATAGCATACACAGCCAAGAGTCCAAATCAGTCCCATAGCACCCATAGTAAAGAAGCCAAAATACTCTCGTAGCACTCACAGTAAAGATGCCAAATCAAAGTCACAGCATACACAGTAAACAACCCAATTCAGTCCCGAGGCAAAGTCCAGAAGCCAACTAAATGTCATAGCAGGTCCAGTCCAAAAGACAAGTCAGTCCCGCAGCATACACACTCAAAAACCCAGCTCACTCCCGTAGCACCCACAGCCATGAAGCCAACTCAGTGTTTTAGAATACACAGTCAACAACCCAACAGTCTTGTATGACTTACAGTCATAGAGCCATGATTGTTATTATTATTATTATTATTATTATTATTATTATTATTATTATTATTATTATTATTATTATTATTATTATTATTGGGGCTTAAGGGTGCTCAACTATTACTTATTAGCGCCCTTTGAAAATTAAAAGGAACAATAGGCCAGGACTAAAATTGTGCTAAAATCAGCACAGGGTAAAATGCGAGCTAAAATTAGACATAAAAGCAACTCTAGGAACTATACTTTGCTAAAACCATAAATCTGACAAAAGCATGTAAAAAAGGAGCGTAAAAGAGGATAAAAGAAGGTAAAGCTAAAGGCCTTGTACGATGAGAAATAAAAACAATTAGATCCTGATGGTAAAACTAATTATTGATAAAGTCAGTCACACTGGGGTCATCTCCAAGCACCTCCGCTAGGGAGGCCAGCAGCTAAAGAGTTATGCTAACAGCTACTAGAGCAGCATACTATACCAGCACATGTTTCACCGTTAGTGCTGCTCCACAGAGCGAACGGACAGGTCCAGGATCTCTATTGAAGAAGGCATCTATGGGTAGCCAATTCGCAATCGAACCAAGTCCACCTCGTCCCGACGAGAAGGAAATGTGGAGGTTGCCAAGATGATAGGGAGATCTTCTACTTTCCTAAGCTTGTTACCGCGGAGAACCGACCACTCGGCATGCCAGCCCAAAAATACCGCTCACCGCTCAAACATACTAAAATCTTCTGCTGTTTTAATGAGAACAGTAACACTGGGCTCTGTGACTGCCGATTTTGCTGCCAAATCCGCCAGTGCATTCACCGGCAACAAAACAACGTGTCCACCAATCCATGCACACTCCACCTGAAATCGGAAGTGTGCAAAATGTGAAGCATTTACTGGATGCGTTGCACTGAAGGATGATAATTGTACAGCTCACGAAGGCTCTGAAACGCACTAAGGGAATCACTCAGGACAAGGTTGTCACCTAATCGTCGACGGCGAATATACAGATTTGCTCAGTAAATAGCATACAGCTCTGTAGTGTAAATAGATATGCAACTGGGCAAACCGAAAATATACGAATTGGTGCTAAAAACAAAGGTACAACCAGCACCGTTGGGACATTTACTGCCATCGGTATATATACAAATATGACCATTGTACTTTGTTAAAAATTCTAAATACAAGTATTCATATTGGACCTAGCGACATCATATCCCATAAGCTGTCATCCTGAGATCAACCTGTCACGCAACCAAGGTGGGTACAACCTCTCTTACTTGGGAAACATGTGAGACAACACAAGATCGTGTTTCTGAAGAAGTTCGCGGAAACGAAAACCTTCTTGCCTGGGACTAAGTGACAGGTTTCTATAACATACGTCCCGCCCGATGTTGAAAAAAGGGGTAACTGTTGGATGCGAAATCATGCACTGAAGTCCACAGCCATAATTACCTAACAGCACTTCCCGCTGACGTCGCAGAGGGGGTTCTGCCGATTTTGCGTGAAGACCAACAACTGGACTGGTCAGAAAAGCTCCGACCACCACATGCATGCCCTCATTGTGAACAGAGTCTGCATTTCTCAGCACAGATGGTCGTGCTGAAGAGTAAACAATGCATCCATAGTCCAACTTGGATCGCAGCAGTGAACGGTAAAGACGCAGCAACGCTGTCAAATTCACCGCCAAAGATTTGCCACTTAGTATCCGTATAATATTCCGAGATGCACACATCGCGGCTTCAGCTGTGCAATATGTGGTAACCAGCAAAGTTTACGATCAAACACCAACCCAAGGAATCGCGCCTCATCCAAATCTGGTCCGAAACGAAGAGAAGGCGGAATCGCTCCATACGGCGCCAGAAATTAACATAGGTTGACTTCTCAGCTGAGATCCGAAAGCCGGTCTCAGATCTCCAAGAAGTAAGATTGTCCAAACACTGCTGGAGACAAAATGTAAATGTCGTGTTATTTATGGACGCTCTTTAACTCCTGTGGTTCTCAGTGTCCCATTCTAAATTGGGCGTGAAAGACTCAGAGGCCTCTCAATCAGGCTTGAGGTTCTTTTATGTGCCGTAAATCTACGACACGGGACCAACGGCTTTACTTCCTTTCCGAAGGAAGCCATGTCAAGGATTTTTATGCCCGAAAAAATCCATCGTCCTCCGCCGGGTTTGAACCCACGACCTTGGTTATATGAAGTCAGCATGGTAACCATTACACCACGGAGGGCGACACTGCTGGAGACGGCGTTCCAAAAACGGCGTATGCTGAGAAGTACAAAAAATGTCAAAATCGTCTACAAATAAATAGGACGAGACCCCAGAGGGAACATAATGCGATATAGAATTAATCGCTAAAGCAAAAATCGTCACGCTTATTACAAAGCCCTGTGGAACTCCGTTTTCTTGAATAAAAGAATGCGAAGAAAAAAAAAACGAGCCGACCTTCACTCAGAAATCCCGGTCGCTCATAAACTCCCCAATGAACAACAGTAAGCGCCCACGTATATTCCAATGGAGGAGCGAACGTAAGATACCTTCTCCCCAACACTTATCATAAGCTTTCTCATGGTCAAAGAATCCCCCGATTGTTTGACAATTCTTGACAAATCTGTACATATTCTGCGTTGAGCGCGAAACAAGGTGGTCAACCGCAGAACAACGTCTGTGAAAACCGCACTGGATGTTAGTAAGTAAATTGTGGTATTTTGGTCACCACACCCACCGTCCATTGATCATGCGTTCCATCACCTTTCCCTTGTTAAGGGAAATAGGATGGTAGCTGGAATGAAGTTGTCGGTTCCTTCCAGGTTTAATGATAGGTATGACGGTGGCCGCCCGTCACTTGCCTGGAAAACTGGCGTACCCCTAGACACGATTCTGGATCTCAAATAGGAAGAACTATTATCAGGAGAGAGATGTTGTAACATTTGGAAGTGGATGCCATCTGCTTCTGATGCAGAGCTACGAAGATGAAAGTGCATTGCCTAACTCTACCATGATGA
This sequence comes from Hymenopus coronatus, assembly GCA_030762935.1. Lineage (NCBI taxonomy): Eukaryota > Metazoa > Arthropoda > Insecta > Mantodea > Hymenopodidae > Hymenopus > Hymenopus coronatus. The sequence continues at coordinate 191,834,420 of CM060900.1, read as the reverse complement.
AAAGGCAATTATTATCTTCAAGGTTTCCAGACCGAAAAGAGAATCCTTGAGATTCCAACTTAGACTTAACTGTAAGAAATTCGGGAATAATTGTCAGAGGTAGACGCCTTAGCGAAAGCACTGTCTAAAGTGTTTGCTACGTCAAATATATGAACAACAGCTCCAGCATGGTGTTTTTAGACTGGCGATGAGCATGCAGGTTGATTTTCCGGCCATACACCTCATTTCGTCCCATACAACACAAGAAGGTTTATTGCAATTAAAACAAGCCACAAAACTGCTACAAGAATGTTTTTTGCTATCCTTAATAACACGCATCTTCTTACACTGTATCAGATTCTCCAGAGTAGGGCGACGCTGGAAAAACCTGAGAACACGCCTACGAGCCCGAATGGCGTTCCAGCATTCATAGGTCCAACAAGGAACCGGAAATTGACGTGGTGAACCAGTTGACCACGGAATAGACTGATCAGCTGCAGCAATAATGGTTGCTGTGTGGTGGTCAACTAAAGAGTTTACCGGGACGTGCTTGTTTTAGTGAAAAACGGACAATCGGGTAAAAAGGTTCCAGTTGGCGCGACCTAAACGCCATCTAGGTATACACTTGGAACATATGTTTTAGGGTAAGAGACTTATGAGAACGGGAAAGTGCTCAGCAGCATGTAAGACACAGATAATATTCCAGCTGAGCCTAACTGCTAACTGTGCAGAGCCGATAGCGATATTGAGAGGGAAAAACTGTGAAAGGCGTGAGATAAAAGTTTACCCTCTCCGGTGTTCAGTAGCGCTAGGTTACTTTGAACTAAAACAACGGTTCCCAACCGGTGTGCCCCGGCACCCTAGGGTGCCGTGTGATTGGCTAAGGGGTGCTGCAAGATATTGAGATGAACAAAAAAAAAAAAAAAATAATAATAATAATACCTTCTCCTGAAGCCTTAAGTCTTGTAAGGTCTTGAAATAAAATAAGTCAAATCAATTACTCTCATGCACGGTAGATGGCGATAGTGGTCGATTCATTTCAATAATTCAGTTATACTAGTATCCCACAGATGGCATTACAGCTATACCCTGCCGAACATTCCCGAGACTACTCGCTTCCTCACGAACATTCCCGAGACTTCGACAGATGAATATATAAAAGTGTACGCCGCTTTCAGTTGTCTTTCTCGCGTTGATTCACAGTGTTTAGCTATGGTTAAGTTCATTGTTAAACGTAAACACCAGGACAGTTAAACTGAACAGTCGGCTCCTACTGCTTGCTTTAAGAAGCCAAATCTTACAGTTTCTCCCGGACCGTCGAATAAAGAAGACGAACGAAAGAATAGAACATACCAGGACAGTTACTTAGCGTATGGATTTAAGTGGAATAACAACGAGGAAACCCCTATCCCTGTGTGTTTAGTTTGTGGCGAAACACTTAGCAACGAGGCCATGGTACCTAGCAAACTGAAGCGGCATCTTACAACAAAGCATCCTAGTGTGTCACAGAAAAGTGTAATGTATTTTTCACATATATTAGAAGGGGAGAAGAAAACAGCTGTGCGAATAGTAAAGGGAATGACCATATCACTGCTCTTGAAGCCTCATTTAAAGTAGCACAACTAATACCTAAAAAAAAAAAAAAGAAACCTAACACTCTTGGAGAGGAAATCATTGGCCCTGCATGTCAAGTTATAGTTTCAAAAATACTTGGCGAAGGAGCAGCTAATCAAATTTCGAAAGTTCCTCTGTCCAACAACACAATCAGCCGCAGGATATCTGAAATGTCATGCAATATCAACGAACAAGTCACGGAGAAAATAAAAACTTATAGAACATTTGCTTTGCAAGTAGATGAGAGTCTCGATATTGGTGACGAACCGCAACTCCTTGGTTTTATCAGATATATTGATGAAAAAGATATTAGTGAACAGTTTCCGTTCTGTAGACCGCTCGAGACTACAACCACAGGTCATGATATTTTCGTTTCTATTAATTCCTATCTCAATGACCATGATCTTTCATGGAAAGACTGTTGTGGTATATGTACAGATGGTGCACCAACTATGTCTGGGAAAATTAAAGGTTATACTGCCAGAGATCTCAATGAAAATCCATCCATTATTGTAACTCACTGTTTTCTGCATAGAGAGGCATTAGTCGTGAAAGCGGGTAATGAAGATTTTGCTGAAGTTTTTAACCAAGTTGTGAAAATGGTGAACTATATGAAGTCTCGACCTTTAAAGTGCAGAATTTTTTAACAGTTATGTCGCGCAACGGCTGCAACTCATACCTCTTTGTTACTTCACACAGAAGTAAGGTGGTTGTCGCGGGATCGTGTATTGAACCGGTTTCTCGAACTTAAAGAGCAGCTAAAACTTTTCTTAAGGTTGAAAATCAAGACAAATTTCATGAGCTCTTACTAAGTGGTTCTTGGTGTTTTGAACTGTTGTATCTGGCAGATATTTTTCATAAGCTGAATGAGCTGAATGTTTCGATGCAGGGTCGACATGAAACAATAATTTCCTCAACCAATAAAATGAAAGGTTTTAAAAGAAAACTTAGTTCTTGGAAGACTGCAGTCCAAAAAGGAGATTGGTCGAACTTTACATCTCTTCTTAATGTGGCAGGAGATAAAGATCTGGGTAAACTGAAAGACCGCATTTGTGATCACTTATCAAGATTGCAAGATGCAATAGATGCGTACTTTCCAACTATTTCCACTACGAATCTCGACTGGGTTGTCTCACCATCTGATTTCGAAGATAGTGCAGAGGAAATAGATTTCACTGCTTGCGAACGAGATGAATTTATTGATCTTTGCGCTGATTGCACACTCAAAGGTAAGTTCACCAAGAGTTAGGCGTCGGTGGCTAGTTTTTGGCTTCAATGGAGAGAGGAGTACCCTAACCTAATGAAGAAAGCAATTAATGCACTTTTGCCCTTTTCAACATCCTATCTATGCGAGCAAGCCTTCTCTGCTATGGTGACAATAAACTGCAAAGCAAGAATTAGACTGAATAAACTTGAGGATGATTTGCGTGTTTCACTTTCAACTGTAAGACCCGACATCACATACCTGTGCTCTAAGCATTAATCACAAGTTTCACATTAATCATTAATTGAACAAAATTTATTGATATATTTTTACTCAGTGATTGTAGTAAAGTTTACTGTATTATGTTATGGTGTACGTTATTATTATATAATATTTCAATAAATTAACATATTAAGCTTAATTTTCTTTTAATTCAAGTAAGGGTGCCCCTGGTGTTTAATGTTATTCCCAAGGGAGCCGTGAACTTCAAAAGGTTGGGAGCAAGTTCTTGGCAGCTGTCTAAGTTGAAATGGGCTCTCTTTTCCGCTCTAAATGTTTTCAGCGACTCCGTTGACCAGATGATCGAGCATTTCAACTCTGTCATTATCTCCGCTGCCGAGCAGTTAATACCCTAACCGATTATCGGTCCCTTGGTGGACTGCCGAATGCCGCGATGCCATTCGTGTTCGTAAGAGGGCTCTTAGGGTATTTAGCCATGACCCTATGCTGGAGTATTTGATCAATTTTAAACAAGCACGAGCCCGGGCACGGCGTATTATTCGAGACAGCAAACGGACTTCCTGGGCTTCGTTTGTTGAAACATTCAGTCGCACACCTTCATCTGTTGTGTGGGAGAATCTCCGCCGAGTTGCCGGTAAGCAGACTAGTACTTCCATACCGAGGTTTCTCGTGGGAACTGACACCATCGTTGATCCGGTTGCTATTGCAGACGCCCTAGGGAGCACGTATCCAACTGTGTCCAGCTCCGCCAATTATCACCCAGCCTTTCGTGCCATCAAGGCGGACGTGGAGTCTAAGGGACTCTGTTTCCGTTCCTTGAATTCCGAGTGATTTAACTCGGATTTTAGCATGCGAAAGCTTGATGCCTGTTTAGTATCCTCTCGACACTCTGCTCCAGGACCCGATGGTCTCCATATCGCCATGCTACGAACCTCTCTTCTGACAGTAAGCAATATATCCTGAACCTGTACAACCTCGTTTGGTGCGAGGGTGTGTTTCCTACAGCTTGGCGCGAAGCCACCATTGTTCCCATCTTAAAACCGGGGAAGTAACGTACTATTCCTCCCAGTTACCGTCCTATCTCCCTCACCAGTGCGGTTTGTAAGGTGACGGAGCGTATGATCAATAGACGGTTACGATGGTTGCTCGAGTCCGAGAAACTTCTGTGCAACATACCGTGCGGCTTTCGCCGATACCGCTCCACGACTGACCACCTTTTCTCCCTCTCGACTCACATCCTGAATGGTTTTCTTCGGAGGTGTCAATTTGTGGCCATATTTTTCGATCTAGAGAAAGATTATGACACTTGCTGGAGGGCTGGCTTACTGCGTACCTTGCATATTTGGTGCTGCCTTGGCCGCCTTCCGGTGTTCCTCCGGGAGTTCATGAAATACAGGGTTTTTCGTGTGAGTGTGGGCTCTGTTTACTCTCGTGGTTTTAGTCAGGAGAACGGAGTTTCTCAAGGGTCGGTACTGAGCGTCACTCTCTTCGCTGTTGCTATCAATCCCATTGTCGAATGTGTTCCTGCTGGTATCTCCTCCTCCTCTTTATTTGTGGACTATTTTGCAATTTATTGCAGCTCTCGGCGTACGTGCCTTTTGGAGCGTCGCCTGCAGGCATGTCTTGACCCTCTACATACTTGGAGTGTTCAAATATCTTCCGTTTTTCTTCCTAGAAGACAGTTTGTGTCAACTTCTGGCGTCGGAAACCGTACAAACCACCTTCTCTACATCTTGGGACCGAACCGCTGCCCTTCGCCAAAACTGTGAAATTTCTTGGCTTGGTACTCGACAGGAAGCTTAGCTGGTCGTCCCATGTCTGTTCTCTGAAGGCTAGATGTGATCGTGCACTTAATATTTTACGTGTTTTATGTGGCACATCCTGGGGAGCAGATCGCAACGTGCTATTACAGCTTTACCGTTCGCTTGTTCGCTCTAAACTTGATTACGGGTGCATTGTATACTCTTCGGCTTGTCCTTCGGTTTTACGACGTTTAAACCCAGTTCACCATCGAGGGGTTCGTCTGGCGCTAGGTGCGTTTCCGACTAGCCCAGTTATTAGTTTGTCTGCGGAGGCTGCTGAACCTCCGCTGTCTCATAGGCGTGATCTGCTTCTTTGCAGCTATGCTATCCGCCTCTATCCAGATCACCCATCCTTCAAGTTATTCTTTGACGAGTCTCTTGCCCGTCAATATGCTGTCAGCGCGGTTGCCTTGCTTCCCGCAGGAGTTCGTTTTCGCCTGCTTCTTCGCTCTTGGATGTTTGCATACCGGCTGTGTTGACACCCAGTTTCACCTTGGGTTCGCATCCATGCCGAAATCAACGACTGCACCTTCAGTCTTCCTCTCAGCATTTTTAGAGCTGCACGCCAGCTTTCCCAACCATTGTTTTATTTTTACGGATTCTTCCACCGTGGTGTGGGACGTGCTTTCGTTTTTAATTCGCGGAGTTATAAATTCCATCTTTTGGGGCAATGTTCGATTTTTACCGCCGAACTTTTTAGTATTTATCAGGCTCTTCTTTTTATCCGGGGACAGTATTAAAGGCAGTTTTTTTTTTTTTTTTTTTTATTTTTAGCGATTCCCTCAGTGCACTACAGGGCCTGCGTGAGCTGTATCCATGCCATCCGTTGATACAACGTATACAGGATCACCTGCATTCGCTCGCTGACGCTGGCGTAGGTGTGAGCGGAAACAAACGAGCGGACACAGCTGCCAAGTCTTCAGTGTTATTGCCTAATGTTTTTAGCATCACCGTTCCTCCAGGTGATGTTCGTGTTTACGTGCGCCGGCCATTCTTTCGCGCTGGTTCGCGGAATGGTCCGGGGTGCGTGACAAAAAACTGAGAGCGGTCAAGTCCCGTCCTGTCCCCTGGCCTACTTCCTCGCGTGCATGTCACCGCGATGAGGTAGTTTTAGCGCGACTGCGTATCGGGCACTGCCGTTTTAGCCACCAGCATCTTTTACTTGGGGAACCGGCACCTCAATGTGCTTCGTGTAACGATCCATTGACGGTGTGTCACCTTTTATTGGAGTGGCACCTTTATACTGTGCTGCGTGCGTCCTTGTGTCTGATTACTGACATCCCCAGCCTTCTGGGCGACTATCCTGTATCTTGTCACGGACTTTTTAATTTTCTCCGCCGCAGCGGGATGTACAGTAGGGTTCAATTTTATCTCTGAGTTTTAGCTTTTACCGACTTATGTTTTTAGTGCCTCGTTTTTAATCTGGCTTTGGTTGCCTTTTTATGCTTTCCCTGGTTTTAGCCATTGTGTGATACTCCTGTGTGAGTGGTTTTTATGCCTTTTAATATTTAGCTCTGGCATTTACCCTAGGGCGCTAATGACCTTTGCAGTTGTGTGCCCTAAAACTATTTTACTTAACTTACCTCAACTCGATTGGCGGGCACGTTATCATCATACCATAATGATCTCTTACTTTTAGCTCCCTGCTACTAACTAAACACTCACATGTAATTTTGTTACATTCATTCTGCAGCAAAAGTGTTAATATATACATTTCCCTTATCAATCCATTAACAAATAAGTAAATAATGGCTTTATACACCTGACACGGCTGATCACACGTGAAGCCACAATAAATAATGGCTTTTTGTAATCACAATTAACTCCGGTGGTAGTGAAGTGTCTTGCCTTTGCGTTATCTATCAAAAGCTTTATCCACCAAATCAATTTGCAATGAGTAATGGATGATTACTTACTATCGTTTTACATGGTTGAATTTCTCTTTATTTGTGCGCCCAATATTCTATGTGCTTCTGGAACGAATAGTTGGGCAAATAATTCCTACTCCCTATTAAAACAGAGTTATAGGGTTATATTGTTACTATTTCACAAGTATGCATCGCATGTGTCCGCGGTAGAACAATGGTGGAGCTAACATTGATATTAGTGCCACTCGCTTTTCAAAAACCGCAATTCAGATGGAACAGGATAAAATGACGTCCTACATCCTAAGGAATGCAAATTGTGTGCAGGCATCACCTAAAGAAAGAAAGCTAAAGCACAACTATGAATTGATAAATATGTGCATTTTCTCTTGGAATTTCAGAAAAATATGTTCCCCAAACTAACGATATTACTTCTTTCAGACATCGAGTAATGGTCACTGCAAAAGCAGGATTTCTAACAGATTCATTGTATTATGTTTCAGATGCTATAAAGAAGTAGAAAAACTACGCTTGGCCGATCATCTCAGGAAGATAAGATTGGTTGCAGTCCGGAGCGATTGCATATCTGATCGCCGTTGATTTAAAGTCGGAATTTACTTTGACATCGCAGAGATATACATAAAAAAGGAATTAATAGGTTGATGTATGTGACGTTGCTCGACTGGGACATAGTGAGAGAAAGTTTCCCAGCATTCGAAATGTTCTGAAAGTGAGGATACAGTGAAAATATAGTTTCCTCAATATTGCAGTAATATGAGACACTTGAGATACTTAGTTTTTTGTCTTACAAACAAAATCAAGAGAAGTTTTTAAACAAAAATTACGATCTAAAAAGACGAAAAAGGTTAATGCAATTTCTTGACAGGCATTTACTTACAGTAACTATTGAAAATGAAGCAGAGGATAGCGAAAGGGTATAAAGGAATGATAAATTAACACAAGGGACATATTATAGAAAATTTGCGTTTTATTGAATAATTATTCACCACCTATCATTCTTTACAAAACAGAAGCTCCCATTTAAAACAATATCCGCATGTGATGAGCAAACAGCTTATAGGTAAATGTTTTATCATGGATTATTAAATAACATATGGACGTCGGGGATGTATATTTGCGCATGTTTAAAGTTCAAATTCTAATATATACTGTTCTGTTTAAAACCTATTGATAGGAACAGCCTAAGGTAACCATCGGAAAGTATTTAAGACCCTTGTTTAATAATAATAATAATAATAATAATAATAGTAATAATTAATAATAATAATAACAATAATTATAATAATAATAGTAATAGTAAAATTAATAATAATAGTAATAGTAAAATTAATAATAATAGTAATAATAATAATAACAATAATCATTATATTTATAATGAGGACGATGATTAATAATAATATAAATCATAATAATATAAATAATAAAAATAAAAATAATCATAGTAGTAATATAAACATAATATAAATAATGCTAACAATAATAGTAGTGATAAGGATGATAATGTTCTAAATGATGATGATAATGATAATAATAATAATAATAATAATAATAATATAATAATACCAATCGTAATCGTAATCGACACAGTCATAATAAGAGTAATAATAGTAATAATAACAATAAAAACAATAATAATAATAATAATAATAATAATAATAATAATGAGCTGTGGAACTTTGAATACATTTCGCGTGATTCGATTTGCGATTTTCAAAGTCCAAATTCAGGTCATTGCAGGGATAGCATTCGCAATTTTTCAAGTTATAGTAATCAAACACGAGGCAGTTGTTCTTTCCATTATTCATTCTTGATGTATGTGGGCCCACAAAAACAAATATTAACTTCTCTGTATTGCATGTTGAACCAACGCTCCAGGCGATCGTTTTATTTGTGATACAGCAGTACATGCCTGGTATGTACATCCATGGTGTAAAAGTGATATGTTGAATCTGGTTGTCTGGAGAATCTTGATAAGTTTTACAATTCAGAAACAGAAAGGTGTATCGATTACGGAATAGTTGCAAAATAGCATTCTCTTCTCCTTCATGTGCCAAAATACAGTTCCTGAGTTATTGTTTAGTATCTGCACTATACGCAAATCTGTTATTTTGTACAAGTTCTTTGTGATCATCCCAAATTTTACCTGCTCCCATATGAAGAAAAATTCCCCATAAGACGAAAATTAGATCTCTTTTTACGTCCTGCAAGTTTAATATTTTTGGTACACAAACCCTTCTTGTTTCTAGGTTGTCGCGGCTCAGAACTTCATCCAGAATTGCTTAAGCAATAAATAGATTCCAGGTATCTTTGAGGGCATACGTAGTTATGATCCTCGCTGGTACTGATACAAATTTCACTAAATTGTCTGCAGGTATTTTATTTTGTGCTTGGCGGGTTAGCTTTTACTCCATACAATTTTCAGCAAAATACCCGTTATCAGTTTCACCGCTTACCTGTCTAAAGGCATTATTAATCACACTAACTTCAGCATCATCATCATCCTTTTTTTCGCCACTATTTACTTCATCTAAGAGTTGCATACCATTGTCTGAGGAACCACTTCATCAATTTTATCCCAAGTAATATTTATATCTGAAAGAAACTCGCCGTGTTCAGCTGGCTATTGAGTAATAACAGATTTAAAATTTGAACTTCAAAATGCATGAAATCTTCCTTTGTACTCCATTTTAATTGTAGATTGCGACATTTAATCGAAGCGGAGAGTAACGTAAATATGTAACATTAATGCTCTTTTCTACTAAGCTACAAATAACATAGCTGCTGTTCATGTACTTATTTAGTGTTACAAATGACCACTAGCTTTCGTCCAAATCAGTACTGAACGTCGAAGATGTCACTACTGTATAGCAAACACCTACAACATGTCTGTACTATTCACAGACTCGTAAACATACACTGTAATATTTCAATAGTTCCCATAACACAGAAGTGCGCTCTCTGATAGTTGAGTAAAAAACTGCAAGTTTTATAAATGCGTTTTCTACTTTCACAACAAGGCGTAGGGTGCCAAAAGTGTGTCCACTTAATTCCAACACAATTAAATTTATGATTATACCCAATTTAATGACATTTCAACATAAACGATAGGGTCCATCGATACCGAGTTATGTGTCTGATATAAAGAAGAAAACATAAGTGACATTCAACATTATCGACGGATTTTTAATAGTACCTTAAATGCGTTAATGAATGTTGAAGGAGAGCATACCTGCCGAAATAGGGCTCTATGGAACCAACAAGTTTTTCTGTCGCATATAATATATAAAGTCGTATCTGGACCAATTAGATCAAGGGTATGTATAGAAGAGATACACATGATCAGAAAGATACCAGCCATTCTTAATTCTTGATCAGGATTGACAGGTTCGGGTCGCAAAGAGCCTTTTGAATGAAATGAGCACTTAATATTAAATCGATATGGAAAAGGAAAAGACCATATCAGGAAAAAACGCTTTACAACGTTCCTTCAAAAGCTAAATACTATGTTGATTCACTTAGTTCTTCTACAGATATTCGACTGCATCAATTTTCTTAAAAAAAAAAAAAAAAAAAAAAAAAAAAAAAAAAAAAAAAAAACCGCACTCCGATTCAAATCGGGATCTGGTCGAAAATTAAGGTTAACGGGAATGCAGAAAGCAAAGCAGCGAAAAAAAAATTCGTTATGTACTTTATTAGAAAGTAGAAACATGTGTTACAATCGAACTTAAATAGGATACTAGTTGCAATGACTCGATAGTGTTGCACCATTATACAAGCCTCTTGAAACTATGTCAGATTGACGGAGCACAGTGGAAAAATACCTAAACCTTAACAGGTTTGACTGATTGCAGTATGACTTGATCACCTCACGCTTTAATAAGAGCATTTGGTATGGTTGCAATAATCAATAAGCCAGCTGAAAAATACCTTCCCAAATCAAAGCAGATGATAGTCAAACCTTCACTGTCCCAGCCAGTTGATCGAAAGACGGACATATTTTGAATACGGACATGAAAATCACATATAAATCAACATCAGAGCAATAATAACCTACATACTGGCTTGAAACACAATTTCACTTTATTTCGGTACGGATAGCCAGAGCAAACGGCTTAAACAATCTTTAGCCAGACATTCAAATCCTATAAGAAACACCAGGATTTCAAATCCGGAGAGTCATAGTAATGCTCTTCAACCAGTAGTAGGATCACTTCTGAAAATACTAGGTTTTCAGAACAGGAATACTACTAGGTTAGCTAAATGGAAGACGAGCTCACCCTACCTACAAGAAACAAGTTCGAGAGAAGGAAGATATGAATGAAATAAATACATTATACGGTGTACAGCATAAGAATAGAAGGTGCATGCTAACAAGCGAGCGCATTGGTTTTATAAATAAATAAATTCGTGTAGGGCAAGAAACACATGATGCTACACCACGTCTTAAGGAGCTCATCTTCAAGAAAATCCCTGAAATGCAGGCATATACAAATAAAGAGCTGTGTAGGAATAATAGCATTTTGAAAAGAACACAAGAAGTATGCCTCTTAAGAAAGGCTAAAATCCAGCTAAGCCCACAACCATAAAACAATATATGTTCTGCAGGGAATAACTACAAAGGCTTAGCATTGGAATGGAAGTAGCACTGCTAAGAAAAGAAATAAGATTTCATCTTCTCGAATGGGCTTATTACCTTTATTAATCGACTGAGACTACTCATCACGTCTAGAGGCTCTGAAAATAGCTAAACTCACCAAAGAAATGTATAAGGCTATGCAATAATTGGCGCCTTGTAGAGTTAGAGAATAATGCTAGCAAAGAAAAATATAACAGGAGTTTTAGGCCCCTTACAGAAGAAATATTTTAGGGCGACACATAATAAAAGAAGTGTCAATCTTCTATGCAGATCGGCTTCGTTTAAAAGATAACCCTTGCTAAATTTAAAGTTGCAGCTGTAGAAGCTTTAATATGACGATAGGGAGTTTTAGGGCGGTCAACTGCTAGGTTATCAGCGCCGTTAAAATAACTAAAAGCGGCAGAATTCCAGGGTTAAACTCATGAAACACGACTCGAAGATAAAATATTAGGTAAATTTACAAATAAATCGGAGATTAAAAGCAATGTAGTTTAAAGGAGCGAAAAAACTGATTCCATGATTGCTCTTTGCTATCCTTAATAACTTGTTTAGATTTGGCACGCATCTGCTTATATTGAATAAGGTTATCCATCGCAGGCCGACGTTGGAAAATACGAAGAGCAGGTGTGCATCCCGACATACATCTGTCCACCAGGAAACAGGAAATCAACGAGGATGGCCAGCCTGATCGCAGGATAGACTGCTCAGCATTGGAAAGAATTTGGCTGTCAAGTGTTCTATTTAGAAATCCACCGGATCTTGCTCGCTACGGTCAAAAACCACCCAACGGGAAAAAAAGGTTTCAGTAAGTCTTATCTAAGCGCCTTCGAAGTAAACGTGTAGAACATAAATTGGATGCTAAGAGCCCTATAAGAACTGGAAAGTGTTCACTAGAATATAAATCAGAGATGACATTCTATTGCAAGGAAACTGCTAACTATGGAGAATTAACAGCTATGTGTAGGTAGGCTAAACTGTGGACGGCGGCAGAAATAAATGTAAGCTCTCCAGTGTTCAGGAGAGAGATGTGATTAACTGTCCAAGAAGTCGGCAATTTGATGACCTCTCGCACAAGCCCGAGGTGAGCGCCATAATGGGTGGTGGGCATTCTCATCACCGACGAACAGAAATTTTTGTGGTAACTGGGAAACTAGGTCGTCTAAATCAATGTGTGAGAGATCAGCAGATGGAAGCAGATAGATACCACAAATAGTGAATTTGATAATTAGAAGCAAAATTCTCAGAGCAACTGCCTGGAGGCCAGACTGTAAGGGCACGGATTCAGCATAAAGGTCATCTCTAACTTGCATCAAAGTTCCCCCATGGGCAGGAACAACCTCCTCCGATGATAACTCACACCTAACAGCAGAGTAGTGCCTGAATGAGAGGTAATGAGGACGGAGCTTGGTCTCTTGTAAGCAGACGACCCAAGGTTGATTCTGGGTAAACAACAGTTCAAGCTCAGGTTGATGAGGACTAATTCCGTGTTTGTTCCACTGTATGATACCGCTTTTCAATATTATGGGATAAGTTTTAAATCGAAAGACGCTTCTGCAGATTGGGTTGTGTTGATCTTTTCAATTTGTCCTTTTTAGGTGTTGGGCCAGTACTGTTTTCAGGAACACGATCCAGCCGTTTCCACACAGTACTTTTGGCACTGGGGAAAGAATTCTCCTGGTCCAACTCCTTCATGGGGGAGCACCCCTTTCCAATAGATAATTTCGATTCGAGATTTAGAGGCCCCAATGCCGTAGATGGGTGTCAGAAGATTCCTCCGAAGAGGATAGACGTGGAGACTTGCATCGACTTTTCCGTCCCTTGGAAGGTTTGGGAGGAGACTTTACATTGTCTTTAAGGAAGTCGGTCCTGAAATAACTGCTGTTAAATGATAAGCTGGTGCAGAACTTGCGACGAGTAAGCCGGTGTTGCTGCCCGAGGTCCATGGGTGATGTTTTTTCTGGAACAGTCCTTACAATGGCGGAATTGAAAGATAAGAATTCCGATGTAGACGTAGATGTTGACGACTTTGGGTGTGGTCTGGCTATTATAGCCCCGTTAATATCACCGGTCAGAGTGGCGGTTTCCGAGCTCGGTTCCGGTTTAGCTGAACAGAGATATAGGTACCAGAGCACGGGACAGAGAGTTAGCGTATACACTGGAGCTTCCGGGCTTCCGAGAAGGACACCTTCTCTTTCACCCGTATCTTGTGGATGGCTCTCTCCTCATCAAAATAGGGACAACCGCATGAGCTACATGGGTGTACGCAGCCGTAGTTCACAAACGATGCAGGGGATGCACAAGCTCCATCGTGCGTGGCGTCCCCACAGATTGCACGAGACTAGCCACACAGAATTCACTTGTGTGTCCAAAGCGATGACATTTGTAGCATCTGAGTGGGTGTCGAATTTACGGCGTAACCTCGGTGGCTTCGCACCCTGCCCCAATTCTTTGCGGGAGATCTATCTGATCAAACGTAAGGAACAGGGTACGGATAGGCACAAATTCACCATTCACTTTTCTTTGGACCCTGTTAACAGATGTTATACCTTGTTTCGCCAGATTTTCCTGAATCTCCTCAGTGGACAATACGTCAAGTGCACGGGTGCTGACAACACCGTGAGAGGAGTTCAAGGTTTTATGCGTTACGAACTTAATCGAGTAACTGCCTATCCGGGTGCCTCTTAGTAGTTTGGCTGCCTGCCTCCACAAGGTGTGTACCGTTTTGCGCTTTAACACAAGGTTGAACTGTACCAGCGATTTTATTTGAGCCCTCTTGGATGGCGAAAGGTCTAAGCGTCATGAAATTTCTTCCTTTGTCTATTCTATAACTATGTAGTGAGGTCCACTGGACTCAACTATTTCTTTTCCTTCTACAGTCAGAGTTTATTAGTTTTTGCCCATAAACAAGGATTCTAATTCATCCGCCGGTTCTCCCCACACAACCTGAAGTTCGATATAGTACCTAGTCTTGGTCAATTGACTAGCGGTGGGTGATCCCTAGCCTCCCGTTTATGCGGAGCAGCAAGCAAAGTGGTGTATTAGGCTGCGCACGATCCTTATTTATGATCAGAAGCCCAGGCTCAGATGCGCAATCCTGAACCTAGCGAATGACTACTTCACCACCTAGAGGTTGCCAAACGAGATAGTCAAGATTGGCCCGGGACCCAGAGTTTGCTAAAACAATACCAACTGAAGTAAGCCCCTGGGGAGCTTTAATATGAACATTAAAATATCATACATCGAACATTTTTAGCACAAATATTATTCAAATGCCTGGATGTTCTGCCACTAAATTATAATTTGAAATACAATGATATCATTCATCCACCCATTTCAGGACTAATGATGATAATCATGAAGAAGGATATTGAGATTTTTGAGCACTCAACTCCTTGGTTATCAGCGCCCTTAAAAGATCTAAAACGTCAAAAGTCCAGAGTTAAAATTACAATAAAATGCATCAGAGTATAAATAATAGCTAAAATAAGATATAAAATGCTGATTAAAGGTATCCATTCCTAGAAGCTCCGTTAAAACGATAAAAACCAGTAAGGACAAGGGTTCATAAAAAAAAGCTAAAATATGCTGACAAAAATTCATATTAGGCTAAAATAGTACTACCACCATAAAACATACTACATCCTGAATGTGATGAAGATTACTTCCACGCAACTGCATGAATATAAAGCAACGGATAAGACAAACACTGACTGAAGTAAAAAGATAAAATCAATTACAACAAGAAGTAAAACAGTTAAATTTAGAGATAAAACATAAAACACCCCTGTATAGCATGAAATCGGAGTGGGATAAATCTGAAAACCCAGAACCACAACGGAGCGAAAAGGCAGAAGAGAGTTTAAAGGAAATGCGACCCTGCAGAAGTCGCAGAGTTATATGAATTGAAAGTTAAATTGCCCTAGCCATCACTCAATTTTCTCCCGGCCACATAAAGACAAAGTAAACCCGGAATGTAAAAGGCATTTCGGATAAACAGTTGAAAACCTTATCAACCGCTCCGGTATCGTCGGCCAAGACGGCTGCATGACAGTCCGGCAGCTGCAGATTTGATCGTAATGGTGCTAGAGCAGCACACTTGCAACACATGCCCGGCCGAAAACGTCAGGGTACAGATGCACAGATGGCCCTCCTAAGCAAGTAGCTCTCTGTGGCGACACAGTGGCCATAATGTAGGGCTGCCAAGATGACATCTTCCCGGCAATATAGACGTGAGAAGATTACGCAGTTTATTTGATACTCTTTCACTACTCGTACTTTTGTTTCCGCGGAGAGTGAATCACTCAAGATGCCAGCCGGAAACACTGATTTCCGCACATCGAGTATACAGGCTTCATATGTTGCACAAAGGAGAGTTTCAAGGGGTTATCTGGTTGCCGTCTTTGCCGCCAAAACTGCCAGTTTGTTTCCCGGCAAGCCTACGTGACCAGGGAGATATGCACACTCCACATTAATGCGCAAAGGTGTAAAGCGTGGAGGGCATCCTGGATGCGCTGCACGAGAGGATCGTAACTGTACAGCTCCCGAGTGCTCTGAAGTGCACTAAGGGAATCACTCCGAATAAGGGTAATTTTGTGTCTGCCACGGCGAACATAGAGAATGGCTCGGTATATGGCATACAGCTGTGCGGTATAAACTGAGATACTGTTATGAAAACCGAAAAAGAATCGCGTGGTTCCATAGACACAAACTGAGCCAACCCCGTCGGTGCACATACTCCCATCTATGCATGTAAACTTATTGTCATTTTGAAGTGATAAAATTGAAGAAAAAAAAAAAAACTACGGATACTAGACACCGGCATTGTAGACTTCTCATAGGTAGTCATCCCGAAATCTCTGTGTGCGTTAGCACGTAACCAAGGGAGGTACACTCTCCCCCTTGGAAAACAGCCTAAGCATGTCCATATCGTGCTGCTGAAGAAGGTGCTGGACCTGGGACTCTGAGAGTGGTGGCAATACCGTTCGTCCAGCCGGAAGAAACAAACGCGTAGAACGTTTGGATGTCCTGGCACACACTTAAGCCCACCGCCATAATTAGCAAGCGGGACATCAGGCAGAGGGTGTTCTCCCGATTCGACGTAGAGGCTAGCAACTGGGCTGGTTGGGAAAGCTCCAACCGCTACACGGATGCCCCGATTATAAACTGTGTCTAATTTCTGAGTACGGATGGTCGCACTGAAAAATAAATATTGCAGCCATTGTCCAACTTCGAGAGAATCATTGCATAATAAGGGCGAAGCAGCACTGTCCGATTTGGTCCTCAATATTTTCCACTTAGTATCCGTAAAATATTCAGAGAATGGTCGCATAGCGCATTCAGCTGTGCTAGTTGTGGTGACCAGTAAAGCTTCCGATCGAAAATCACCCCAAGGAATCTGCCTCATCTGCGAAAAGAAATACATCTGGTCCGAGTTGAAAAGACGGCGTATAGCGCCACCCACGGCGTCAGAAATTAACGCAAATAGAAGTTAACGTATCTTCTCAGCTGAGAAACGACAACCATGTTTTGAGCTCCAATCATAGAGATCGCCCAAACCCCGCTGTAGACGGCGTTCCAAAATGATGTACGCTGAGAAGTACAGAGGAAGGCAAAGTCATACACGAATAAACAGGACAAGACACCTGGGGGAACACATTGTGAAATGGAATTAATCGTTATTAGAAAATGCATCAGCTTAGCACGAGCCCTGCCGCATTCTGTTCTGTTGAACAAAATGGTGAGAAAACACCGAGCCAACACACACTCGGAAAACATGGCCCCGCATGAGGTCCTGAATGACCAACGCTAGGCGTCCACGTATATTCCAGTTGTGGAGGGAACGTAATATCCCGCTGACCAACACGTATCATAAGCTTTCGCGAGGTAAAAAAAAATATTCTAACTGTTTGACAGTTTTTTTAGAAAGCCCTTCATAATCTGCATCGATAGAAATACAAGGTGATCAGCCGTTGATCGATGTCTTCGAAAACTGCACTGGGCATTAGTCAATATATTGTTGGATTCCAGCCACATCAGAAACCCTCTATTGATCATGCGCTCCAGCACCTTGCAAATCCAACTGGGGAGGGAAATAGGACGATAGCTGGAAAGAAGATGACGGTCCTTTGCAGGTTTCAGAATAGGTATAACAGTGGGCCACACTATTTTTCAGGAAAAGTGGCGCCAACCCAGACCCTATTATAGACTTCGAGTAGGAGAGCCTAACCATCAGGAGGATGTGGTTGTAACATTTGGACGTGGATGCCTTCTGGACCAGGCGCAGAGTTTCGTGAAGATATAGGTGCATGGTCTAACTCCACCATGGTGAAAAGGCGGTTGTAATGCTCAAGGTTTCCGGAACAAAAGGAGTAACCCTGAGATTCTGCCTGGTCCTTGACTCTAAGACAATAAGCGTCTGAGATAGACACCTGAGCGTATGCAGAGCCTAAAGTGTTATCACGTCAAATGTATGAACAACAACACCGGCAGATGTTTTGAGACCAGCGATTGACACATGGGTCGATTTGCCGACCACACGTCTCAACTAATCCCATCCAACAGAGAAAGGGGCATGTCTAATAAAGGAAAACAAAAGCTTGCTCCAACACGCATTTTTGCTATCCTTAATAACCTGGCGAGATTTCGCACGCATTCACTTATAAAGTATAAGGTTACCCAATGTAGGGCTGCGCTAGCTAAAAACAGCCAAGCAAGAATACAGCTCCCAGTATGCTCGATCTAAGCGCCAGCTTGGTAAACGGATGGAACATGCAGGAAGTGTCAAGAGACTAATAAGTCATGGGAAGTAGTCACTTGAAGGAAATCAGAGATGATATTCCAACTTAAGGAAAATGTTAACTCGGGTGAACAAACTGCTGTATCAAGGTATGATGGAGTTTGAAAGCTGCCAGAAAGAAAGTTGGGCTATCCGGTGTTCCAGAGAGCTAAATTAGTACTGTCCAAGTAGTCTGTTATTAGCTTGCATCTCGTACATGCCCGTGGTGAAACCCAAAGTGAGTGATGGGCATTCACATCGCCTACAAATAGAAATACTGTAGGTAACTGCGCAACTATGTCTTCTAAGTTAGTGTGCCCAGGTCAGCAGATGGAGTCTAATAAATACTACAAATGGTGGAAGGAAGCTTAATCCGGACAACGACGGACTCGATGCCAGATTGTAAGGATACGGATTTGGCGAATATATCTCGAGATATATGGTGCCCCCATGTGCCGGGACACCCTCCTCCGGTGATACGTTGCAGCGTGCGGCGGCGTACTGTCTGATTGAAACGGCGCCTTGGGGACGAACATACGATAAAAGGTTGATTCTGGTGCAGCAACAATTCAAGCTCTGGTCGATGTGAACTAACTCGGCCTATGTTCCACTGTAGGATAGTCATAATCTATAGGATGGGATAAGTCTAAATTGAAAGACGTGTCTGCTTTATAGGCCTTGATGGTCGGTTTAACTTATTCTCTTTGGGTGTTGGACTAACATTGTGTTCAGCAGCATGATCATGTCGCTTACGCACTGTGAGTCTTAAAGTGTCCGCAGAATGCTCCTGATCCATCTCCTCCACGGAAGAAGACCCCTTTCTAATAGAAAATTTCGGTTCGAGAACCTGGCGAAGACGGTTGCCGCCGACATGTACTTCTCCCAGAAGATTCCTCAGAAGAGGATCTCCGTGAAGAATGGCGTGGGGTTTACTTTCCCTTAGATATTTTGGGAACGGGCTAGATACTATCCTTCAGTAGGTCTTGTCTAACTTAGCTCGTCTTGAATTGTTTCGCATTTACAGAAAACTGTACAAGTTTACCAGTCTTAGTTCCCGAGGTCGAAGGTTTAGATACGGATGCTTTTTCTCTATATCCTTGCAGATTTGGCAGATGTTGATGCCCACTTTGTAGATGCAGAGGAAAGCTTCGCTAATGCTCTAGCTACTAGGACGTTTTACGCAGTGCTTGCCCCATTCATATCGCCGCTTTTTATTGCGATTTCCCGACACGGTACCAATTTAGCAGCTACACGGCTATAGGTGCCAGACTTCGGGACACAGGACTGGCGGAGTCACAAGAGCTTCTGGGCTGGGCTTTGGAGGACACTTCTCTTTCACCCCTATCTCCTGGATCGCCTTCTCCTCTGCAAAACGGGGGCATTCCCGGGAACTTGATTGAATGTTCGCCGTCGCAATTCACGCACGATAGAGGTGAAGTACACAAACCATCGTGGGGGAGGTAACCACAGTTGGCGCAGGTAGAGGTGCCTTGAAAAAAAGCACGCGTGTAGCCAGAACGCTGAATCTTATAGCGCCGGAGCAGGTTTAGTATGCAAGGCCTAACCTCGATGATTTCATACTCTGCCTTAATCTTTTTAAGAAGATCTATCAGATCAAAAGTAAAGAACAGGGCACGAAAAGGCATGAATTCTCCATTTACTTTATGCTGGACCCGATAGACAAATGTGACGCCTTGGTCCTACATAATCTTTTGGATCTCTTCAGTGCTTAAACCATGAAGACCGCGGGTGGTTATCACACCGCATGAGGGGTATAGCGTCTTATGTACTTCGATCTTCATGGGGTAGCTTGCTAACACTTTTGGCCTTTAGTAGCTTGGCAGCCTGGGATGCAGATATTGCGTCGATTTGTAATGTACTGTTACGGGCTCTAATACACGAATTAACAGGACCAGCTATAGCATACAGACCCTTTCAATTGCAAAAGGGCTAACCATAGAGAATGTCCTCCGTTTCTCCG
Organism: Hymenopus coronatus; assembly: GCA_030762935.1. Lineage (NCBI taxonomy): Eukaryota > Metazoa > Arthropoda > Insecta > Mantodea > Hymenopodidae > Hymenopus > Hymenopus coronatus. The sequence continues at coordinate 191,814,303 of CM060900.1, read as the reverse complement.
TCCTATAAACAACCAAGGGGCGAGATCCTCAAGACTCGACTAATTCTTTTCCAATATCCCAATTATGGTTAAAGGGTTTTTTATTTGATGCCACAATGTCATAGAATAAGTTTCCTTCCCCTGTGCTCCCCGCACACCACGGAGCCTTACAAGAGGTCACCTCACTAGAGTGAAAGGCCTAAACAGTAGATATAGGGTGTGGTGCGTCGTCCCACTCAGCCTAGAATTCGGTATAATACCTAGTCCTAGCGGATAGACTAGTGGTGGGTTAGACCCTAGCATCCCATTTAGGCGAAGCAGAAACCAAAATGGTGCATTAGGTTGCGCACCCTCCCCAGTTACTGGGAAAAACAAAACTAATGCAGTAAATGTAGCAAGCAATCTTCTTCAGAATATGTGCAACTGTAATGAACCCCAAAGTTTCAGAGGGAATGCAAGGACATGTAGAAATAGTGATTAGTAGAACGTACGAAAGGATAAAGACAAATATGAAAATGGTTTCCAACCCTACTGGAGCGTCCAAATCTTCAAATTTGCTGGCGTAAAGCGCACCTATTCTATTACATCTAAAACACATATGTGAATACACACATACATATATGCATACTTGCGTACATACGTACATACCTGCACAGATACGTACCTACATGCACACATATATTATATACATACATGCAGGCAGGCATACATACACACATACATACATACATGCATTCATACATACATACATGCATTCATACATACATACATGCATTCATACATACATACATGCATTCATACATACATACATACATACATACATGCATTCATACATACATACATACATATATACATACATACATACATATGAACACATCACACACGTAGGAACGTAATGCAAATATTCATCATTCTCAAGAACATAGATAAAGAGAGGATAAAATCTGCCTTCTATGGACATGAACTATATTCTGCCCCATTTACTATTTATCTAAAGTGGTAAGACGGCAAGGAAAGATGATTCTTGTGAAATGGCTAATTCCCTAAACATGAATGTATTGACAGGAATGATTTATCGTAGGAGAGGATAAAAGTGAAATAAATAGGCCTCTTAACTTCTTATGCTTTATTTACATCATCACTACCTCACCATAGTACATTAAATTATTTTATTGCGTTTACCATAATCTTCTTCTTTATACACCAAAACAATAACTATTTTTACACATGATTTCTTCTCGAGACGTCAACCAGATAAGCGTTGCATTAATTTCCAAGCTTTCAAAGACGTACTGTCTCACCATCAGGGAACTGGAGAGAAGTTGCTGTGGCGGCGGTATTTATACAAGGAGGGAAGACTAACACTGAAGGTCCGTCTGGCGCGTTGTCATTGGTGGGCACTGACCATTGGGGGTTGAGGAGGATTGAGCAAGCGGTTAGGAATTATAGGTAGCTATGCTTTGCTTTTTGAAGACTTTCGTCTTTGTTAAAATTAGTTTTGTTTGCTTCTATGTATATATCTTCTTTTATCAGACTGTAGTAATATCCGGTAGACTTATCTATCATTTTGGTGGATGAAAAGTTGATCTTATGGCTAGTACAGTATGTTGTGCCATCGCGGATTTTTCTGGTTAGCCCAACCTGATGCAGTATTGGTGTTCTTCGATGCGCTCTTCCACAGCCTTCTCCGTCTGGCCGATGTAAATGTTTCCACATTTGCTCGGGATTTTGTAAATATCGTCAGCGGGGAGGCCCAGATTGTATTTGACCGTACCTAGATATTCTTTGATGTTGGCAGCTGGCTTAAAAACTGTTCTGACGCTGCATTTAAACACTGTTGTGGCTATTTTGTGGGACACTGCACCCACGAACGAAATAATTACTGTAGGTAAGCTTTCTTTTTTCTCTACATGGGTGTTTGGTTTGTGGTGGAGTTTACTGAAAGCGGTTTTGATACATGGGATATCATACTGGTTCTGTCTAAAGACTTCGTGTATGTGCTGGATTTGTTCTGGAAGGTTATATTTATCACAGACTGTAGTCGCTCGGTGTATAAGTGTAGAAAATACGGTTTGTTTCTGTGTGGGGCGGTGGCAGCTTGTATTATTGAGGCACCGGTCGGTGTGCGTGCATTTTCTGTACAATTTGGTCCCTAGATGTCCATTTTGTTTTTGTAGATGAGTAAGACAAGAAATGGTAAACTCGTTCTGCTCTATCTCCATTGTGAACTTTATGTTGGGATGAATACTGTATAAGTAGTTCAGGAAGGGAGTCAAAGTGTCTATTCCATGGGACTAAACTACAAATGCGTCATCTATATAGCCGAAGAGCTTAACAGGTGCCAGAGGCGGATTTTTTAAGCGTCAGGAATTCAAACTTTGCATATATAAGCTATGGCTGGTGACAGGGGAGATCCCCTGGCAACCCCATTTGTTTGTTCATAGTAACGGCTGTTGAAAAGAAAATAGGTTGAGGGTAGTGTGTGATGAAACAGCTGATGATGTTCTCGTCAATTTATGACCTACTTGATTCTCAGGTTTCCTTGAGGGGAACTCTGGTGAAAAGCGACTACACATCGAAACCGACTAAAATATCTGATGAACTAACGTTGATTTATTGTAGAACTTTTGATAATTCGGATGAGTTTTTGACACGATAAGTGCAGGTACCTATCTCAGTCAAATGTTCGGCCAGCATTTAAATTAATGAAGCAATGGGTTATACGATGGGTCTGAGGGGTGCTCTTTGTTTGTGTAATGTGGGTAATTCGTAGACCCTTGGTGGAATGCAGATGTGAGGTGTGACTACCATTACTGTTTCGGGTGGCAGGCCGCTAGACTTCAGCAGAAACATTTTTTTCCTTTCTATTTTTCGTAGGGATCATCTCAACAATTTGCCTACTTTTTCTATGTAGTGTGTTCTAAACAACCTAACACTGCATTCCGCTTATCTGCAGGAAGCACTAAGAGGTCTTCGTTGCTTTGGAGATATTTCAGAACTTGACGTTCTGCTCTGGTGAGGTCATTATTGGGGAGATTGTTATTTCTCAAAGAACTGCAAATCTCTTGTCTAGATTCTTCAGCAGCTTCTTGTGGAATACTTAAAACGGCGCGTTGTACAACACTGATAATGTCTTTGTGTGGTATGACTTTAGGAGTCGGAGCAAAGATGAGTCCCTTTGAAAGGACAGAGACCATGTCCTTGCTTAATTCAGTACCGTAAAGTTTAATCACAAGTTTGTTTAAGTGAAGCGGAGCAACTGTATCCACAGAAGGTGGAGAAATTTTCGTAAACCCTCCTACTTGTGTTTCTGAAACCTTGCGAGTGTGTATATCATCCTGTGCTGCTATTGAATTATAAAGCCATTGCCAATCTCAAGGATTGAATTTTGGAGCCAGTTCCAAGTGCAGAGAAAGTAAGAATTGACTCACCTTACTGAGTTCGCGTCTAGAAAAATGGATTATTTTCATTACCACTGACACACTGGTGCGTCTGTAGTTCCTCATAACTTCTAGCAAATCCACTGAGTATCTTAATCGCCAGGAATTCGGTACGGCTTCTGTGTTACTGCAACTCATATAGAATGTGAAGTAACACAACGTGCCTTACCCTCTTCTTTTGCAAACGTTCGAATAAGCACAATCTGCGATATAAAACCTCCCATCAGAGGCGTATAATTAATGACTTGATATATTCCAGGCGCTTGATGTATATGATTCCTTCTCGGGACGTCAGCAACGTAAGTGTTGAATTAATTTCAAAGCTAACATGGACGTACTCTGTCGCCATTAACAGCGAACTGGAAACAAGTTGCTCTGGCGGTGGCATTTATACCTAGAGGTGAAGGCTGAAGGACCACTTCGTGCGCTATCATTGGTCGGCACTGGCCAAGGAGAGTTGAGGAGGATTGGGCAGACAGTTATGAATTACAGAGATCCATGTTTTCCTTATTTGCAGGCCTTCGTTTTTGTAAAAAATGTTTTTGTTTGCTTTTATGTATATTGCTTCTTTTATCAGTCTGTCATATTATCCGGTAGATTTTTCTATTATGTTGTTGAATGAAAAATTGATTTTATGTCTACTGCCACCGCAGATTTTTCTGGGTAGCCCAACCTGACGCAGCTTTGGTGCTCTTTGGGCACTCTTTCACAGTCCTCCGCGTCTCCTCGATGTAAATTCTACAGGAAATCCAAATTAGTTCATTAAATGTTTTAGTGAACTTCGATGTAAAGTCGCTTTTCAGCAGAATACCCTACAAGGAAAACTTAGTCATTTAGGTCACATTTTGACGATAACATCATCAGCTTAATTCATCACACTCTAACCCCAACTTACTTTCTTTTCCACAACCGTTGCTATGAACAAACATGGGGTCTGCCCTGTCAACTGCCATAGCCAACATTAATATGCAAGAGTTTGACCTCCTGGCGCTTAAAAAATGCATCTCTTGCACCTGCACAGTTCTTTTGATGTGTAGATTACAAATTTGTAGTTTGACCGCATGGAAAAGGCACTTTGGCTGTCTTCCTGAACTACTTAAACAGTATCCATCGCAACATAAACTTCACAAGGTAGATAGAGAAGAACAACTGTGTTTCTCGACTTATTCACCTACAAAAAGATGATTGCCAACTACGGCAAAAAGTGTGCAGAAAACCCAGGCACGACTTGTACCTCAACAATACAAGTGGCCACTACTCCGCAAAAAAACAAATAGTACTTTCTTCACTTATAAATCGAGAGACAACAGTCTGTGATAGCTGATAAACATAACCTTCCAGAAGAAATCAAGCACCTACCCAATGGCTTAAGACATGATGATGATGATAATGATGATGATGATGCTGGTAGGTGTGTAAGGGCGTTAAACTGCAGAGGTCATTAACGCACTCATTAAACAAAGTAAAATAAAAACACCAAAAGTAAAATAACCATATAAAACAATTTTCACTTAAAAAACGGAGAATAAAACAACTGGTGGATAAAAGACACAAATAAGTTTAAAATATATAAAAACGGAGCGAAAAGAATGCGAAATAACTAATACGTGGTCGACGGGTTTAAATTAATGCTCGAAAAACAGATAAAAATTATGAAAACCCATGAACTTCTGTTCTATTAAAACCAATAATTATAAAGTAAAAACTAGGAAACTAAATCCTTATTGGAAACGTCAAATTAGATAAAAGGGTAAAACCTCAGTTGACCGCTCTGTGGTCGTCGGCAAGAACCTGCAAGAGGTAGGCCGGTAGGTGGAAAGTTGAACGAAGAGCAGCTAGAGCAGCACACACTAGCAGCGCGTGTCGTAACAACAATACTGCCGCACAGAGCAGACAGATAGGGACAGGATCCCTCTTAAAACATAACTATGCGTAAAAGTACATTGAACGATAAGCAAGCGACCACATTAAACTCTTCCCTACGGGATTTACGAGAGGGAAGATTCTTCACTTCCTTCAGCTTGTTCCTGGAGAGAGGCGTTCACTGATAATGCCAGCCGGGATGAACCACTCAAAGGACAGTAAGCCAGAAGACAGAAGCGGTTTTAAAAGGCAGTACAGTACAGTGTTGCGTAGTCGCCGTCATAGCTGCCAAATGCGCCAGTTCATTACGCTGCAAGCCGACGTGACTAGCATTCCATGCACACTCCACATGAAAACCGGAGATGCGCTGCACGATAGGATGGTGGCTGTAAAACTCACGAACGCTCTGAAGGGCACTAAGAGATTCCCTTTAAATAAGGCAGTTACCCACATTGCTGCGGCTAACATACAGAACGGCTTGGAAGATGGCCTACAGCTCTGCAGTATAAATCAATGTGTTAATATGCAAATGTAAAGTATGTGTTTCGGTACCAGCAAAAAAAGAAACATCCAACGCCGTCGCTGCTCTTACTGCCATCGGTGAAAATAAAAGATCGGTCACTTTAAGGGGATGCAACTTCTAAAAATTAAGTACGGGTACTAGACACATGCAGGGCAGATTTCCCGTAAGCTGTCATACCGAGATCAATGTGGAAGGCAGCAAATAATCAAGATGGGTACACTCTTTTCCCCTTTCGAAACATGCCAGGCACTACAACATTGTGCTTCCGAAGAAGCTCATGTGAATGGAAAACTGCAGGCCATGAACTAAGTAATGCGAACATGCGATATCATTCGTCCAGCCCGGTACAGAAGAAAGAGGTAAACGTGGGATGTAAAGGCATGCCCTTAAGGGCACAGCCACAGTTTCCTAATAGGGCATCACGCCGACACCTCAAAGGGGGTTATACTAACTCGGCGTAGCGGTTATCTGGGTTGGTTGGAAAAGCCTCAACTGCCAGACGAATACCCTGTTGATGCAGAGTGTCTGAGCGTCTCAGCACAGATGGTCGTGCTGAGGATAAACAAAGCATTCCATAGTCTAACTTGGATCGGATCAAGGCACGATAAAGGCGCTGCTATACTGTCTAATCTGTCCGTCAAGTTTTGCCACTTAGTATCCCTAAAACATTTAGAAAACTGTCAAACCACGCCTTAAACTGTGATATATGTGGCGACCAGCATAGGCTGCGATCGACCACCAACCTCAGGAATCTAACCCAATCTCCGAAGGGAAGTAAGTCTTTCCCAAGTTGAAGAGTAGGAACCATTAGTCACATACAACGCCACAAAATAACACAGACTGTTTTCTCAGGTGAGAAACGAAAGCTGCTTTCCGAGCTCCAATCTTAAAGATTGTTTTAACATCGCTGGAGACAGCATTCCAAAACCATTGTTCGCTGAAAAGTACAGAAGATGGCTAAGTCGTCCTAGAATAAACAGGAAGAGCCACCTGTAGAAACACAATGCGATATGGAATTTATCGCTATAGCAAGCAGCATCACGCTTAGTACCGAAACCTGCGGCTTCTTCGTCCTCTAAAATAAAACAGTTATAAGAAACCGAGCCGACCTTACTCGGAAAATGCGGTCCCGCATAAACTGCTTAATGAACAACGGTAGTCGTCCACGTATATTCCAGCTTTGGAGAGAGCGTAAAATCCTTGCCCGCCAACATCTATCTTAAAGCTTCTCGTGGTCAAAAAAATATCCCAAACTTCTGACAATTCCTAATGAAGCCGTTAATGGTCTGCGTCGATAGCGCCACAAGGTGGTCAACCCTTGATTGATGCCTTAGAAAACGACATAGGATGTTAGTCAGAAGTTTGTGGGATTCCAACCGCCGCACCAACCGTCCACTGATCATGCGTTCCATCACCTTGCAAGCACAGCTGAACAGAAAAATTAGATGGTGACTGAAAGGTGATGGTGCTTTCAAAGTTATAAAGTAGGTATGATAGTGGCCTACCGCCACTGAGTTGGAAAAGTAGCATCTTCAGACCCGATTATAGACCTCGAACAGCAAAGCCTTACCCTATTAGAGACATATTGCTACATTTGGACATGGATGTCATCTGGACCTGGCGAAGAGTTTTGAGAAGGTGAGAGATTATTGTATAACTCAGCCAAGGTGAAAAGACTGTTGTAGTCTTCAAAGTTTCCAGAGCGGAAGACAAATCCTTGAGATTCAACCAGAGCCTTAACCTGAAGAAACTCAGGCGAATAATTAGTTGAGTTTGACACTAGGGCGAAAGCACTGCCCAGAGTGTTAGCCACGTCAAACGTATCAATCACAGCGCCTGCTGCTGTTTTTTGACCGGCCATCGACATATGGGCTAGTTTTGCGGCTACACGTCTTAACTCATCCCATACGACACAGGAAGGTGTATGTCGATTAAAGAAGCCTAGAAACTGGCTCCATAATGTTTTTTTTTATCCCAGTAAATTGTCTAGATTTGGCACAAATCTTCTTATATTGTTTTAGGTTATCCATTGTAGGCAGAGGCTGGAAAATCCGAAGAACACGTCTGCAAGAGCGAATGGCATTCCGGCATCCTTCTGTCCATCAAAGGACATTCTTCTGTCCATTCGACCGCGGAATAGAAAGCTCAGCAGCAGAATAATTGTCTCGGAGAGGTGTTGGACTAAAAAACTACCGAATTGCGCGCGCTATATTGAAATACAGCCAAGCCTGAATAAAGGCCCCAGTTAGCCCGTTCTAAGCGCCACCTAGGTAAACGGGTGGAACGTCCTGTGTTAAGAGACGAAAAGGTAAAGGAAAGTGGTCAATAGAATGCAAGTCAGGGATGATATTCCATTGTAGGGAAACTTCCAACTGTGGAGAACAAAATGCTATATCCAGGTGAGAAAACCTATTGAAGGTGTCCGAAAGAAATGTAGTCTCTCCGGTGTTCAGGAAAGATAGATTAATAGATGCCATTAAATCGGCATCTATTAATCTTGAGGGGAGCCCCAAAGCGGGTGGTGGGTATTCATGTCCCCTACCAAGACAAAAGTGTTGGTAGCTGGGAGACTAGGCCTTCTAAATCAGTGCGAGAGAGGCCCTAAAATGGAGATAAATATATACCACAAATGGAAAAGCAAATGGAAAGTAGCTTAATTCCTACAGAAATTGACAGTATGTGAGATTGGCTGTGTACAGAGTCGGCGAATATATCTGTGATAAGAATCATAGTGTTCCCATGTGCGGGAACTCCATCCGCCGGTGATATATCACACCGGACAGAAAAATACTGCTTTATTGTAAGGTGGTCTTGAGGATCTTCTGCAAGCATACGAATAAAGGCTGATACTCGTGTAGAAACATTTCAAGCACTGATCGATATAATCTAAAGCCACGTATGTTCCGCTGTAGGATAGCCATGGGCAATGGTATGGGATAAGTTTTAAATGGGAAGGTGTTTATGCATATTCGACAGTGCTGGCCGATTTAGTTTATTTTTCTTGGCCGTCGGACCAACACTTTTTCAACAGCATGATCCTGCCGCGTTTGCGTTGGCGGTCTGGAAACGAAGGCGGAATCCTCCTGGTCCATCTCCTCCAGTGAAATTTCCAATAGAGAATTTTTGTTCGAGAGGCTCGAACCGATTGGAGGTGCTTATCGTCGAAGAAGATGGTCGCCGATCTGTGCTCCCCCCCCCCCCAGGAGATTCTTCGGATGAGTGAGTGGGGTGGACAATTCCCTCCCTTACATGTTTTGGGAGGGGACTGTACATTCTCCTTCATGAAGTCGGTCCAGACATATTTGATCTTCAAAGCTCTTGCAGGTGCGAAATCCTCGACAGGTATGGCTTATTTAGGTCCCAAGATCAAAGGCTTTGGTGACAGTTTATCTGGCGTATGGCTTACGGAGATGGCCTTGGTAGATCGTGATGCCGACAAAGATGTGGAAGTTGAGGGCCTTGTGATTGGTTTAACCATTAAAGCCTTTTTTTCAATTGTGGCCCCGAAAACGAAGGTCTGCCTTGCGACTTCCCCCTTCGGTACTGGTTTAGGTAAAACCAAGGGTTGGCGGATTCGCAGGAGCTTAACACCTCTTTCTCCGGGATTGTTCTCTTCTCTCCAAAACTGGGACAGTCACGGGAATTAGATGGATTCTCACCGTAAGTTAACACAGCATGGAGTGGATGTACAACTCCATCGTACGTGACATATCCACAGTTGGCACCCCACAAAGCTCGCTAGTGTGCCCAAAGCGTGCACATTTGAAACATCGCAGCGGGTTTAGGATTTATGGCCCATCTTTGATGACTCCTTACACTGCCTTATGTCAAGGAACAGGGTACGTGTAAGTGCAGAGGTGACACGTTGTGCTAAGAGTTCCTCCCGAATCTCCTGATTAGACAAACCGTCTAGTGCGCTGGTGGTGAAAACCCCGCATGGGGAGTTCAAGGTCTTGTGCATAGCAACCTTCACAGAGTAAGTGCCTAACATATTTTCTCGCAACAATTTTGATGTTTGGAAAGCTACCATTGCAGGTGCAAGTACAGAACTTCACTGGACCAGCTATCCAATCAAGACCTTTCTGGATGGTAAATGGGCTGCCGATGTAAATTTCTTTTCTTCCTCTGTCTTATTTATCACCAAGTAGCGAGGACCACTGGACTCGACTACTTCCTTTCCGAACACTAAATCTGTTTTTAGTTTCTTTTTTGAGCCCATAAAAGGTATGATTCATATTCGTCCACGTGTGCTTCCCACCCACCACGGAGCCCACGAGCGGTCATCGCATTTGGGTGGCAGGGCTACACAGGGGCTACAGGAAGGTTGCTGTCCCACTCACCCTGGAATTAAGTATAATACCTAGTTGGTCCCTAGCCTCCCGTTTAGGCGAAGCAGAAACCAAAGTGGTGCAAGAGGTTGCGCGCCCTTCGGCAGTCATGAAAGTCAGATAGCCCAATCTCAAATAGGCAACCCTCAACCAACCAGGATATTCTCTTTCACTGCCACGCGTCTCCACACAGACACACACGGCCTACACATTTTGACTTACTGCCTCCCTCACCATTCCGAGGTGGTCCGCATGAAGGAGTCAGGTTTGGTTCGGGTCCCCAGGTGCGCCAAATCCGTACGTACCGTAGCAGGCCCTTGGGGGGAGTCTTTAGAGCGAACCAGTATAGCATCCGAGACATCAACAGAGATTTCAGGAAACTCCAACGCAAACCAAACGCCAATGCAGAGAAAAAAGAAAGCTTAGCTACAGCTCTTATGCCGTTCTTGGGTGCAGTGTCCCACAAAATAGCCAGAATACTGTCTAAACGCAGCATCAGAACAGCTTTTAAGCCCCATGCAAAAACCAAAAAACATCTGAGCCTCCGTATTGGTGGTGTATACAAAATCCCGATCGAATGTGGTAAAATCTACATCGGGCACACGTGGAGGACAGTGGAAGGGCGTATTAATAAACATCAACGCTGCATTAGTTTGGGCTACCCAGAAAAATCTGCGATGGCACAACATACTTACTATACTAGTCATAATCAAATTTTAAATCCTTCAAAATAATTGAGAAATCTACCGATTACTACGACAGATTGATAAAAGAAGCAATATACACAAAATACAACAAAAATGATTTTAATAAAGACGAAGGTCTGCAAATAAGCAAAACATGGGTACCTATAACTAGTAACCGCTTGCCCCATCCTCCTCAACCCCCATTGGCCAGTGCCTACCTATGACAACGCGCGAGGCGGTCCTTCAGCCATCCCCTTTAGGTGTAAATACCACCGCCACAGCAACTTCTCTCCAGTTCACTGATGATAGCGACAGAATACGTCATTGAAAACGTTGAAATTAATGCAGCATTTACCTGGATGACATCACCAGAAGGAATCATATACAACCTGTGCCGGGAAATTTCCAGGTCCTCAAATGCGATTTTATGTGTCATATATTTACACAAAGTTAATGAATTTATTATTTATATATTAAATAATATACCTACAATATTTAAAAGTAATAAATTAGTGAACTAATATTTTTTAATTTACATGAAGAAATATGGTTGAAAGAGTCAGGTTATCGGAGATATATTACAAATGCCTAAGTGAGTGGTTGACACCGTCCAATGCCTCAATTAGGTGTGGCTCCGTATCACCTCCAACCAATGTAATGTGGTTTTAGTCTGTAATCTAAACATCACGCTTGAGGGTTCTAAAGCACATCTGCTTGTTAAAAACTGTTTAAGTCATTTACACATTGGCGGTATTTATAAAAAATCATGGATAAATTCCAATCTTGGCAATCCCCTTCACATTCATAACTGCAGTATTGTTGCAAAATCATATATGTACAGCTTTACTCTGTGCCAAACATGCTCGGACATAATCATTCCACCCAACTGACCTTTGATCAACCCAATCAGATTTATACTCTTTTATTGTTCTGCTCAATTGCACGGACATTTTCCTTATAATTTGATCTATCGAAATACAGGGGATATAATTCCATGAAATCATTTGTGTCCATATGACTGAAGACCGTATTATTAAAATTGGAGTTCATAAGTTTATAACAAAATTATACATAATAAATTTTTGGATAACAAAACTGCATGCCCAACATGGAGACTATTCTATGCCGACCGATTTAAGAAAAACGGGGAATGCGTACAAATGTAGGGCATGCGTAGTTTCGGTGCTTGTTTTTCGTGGTAATATTGCGAAAATCTCTCTACTTGCCAACATTTTCGTAGAACTTGTCGTGCACAGCGTACACAATTCTCCTGAGGTTTTAGCGAAACTTAGAAACTATCCTGGATGTCTTTCTCGGCAATATGGTTACTATTTACCCTTAAATCATTTATATTTACCAAAATATACCACTCGATGAATATTTTTCAAAGATAGCCCGAGATCTATGTACCGCTACACAATGTTATAATGTAAGACATAGTCGAGTTTGTTCCCAAAACCTGTAAACAGATTTTGGTATTGGCTACTACGCAGCACATTACTCCAGGGACAGAGATGAAGATCACTGCTTGTCCATAAAGTATACAGATGGTCATGATGTATTTTTAGAACGTAATTCTTGTGTGTTGGGGTTACTCTGAATGGCAAAGAAGTTGATGATGAGAGTTTCACCCCTATCAAGCCATCTGGAAATACCGTGTGGAGGTTCTCAGCAATTCCCTTGCGGTATAAACTGTTGAAGTCGTTGATAAAATATTAAAATCTTCCGTCCTTCCAGCCCGGAAGTTTGCAATATTTTATCAATCACCTACCGTCGTGGAAGTCTTTGTGCATATTTAAGTACTACTAAGATAAATGCGACCTACGGTCGTCAGATTTACATTCTGACATGTATTCATCGTTGGCTTTAAACAATTGTATTGACAATATGCAAAGCAGGCTACAACAAACTTGAACAGCTTTTATCACATCGGGATAACTAAAGATTTATATCTTCCTCTTCGAGGTCTTTAGTATTGCATAAAGGACGAACAACCACAAGCTGCAGCACTAGTTGGAGTTTAGGCAGTGACAAGTCTCTGAACTTCTGGAATAAATCTGTTAAAAGCGGAATATCCCTGTTTACATAAAGACCGTTATATTTCCCGAAAGTGCTTATCTGAATGGCCTTTCAGACACTGATTGTAAAAGAATATTCCTCCCACGTGATGCCACCCAAAACCTCAATCGTCGGCAGTTGCCCTTCTTGGAGTGTGTTTGGTAAAATCAAAATAATACGCCATTGCACTTCCTAAGTTTGTGGTGTTCAGGATGAGAATACTCCACATTAGTGATTTTGAAGTCATCATCGCTTAGCATAGTGGTTAAACTGACTAACTTGTCATCTAGAAAATGTAGCTCTGGTGCATCCTGAACTGCAGCCCTTGTACGATTTGCTGAAAACTTGAGCATTGACTGTTACATGAGACAGAAGGGTTGCCATACGCTAGATAGAGACGTGGTTCTCATACTTGCATAAAAAAAGAATGCAATTTAGAATGAAGTTCAGCAATAATTATGAGCCGTTCCAAGACATGCTCAAACGATGTAACAGTCATCCATCACAATGCACATACATAACAAAATATTGTTGCATATATAACATTCCCTAGTATAATCGAAATGCAGGGAGTCTTGAAATGACATGGAATCGGCTCAACATAGTAGTATATTCCTATAATTTCATCAGCGATCAATTTAAGTTCACTTAGGAACTCATTGATTGGATTGTCATATTTAAAGAATCTGAATGACGACATGGCCAAACAATGCCTACATATCGATATCGCGTCATATTCTTGTATGGGACGGGTCCAGCTCACTGAATTTGAAGGATCCTCAATCAGCCCTGATATCTGCCTAAATCACAAAAGGTTCAGGTGCTCTTTTGGAATACTTTTCAACTCCAGAACAGCACTCTTTCTAAGCATTTTGAGGACCTGGCATTTATTGTATTTCATTTAATACAATCTCAAGACATCATTGTTAGGACACCTGTCTTGCATATCTCGCAAAAGCAAATTTTCCTAAGATAACCGTTTACCTGATTTCTGGAGATTTAATTTATAATTTTGATCAATCAGCAGTAGGTTAGCCTTTTGGTTTTTCTCTCTGTGGGCTTGCGAAAACATTTCAGCGAGTTGGTATCCTTCATAGCAGACACAGCTATAGACGCATACGGATTTTACTACTCAGAGAACTCAAGCTGAAAAAGGGAGAGGGGAAGTTTATTCCTTCATAATTTAATTAATTGAAAAATAATTCCCTGCGGTAACAGAAAGTACGTCCCGAGAGACGTTTAACTGGTTATCACAATGCCAAAATCAACCAAATGAAACAAATATTATCTTTACTCCTAATGTTTACTGTAGCTGTCTTTCCCTTGATGCACGATGACAACTCAACATAGCATTAAACCCGAAAGGGTAATGTAGATTGCAGACAAATATGTTTAATTCTATTTATCCTCAAAACGGCGTTTTTATTTTCATCGTTCTTTGCACGGAAGGTGTCATGAAGCGATGTTTGCTGGATTTTCCTGGTTGAGAATTAAATTGGAAGAATTCCACTTACTGCTTGCCAGATGTGTGGATTAAATATGCATGCTGGGGGAGGGGGCTGCTGGGCGGGGGTTAAAAGCAAATGAGTGCTGGCCCCTGCTGCTCATCAGCTTAATGTTGTCTCCTGTAGCCCCTGCGCATTTCATTATCTAATTATGGGAGCTACTTAGGCTTGGAAAGTCAAATAATTGGACATAACAAATTAGATATAAATTCTAGAAGATATTCCATAATAAACGTGGTATAAAACGATGTAAATTACAGCAAATACTATGGATCACAAACACGGACAATGACTTCAGAATGCAGACAGATGAACAATAATATATAGAAGAATTTAATGAAACAATAAAAGAAAATATAAACAATTGGAAAAAGTATTGAGCAAGTCAAACTCAAAACCTTTAAGTTCATTGAAATCCACGACAATTCCGAAATATGGAGTTGTGAGGTTTTTTTGGAGCCAGCACGGTTCAAGAGCCATAAATACGAAGAATGTTGCGTGAAAAATTTAAAATGAATGAGACGAAGGTTTTAAAATGTACCAATCAATGCATGAAGCAACTGGATAAATACAGACTTGTACCCACGTTTAGACAACTGAACATCCCCTCAGTCGGTAGAACCATCAGTCAACTGCAGTAGTTTTCAGAAATCTGACCCTCGGGTAGAAGTCTTCAAGGAATTTAACCCTCGGATGGCAGGCTTCCAAATGGTTTCCAGAGAAAGTCACGACTTCAGCTATTGTGGGGCGAACCCCACTGCTGACGTAGTTGACCCTGGCATTGCATGAACCGCAACTACTCCAGGTAAGTTTGCTGCAGTTTCACTGGGCTCGCCTGTACCTCACCCAAACATGTTTGTTCGCCACTATGCTGAGAGAGGCACGTAATTGATGTCCTATAGTGCTGTCGGCGTTATCTGCTCCCGGCATTTGTGGTCCTGGGAATTAGAAGCCCTGTGTGTGCTGCAAGCGTTTTGATTACTTCCTGAAAAGTACAAAAAAAAATGTAAATTTATAAGTGTGCATGTATGAATATTATTAAACTATATAAGCTATTAAATGCATCTTAGAAAATTTCCAGAATTTTTTCCTGTGCTTTTTAACGTATTCACCCGAATCTTGTAAATCTTTGTGTAAGTATCAACAACTAATGTGTAACTTTTTAGACATATATATAATTCCCGAAATAAAATTCAGCTAATATATAGATATAATATGGGAAAAGTTATGTATTTGGATTCTGCCCAAAGTTATAATGATGAAGTTTACCATTTTCCTAAATAATTCTCATTACAGATTGATTTCTTGAAAACCGTTACAGTGTTCTCAGATTGAATAGGCTTATTCTTTTCTTGCTTCTGGACAAACAAAGAGAAATGATTTCATATTAATCATATAGGGACACGCTCTTAAATGATTTGACTATTGCTGAATTAGTGTATTCCTTTATGGCTGCAAGGAAATATATAATGAAAGTAAAACTAGGCAAATGTGAATTGGACCAAGCTAAATTATGTTTTTAAAAGAATAGCTTATTGAAAAAAGTTAAGAAAGTCACGTGAGTGTATCGCATCGAATTCCTTTCTTTGCCTACTACGTAAACTTCACATAGCACGTAGAGTAGCTATTACATTACACTCAAACTCGAAACCAATATAAGGTTTTCCCCTAAAACATATGTGTTGAGGACAATATCCATTAAAACCATTTTTGAGAAAGTATTGTGCTTGCCTCTGCGTGCATGTAACTTTTATAACTCACAAACGAAAAGTTGGTTAAATATAAAACCTCGTATTTTAAGTCATCTTCCACGGTTGCAATCTTAAAGAAAACCGCCACCTCAAAACTACCGTTTATGTGGAATATTGTTTCAAAAAGTTTGGACAACTCGAAAATGCCTCAGATTTCTTTTTATTAAAATCTATTACAGAAAACAAGAAATATATTTTGCCTTTTACGGTGATATCCTGGAAATCATTCAAAAGAAATTTTTTATAATCTTGTACAAACTAATACTTATACTTTTCTCAAATGAGAAATGTCTTTATGATTTTCCTTCTTTTCTTCCTTTTTAATTTTGGTAATATAAGGAAAATGGAATTCTTTATGTCACTGCTTAGTGATAGAGCAGCATCTAAAAAATTTGAGAATCGCATTGGTGTATTCGTTTATTTCTCTTCCATGTCTAAGGTAGTATGCAATAAACACATTTCTACCAAATTTTGAATAAATAACGTGAATTAGTTAGAAACTTATGCTTTCCTAGAACTAGATTATTGAAGAATGGGTAGAGACATTCATATGAATCTAGATAAGCTTTTTTTTTTTTTTTTTTTTTTTTTTTTTTTACAATTTTATTGCTATATCAGCTATGTGTCGTGAGTTAAGCTATTGAAAATGTATAAACCTTTATCGGCACACAAAGCGCTTATCAGATCTGAATATGCAGTGTGAGATGAACAAATGCAAATATATTGATATTTAGTACAGAACAATCGTGTAACACATAAATATGTAATTATGTGCATTAACTAATAAATGAAGCACAACTTTTACTGTCTAATGCGTTTTTAAACGATTCTGCATTATGTTTCTGTCTTGTTTACATATATTACGTAACGGCAATTCCTGTGTTTATAACTCGCGGACTGCCGACCTGCTTTCACGTGGCTCAAAAAGGTTGGTAGGAATAAAGATGAGACGCGTCTCAAAACTTCCAATTTTCGAGACGCGTCTCACTTTCGTATGAATAAAACTCGACGATTCAAGATGCAGGTGACCTTGATCGTGACGTCTCACGCGCTTACGTAATATGACGCGTCTCAGATTTTGGAATGAATAAAAAATAGCCGCGTCTAACTTTCATGAGATGCGTCTCATCATTTTAAGTCACCTCAGATGGTGTCTCAACACGTGAGACGCAGCTTCTTATAACAAATTATGGGCATGTTTGGTAACAGTGTCGAGCGCAGAATGAAGCTTTGTTAAACTAAGAGGTATTCTGAAGAACTAAATTATAACGAACTTCAAGATTAAAAGAAAATGTGCAGAGGCTTATACAAAATTTTCTTCCGGAAGCAACAGTAACAAGAGTTGTAGCTTTACGCAAAGGAGCAAAGATTAGAATATTATTGTCACTATTTTTTTCTTTTATATAGCCCCTTTATCTTCTGTAGTCCTATCCGGGGCTTTAGTTTAGAAACAACTGTTAGTGATTTTTCGCTGAACTGTAAGGTTTCTTAACAACGTTTTTTCAGATGTGTGCTATTAAACACACACACGCATACACACATTCAAGTATACTTAGAGAATCTGTGGGGATAGAAAGTTATTATAATTAAACATGAACTACCTGCCGCAGCAAAAATTGGAACCAGGGACCTTTGAATGAGAAATCAGAATACTGGCCATTCGACCGCAGGTAGTAAACCCTGGGTGTCAGTGTAGCATCGCAGAATATACACCGGTCTCTCAGAAATCAGTATCCAAAACTTTTTTGGAAAGTTGGCGCAAGGGTACCAGCGTTTGATTGGATCAAATTTCTGGAAAATGCTGCTGCGTTTCAAATAACTAAATATGGCACAGTACGATATATTCCCTGATGCAATTGGAGCTTTGGACTATACCCATATCATTATCAAAAAATAAAAAAAGCAATTTCATGTAGGCAAAATCGTATTAAGAAAGGTGTAGTTTACAAGTGGCACGGTTCCAGTCAGGAGCTAAATTCCGGTGTTTGCAGAAATATCCTAATAAATAATAATATTAATATTAATGTTAATAATAATGTGTTATTTTTAAGATGGGGGTTATGCATAACATATAGGACCTATGTAGGCATCTCGCTAAGAAACGTGTTATAATACAAAGATATTTTGGCCAGGCAAAAGAGAAGTTTCAAATAAACCAATAAAAAGTAACGTTAGCAACAGAGTACCTTCGTTTATCTATGCTGTATGATTCTCTATGACTACGAGATTCTTGGTCCAAGACTGTGGAGAGGAGTAAGAGCAGGAAGGCCAACTTATAATGTTGATCAAGTACATGAGATTGATTACGGTGATGATGATATGATGAAGAGAAAGCAGTTATAAGAGGAAAGGGATCAAATAGCAAGGCAGTAAGTGATTACACGCATACGCCTTTATAACCAAAGCAATATTATAATATGTTTAACAGGAACTGCATGTATTTGAATAAGTACAAGTCCTTGAATTATTTCACTTAAGTTAATACGAGCGTTATTAAATTATTAGTTGCGTCGATACAATTACAAATTAATGTATATAAATGAACTGCTCACTTTCGCCGTCATCTTTTTCTTTTATGGCACATGAGATCTGATGCTTTTTATAATGTTCTACAAAAATAGTATTTTGCACTCTTTAACACAGGTGAACTTTTATAGAAGCACTTCTATTTAAAAGTAACTAAATAAATTATAAATATGTAAAATAATAATGTTTTAATGTTTTATTCTTAACTTTCACTTTTTTCAGAAAATTTGTTTCTACTATCAAGTCCAAGTACTTTCTTTTCTATTCTTTCGTGTGTATAGCCTTGTTCTTCTTGGTAAAGCATTTGTTTTTCACTTTTGCTAGCACGTATGTAGATACATACTAAGTACATAGAAGATATTGTATTCCATCCAAAATGTCGATGCCGAGATTTCACCTGTAATATAGTGAGGTCCCCTTAGTTCAAAAAAGAATTTTGAGAAAAAGGTTTGTGTATATGAGTGTGGACAGCATAGCTCAAAGACCGTTAAATACCAAACTGGTATTTATATTTAGTATATTTAAGGATGGGACACAAAGATTTTCAGGAGAATCCCCCACTCCAAAGTATATTTTACAGGGAAAAATGTTTGAAATTTTTGTTTTTCTCAAACATGGTTCAAACGATTTTGATTAAAAATACCGTATATTAAAGATATTTACATCACAAATAAAATATATCTCGTATTTTTTGGGTATAGCTTCTGCGGACCTCTTTATTGTGGATGAACTTTGCATAACTGATAAACCGTAAGGGACAAAACAAAACAAAAATGTAGATCTGAAAATACATAATCTATGTTATGTATGTTTTTCTTTTAAGGTTCACAGTTTTCCAGATATCCCTTGTTATTGGTTTCAATTTTAAAGTATGTTAACTGTTCTCATACAGGAAGCCTGCTTCGTTTCGTCTCTTTACTTTTGCTGCTTGCTATGCAAAGTAAACGAAACTTTACATAACGATCTGGTTATAAAGCCTTTGACTATTCTTCAGCCTAATAAATTACCTTATTTTCCTCCTACTCGCAAAGAACTAAGTAATAAGACCAATTCAACTAATCTTTATATCGATTAGCATGATGTAAACAAAAGAATAATGTTTTGTAAGAATAGCTTGTGAGTGGAACAGCGAGGGTAAATCATTCGAATGGAAAATCAATTTTTTTTTGTTTTAATCTGCTTTTCACATTGCTTATTTTCCTAAATTAGATTTCATTATAATCCCTAACAAGAACGGTTCCTAACTCTTATTTAATATCGGGCATTGGCAATTTCTAATTGTCTGACCATTACTATTTTATTAAATAGGTTTTATTTAAACATCCGAGAAACACAATTAAAATGTAATGTTTCCTTCTCAATTTTGATAATATAGATCGTATAAATTCATTCATAAATAAGCATTTCCATTTCTGCAACAATACATTGTTGACATGTTTACACACAGATAGTGTATTAGACGCAGGCAGCGCGTCTCACTTCGGAGGGGAAATGTTTATTCATACGAAACTAACGAGACACGTCTCAGGACCAGCGGCGTCTCACATTTTCTGCTAGCGGTGTCTCATAAGACGCGTCTCATTTTTATTCATACCACCCAATGAGAAATCGACGGACTGATACATTCGTAAAATTTCCTGTGATGATGATGATTTTTTGGTAGTGTTCAACGCCCGGATTTATTGCTCTGGCTCCGCAGGCGATGACACTGATGATACACTAAGCTGGAGCCCCGGTGGCATGTGATGGCGGAGGAAACCGCAGATTCCGCTTTGTCCACCACAAATCTCACATGCGGTCGCTTGGGATCGAACCCGTGCCGTCTAGGTGAGAGGCGAGTGGTCTGGCTACTCGGCCACGGCGCGGTCCGATGATGATGATATTTAAGGGCGCTCAACTGTCAAGGTCATTGGCTCTCTTATGATAGAATCCTGGCAATAACCAGCAATAAAACACAATTAAAAGTACAACACAGGTAAAGGGAGAGATAAAGGGAGTATAAAACCAAAGTAAAATAGCTGTCCAGCCCTAAAACCAGAGCTGGCGATAAAACTATGGCTAAAACTGAATCCAGCCAGCACAAAAATACCGCTCTCTGTACAACCACCATAAAATCTTCAGCTGTTGAACTGTTAGCAGTACCACTGGGCTCCGTGACTGCCGATTTCGATGCCAAATCCACCAATTCATTCCCCGGAAAGCCAAAGATCCAGGAATCCATGCCCACTCTGCATTAATACCAGAGAAATGAAAAATGTGGAGGACAGCCTGAATACGCCGCACCAAAGAACGGTAATTGAACAGCTCACAGATGCTCTGAACGGAACTGAGGGAATTACTATGAATAAAGCAAGACACCTAATTTTCGACGGAGAATATGCAGAAGGCCTCGGTAAATAGCATACAGCTTGGAAGAATATAGGATGTGCTAAAGTCTGTGTTAAGCTAGTTCAGTCCTGATGTCAACAAAAAGGCGGAGCTGGCTCAACTCGCCGCGTGTTAACGGTACATGTGCGCACATAAGTTTTGCAACACTAACGATATACATCCGCAACCTGTGGAGAGTACTTTGAGAAATGTGGTAATTCTGTGTCAGAATGTACTGCATACAAAATTGTATTTAGAGTCGATGGTTCATTTCTGAAAAAACAATCATAAACTTTGCCGCGAATAGCACTTTTCGCAAAATCATCGTATTTCTCCGAACGTTTTTTATATTTACGCGATTTTCCCGGTGTTCTTAGGCTTCCGGATGCTTACTGTTCCATTCTAACACTATGCACACTAAATGCAGAAACGCCAAGGATATCACCCGTTTCTTTTCGATATTCTTTATGGCCGATTCGGCGTTTCTTTCTTTAAGCACCGCGAAACAATGCGCGACCAGTTGCCTCTCGACACTTTTTAAAGGTTTGCCTCGGTTGTGTTTTATTACGGCTGAAGCACCGGTCTATTCCATGATCAGAAGCTTACTACTTTCAAACTGCATATAGCAAGTCCCCTGGGCTTGTGAGGCATGCGAGATGTACAGGAAATACAGTCTTAAGTAACACATTATCAGAGGCGACCCTGCACTATAAAAAATAACAGCTTAATCAGCATTCACCTCGAGAATTACCGGTTATTTCAGAAAGCTGTCTGGTACAGGCTTGTAACTTATTGTGCACATAATAACAATGTTCTTTAGTAATATAAGTTAGCTGCATTTTATTTAACAATAATAAGTTAATGAAATCAATATATAATTTCGCCAATCTTCTGTCTAATCTATATGTTTTTTATAGAACGTGTACGTCTGTTGTAAATATTCCTTTCAGAATTCACGAAACCAGAGCCATCTACTTGGTATGTGTCGAATATGGATAAAATGTCGGACTATTACGTTTTATAAGAATCGAAGCATTGCATACTTTTCTCTCCGAAACTAATTCGCGCAGAGCAGTGATCTGAAAACTATTACAGTACTGTACTTTTAGGAGGCTGTTACAATATGCAACCACGTAAAACTTAACACCCATTACCTTCCCTGAACCAATCAACAGCCTAACGCTCTTTTGCTTCAGTATCTCTGTCTCTCTCTCTCTCTCTCTCTCTCTCTCTCTCTCTCTCTTCCCTTCCATGTGTTGTCATCAGGACTGAACTAACTTGAGACAGATAATAATAGGCAAACCCTAAGTAAAAGTTTCCGTCCCAGTAACAAAGGCAAATTCAGCGCCGTTGGGGTACTTACAAGCATCGGCATATACACAAATACGGTCACTGTATTTTGGTAAAGATTCTAAAAAACAACAATGGATACTATAAACAGGCGTAGCAGAACTCCCATAAACCATCATCCCGAAATCGCCTTGGGAGGTACCATGTAACCAAGGACGGTACATACTCAGAAAATATCTGAGGTTTGTCAATATTGTTGTTCCGAAGAAGTTCACAGAAACGAACGTCTGCTGGCCTTAGATTAAGAGAGAGGTGGTATACCGTTTGCCCAGCTCGGGGGAGGAAAACGCGTGAAAATTTAGATGCCTAGGCATGCACTTAAGCCCACAGCCATAATTAGCTGGCAGGACATCACGCCGTCATCGCAGAGGGCGTTCTTTCGATACGGCGTAGAGGCTAACAACTGGGCTAGTTAGAAAAGCTGCAACCACCACACGGATGCCCTGATTGTGGACTGTGTCTAATTTTCTGAGTACAGATGGTCGCGCTGAAGAATAAACAATGCAGCCATAATCCAACTTCGATCGCATCAGTGCACGATAAAGACGAAGCAACACTGTCGGGTTGGCTCCTTAAGATTTTCCACTTAGTGCCCCTAAAATATTGAGAGAACTGTCACATCGCGCTTTCAGCTGTGCTATATATTGTGACCATATAGCTTTCCGGTGGAAGATCAATCCAAAGAATCTCGTTTCATGTGAGAGAGGAAGTAAATCTGATATGAGTCGCAGAGACGGCGGATATGGCCATTTACGGCGCCAGAAGTTAATGCAAAATGTCTTCTCAGATGAGAAACGAAACCGTGTTTTGAGCTCCAATCATGGACAATACCCAAACTTCGCTGGAGGCGGCGTTCCATATACGGTGCACGCAGAGAAGTACTGCAGATTGCAAAGTCATCCACGAATAAACAGGACGAGACACCTGGGGGAACACATTGCGATATGGAATTAATCGCTATAATAAATAACGTCACACTTAGTACCGAGTCCTGAAACATTCCGTTCTCTTGAATAACATGGTTAGAAAAAGCCCCCCCCCCAGGGGCCTACTACGGTAGGTACGGGTTAGGCGCACCCGGGGTCCCGAGCCACCTTGACTCCCTCTGTGGGCAACCTCAGAGTGGTGAGGGAGTCAGAAGGTCAAAATGCCCACCCACGTGTAGGCCGTGCGTGGAGACCCGTGTCGGTGAAAAGGAATATCCTGGTTGGTTGAGGGTTGCGTACCTGAGCCTGGGCTTCTGTCTTTCAGTAACTGGGGAGGGTGCGCAGCCTAATACACCGCTTTGGTTTCTGATTTGCCTAAACGGGAGGCTAGGGACTAACCCACCCCTAGTCAATCGGCCAGGACTAGGTATTACACCGAACTCCAGGGTGAGTGGGACGGCGAGCCCGCTATATCCCCTGTGTAGCCCTGTCACCCCAGTGGGGTGACCCCTCGTTGGGCTCCGTGGTGGGTGGGGAGCACTGGGGGATGAATTTATACCATTTTTTTTATGGCACCAAAACCAAAACCCCTTAATTTAAATGCAAACGTTGGAAAGGAAGTAGTCGAGTCATGTGGTCCTCGCTACTTGGTTATTCATAGGACAGAGGAAGGTAAGAAGTTCCTTACGGTGAGCCCTTTTACTATCCAAAAGGGTCTCGATGCCATTGCTGGTCCTGTTAAATCCTGCGTTCGAGCTCGCAATGGTACACTTCTTGTCGAAGCCAACTCCGCCTCGCAAGCTGCAAGAATACTTACAGCCACCATGTTAGCCAGCTATCCAGTGAAGGTCGAGGTGCACAAGTCGCTGAACTCCTCCCGCGGTGTAATAACAACCCGCGCGTTGGACGGTTTGTCCATTGAGGAGATCCAAGAAAATCTTGCGACTCAGGGTGTCTCAGCTGTTTATCGGGTACAACGTAAGATCAACGGTGAATTCCTGCCTACTCGTACCCTGTTTCTTACTTTTGATCGGGTTGATCTGCCTCAAAATATTAGGGCAGGGTATGAAGCCATCGAAGTTAGGCCTTATATACCCAATCCGCTGAGGTGCTTTAAATGCCAACGTTTTGGTCACACTAGTGAGTTGTGTACCGGCAAGTCCACCTGCGTCCACTGCGGTGACATCTCCCACGATGGGGCTTGTGCTTCAGCTCCATCGTGTGTGAACTGTAACGGGGAACACCCATCTAGTTCCCGAGACTGCCCCCGTTTTGCAGAGGAACGAGCGATCCAGGAGATACGGGTGAAAGAGAAGGTGTCCTTCTTGGAAGCCCGGAAGCTCCTGCGACTCCGCCAACCCTCTGCCCCGAGGTCCGGTACCTATAGCTCAGTTGCAGCTAAACCGGTACCGCGTCGGGAAATCGCAACACAGACCGGCGATATGAACGGGGCTACAATTGCGGAAAAGGTTATTTTAGCCCAAGCGCTGCCAAAGCCTTCGGCACCTACACCCAAGTTGGTATCAACATCTGCCAAATCCGCTAGCTTACAGAATAGTCCTGCACAGTTGTCACCGAAAGCCTCGACCTCTGGAACTAAAGTTGGTAAATTCACGACGTCTTCTGCCCCGGAAAAACAGTTTAAGACCAAGTATGTACGACAAGACTTCTTGAAAGAG
This sequence comes from Hymenopus coronatus, assembly GCA_030762935.1. Lineage (NCBI taxonomy): Eukaryota > Metazoa > Arthropoda > Insecta > Mantodea > Hymenopodidae > Hymenopus > Hymenopus coronatus. The sequence continues at coordinate 191,789,322 of CM060900.1, read as the reverse complement.
AATGTGCAATCTATTACCAAGTCATCTAAGGGTAAGAAAAGTACACGCAACACCACACGTGTATCCTCCTCTGAAGGGTCATCTGGGGCGGAGGGCGTGAATCGGCGACGGCCGTCTTCGCCGATCAGTACATCCAATCGGTTCGAACTACTCGGACCGAAATTTGCTCTTGAAAAAGGGACCTCCCTTGTGGAGGAGATGGACCAGGAGGATTCTGCCGCCACTGCCAGAGGGACAGTGCGGAAACGGCAGGATCGTGCTCCTGAAAATAGTACTAGCCCAACGCCTAAGAAGAACAAATTGAACCGACCATCTAATCCCAATCTGCAGAAGCGTCTTTCGATTTGAAACTTATCCCATAATATACTCAATGGCTATCCTCCATTGGAACATACGCGGAATTCGACCACATCGACCAGAGCTTGACTTGTTGCTGCGCCAGCATGAACCCTTGGCTGTATGCTTACAAGAGACGAAGCTCCGTCCACAGGACACCGTTACCATCAGGCAGTACTCCTCCGTACGATGTGATTTATCCCCGGAGGACGGTGTCCCGGCACGTGGGGGCACTATGATGCTTATTCGAGATGATATTTTTGCCAACTCCGTACCCATACAATCTGCAATCCAGTCCGTTGCTGTCAGCATTAAGCTACCCTCCGCTTCATTCAACATTTGCAGTATCTATTTGCCTCCATCTGCGGACCTCTCGCAGAGCGACTTAGAACACCTCATTTTGCAGTTGCCACCACCCTTTTTATTGGTAGGCGACGTGAATGCCCATCACCCTCTTTGGGGCTCTCCTCGGGCTTGTGCGAGAGGTACGCTACTTAAAGACTTCTTGGATAGTCAGAATCTTGCTCTCTTGAACACCGGAGAGCCCACCTTTCTATCTGACGCATTTCATAGTTTTTCACACATTGACATTGCAATTTGTTCCCCTCAGCTGGCAGTCACCTTATGCTGGAATATCATCTCGGATTTGCATTCTAGTGACCAATTTCCTTGTCGTATTAGTGTCTTGACACCTGTTGTATGTTCCACCCGTTTACCTAGTTGGCGCCTAGACCACGCCAGCTGGGAACTGTACTCCCACTTGGCTGAATTTAGCTACGATGAGCACGACTCTGTGAACCACTTGGTCGAACATCTCACAGGAACCATTCTTTCTGCTGCTGAGCAATCCATTCCGCGTTCCACTGGCTACAGCCGTCGATTTCCGGTACCTTGGTGGACCGATGACTGTCGGGTTGCTATTCGCGCTCGCAGACGAGCTCTACGGGTTTTCCAGCGTTTTCCTACACTGGATAACCTGATACACTATAAACGGATGCGTGCACATTCTAGGCGGGTTATTAAGGATAGCAAAAAGATGTCATGGAATAAATTCGTGAGTTCCTTTAATCGACATACACCTTCCTCTGTCGTATGGGATAAGTTAAGACGTGTGGCTGGGAAACCGAACCATATGCCCATCGCCGGTCTCAAAACATCTACCAGAGCCGTTGTTGATACATTTGACGTGGCGAATACTTTAGGCAGTGCTTTCGCTCAGGTGTCTAGCTCAGGCAATTATTCCCCTGAGTTTCTTACAGTAAAGAATCAGGTGGAATCTCAAGAATTCTCGTTTCTTTCTGGCAAACTTGAGGATTATAATCGCCTTTTCACCCTGGCAGAGCTAGACAATGCGCTCTCCTCTTCACGACACTCAGCACCAGGTCCAGATGGTATCCACGTCCAAATGTTGCAACATCTCTCTCCTGATGGCAAAGATTTCCTACTCGAGGTCTATAATCGTGTCTGGGTTGATGGCATTTTTCCAGACAAGTGGCGGGAGGCCACCATCATACCCATTCTTAAACCTGGAAAGGACCGCCATCTTCCTTCCGTTTACCGTCCTATTTCCCTCAATAGTTGCGTGTGCAAGGTGATGGAACGCATGATCAATGGACGGTTGGTGTGGTGGCTGGAATCCCACAATCTTCTGACGAACATCCAGTGTGGCTTTCGACGACGTTCAACTGCTGACCACCTTGTCTCTCTGTCAACTCAGATTATGGACAGGTTTCTTAAGAACAGCCCCACAGTTGGGATATTTTTTGACCTCGAGAAGGCCTACGACACGTGTTGGCGGGCGGGAATATTGCGTTCTCTGCACAACTGGAACATACGTGGACGCCTACCGTTGGTCATTCAGGAGTTTATGCGGGACCGCGTTTTTCGAGTGAGGGTGGGTTCGGTTTTTTCTAACCATTTTATTCAAGAGAACGGAGTGCCGCAGGGCTCGGTACTCAGCGTGACTCTATTTGCTATTGCGATAAATTCCATATCACTATGTGTGCCCCAAGGTGTCTCTTCCTGTTTATTCGTGGACGACTTTGCCATCTTCTGTACTTCTCAGCGTACACCGTTTTTGGAACGCCGTCTCCAGCGGTGTTTGGACAATCTCTATGCATGGAGCTCGAAACACGGTTTTCGTTTCTCCGCTGAGAAGACAGTCTGCGTTAACTTCTGGCGCCGTAAATGGCAAATGCCGCCGTCTCTTCGAGTCGGGCCAGATTTACTTCCTTTCGCAGACGAGGCGAGATTCCTTGGTTTGATCTTCGATCGGAAACTTTGTTGGGCACCACAAATAGCACAGCTTAGAGCACGATGTGACCGTTCTCTAAATCTTTTACGGATACTAAGTGGCAAGTCTTGGGGTGCGGATCGGACGGCATTGCTCCGTCTTTATCGTGCTGTGATTCGTTCGAAGTTGGACTATGGCAGCATTGTGTATTCTTCAGCTCGACCTTCAGTGCTCAAAAGGTTAGACACAGTCCATAACCAGGGCATCCGTGTGGCCGTTTGAGCTTTTCCAACGAGCCCAGTTGTTAGCTTCTACGCCGAATCGGGAGAACCTCCTCTGCGTTGTCGGCGTGATGTCCTGCTTGCTAATTATGGCTGTGGGCTGAAGTGTATGCCTGGGCATCCAACTTATCACGCGTTTTTCTCCCCTGAGCTGCACGAGCGATACTGCCTCCGTTCTCTGAGCCCCAGGCCAGACGTTTTCGTTTCCGTGAGCTTCTACGCCAGCACCATGTTGACATTCCTCGGCTGTTATCCAAGGGAGAGAGTATACTCCCCCCTTGGTTACGCGCTACCTCCCATGTCGATCTCGGGATGACGCTCTACGGGAAATCTGTTACGCCTCTTGATAGTATTCGTCGTTGCTTTTTAGAATTTTTATCCAAATACAGTGGCCGTATTTGTATTTACACCGATGGTAGTAAGAGCCCCGACGGTGTTGGATGTGCCTTTGTAACTGGCACCGCAACTTCTACTTACGGTTTGCCTAGTTGCACATCTATATATTCTGCCGAGCTATATGCTATTTATCAAGCCCTTCTGTATATTCGACGTCGAAAATTAGGTGACTGCCTTATTCTTAGTGATTCCCTTAGTGCCCTTCAGAGCATTCGTGAGCTGTACAATTACCATCCTTTGGTGCAGCGCATCCAGGACGTTCTCCACATTTTGCACGCTTCAGGTTTTAATGTGGAGTGCGCATGGATTCCTGGACACGTTGGCTTGCCAGGGAATGACACGGCGGATTTGGCAGCGAAATCGGCAGTCACAGCGCCCAGGGTTACGATTACCCATTCAACAGCAGAAGATTTTAGAGTGGCTGTACGGAGAGCCGTTTTTTCGACTTGGCATGCGGAGTGGTCGGCTCTCCGTGGTAATAAGCTGCGAGAGGTGAAGGACCTCCCTGTCAACTGGGTAACCTCCTCTCGTTTATTCCGCCGGGAGGAGGTAGTACTTGCTCGGCTAAGAATTGGCCACTGTATTTTTACTCACAGTTACCTTTTTAAACGTGAACCTGCTCCTGTCTGTGCGCTCTGTGGGGAGGCACAGACAGCTCGTCATGTGTTGCTGGAGTGTGGTCACCTGGCACTCATTCGGTCATCTATGGGCATGCCGGCCTCTCTTGCTGAGGTCCTGGCAGATGACCCAAGAGCAGTGGACAGGGTTTTTAAATTTTTAGCAAAACTTTCTTTTTACCTTGACGTTTTAGTGTGATAGCAGTTTTTTTTAATCTCTTTTAATTTTAATGTGTTGATTTTAGATGGAGTTTTATATCCAGCTCTGTTTAGAGGGCTGGACCGTTCTGTTACTTCCATTTCAACTGTGTTAGCTCTTTTACTTGTGTTTTTTTTTTCTTCCTTTTTTGGTATTTTCTTACTGCCTATTGCCAAGTTTTAATCGTAAGGGCGCTTATGACCTCGGCAGTTGAGCGCCCTTAAACACCATTATCATCATTATCATCATCATCTTAGAAAAAGCCGAGCCAACCCTCACTCGGAAAACGCAATCTCTCATAAACTCCTAAATGAACAGCGGTAGGCGTCCACATATATTCCAGTTGTGCAGAGAACGCAATATCCATGTTCGCCAACAGGTACCATAACATTCTCGAGGTCAAAAAATATCCCAATTTTTGACAGTTCTTAAAAATACGTTCATAATCTGCATCAATAGTGATACAAGATGGCCAGCCGCTAATCGACGTCTTCGGTAACCGTACAGGGCATTAACCAATAGATTGCTGGATTCCAGTTACCACACCAACCGTCTATTGATCATCCGTTCCAGCACTTTGCAAATGCAGCTGGTGAGGGAAATAGGACGATAGGTGGAAGGAAGGTCACCGTCGTTTTGAGCTTTCATAATAGGTATAAAGGTGGCCTCCCGCCATTTATCTGGAAAAGTGGCGTCAACCTAGACTCCATTATAGACCTCGAGTAGGGAAAGCCATACCATCAAGAGAGAGAGAGAGATGTTGCAACATTTGGACGAAGATGCCATCTGAACCAGGCGCAAGTTCCGCGAAGAATTAAGTGCATGGACTAACTTCGCCATCGTATAAAGACGGTTGTAATCTTCAAGGTTTCCGGAACAAAAGGAGTAACCTTGAGATAAACCCTGATCCTTAACTCTAAAACTCAGAGGTACAATTGTCTGAGTTAGACACCTGAGCGAAAGCACTGCCTAAGGTGATACCATGTCAAATATATTGACAACAATACCGGCAGATGTATTGAGACCAGCGATTAGCTAATGGGTCAATTTGCCGTCCACACGCCTAAACTTATTTCATGCGACAGAGGAAGGGGTATGTCTATTAATGGCAGCTACAAATTTGTTCTAAGACGTCTTTTTGCTATCCTTAATAACTTTTGAGGATGTGGCACGCATTTTCTTATACTGGTCAAGGCGACGCTGAAAACCCTGAGAACACATCGGAGAACACGAATAGCATCCGCAACTCGTCGGTCCACCAAAGCACCGGAAATCGATTGCTCTGCAGAGAAAAGAATTATCTCTGTGAAGTGTCCGACTACATAGTTAACAGAGTGGTGCTCGTCATAGTTAAAAACTGCCAAGCGGGAATACAGTTCCCAGTTGGCTTGATCGAAGCGCTAGTTTTGAAAACGGGTAAAACAAACATAATGTGTCAAACGAATAATAAGGCGTGCAAATCAGAGATGATATTCCAACTTAAGGAAACTACTAACTGCGGTAAACAAATTGCTATATAAAGGTATGAAAAGGAAACAGAAAGAAAGGTGGGCTCTCCGGTGTTTAAAGGAGCTAAGATAGTACTGTCCAAGAAGTCTACAATTAGCTTACATCTTGCACGTGGCCGAGATGAGCCCAAAGTGGGTGATTGGCATTCACATCGCTTATCAACAGAAAAGGTGCAGGCAACTGCGTAATTAGGTAAATATATACTACAAATGGTGAAAATGAAGGAGGGTAGCTTAATTCTTATAGGGACGGACTGGATGGCACAGTATAAGAGCACGGATTTGTCAAATATATCAACTTGGATAAGCATCATGATGCCCCATGTGCCGGACATCCTCCTCCGGTAATAAATCACAGCGCGTGAACGAGTACTACCTGATGGTAACGGAGTCCTGGGGACGGAGCTTTGTCTCTTGTAAGCATACGATCAAAGGCTGATTGTAACGCAGCTCCGGTAATGCGATCTAACGCCACCTATACTCCACTGTAGAATAGTCATAGTATATAATTATGATGGGATAAGTTCAAAATTGAAAAGCGTTTGTGCATATTAAGCGGTGCTGTTCGGTTTAACTTATTCTTTTTTAATGTCAGACTAACATTGTGTTCTGCACCTTGATCTTCGTATACGCATTGTGCGTTTTGCATTGACGGCAGAATCCTCCTCATTTATCTCTTCCAAGCGGAAGACCCCTTTCCAATAGAAAATTTCGGTTCAATATACTGATTGGCGAAAATGGTCATCGCCGATCTGTACTCTCCCCAGAAGGTTCCTCAGAAGATGATCTCCGTGGAGAGTTGCGTGGACTTTGCTTTCCCTTAGATGTTTTGGGAGCAGGTTGAACACTATCTTTCAGAAGCTTGGTAAAATAGTGAAACATGCAGGTAGTGCTAAGAGACTAATCAGACATTGGAATTAGTCACTCGAAGGCAAATCAGAGATGATATTCCAACTTAAGGAAACTGTTAACTGGGGTCAACAAATTACTATATCAAGGTATGGAGGAGTATGAAAGGTGCCAGAAAGAAAGTTCGGCTCTTTGGTGTTCAAGAGAGATACATTAGTACTGTCCAAGTAGTCTGCTATTAGCTTGGCTCTCGCACATGCCCGTAGTGAAACCCAAAGTGAGTGATGGGCATTCACATCGCTTACCGACAGAAATAGTGGAGGTAACTGGGGTGAACAAATTACTATATCAAGGTATGAAGGAGTATGAAAGGTGCCAGAAAGAAAGTTCGGCTCTCCGGTGTTCAAGAGAGATAAATTAGTACTGTCCAAGTAGTCTGATATTAGCTTGGCTCTCGCACATGCCCGTAGTGAGACCCAAAGTGAGTGATGGGCATTCATATCGCTTACCGACAGAAATAGTGGAGGTAACTGCACAACTAGGTGTTTTAAGTTACTGTGTCCAGGTCAGCAGATGGAGGCTAATGAATACTACAAATGGTGGAAGCAAGCTTAATCCGGACAGCGACGGACTGGATGTCAGATTGTAAGGATACGGATTCGGCGAATATATCTCGAGATACATGGTGCCCTTTTGTGCCGAGACAACCTGCTCCGGTGATACGTTACAGCGTGCGGCGGAGTACTCCTGGTGGTAATGGCGTCCTGGGGACGAGCATACGACAAAAGGTTGATTCTGGTGTAGTAACAATTCAAGCTTTGGTTGTTGTGAGCTAACCGCGCCTATGTTGCACTGTTGGATAGCCATAGTTTATAGGATGGGATATATTCTAAATTGAAAGACGTTTCTGCATTATAGGCCGTGCTGGTCGGTTTACTTATTCTCTTTGGGTGTCTGACTAACATCGTGTTCAGCAGCACGATCCTGTCGCTTACGTACTGCGAGTCTTGGAGTGGCGGCAGAATCCTCCTGATCCATTCCTCCACCGAAGAAGACCCCTTTCCAATAGAAAATTTCGGTTCGAGAACCTCGAAACGATTAAGCGTATTGATCGGCGAAGACGGTCGCCGCTGACCTGTATTTTCCCCAGATAGATTCCTCAGAAGAGGATCTCCGTGGAGAATGGCGTGGATTTTGCTTTGCCTTAGATGTTTTGGGAGCGGGTTTCATATTATTTTTCAGAAAGTCTTGTCTAACATAACTGGTCTTGAATTGTTTCGCAGGTGCAGAACACGGCAGAAGTTTAACAGTCTTATTTACTAAGGTCGATGGTTTAGATAAGTCTACTGTAGTGCTCTGTGTGCTAGCAGATTTGGAGATTTTGATGCCGACTTTATAAATGAATACGAAGGCTTTGGTACTGCTCTGGCTACAAGGAACTTTTCCGGAATGTTTTCCCCGTTTATATCGCCGATTTGCTATGGATTTGCCGACACGGTACCGATTTAGCTACTTGAGAGCTAAAGGTGCCGGACTTGGGACAGAGGGTTGGCGGAGTGGTATGGGCTTCCGGGCTTCCGAGGACACCTTCTGTTTCACCCGTATAACCTGTATGGTCTTCTCCTCTGCAAAACGGGGGCATTCTCTCGAACTTGATCAATGTTCGCCGTTAGAATTCACGCACGATGGAGAAGTACACACACCATCGTGGGAGAGGTCACCTAGTTGGCACATGTAGAAAATCGCCCTTGCAAAATCACGCGTGTGACCAAAACGCTGACACGTAAAGCACCGGAGCGGGTTTGGTATATAAATCCTAACCTCGATGGCTTCATACCCTGCCTCAATCTTTTGACGGACATCTATCCGATCAAAAGTAAGGAGCTGGGTACGGGGCATGAATTCTCCATTTGCTTTACGCTGAACCGGATTCACACCTGTGAAGCCCTGATACGACATATTTTCTTGGATCTCCTCAGTGGTTAGACCGTCAAGAGCAAGGGTTGTTATCACACCACATGAGGATTGGAGTGTCTTATGCGCTGCAATCTTCATGGGGTAGCTTGCTAACATTCTGATCTCCAGTATTTTGGCAGCCTGGTATGCGGATGTTGCTTTGACCAGTAGCGTGTAGTTACCGGCTCTAATGCACGACTTAACGAGACTAGCTATAGCATCGAGATCATTTTGAATTGCAAAAGTGTTCAGCATAGAAAAGTTCCTATCTTACTCCGGCCTATATATTAGTACCGAGGTCTACAACACTCGACTACCTCTTTTTCAAAATCACGACTTTGGTGTAAGCTTTTTTGGATGCCATAAAGACATAGAAAACGTTCATCCCCTAGTGCTCCCCACCCACCACGGAGCCCAATAAGGGGTCACCACATGGGGGTGACACGGCTACGTAGGGAATATAGCGGGCCCACCGTCCCACTCACTCTGGAGTACGGTATAATACCTAGTCCGGGCCCATTGACTAGAGGTATGTTAGCCTCTTGCCTCCCGTTTAGGCGAAGCAGAAATTAAGGTGGTGTATTAGGTGGCGCATCCTCCCAAGCTACTGCAAATCAGAAGCCCAGGCTCAGATGCGCAACCCTCAACCAACCAGGGTTTGCCTTTCCACCGACATGGATATCCAGGCACGGCCTACACGTGGGTGGGCATTTGGATCGAATGACTCCCTCACCACTTAGAGTTTGCCCACACGAGGGGGTCAGGATTGGCTAGGGACCTCAGGTGCGCCAAACCCGTACCTACCGTAGTAGACTCCTCTGGGGAGGGGTAACTTTTCCATACACAAGAATAACTTCAGCTATGCTGAATTAGCAGATACTCATTAGTTTACTTCGCAATGGGGGAATCTGCCAATGCTGCGAGCGGTCTTTGTCATCGGCGATTTGTTAATCGTCATCTCCCGAAAAGATGAATGTTGACTGCAATGGATCGAAGGACCTGTGACTCGGGTTCACCTAATTCCCGGTTTTTCAACAGTTGAGATTTAATTTAAATGACTATTTTTATAAGAGCGATGAAGGTTATTTTGTAGTTTAAAAAAACGGAAGTGCAAATGCGTGCATGATGTTTTGAGTCATGTATTTTGATCAACAAAGTCAAATTTAAATAAAGTATAATCGTGTCATTCTGTTCAATATTTTTAAGCTGAACCATGAACACATTGTCAATCCTATTTAGATGATTGTATGAAAATAAAACCGCAAGACTACGTAGACTGAAGTTTCAAAGCGATTGATATTCTTCCCTCAGATGACACTATCTATGGTCGGGCAGGGCAAATTGCAGAGTAAGGTCAACCCGTGACCTGTTGAAAAAACAGCCGATTATTATTTGAGATAGGGAGTAATAGCGATCCTAAAAGTATTGTGAATTTTTTCACATTACATAAAAAAATAGAGAAAAATAGCTGATTATACTGGATCATCGCATTGTCCTCAAACGCCAAAAGAAGTATTTGCACATATTTATCTTCCATCTGTATACCTATTTCACCATGACACATTGCTCTAGCGTAAAGATTTGCTATACTTTTATGTAAGTAAGATTTACCTATCCTGAATGTTCTTCATTATTATGATGATGATGATTATTATTATAATAATTGTCGATTACAGTAATATATCTACATCATACACCCAGACCAATAGTTTGAATTCATTTAAAAAGATTGTTTGTGAAAAACGTTGAACAATTTCGAGTGTTTTCCATATAAGCATATTTTTTAAGGAAATTAGCTGTTATTTGTTTTACATTTTCATTCTCTTGCATTATACATCTACACAGTTATTAAATTGGTAACAACCTTTCCCAATTTTGTATTATGCTTTCTACGTATACAGTTGTAATCATCAATACTCATTTCTTATTTTATAATTTTTGACATCTATTAATGCTATGTCAGAAGTTTCCCAAAGTCAAATTTTTGAAATGGGGATAATCTTGTAATGTCATGTCACATCTGGTTGAAGAAAGTTGTTTGCTTGTTTGGTTCGTTTTTATAGCCCCTTTTAACTTCTATGGTCACATCGGGTATTGATAAATAAATCGTTATGTTTAAGTCATTAATAAAGACGATATGTTTGTGCGCGTTTAAAAATACAGTTTACTATACAGCGAGTAAAGATGTGCGGACAAATAAACAATTTAAGAAATGGCCGTGCGCTTCAGGTGCTTTGTTTACATCTGAAGTCCAAACAGATATTACACATACACTTGTATAATGTCTGTGCACTCACTACCTAACGACAAACCGCAGAAACCCCTCATCTTTAGTTATTAACCACAGAGTTAATCATTTATGTATCACCAAACTCACGCAAATTCATTCTCACATACCCAGTTCCGGACTCTGCGGAGGGATAGGAAATAATTATGTTTAAGAAGAATTCTTGCCCAACTGAGAATGGTGCCCTGGACTTTATGACGAGAAGTCAAATCGCTGATCACTCGACCAAGAGACCATTTGTTTCGTGAAGTATAGCATGTTTACTGCATTCACAAAAAAAGGCGGATCATTGCGTTAGAGCTTTCGAAAAGTATTTAAACATATATCGAAACGATTCAGCATGTTTTGGTGAAGCATAGCATGTTTACTACATGCAAGAATAAAATCGGATCATTCCTATGTTACAGCTTTCGAAAAGTCTTATAATCGTGTACTGACAAGATTCAACATGTTTTGAAGTAAAGCATGTTTACTACATTCAGGAATAAAGTCGCATCATTTCCTATGCCAAAGCTTTTGGAAAGTATATAAACGTATATTGACACGATTCAGTATGTTTTGGTGAAGTATAGCATGTTTAGTATATGCAAGAATAAAGTCGGATCATTCCCTATTTAAAGTTTTTGAAAAGTGTCTAAACGTGTATTGACACGGTTCAACATGTTTTGGTGAAGTAGGTATATCATGTTTACTGCAATAAAGAATAAAGTCGGTTTATTCCCTAGGTTCAGCTTGTGTAAGGGCTGGTTGAGCATGATAATAGACATTCCTTGTTGTTTTATCACATTATGCGTTTATCGTGACATATTTTATGAAATTGCACATTGTGAGGCAAACCACAGTGATCGCTGATATCACACTATTTTTCCCTGCTAAATAAGTAGATATGCTTAAAACAATGTAATAAAGTTTTTAAACAGCACATGCAACTCTCCTTCGAAGTACATCTGGTGTCTAAATTCAGAATATACACAATATATACACAATGCAATGAGCCCTTGATACAATAATTAAATATTAAATACCTTACCTTTTATTGCTTGACCGCTGACTGCCGATGGATGATCCAAATTCAATATTCTTCTTGATTTCTTCAAATTTGAAAACACTGAATTTTCCAGACACAATCTCTCATACGTCCTTTCTCTCACGATATTGTATTTTTCACTAAAGATTGGAATTCATGACCGCTGCGTTATGCTGATTTTTAATATATACACATGAGTTCTAGCATATTTCTTGGTATTCCCCTTCCAAGTTAAGTCAAAGCATCCTGTTTGAGAGGCTGTATGATTAATAGTAGTTGAATCAGGACTTCAGTATTCATCCTTTTTGGTAGCATGTAATGGGAAAATTATAACCAATATTTATAATTACTTTTATAAATGCTGTGAAGGAAAAATATGTTTTGAAAGACATTAAAGTATAACATTAAAATAAAACGAAAAGCATATCTGTTCAGGTTTACCTATGCTTGCCAAGGCGCTATTTTTTTGTAACAAACAAAACACAGTTATTCTTTTATAACTATCTAAAACAGCAATTCCATTGTACGGATTCTTTTAAATGTATGTGTCACAAAAATGCCGTTCAATTTATTCTACGCATACGTTTCAAAAATCGCAGATTTTATATATTAAAAAGGGGAGGCTATGTCTCTGACTATGTCAATATTACCTATTTTGTGGTAAGGATGCATTATTTTTTTCTCTTCAGTTTAATGTCTTGCATACATGGATTTAATATTCTCTGCGTTCGAACTAAGGGAATGTATGTCCATCCACTTTGTATGTTTTCAAACCCTATAGCATTTTAATAGGGGAGTTATTATTTAGGATTCGAGTCAGATTCCTCGCATAAACAAGCAAAGGGTAGCCATTTTAGTCAATGGGAGATTAATTTAGGGGAAGACTTCGGACGCTTTCTGTATACGGATATGTTGTCTCATAGGGCTTCAATAAGCAAAGAAACTGATTATCATTATTGTTATGATTGTTATTACTATTATTATTACTATTATTGTCAAAAATAAATGAGTATACGAGCATAGCTTTTGCATGTGATTGTTGCTAAAAGTTTATCAAATTAAACGGTTTAATAAAACTTTTCGCCTCATAGAATTATTTATTATTCCTCCCCTGAATCTAGAACTTACCAGATATATATATTTTGAGGACCGGTGATTCCATAACAAAGCATTTTTGATAAAGCACTGCTAGAGTCTCTGATCCAGTTTCCGGTTGTAGAATGGAAATTTTCTTTGTACAAAATTATTCACCTTCCTCCACAGGGGAACGATATCACTAGAATTACATGTTTGAGGTCCCTTGAATTCATAGAACAATGTTAAAATAAGACCGGAGGTATGTCTCTGTGTCTGTGAACAGCGTGACTCAAAAACGAAAACATATTTAAGTACCAAATTTGGTATTTAAGTTCCACATCACAAGTTCTTAAAGATGCGGCATGAACATTTTCAAGAAGCCGCCGTCCCAAACTTCCATTTACATGGAGAGTTCTTCAAATTCTGATTTCTTGGAAAATACCTAACGTTTATCATTTGTTTAAGACATTTTCACTAAAATGCAATCCAGTATGTGGAAAATAAATCCCCTCTAAAGTTCACTTCATTTATTCAAATGACACAAGTTAATGCCTCGTTATAAAGGTATTTTGAGTGTATTTGTAAACCTTTGAGAGAACTTTATGCACACGTGTCCGATCGTTAATTACCGCACAATCTTCAACAACCATTATCGATAACAAATAGTAAAAGCCATTCCTGTTTTAAACAAAAGATTACTAATAATCACATCTGATGTTAAATAAAAATAGATTGGCTTATCCGTTCTATTTTTTTTTAAATACGTTTATCAACGACTGCAGGTGTCCTTTTATATGAGAGTGCAGATGTTGATATAAGGCACATGTGTGCGTGTCCGTGATATGTTTTTAAGAAACAAGGTTGCCACAGGTGCTCAAGTTAAAAAAATACCGTTGAATGTTTAACGGTTAATGAACATTTTAATGAAACCTTAATGAAACTAGAGGTACCCACCAGGACGTGCTCTTAAAATGAAATAGTTATTTACGATTAATTGCTCTAATCCCCTAATTATTCACATCATCCATTCGTAAAGGGGGTGAGTATTGTTATTTTGATGGAAACTACTACACATAACGGGGCGATGGAGGGGGCGGGATAATTATTGGTAATAGGGGTAAATGTAATCTTGTCTTCCTAATTATTTTTTATTTTAGTAATCAGTTTCCTGTTCTCGGTTTATAGGAACATAAATAACCTACTCACAGAGGATATAGGTTACGTAATTTGGTGATTTATGAACTTGCTATCTGATTAGAACTATAATGTTTTGAACAATTCACCGAGTTTACACTATTTTTGTGTGTAGTATACAAAATATAAGGCTTTATGAAGAACAAACCAATGTTAAGAAACTAGAGCATGACGTTCCAGTTAATGATCGGAAAGGAGTAGCACAGGTACTCAAACCTCCAAGTAGTTGGTATTCAAATTTGGCCTTTCAAAGAGGTTCAGCCTCAAGAAAGGAAGATCAAGTATTATGAAGACAGATGAATGTCATTAATGCAATGATGTTGGACTTTTTCGACCACTTCTTAACGAGAAAAATCAATGCAATACGTCTATTTACAGAAAAAGGTAGGAGTGCACTTAAAGAAGAGACAATTCAGAACAAAATAAAAAAAAGAAAAATTATCGGAACAATTTGTTCCTTTGTGGGAAACAGTAATTTGACTTTCTGTGTCCATCTTACTTCTGGCAGCACAGTGAAACAGACATTCCAGCAGTTGAAAAAGAGCAAGAAGAGGAAATGAAGATAGTTTAGAAGAGGACTCTGGAGGCCTGAGATTTTGATTAAATTTAATTAAAAGAATTGAAGATAAATACTTTTTATAGCTTTCATAATATTTATTATTATAATGCTTTACAACCTGCCATTTCAAAGCGAGTTTCCATTAACCTCTTAAAACAGATATTTCGATTCCAATACCTTCTAAACTAATACTTGTGCTCCACAGCTACACAATAAAATCAATTTTCACCCACATCGTTTAGAATATTTCTTTAACAGAATATGGTATTAAGTTGTAGATTAAAGGACATCTCCAGAAGGAAAATTACAATCTGATTTAAATGTGGTGAAAAATGCTTTTTCAGAATAGTTAATTTTCCAGCATCCTTTAATTTCACATATTTTGTTGAAAATATGATCCCAATCGAAATATATTTCTGTGTTTGGCATTGTTGTGCGCGATTTGTTCTGGTATTTGATAAAATGCAGAGAATAACAACAATAAACGTATTCTTCTGAGTTTACGAAACGCAGAATAATAATGAATGCATTAGACTATTTTTCAAGTGAAAGGAGTGTTAGTAGGCATCAAAACAGACAGCTAAGGCTATAGGGTGTTTAGAAGCGGTAGTGTGTGAAGTAAAACAGGAACTAATGAAAGGAATCCTAGTAGTCTTCGAAAAAGAAAGCAAAATGGGCAGGAAACAAGAAAACGATATATTAACGAAATATGATGGAACAGTTCAAAACAGAATGAGACGTATCTTCGCTCTTTACTGTTTGAAAACATTCCACCCATGTTGAATATACTTTTGTCACGGATAAACACAGATGGTACCCTAACACAAATTTAGAGAGCCAGTCGGAGTATGTTTCTACGTGACTTGGGGGTCGAATACGAAAGAAGCGGTAACAAGTGCATGCTATCAAATGGCGACATTAATATTTAAAATACATGAACGCGTTTAGGGACATAGGGGAAATCTACTGTTTATAAACCGACTTGCTTGTAAATTAGGGCCATATAGTGACGAAGTCTTGAAAGGGTGCTAAAGTTAATACCGCCCATCAAGCAGCATTTGAAGGACAAGTACAAGAGTCAGGAAACCTCGGGGTCCCGGGGCTAGATTTGGTCCATGCCGATCATAATCAACAACTGAGCTAACGTTTGTGTGTGTGTGTGTGTGTGTGCGAGTGTGTGTGTGTGTGGGAGTGGGCTCAGCCGACGCACATAACATAATGAACGGTCGAAATGTATGAGATTTGGTCCCCTGAGCAATTGTTTCCAAATAGCCCTGATGAAGCTGTTATTGTAATTGACAATGCAAAGTAACACAGCAGAAATAGAGAGCGTTTACCTGTTACTTTATAGAGGCAAAATAATATCATTGATTGTTTTACACAGAAAGCGATCCCGTTTGAACATCATGTGCTTCACTTCTGTTCATCGTGTCTCAACATAAAGGGAAATTCTTGGCTTCAAACCATTGTGAACTAATTCCCATCGAAATAGCTTGGTCACAAAAGAAACACCACTATATAGATTAATGCTTCATTCTGAGAAATAGAACTGACACAATTGATCTCGAGGCACAAAATGTGAGAAAAATAGGGACAAAATTAAAAAAGTTGAAAGCTAGATGTGCACATTCAGAGATTCAAGACGGAATAGATTCTCTTCCGTTTAATTAAGTATCGTCATCGTCAACAAGAACTGCCCTTCAGAGTCACCTTTATCTAATTATGATTCAACAAAACCTATTCCATCCTGCATAATGGAAAACAAAATCAGAAGGAATCGCGCCATCCATGAAAGACAATAGCGAAACTTAAGGTAACCAGCATAATTTATTTAACTTTTTTTCATTTTATATCTCTATATATGTGTTACATATTTCTTACATATTCAGATAAGGAGAATCACCACAATAGTTCTCAAATATTTATATGTCTGTAAAGTCGGTTCAGAGCTACCGAAAATACAAGACGAGATATGAAATGCAGATGAAAATTCAGTGGATTACAAAAGTCTTAAATAGCAGTGTAAGTATTTTACTGTTTGGAATTTATCAGACACAATATGACAATAAACTGGTAGGTCGATTTCACTAGGGCGCCAAAGTTGAGATCATATACATAATACATTTGGAAACATAGTGCTCCATTTAAATTGAATCACTTACTAAGATTTTTTGCGCTATAGAACGAGTTTAACTTCGTACAGGAGTGAGTTAGATTGTTTCAATTTCGGAATACGGGACCGAGGGCTATCCTTGCCTTGGGACGTGGAGCCCATTTAGGAGTGAAAAGTAGAAAATGGATTTGTTCCCCATATAACACAAAATACGAAATTGAAACAGTGCATAATAATAATAATAATACTAACAATAATAATAACAATACTTATAATAATATAAATAATAATAACAGTAAGGTCGTCTCCTTAGCGCGGTGGTAGCGCAGCTGCTTACCAAGCGGGAGACCTGGGTTCGATCCCCAGTACCGGCGTGGGGATTTTTCCCCCGCTGGGAGACCTGGCCCGGGGTGCACTCAGCCTCGTAAGGTCCCTGGGGGGGCCAATTGAGGAGCTACTTGATGAAGAAGTAGCGGCTCCAGGTCATGAGGACCGCATTAACCGGCCGGGAGGGACACGAGGCGCTGACCACGTCTCACCCTCCAATACTGCACCCCATCCATGACGTCTGTAGTGAACCGAGATGGGGGACGCAGCGGCCGGGCGGTAGGCCAAGGTTCCCCGTGAGCTGTCGTGCCATGCAGTTATTATAATAACAGTAACAATAATAATAATATAAATTAATAATAATAATAATACGCATATTAAACAATTTTAAAAACATTATAGTGTTGGACTGTATTCATATTGTATTTATTATATTCGTGTTATATATATTACACGAAATATTTAAAATATATGAAACTGAAGTTCATCACAATACCTGATTTCATGCGATGCGCACCATTTGTTGAATCAGATAATTGGAGAAGTAACACTCATTAGTTTACAACTTGATGCTGTTTCTATTACTACTACTACTACTACTACTACTACTACTACTACTACTAACTACTAGTACTACTACTAGTATTACTACTACCACTACTACTATTAATAATAATAACAATAATAATAATGATAATAATAACAATGATGATAACAATAACAATAATAATAATAATAGCGATCATAATAGTGATAATGATGATGATGATAATAATAATATCAATAATAATAATAATAATAACAGTGGTATCAAAATAAACCACGAATAATGTTACTTTTTAGTAAAATGTCTGTATTTGACTAGTCATACTTCATAGATTGGCTTTCGGCTAAGAATGTACGCTCCGGTCTTTCGGAAAACTATGCATTGCAGAGATCCATTTTAAGATCTGTATCAAATATTCATGGGAATAGTTCTTGTGTTGAAGCACATAAGAATGAAGCATCTCTGAGAAATTATAGCACAGTGCAGAGTTGGATCTGTGTTTTGTAGATAATATATCCATGCACATACAGCGGTTCTACAAGCCCATAGCAAGTGAAATTGCTGGGATATTCACTTCTTTAGAAGGAGAACCACCTGGTGATCGCAATGTTGTTAAAATTCGACAGGGGGGCCCAAAGGTACTTTTTGTTAAGGGTGCTCACTGTCATCCATGATATGTCCAAAATTGTTTTCATATGGCTAGCCAGGTAGGGATTCTAAATGACCCACAATGGTTCACAAAGACAAAAGGAGCTTAACCATTTATTTATATTGCAATTTTCAGGTTGTAGACTTGTAATACGGGGAACATTTTCACATATTCCGAATTCTAAAGATCTATGTTCTTCATAATGCATTGTCTATGTACATCTTGGTGTTGAAGGTGAAATATTGAATAACGTAAATCAGACATCATTATTCTGATCTCCGAATGGAGCACTACAAAGAGTGGCAGGTTTTTTTAATGCACCACTCTAAGATGCAAAACCTTGTTGCAGGAAAAATCCTTCTAATGCCATCTTCATTTGCAGGTAATTCAATTAATGTCTCTAAGGTATCAGCATAAAATGTCAATTGTACGAAAGTTCCAAAAACCAGATACATTTCTGACAATGGCGTTTAACCCCAATTAACCAGAAATATTTCTGAGCGAATATACAACCTGCTGGTTACTATGATATTGTTTTTAGAGTGCTTCGTTGCAAATTCAATGAGTTAAAATGGCATATTAAACAGCGTGCCTTAGCAGTAACTATTGCTTGTGTACGTAATTTAATTCTAGAAAAGTGGATTGTCACACAACCATGTGCTCCTAATACTAGATGAGGAATCTACATTTCGAGAACCAGATTATATTGATCCATGTGTGTGTGTGTGTGTGTGTGTGTTTGTGTGTGTGTGAGCGCGTGCTGAAATTCCAGATACAATACATTTTTCAAAGCAGTGTCCCTTCAAACATGGTCTGTGTGGTGGCTACAAACCTAAGACACCTTGTATGGTTGATCAAAAACATGCAAAGAAATAATATTTTTTAGTACAAACTGTAAAAAACCATAGTGGTTATCCAAAATATTACAGACGAAACAATGGAATGCAAGTGCATAAACGGGTCTACCAAATTCACGACAACCGTGAGGTTGCTACATATTTTCCGACTGTTAAATTACAAGTTCATATTTATAGATATTTGCTCTATTGTGGGTTCTGTAATGAATATTGATGAATGGTATTTAAGGGCGCTCAACTACTTAGGTAATTAGCACTCTATGAGTAGCTCTGCGAGGGAGGCCGGCAGCTGTAGGGATGAATGTTCGTTCAGTGAAATGCCAATTAAAATGTGTATATAAGGACTATAACTCAACAAGCGTGGCGTTTGTAAGAAACATTAATGAAGCTCAACAATTAGAATATGAAGAATTTGTAAACTATGTTAACATGCGATATGTCAGTTCATATGAGTCTATTGGGCGTCTTCATTGTAATCAAATGCAAGAATAATTTCATAAAATTTAGTCGCTTAGCAATCCATGATGGTGGATACCATAATCTTTACCTTCGAGAAGGGTAAGAGCATTATGCAGCTGAAACTTACTGCACTGACAGCATGGTGTGATTTAAACCTATGAGTGACAAATGTTCACCAATATCTATACTCTATACTCTATACTCTATCCACGAAAGCATATTGCTGCATCACATAATAAAGGCTATGGAAGCTATACAGAGATAAATCGGAATAATCAAAGGTATAAGTCTTAGAGAAAAAAAAAAGGTATACATTTCAGAAGTAAACTTTATTGTTTTAAGATAATTGGTAAAGAAGATTCGCAAGTGTAAACATTTTTATCATTTTAACTCAGCCTGAAGGTAACATCACTTATATAAAACGTATAGCACATTCCCTATGATAAATAAACAGAGAGATTAGATTTAGAAAACTGTTGCTGAGGGAGTTAGGGGCGCACAACTTTTAGGTCACTAGCGACCACATAAAATAAATTGTGGCTCTAAACACAGAAAAATAAATGAGATATAAATAACCGCTAGAATCAGAAGTCAAGCCCGATGGAAATGAAATTGCCCAGAACAGAAACCAAAGAGGAAGCTAAAAAAGTATTAAAAACCGAATTAAAATGCGTAAGTAAAACCACTTCTTCTATGCTAAAAGTCAATGTGCTAAACATTTACAGGCACATAGAGCGCAGCTACCGCTCCATTAACTTAAGAGCAGTAAATAAAAAATCAAACTAAAACTAGATATACAGTATAAAAGGAACATGAGATACAAATTTAAAAACTCTACCAACTGCTCCGGTGTCGTGCACAATGATCACTTATAGCGTAGCCGGCTGCTGCAGAATGACACGTAGATGTGCTAGACGAACACTCTAGCAGTACATGACTCGCCGACAATTTCTGACCACAGTGGGGACAGATAGGAGCAGCTTTCCTCTGTAGAAAGTAGCTGTGTGTAAAACGACAGTGGCAAATACGCAACCGAGCCAATATAACCTCCTCACGACGAGAAATACGGGAAGAGGTTACCCAGTGTAGTAAGAGGTGCTTCACTTCTCGGAGCTTATTGCTGCAGAGAGCCGACCACTTCTAATGCCAACACAAAAGTACCGTTCTCCGCACAGCAAGCATAAAGTCTTCTGATGTCACACAAGAAATGTTGGTACCGGGTGCTGTGGCTTCAGTCTTTGCTGCCAAATCTGCCAGTTCATTCCCATTCAAGCCAGTTTAACCAGCAATCCAGGCACACTCCACATTTACGCTCGATCTTGCAAATTGTGGAGAGCATCCTGATTGCGCTGTACAGCAGTATGGTAGTTGTACAGCTCATCAATCCTCTGAAGGGCACTAAGGGAATCACTCAAAATAAGGCTGTTACCCAAATGTTTAAGGTGAACGTACAGAACGACTCGGTATTGGGCATATATCCCTGCAGAACAAATGTGTATGATACTATGGACACCAAGAATGTATGGTTCAGGCCCAGTAAGAATGCGACATACAACACTGTCGGGAAAGCTACTTCACTCGGCATGTATACAAATACGGCCACTGAATTGGATAAAAATTTTAAAAATAAGTACGGATACTGGACACAGGCATCACAGATTTCTCACAAGCCGTCATCCCGTGATCTATGTGGGATGTAGCATGTAACCAGAGCATTTCGATATCGTGCTTTCGAAGAAGCTCACGAAAATGAAAACCTGCAAGTCTTGGGCTAAGTGAGTGGTGGTGGTAACGTTCGTCAGATCGCAAAAAGGGAGTTAAGGTTGGATGCGCAGGCATCCTCTTTAGCCCACAAAAATAATCTACCAACAGGTCATCACGTCCACATCGCAGTGAGAGTTCTGCCTATTCAGCATAAAATCTCACAACGGGGCTGGTTGGAAAGGCACCAACAGCAACATGGACGCCCTGACTACAGACTGTGTCCAACCTCCTCAGCACAGATGGTCGTGCTAAAGATCAAAGAGTGCATGTATAATATAACTTGGAACGGATCTGTGCATGATAAAGACGCATCAAAACTGTCCGATCTGCTCCACAAGACTTACCACATAGTATCCGTAAAATATTCAGAGGACGGTCACATCGTGCTTTCAGCTGTGTTATATTTTGTGACCAGCAAAGCTCCCTATCGATTATCAACCCAAGGAATCTCGCCTCATTAGCGAATGGAACTACATCTGGACCGAGGTGAAGAGAAAAGGCATATCACATCCTACGGCGCCAGAAGTTAACGAAGAGTGACTTATCAGTTGAGAAGTGAAAACCGTTTTTGGAACTCCAAGCAGAGAGATGGTCTCAACATTACTGTAGACGGCGTTCCAAAAACGACGTACGTTGAGAACTACAAATGATTGCAAAGTCGTCTACAAATAAGCAGGACAAGACACCAGCGGGCAACACAGTGCTAAATTTAATTGCTCGCTATAGCTAAAAGCGTCACCCTTAATACCAATCCCTGTGACTCACCGTTCTCTTGAATGAAAATATTATAAAAAGCCGAGCTAACCCGCACTCGGAAAACGCAGTCTCTCACAAACTCTTCCATAAACAACGCTAGACGTCCACGTATATTCCAGTTGTGGAAAGAACTTAGGATTCCCGCTCGTCAACGGGTATCATAAACCTTCTCAGGGCAAAAATATCCTACAGTTTCACAGTTCCTAAGAAAGCCGTTCATAATATGCGCCTTTAGGGATAAAAGCTAGCGATAAAAGGTGTGAAGCTGCGGATCTACGTCTTCGGAAAGCGCACTGGGTGTTCGTCAGAAGATGAAAGGGCATGGTCTAACTCCGCCATGGTGAAAAGCCCATTGTAATCTTCAAGGTTTACAGAACTATAGGAGAAACCTTGAGATTCCACCTGACCCTTAACACATATTGTTGCAGGTTTGAAGAGACTCAATGCACAAAATAAAAACCTAGTTGTTATTATTATTATTATTATTATTATTATTATTATTATTATTGCAACGAACCAGTATTCTAATAATAACAGTAATTATTATCTCAACGAAGGGAAAGAAGCAAGAGAAGACTAAATAAAATAAACCTTAAAAGGGATGCCACAGATCATTTGTAACTCATGTCGACAAATTAAGTGAAGCGTGCAAACGCTAGAATTTAAGGGGGAAAAGTGCAAAGATTAGCAAGCTAGAAATGTTAAGTAAAAATTATGAATTTAAGTTTAGTGAAAATTATAATGTTTTAAGCATAAAAGCAGGATTCAAAGTTTAGAGGATGACAAGGATAATGTGGAAGGCATACAGAGACGTCAAGGATAAAGAACTGGTGAATGAAATGGAAACATAAAAGAGAACCAACTTATGCGGGCATGTAATACTTATAGAATTAGAGCTGAAGAATTGTTAGTACGCAAAATACAAAAGGCGATATACACAACTTTTGGGCAGAGAAATACGGAAAAATTATGTGATAATTTAGCTCAACTATTTAAGCGTCAATACAATGGCCGAGTTTAGGCAATTTCAACCAATCGCGTTCATCTGACTGGTGCGATATTCTCGGAACATGTTTTCGCACGTGATGTTCACTTCTTACTTGACGCTGATTTGTTTAATCTCCTGTATTCAGGAGGCAGTGAAGAAAAAAAGTTAGGACATAAACATGGTCGAATCATCATTTACCATTTGAGAACGAATGTAAGGATTACAATCATAACGTGATAAAATCTCCCATCCTATATATTACCGGACGTGAATTATCGACAGAATGAAAACACTCAAGGTATTACTTATGATAAGTTTGATTTCAGGAGACATAGACGGTAAGTCCAGGCCGGGGGGAAGAAAAAAAGACCTTTCTTACTAACACGCAGAAAATAGGTGGATATTAAGCGGATTTCGTACTTTCAGAAGGGGATGATAGAAGAAAGAAAGATAGTCTGTACACATCCATCATCTATGTTTTGCTTTTTCCAATACTACTTTAAGAGACATAATTGCTGCAAGTATTGAAATCACGCTTTTAAGCCACAATGTTTAGTTGAATTAACAGAAAATTCATTTACACGTTAGCTAAGCAGTAATGTTTATTGATGATTATTGAATTGAAACATTTTCGTTAATTAACCGTAAGATAAAGCAAGTACATTTAGAGTATTAGCCATTGACAGTACTCAACATTAAATTAAAAAAAAAAAAAAAAAATACATCAATGTGAAATTCCCTGCCCTCGTATGAGTATAAGCAACAGCAATAAGGTAAGACACGCAATTAGTTGATACAAGACGCCGAGGTGTACATGTTAAGGCCAATGGTAGGAAACATAGCGACACGGCAGAACAGCGAACCAAGGCCTTGCCTTCTGTTAATATTGTAAACTGTGAAATTTCTTGATTTATTTTCGCTGTAACACAATCATTTAGTGTTTCCTGCAACACAATATGAGCTGTATGTGTTTTCTGAAGAACAGTGGTGTTGATTTCGTGTGTTTGAAGACGGCGCCCAGGCCAAAGGCGACTCGGACTGCTGACGTTGCTATGAATTTCAGGTTATGTCTCAGGTAAATAGAATTCTTTCGAAACTCACTACTATTAACCCAACTCAAAGTTATTTTGCCATTCCACAGAGCGGACCCACTAAAGAACAAGCAGTAGCTATTGAAGCACATGACAATATCTCCATCTCCATCAAGGATTACGTATTTGCAATAGGTAAACTCACTGACCTAACAAACATCCGATTTGTGTCCCGCATATCTAATAATAGAATATACACGTTCTTAGCACGTAAAAAGACAACTGAGGATCTTAGTAATATCCATCCTAAAGTAGCAATCAATAAAATAATACTGGAGCTTAGACCACTGATATACATAAAGGGGTCATATTATCTAATGTATGCCCAGTAATACCTCACCACAAGATTGAGAAATATTTGCTATTTCACGGTATTCAACCCACATCCACCATCACTTACATCGAGCGGGAATCAGTAACCCTGACTTGCCCCACATACTAAGATTTCGGCGACAGTTGTATGTACACCCTGATGATTTTGACAAACTTCCAGAAAGTTTTTAGATAAATTTCGAGGGTGTATGTATCTTCTAACACACCCACTTGCTTTATATGTAAGGCGGAAGGGAATTTGGCCCGTCAGTGCAACAATGGTCCTAATGAAACTATTAACCTAACAGACCAACCGTTAACGAATTATAACGGATTCCCTCTTTTAGTTACCAGCGCTTCTGTAGTTTCTATTCAGGCTCCCTGCTCTGACCTTCAGAAGAATCCACCTGCATTTAATCGTACCGAACAATCTGCTAGTACTGATGTACCTGGAAATCCTTCAGTTCCGGTTCC
This sequence comes from Hymenopus coronatus, assembly GCA_030762935.1. Classification (NCBI taxonomy): domain Eukaryota; kingdom Metazoa; phylum Arthropoda; class Insecta; order Mantodea; family Hymenopodidae; genus Hymenopus; species Hymenopus coronatus. The sequence continues at coordinate 191,764,466 of CM060900.1, read as the reverse complement.
TGATGTAGCTAGTGCGCCTGTGATCTCCATTAATACGCTAATGAAAATACAAAACTCTACGAAATGAGTTTTCCTCCTCTGAGAGCACTACTTCTCAGGGGATTGCAGAGGTTCACGAAAACGCGAAACGCCAAGATGAGTCATCTGACGATAACGCCGGTACTAACGCCAGAGATAAACCTCCTAGTAAGAAAACAAAACCCTCAGGAAATAACGCCTATTTCTGTTAGTAAACCACTTTCATCTGCAATGTCGCTCTTAGAAGAAAATCCTAGTGAATGTATACTCGACTGCGCTCAGTTCTAGCCTTTATGGCAATGCTAAAAGGTCAAGTGATATCCCAAAATTAGCATTAAATTACTCATTAGACCTAGGAGGACTACCTAAAATGTTGTGTAAATGTACCCACGTCGGAGGTGTAGCAGTCTTGAGAATAGAACTACACGTATGAAAAAATTACCTGCTGGGTGCAATCAGAGACCTGCAAAATTCGCATGCTCCGAGACCACGGTCGTATCTGAGGACCAGAAGTAGTGCGACTTGATGCCATGAATAATAGCTGCAATATAAGTCAGTAGAATATTAATGGTTATATCTGCCAATTGGAATACTTAAAAATGCATATAAATACACATCAGCCCATCATTATCTGTTTAATAGCTCCATGGGACGACAGCTCACGGAAAACTTTGGCCAACCGCCCGGCCGCTGCGTCCCCCATCTTGGTCCATTACAGACGTCATGGATGGGGTGCAGTATTGCAGGGTGAGACGTGGTGAGCGCCTCGAGCCCCCCAAGCCGGTTAATGCGGTCCTCATGACCCGGAGCCGCTACTTCTGAATCAAGTAGCTCCTCAATTCACTCCAGGCTAGGTCTCCCAGCGGGGGAAAAATCCCCATGCTGGTACTGGGGATCGGACCCAGGTCTCCCGCTTGGTAAGTAGCTGCGCTACTGATTATGTTTGCAAGAAAGTAATCATCAGCAGGAAGGCATAGCCTCTCGAAAAATTATTCTGCCTATAAACGCAAATCGTCTTGAGGCTTGCCATGACATTAGTAATAATTATATCGCGGATGTTTAGGCATTTATCTTGGTTAAAACAGGCCGCCATATAGATACTAAAAATAGTAAAAACAGGCAGTGAAATAGGCATTTATTAATCACGGAAAGCGACAAACTATCTCATATGTACTCACTTCTCCTGGTTACAGACCACAAGATGCTTTTTCCAAGTTGCCAACTGACATACTGAGCCGCCTGTCAGAGAGAGGGTTTTTCATGCTGGGAAAAGCCTTGCACAGATCCAGAGAAAGCTGAGATTGTTTACTAGTTGTTGCAATCGCGGTTGATATTAAACAGAGCTTCTTCTGCCCGCCCATTTTTGTAATTCCAGTCTTATGCTTCGCTGATGCAAAATTTTGAATTATAAAATGTTTTTTCTTATTCTTAATTGTTTTTTCACAAACTTTGCACATCAGAACAGTACCATCGCTATTAGTAGATAGCGTATCTGAAACGAATTCGCGGTCATAACCATGCAGTTCACAACTTAAATTTCGGTATAATAAATATTGCAATAACCACGAAAACTGCAGATGGATTTGTTTAATACAACTTCAATCTCAAATTAACAGATTCTACTTACTGAGGCCTCAGTGTGTCTACTTTCTTTTAGGGATCGGGAAACCCCAACTGTGTATTGTCTCATAAAGTGGGCGGCTGCGAAAATATATTAGAGAGTCGGAATCTGAAGGAAAAGGTAACTTTGCAGAGCTAGCTGGCTTGAAAATGGATGAATTGACCACCGGGTGAAGAAGCGAATAATACAAATCTTACAAAAGACTCTTGCAAACATGCAGTACTTTCTTTCGCTAGTAAACTCCGAAGTAACCTGTTATACTGTTCAAACACTTCTTGGAAATATATGTAGTGCTGGAGATTAAGATTCTCAGCAAATATCTGTGTGAGGTGAATACTAATTGTTAATTCATACAAACATTATTTTATGTTTTTTTATATAATTCATGCGAGCTTTTTTTAAATATATTAAATATAAAAACAATATACAATAAAGAAGTACAAAGGCTAAAAAAGGCGTCTAACTTTAAAATAGGTAAAAAAGGCAAACTAAATATTGCTCCTATCGTCCCGAAATGTGTGGAAACGTGTTTACCCCTAACAGGTCTTTCATATATACTCTCCGGTTAAAAAAGGCATTTAGCCTAACATCCGGGCTCTAGTAAAAATATACCTCATAAAGAAGTATCCCTCAAAACATGCGTGGAGGCGGTGACAGTGTCCATGTTTTTGACTACATCCATTTGTTTCCGTAACGTTTATTTTCCTAAATACCTGGATATTGATTTTATTGTTCTTTCTAATTTAAGCTATCAATTGCTTCAACTGTATGTTATACTTAGTGATTTCAACAGCCAGAACCTATTTTGGGGTAGCAACATTAATGATCGTTGTGCCAAGTTTATCGATAACCGTATATGTACCTATGATTTAGTCATCGTAAATAGTCCTGATCCTACTCATTACTACGTTGCCTATAACTCCTTCAGCATTGCTCCATTGTTCATTTGGTTGGTGTACTCCACACTTAATGCAACTGCTCATTTTACAATCACCATTACAGTTGGTTATGCGCCTAACACGTACACACGTCATTGATCTTGAAATTTGCATAAATCAAGCTGGTTTTAATTTAAAGAAATTCTCCAGGTTGCTGCAGACTAACTTCCAAAACAGGACATTTTTTTTCATTTTATCCATCGATCCTAAGGTCGATTTTTTTTTTTTTTTTTTTACTGCTATAATAAGACAAGCTGAACTTTGTATTCTAATCAATTCCTACGTTTCAACGTAGAGACACGTCCCTTGGTGGAACCAAGAATGCAGAGAAGCTATCATACTAAAGAATAAAGCATGCTATAAGTATAAACGCAACCCACTACTGAACACAAAATCGCGTATAAGACACTTCAAGTTAAGCGTAGCAAGCAATATCCCTGGCTAACTTTCGTGTCTTCCTTTAACTCTGGCATTACTCAATCTGAAGTATTGCGTAAACTTCGAACTTTATATGGTACTCGAAGTTTAAATAGACTTTCTCATCTTTTGATACCACATTCTGATATACAGATTACAGATTCACAAATGATAGCAGATACTTTAGCTAACTGCCTCTGTGATATTTCAAGTGACTGTAATTATGATTCTGAGGTTCTTCAGACTAGAAACCGTACTGCAAGATGACGACTTGAATGTTGTCGATATAAACGAATCATTCAACGACAAGGTATGCCTTAATGATATATTGGAAGTTATTCGAACCTGCAATAGTAAAAGTCCAGGCCCGAACAACATTCCATATGAAATCATAAAACATATGCTTCCTTCCAGTTACCGTCCTATTTCCCTCACAAGCTGCGTCTGCAAGGTGATGGAACGCATGATCAATGGACGGTTGGTGTGGTGGCTGGAATCCCACGATCTTTATACCACCATCCAATGTGGTTTCTGACGAATTACTTGGTGATTAAAGTTAATTCATTATAGGTATGTTCAGCAGGAGGAAAATTATATATTCATTCAATTGATCTATTCATTTGGGATGAGTATAGAACGGATTGTTTAGAAATTATGCGGTCAACAATTGACCACCTTCTTACGTTGTCAACTCAGATTTCTGGCGGGTTTCTGAGGAACAGCCAAACAGTTGGGATAATTTTTGACCTCGAGAAGGCCTATGATACGTGTTGGCGAGCGGGAATATTACGTTCCCTCCACAGTTGGGATATTCGAGGACGCCTTCCGCTATTCCTTCAGGAGTTTGTGCAAGACCGTGTTTTCCGGGTAAGGGTCGGCTCGGTATTTCCTAACCCTTTTAGTCAAGAGAACGGAGTGCCTCAGGGCTCGGTACTAAGCGTCACGCTGTTTGCTATAGCGAGTAATTTGATATCGCAATGTGTTCCCCCAGATGTCTCGTCCTGTTTATTCGTGGACGACTTTGGGATATACTGTACTTCTCAGCGTACACCGTTTTTGGAACGCCGTCTCCTGCGGTGCTTGGACAATCTCTATGATTGGAGCTTAAGAAACGGCTATCGTTTTTCCCCTGAGAAGACGGTCTGTGTTAACTTCTGGAGCTGTAGGTGGCGCTTGGCACCTACTCTTCACCTTGGGCCAGATTTACTTCCTTTCGCAGATGAAGAGAGGTTCCTGGGGTTGGTATTTGACCGAAAACTCTGCTGGTCACAACATATAGCACAGCTTAAGGCGCGGCGTGACCGTTCTTTTAATATTTTACGGATACTAAGTGGTAAATCTTGGGGAGCGGATCGGACAGTATTGCTGCGTCCTTATCGTGCACCGATCCGAACAAAGTTAGACTATGGATGTATTGTGTATTCCTCGGCACGACCATCTGTGTTGGGAAAGTTAGATGCTGTCCACAATCAGGGCATCCGTGTGGCTGTTGAAGCCTTCCCAACCAGCCCAGTTGTGAGTCTCTGCGCCGAATCGGCGGAACCACCCCTTCGATTTCGGCGTGATGCCCTACTAGCAAATTATGGTAGTGGACTTAAGTGCTAGCCCATACATCCAACATTTCCCCATTTTTATTCTACTGACGTAGACGACCGTTATTGTCGCCTAACACTTAGTCCCAAGCCTGCAGGTTTTCGTTTTAGAGAGCTCCTTCGGGACTACAATATCGTAATGCCTAGTATGTTTCCCAAGGGAGAGAGAGTGCATCCACCTTGGTTAGGTTCAGCCTCCCACGTCGACCTCGGGATGTTGGCATTTGGGAAATCTGTGATGCCCTCCATTAGTATCCGTACTTGTTTTTTAGAATTTTTATCCCGTTACAGTGACCGAATTTGTATTTATACCGATGGCAGTAAGTCTATCGACGGTGTTGGGTGTGCCTTTGTAGCCGGCACCGAACCACATACTTTCGGTTTGCCTTTTCACACATCCGTGTATACTGCGGAGTTGTATGCTATCGAGCCATTCATTATGTTTGCCGTCGAAACTTGGGTAACTGCCTTATTCTGAGTGATTCGCTTAGTGCACTACAGGGCGTTCGTGAGCTGTACAGCTACCATCCTCTAGTGCGGCTCATTCAGGATGCCCTCCACGTTTTGCACGCCTCTGGCCTGAATGTGGTTCTGGCATGGCTTCCAGGACATGTTGGGTTGTCAGGCAACGAATTAGCTGATGAGGCGGCAAAGTCAGCAACCACACTTGTCACCATTACCTATTCAATAGCCGAAGATGTTGGACTTGTTTTGCGGAGGGCGGTGATTTCGCGCTGGCACGCGGAGTGGCTTGCTCTCCGCAAGATCTTCCGGTACACTGGTCTACTTCGTCACGCACTTGCCGTCGTGAGGAACTGGTTTTGGCTCGTCTCCGTATCGGTCACTTTTTTTTACATACAGCTAGCTGTTGAAAAGTGATCCTGCTCCTGTCTGTCCACAGTGTGGCCAAGCACTGACTGTTTGCCATGTACTGGTAGAGTGTGCTTCTCTAGCCCGATTACGAGCCACTCTACAACTGCCGGCCTGTACTAAATAGATATTGTTGGACGATACCGGAGCAGTAGATCGGATTTTCAAGTTCCTATCATCATAGCCTTTTAATCTGAAAATCTAGTTCTATTTTATTTTGCAGTCTGTTATGTTCCTGAACTGACAGCTGCTGATTTTCGCTATTTTAGCCTCTCAGGGCTAGGACATGTTTTATTTACAGCATTTACAGTCTGTTTTACCAGTTTTTAGCTCTATGAATTATGTAGTGGGCAGTTTTGTCTGTCATTTTATTTATTTTTGTTGACTGATTTTAACTTTTTATTGCGCTTTTATTTTTTGTTTTAGCACGACTTGTTTTTATTGGGCGCTCATAACCATGTAGTTGTGCGCCCTTAAACTTTAATCATCATCATTAGAGCATTCGGGAGCGGTACAGTTACCATCCTCTCCTGCAGCGTATCCAAGATGCCCTCCACACCTTACACGTTTCCGGCGTTAATGTGAAATGTTCATGGCTCCCTGGTCACCTAGGCTTGCCGGTAAACGAACTGGCGGATTTGGCTGCGAAGACGGTGACCAGACAACCGCTTGATTCTTTCGCTTGTGTTACACATACCGAATATAGGTTTGACGTGCGGAGAGCAGTGCTTTCGAGCTGGCAAGTTGAGTGCTCTGCTCTCCGTGGAAACAAACTACGCGCAGTGAAAGAAAATCCAATACATTGGGTAACCTCCTCATGTATATTTTGCCGGGAAGAGGTCATCTTGACTAGCCTGCGTATTGACCATTGTGTTTCCACACACAGCTACCTGCTTAAGAAAGAACTTGCTCCCATCTGTCCACTGTGTACAGTGACGTTGTCGATCCGGCATGTGTTGCAAGACTGTGTTCCTCTAGTACCATTACGGGTAATTCTGTAACTGCCGGCCAGTCTTACAGCGGTGTTGGATGACGACACCAGAGCGGGTGATACGGGTTATAACTTTTTATCCCAACTGCCATTTACCTTCCGGGCTTAGTTTGTTTTTATCCTGCCGGAAGTCAATGGAGTGATAGCTAGGGCTTTTTAACTTTAAATTTTATCTTTGTGTGACTTGTTCAGGGCGGCATTTTCTTTTAACTTTCTTCTTTCTTTTTCGCTCCATTGCGGTATTGCATTTTTAGATTCAAGTTTGTTGTAAAACAGGGTGTTTTTTCTTAACTTGAACTGTTTTACTTCTCTTTGTAATTGATTTTATCCTTTTACCTCAACCGCCATTTGTCTTATCCGGTTTTTTATATCCATGCAGTTGCGTTCACTTAGGCATCACATTCTGGATGGATGTAGTCTGTGTTTTGGAGGTAGTCTGTTTTAGTTTCTTCTGGTTTTTAATGACAGCTTATTTTAACTCCTTTTTATGAACCATTGTTTTTGTTACTGGTTTTATTGTTTTAACGGAGTTTCTAGCAATGGATGCTTCCAATCTCCATTTTATTTTTAATTTTGGCTATTATTTTTATCTGATCACTTTATCATAATTTTAACTCTGGACTTCTGCCGTTTTGTCTCTTTTTAGGGCGCTGATAACCACGGTGTTCAGCGCCCAAAAACCCCAATCACCATCATCATCATCATCATCATCATCCTCACCATCATCATCCCGAGAATATCAATATCTGGAGCTGCAGTACTGGCCTTCGATTGTCACCTCTGAAAAACCAATGCATAGTTTTCTCTAGATCTAGAAAACCGATTCCACAACCTGTACTGTTAATGAACAATCATCACTTACCAATTGTCAATAGCACTCGTACACTTGGTTTGCATTTTGACCGAAAGTTAACGTGGATCTCACATCTCAAAATACTTAAAAGTTGGCTGCTTAAGACGACTGAATATTTTAAAAGTGTTATCTGCCAAAAACTGGGGAGCAGATTTTAGTATTTTGCTCCGAAAATATAGAATGATAATAAGACCTAAGCTTGATTCTGGTTGCAGCAAATACAATTCAGCTAGTCCCACTGCCCTGAAGATACTCGGCTGTGTTCAGTCTTCTGCCCGCAGAATGGCGCTGGAAGCGTTTAACCAAGTCCTACTGAGAGTTTACAAATAGAATTTAACGAACCACCCCTGCATATAAGTAGGAAAACCCTGACTTTGTTGTGTGCCTCAAAGGTTGCTGTTTACCAGTCTCTTAAGCTTTACTACATCTGTTTCCCACTAACATCAATAATATTTCAACTGTACAGTCCCAAGGCAGTTCCTTCAGCTATAGGATTTTAAAATATATACCTGAGATTAATTTAATTTTTCTTCCTAATGATGAATGTAAAATGTTTCATAGTATCTCTTGGAAAACCAAAACCCCTAACCTCAATAAACAGGATACAGATATTTTTCATTACCGGCGAATGTTTCACGGAATTTGTGGCGTGCACCAAAACTTCATACCTATATTTAGTGATGGTTCCAAAATGGATGAAAAGTGTGGCTGTGCTGAGGTATATCCTGAGCATACATTGTCTTGCAGCCTTCCAAATTAATGTATATAATAATAATTGTGTGTGTGTTCTTGTGTTAGTTTAGCTGCTATATGAATTATCTAGTTATTAGTATTAGTATTTATATATATATATATATATATATATATATCTCACTGGCAGTCAAAACCCATGCACACTGGCTCGTTACTCGAAAGCCACGCCACTCCTCGAGAGCTTGGCAAGAGAGTCTGGTGTATCTAGATCTAGTGCTCACGAGCGAGGCGACTCGAGTATTCTCGTAACGACAAGCGAAGTAGGTTAACGTATGATTCGTAGCATAAACTGGTTGCGTAATAACTAGGTCCCGAATTTTTTTATTTTTAAACTATTTTTTCCTTTACACGGAAGTTAGAAAATGTCAAATTATTTTTTTATTGGGTGTTAACATGTGAATCTTATTATATATATTTCAGGTTTTAGACCAAATGTGTGATGTTTTCTTTTTATTACTAAAAATTCGTTTTTTTTTCTTCTATTTCAAATTGGTAAACATTTTACCGTGCGACATTTTTAAATGCATAGGTGGCCATTTAAGGATGAGAAAGCACGGCACCTAATCGCCTCTCACTAACTTTTGCGCCGGTATACGCTCCCTTCTTCAATTCAATGCTTACGTTTCATTATAATTTTGATCACAACTGAACTGTGTTAAAGTACCGCGCAGTGGCTATTGTCTGACCTATTTACTGTAGGATCTGTTTACATGCAGAGTCAAATGTGCAACGAAATGTTAGGAAATAAATAAAATATATAGAGGTATGCAAGGTTAGAGAAGGGACAGAAATTGATTCAAAGTTACCAATTAATTTTTAAGCATACTGTGTTTTATGTACTCAGTAAGTTATACTTTATTCATAGTAATGTTTTAATAACAGAATATTATGTTGTTTCAGTATGCATACAATGACATCTACCATGTGTTTCTGATTATAACTTAGTTCCAACAGATACGAAGAAAAACATTTTGGGTTGTTTCCCTTGTATTGTTTGCAAATCTGTCATTGTGTGAAAGACTTATTACAGCATTGAACAATTAAAATCACCACAGAGCAGAAGCAGAATTTCCAAAATGTCCCTCAAAGAAGAAAGTAGCAGGTTTTTCTGTTTATAACAAAATCGTATCTGTTAATCCAGGCTCTTCTAGTGCTGCTGTGTCACAACCTGGTAAGTGCAATAATGAAAATTCTAAACTTACAAATGAAGTTAGAAACAAAGTTAGTAACATTTTCTGGAAAATGTAAATGGCGTGTTATTTATGGACGCTCTTTAACTGCTGTGGTTCTCAGCGTCCCATTCTATTACTGGGCGTGAAAGACCGCTTAATTTTGCTCAGAGCCCTCTCTATCAAGCTTGAGGTTCTTTTACGTGCCGTAAATCTACGACACAGGAACAACGGCTTTACTTCCCTTCCGAAAGAAGCCATTCTAAGGATTTTTACACCCGAAAAAATCCATCGCCCTCCGCCGCCGGGTTTAAACCCGCGACCTTGGGTATGTGAAGTTAGCATGATAACCATTACACCACGGGCGACACACACATTTTCTGGACTTATGCCCAGAACTCATAGGGCTACTAATGAAAACTTTGCTGACTTCGCTGTTGTACACCATTCAATCTTTCAAGAGCTAGTAAAACAGCTTCTGTGCAAAGGGTTCTAAAATAAAATCGGTCATAGTTGAGATTAGTGAAAATGCAGGACTTTGTAGCAAGCTGACACATAAATGCACCCACTGTAAAGTAGTTCCTACAGAAGTACACAGTTCTCTTAGGTGATCGCCCTCCGTGGTGTAATGGTTACCATGCTAACTTAATGTACCCAAGGTCGCGGGTTCGAACCCGGAGGAGGACGATGGATTTTTTCGGGCATAAAAATCCTTAGCATGGCTTCCTTCGGAAGGGAAGTCGGTCCCGTGTCGTAAATTTACGGCACGTAAAATAACCTCAAACCTGATGGAGAGGCCTCTGAGTCAAACTAAGCGATCTTTCACGCTCAGCATAGAATGAGACACTGAGAACTACAGCAGTTAAAGAGCGTCCATAAAAAAGTTCTCTTAGGTTAATAAATTCCGAATCAACTAGACCAAAATTCCTAGTAAGCAGATGCATTTATTAACATTGGGAAAGGTCAAAGTAGCCTGGATGTATATTCTATTTATATGGCCGTAAGTAAGTTGAGTAAACAATCATTACAACCTAGTTGAAAGTCATTGTAGAGGAAGGTAAAACAATGAAGATGGAAATCCTTAACATGGCTGGAGTGGCAGTTCGCGATGCCCATGAAGAAATAAACAACTATTCTGTAATAGCATCCTAATTAATGGATATTGGTGTGTCATTCGACGCCACCTGGATGAGGCGTGGCCATAATTGAAATTATGGAGTTGGATTTGTAACCGACACCGTTACTGACATTGTTGTCAATTATGAAGTGCTGTCTAAATGTTGTTTATGGTGCATGATATAGTATCAGCATTTTGGCGAAGCCTTTCCTGAACTGAGAAATGGTATTCTGAACAGAAGAGAAAGGGTAAATGTCAAAAGAATTATGGCGTATCATTTAACAGCGTGGAAAAAATAGGGAAAATTCTGTGGCAGCGATCAATATCAAAGTGCAATATGAGATACAGCAGCATATTCTCTGATGACGATTTATTCACATGGTGTCATATAAATGGCATAAAGTTATATGGGCTAAATGTTCATGTTGAAAAAGAAAAATGTGTAAATCACATTGCAAATAAATTTGTTCCTGCCCTCAGGAATACTGTAAAAGAATGGCGCTCTAAAGGTATAGCTTTAAGTGGTCGAAAATTGGGTAGCTTAGAGGAAAGTACCATTTTATTGTTTAACACCTTTTTACAGGAATACAATAATAAGTAATATTCCTAATGTCTCAGATGGAGAATGCTGTTAATGCAACTTTGAAGCGTTGTACCTCCACAGATGTTAGCCCAAATCATGAAAGCTATCCCAAGGGTAAAAATTCTCAGGGTTTTTTAACAGGCTGATTTCTGAAGGTAAAACAGTTGAAAGTCATGTAAAGTTTCTCTTGAAATAGTATAAAAAACTATACCAATTTATCAGAGACCTGTTCTATATTTGCTGCAAAACTGTTTAGGGGGAAACACAGAGAATACAAATGAAAGTTTGCACTGTGTTTTTTTTGGAATCACTGCCTAAGGAATGCTCATTTCAAAAAATCAATTGGAATATGATATAATGGAGGCAGTATCTGTGTTTGACATAGGATGTAAGAGATCAATAGAGATTGAAAGTACATCAAGAGGAGGGACCATTTCATCATCTGCACTGCAAACTAGTGATAAACGTGACCGTAGGTGTGTCGCACAGAGTAAGATGTGTCACTAGCATAGCAAACAACAAAGAAAGAGGGCTAAGATGTTGAAACTATCATGTGAGGAGATGTATAAGATGACATAAGGTGAAACATGTTGTGCAGGGCAGTTCTAGTGGTGAATGTATTTTCTATAAAATTTTATTTTCTGCGTCTCTCAAACTACATTTTTGACCAGAATGTAATGAAATTTAGAATATAAATAAACTCTCTAAAATCTTTGTTTTTCTTTTATTTTGTCTGGAATATGATGAGAATTTGTAAATTAAAATTTGCATATAGAAAAAATCCTGAGTGTTTTGCTTCCATTACACAGAAAATCCCACACTAAATTTGATTCGTATGAGCATTCAGAGCATGCTTATCAAATATTTCACATGTAACATGAAAACCGTTTCGCAAGGAGCATTTTATAACAATAATTAAATTCTTAATTAAAAATGTATAAAATAGAAACTAATTGGAGCAAATGACTCATACTTTGCAGAAAGACTACTATAAATGAAGGAAACAACTACACCAAATTCCATTGTTTTCTCTTTTAAAAAAATGGAATATAAAATTTTCTCTTGCCTGCCCCCTTAACATTCGTCTGAAAATGTATAGTTTCTCTACCACGTACAAAAAATAAAACAAAACACATGTCATATAGCGTGGCACCTAAACCTTTAAGCTAGGCAATATATTTCAAATCTTTGTCATTTATTTTCACATTTAAAGAGTCTCTTAAATCCATTATTTTATATATAAATGTATTTCATCCGAAAAATTTACTAATGACCAAAACATTTATAGCGTAACTAAATTAACACACACTCACACACACACACACACACACTCACACACACACACACACACACACACACACACACAGGGGCCTACTACGGTAGGTATGGGTTTGGTACATCCGGGGGTTCCCGAGCCACTCACCACCATTTCATCATCCCCATCACCACAAACTGAGCCACGTTTGTGTTCGTGTGCACGTGTGTCTGCGCATTTCTTTGTGTATGTTCTTGTGGGTGCGAGTTTACTCGCCTCGTCTTCTAGGCTTATTCCCTAAATATTTAATTTGAAGGCTTTAGATTTATTAACTCCTGCCTCACCAACAGGGATCTTTCTTCTATCTCCGTGATTGCTGTCCTAAGGTTCCAACGCTGCTTCCAACTTGTGTGCATTTCGGAGGTCTCAGGCGTGACGGTTGAATGGACCCTTCACACAGCCCCTATGTGTAAGCCTTAGGTGCGGAGCACATCCATACCGATAAGTACGTCCACGTAACTTCTTTGGGAGCACGACCCGTACTAATCTCCCGGTAAACACAGGTCGTCGGGTTAGAATCACTGGCCGGACGTGTTACCGCTATCGGAAACCTGGTGTAATCAACTACAGGTTCCCTGAATCCATGGATGTGTTACATGTGAGCGTTATGGCCAAACTGCTCACGGAAAAAACTGATTGTGCTCGAGACCCTTGCTGCATCCATTGTAAAGCGAACCATCCATCCAGCTTCAAGCAGTGTCCGCGTTTTTTCGAGGAAAAAGCCATCCGGGAGTTGCGGGTTAAGGAACGCCTAACTTTTCCTGAAGCCCGGCGTCGCTTCCAACAACGGCAGCCTGCGACCATCTCAGGCAGGCTACGCATGAGCGCTCCACCGCACTCCTGTTTCCTCAGTGGCACTACGAACCGTGCCCGTAGCCGACGCGTGTACGCAAACAGAGCAGTCGCCGAGCACAGCAACCTTGCAGTCTTCAACATCCATAGCACCCACTGCCTCAAGTTTTATTTCTACAGAACCTGCTCGTAAGCCGCTAGTTAGACTGGCATTATCTGTCACTGCTCCTCATGTGCGAAGTCGCAAAAAACTCAAGGCTACTAATAAACCTTCCAAGTCCCGTTATCGTTCTACGAGCCGTAGGGGATCTTCCGCATCCCGAACATCAGCGGATACCGACAATAAAAGTGGCTATACTATTATGGGTCCAAAGTGTGCAAAGAACAAGAAACTTCCACCTTAACTTCATCTAATCCGTTTCCGCCAGTTGTTTGTATCCCAGCCGCAAACTCATATTATGATTAATCGACAACCTTTCACGCCTCTAACTGTGCTCCATGGCTCTCCTGACGTGGAATATTCGCGATGTTCGTACCCATAGGGCCCAATTGCAGCTGTTACTACGGTCCTATAACCCTCTGGTCCTGTGTTTGCAGGAGACAAAGCTTCGCCCCCACGATGCTTTAGCCCTGCACAAATACCTTCCTGTGCTGTTTGATGTTACACCGGAGGAGGGCTCTCCTGCTCATGGGGGTGTTATGATCCAAACGCGCAATGACATCTGCGGTCAGCCGGTCTCGCTTACCACTACGTTGCAAGCTGTTGCTATCCGACTTACCCTTCCTGGCTTCTTGAGCTTCACTTGTTCAAATATTCAGTCGCACAATACCTTCATCTGTTGTGTGGGAGAAGCTCCTCCGTGTTGCCGGTAAGCAGGCTTGTACTTCCATATCGGAGCTTCTCGTGAGAACTGACACCGTCGTTGATCCGGTTGCTGTTGCAGACGCCCTTGGTAGCAGGTTCGCAACTGCGTCCAGCCCCGCCAATTATCACCCCGCGTTTCGTGCCCTTAAGGCGGACATGGAGTCTCAGGGTCTCCCTTTCCGGTCCTTAGATACCGAGTGCTGTAACTCTGATTTTAGTATGCGGGAGCTGAATGCCTGTTTAGCATCCTCTCGACACTCCGCTCCAGGATCCGATGGTCTCCATACCACCAAGTTACAGAACCTCTCTTCTGTTAGAAAGCTATATCTCTTGAACTTCTACAACCGCGTTTGGAAACGAAGGTGTGCTAACTAAGGCTTAAGGATACGAGCAAGGCGACTGAAGTATTCTCGTAACGGCAAGCGAAGTAGGTTGACGTATGATCCGTAGTATAAACTGGTTATATAATAAGAAGGGCAAGGGGTTTTAAGTTTTAATCTAATTTTTCCCTTATAAGTAAGTTAGAAAGCTTCAAAGCACTTTTGTCGGATGTTAATGTGTGAATCCTATGCAAGGAAAAAAACAAGCTAAATGGGACATTAATACCCAAAACTCGCTAAACTTAAGATTTTTTAACCTCAGAGAAACTTTATGAACTTTTTCTTCGATTCACTTGAGTTAAAATGTTTGTTTAACAATTCGTTTAGTTTTGTTTTGGGTGTGAATGTGGGGTTAGCCAGGGAAATAAAATTATAATGAAATTTGTTTTATGTGAGTGCTATATTTTAAAACTACATGCTGAATTTTGTAGTTAAAATGTACTAGCACGAATATTACGTGAAACAACCCGCCTTAAATATTAGTACATGTCAATAGCATACTTCTGCGAAGTGATATAGTTTTCATATTTTTATCAGTATCGTGTTATAAAAGGCGCTTGCAGTGGATTTCCTTAAATAGGCTGAAAAATTCTTTAAAACCCTGCAATAAAAACCTGAGAACATTGCTGAAAAGCTAGGATAATTGTTTAAAAATACAAAGATGTTAATAAAAGATAGTAAAGGGCGAAAACTATATTTATAGAAAGCTAAAAATCTGAGCCCTAGTAATGACAGAAAACGACGCTCGTTTACCAGTGCATATATCCAAACGCGATCACAGTAAACGATTTGAATCAGCGATATTAATCGTTAATGACATATTATACTTTTTATTGCTATGCAAAAACTTGTTCAGATTACAACCGAAAATATAATGACCTACTTCTTGCCACATAAATGTCTTAGCCGTCATATAATACACACACATACACACACATACACACTCTTATTTGTAATAAAACTGCAAACCACGTACACATACTTCCATATTCTGTAGTACTACATTTCGCTTTTAACTCTGCCTAGCGTGGTTTAGTTAAATACCATCCTTATCCTGGTAGGATATTTAAATCTCAAATAATTTAAACACGTGGCATAATATAACTTAAAGAATTGATTATGCGAGTTTCCCTACATTGCACCGCAGCATAACTATTAACGAGACTTATGAGTCTTGTGCTATTAATCAAGACTCTCGTACACTCATTGGTCAAGCTCCCTCATGACAGCTATGCGTTCAACTGCATCTACTGGCTGCGAGAAACAGCGAGATTATAAGCTGACTTGACCAGTGGAAAAAATGAATAATAATAATAATAATAATAATAATAATAATAATAATAGTAATAATAATAATAGTAATACTAATAGTAATAATAATAATAATAATAATAGTAATAATAATAGTAATACTAATAGTAATAATAATAATAATAATAATAATTACGATTAGGCAGAGAAGGAACAACGGTTGTCATACACCACGTAAACAACCTGAAAACGTATTATACGCAACACATAACAAAATTACTAAGGTGACCTGTGCCGCGCCGGCGTGTCTATCCAACCACCCCTACACCACGCGTCTGGGACCTTCGCTACCAACCGGCATCTCTCTTGCAGTGGGCCAGGCACGTACCATTTATTTATAAATGACTGTCTAATCCATGGTGATGTTATGCCAGTTTTTGTATGTGCTAAATTTAGAGATGAAAATTATATTCACGTATCACGTACGGTATGACCAACAAGTTCCACATCTTCTTTTGGTGTCGTTTTGAAACACATGTATATAAAATCATCACTTCAAACACAAACTGCATATATTTTATTATACTGTTCATTAATTTAAAATATATTTATTTAATTTATTAAACTGTGCCTCCTTATGTATTTTAATTTGCATAATTTAAAATGTATGAAATATTAAATACAAAATTTAATAACAAATTGTGAATAAGTTTAATTGTTATTTATCTTTATAAATGTGATTCTTTAAATCGTTCCTGATTCATGAATTATAATTAGGAATTATTAATTTGGTCTGTAATTTTTTTGAAATTAGTTCTTCCTATTTTTAAATTATTGAATTTATTCTCCTCATTATTTGTTTATATTTCATATTTGTTTATTTCTTTGCATATTTTTGGTCATTCTTTCCAAACTGTTTACATTTAATGCCACAAAAACTAACGTTTTAAAACTTGAAAAGCAAATATTTACACTGGAGCCCAGTATGAAATAATTGGTAACCACGTATACCTAATCTAAAATGTATCGAGCTTTCTTTTCTTACAAGGCCGCCGGAGCGCGACGGCAACTTTTGCGCAGAAATCCAAAACATTTCTTATGACTAAACTAAACTGAGAAGTGTCTTTGGCTATAAATATGAACAAAGGTAACAATATTCATAGATATATCAAGGTATAACAACGGTTTTTTAACTCCGCTTTTTGTTAAGAATTACACGGAATTATTACGTTAACTAATAATTAACTGTCTAAGCTATTGCGAAACAAAATTCTACATTTGTGTTATTTCATATATTCTTATTTTACACCCTTTACATTATTTATTCAGTTCACTCACATAGCATTTGACTTGTATACCTACTTAACTTGACATAAAATTTCACTCTCTTAATGTACTTTATACTTTACCATTGACTTTCACAAGAAAAAGAAAGAAAGAATTAAACAATGTATCCACTTTTCACTCTTTTGAAGTAATTTATCAGCAAACACCGGATTCTGAGGTTCTCACCTATGTTATTCCTTGCCCTCTTACTCGCCAAATTTCAGTTAATTTAATGTTTTGGGTTTCCAAAGAGTACTGCATCTAAATTTTAGAAAGACTAAATTACGTCAGGACTTAAAAAGGCCTAATTTTCGTGATAGCACATATACCAGTACGTTTGATGGGGTGCATGCCCTAAAGATGATGGAGTGTTCCTATAATAGGCTTTAAAGGCTCTAAATTCAATCTTTCGTTTACGTTATTTAAAACTGAATATCTTCTTCTTTCGTCAAGTTTATTGCATTCTTTCTGTCATAATATTTCACAGTTATTCTTTATTTCAAATGTATTAATAAAAACTTTACCCTATTAGTTTACCCACAAACAGCTACTCTGAATCGCAGGGCAATATCAACGAGTCATGCACGTACCTGTTGCTACATACAGCGCCATGGTTGTCGCAATTACTGGTCCTGTAAACCCTAACAATACCTTTCCTGGGCTTCTCCTTAAAAGATTGCTTATGCTTATATTTTTCAAATGAAACATCGATACACCTGCTTCATATGAAGATAAAATTGCTTCCATTGTAAGTTGGGATAGTGTTTAGGGGAGTTTTGAAATTAAGTTGTACTAGTCTAGATATTTTCCTCAACGTCTCCGCCTTCAACCTAACATATTCAGTTTGATTTCTAAAGTTCAATCTTTCATTCACAATTGAGGCCACAAATTTTGTTGCTGTGTTTTTTCTAATAGTGTACTATTGTCACTGATTTCTCTTTAGTTTTCCTTTTAAGATTACGAAACCGAATTTGGTTGTTGTAAACTTCATTTTAGCATTATTGAACCATACTTGTAGGGTTTTTATGACTTAGTTAGATTTTTCTCCACTTTCACTTTGAATGTTACTTCAATTAAAAGTATTGCGTCATCTGCATATGCAACCATATTTACAAGGTTATCGTCGCTTTCTAACTTCTCAAGTAGGGTTTCTAAAACTATAGCCCATATAGTTTTGTATAGTGACGATATCCTAAGATCGACCCCTGGGGACATCCCTTGTTTATATGTTTGGTATCTTATTCATGCCGAGAAAATAAACGACTCTATCCTTACAGTAGCCCTTTTGCCGATTGTACGATGCATGCTTGCGGAACTGAAAATGTGAAAGTCTTTCAAAGAGAAATGGTCACCATAGGTTGCCAAATTCCGCGGAAACATTTATACAAATACGTATGGCGTATGTACTTGTTGCGTTGTTACTGTAAGAATTTAATCTATTGCATTCTCCGTGGACCTTCCCTTCCTAAATTCGTACTGATTATTATTGCTGACAATTAAGGATGTAGGCAATTATTCTTTTATTTAGAATATATTCAAATCTTTAAACAAAGTGCTCAAAAGACAGATTGGTCTATATGACTTCGGTCTATGAGATCTATAACAGACACCCTTTCTAATACAGTTACTTTGGCCTGTTTCCAAACTCTTGAAATCTGCATCTCCGTAAGCAATTACTGCAAAAGTTACAAACAACGTGGTTAATTTTTCTTCAAGATTTATTAGTGCTTCGTTGCTAATATTATCTAAGTTGGCAGCTTTCATGTCCAAGATTTTTATTATATATTTAAATTTCCGTTAGATCAAGTGGAAGTTTGACTTTACTGTTTGTACAGCTTTGTTCCATTTTGCTTCTTACTGTAATCTTAAGCCCATTGTCCTCATCGTCGGAATAAAGAAACCATTTTTAGAAAAAGGTTCCTATATTTCTCTATCTGTCTGTCTGTCTGTCTCTCTCTCTCTCTCTCTCTCTCTCTCTCTCTCTTTGTGTGTGAACAGAATAACTCAAAAGCGAAAAGTGGGTTTAATAAAAAAACTAGGTATTTAAGTTCAGTACCTTCCAAGAATGCGACACGAAGATTTTCAGGCAAGTCCCTCCGACAGAAAGCATCCATTACATTATACACTTTTGGCAATTTTCGGTTTTCCTCAAAAATATCTCTAACAATTTTGAATACAATAACATATATTAACTATATTTACATCACAAATGTATCACAATTTACATCAGTAGTACATAAGTGGTAGATAAACTAAATCATAGTACAGAAAGACGTAGAACCTCATAAAACACAGAATATATGTCAAGATATATACACAGTTTTTGGAGTTAATTATTTTCAAGGTAACATTGTTATTGAAATCGACCAATACACATATAAATAAAAGTCATGAGCTTTTTAACATCCCGGTCATGCAAGGAGGACTGAATTTGTCTCTTGATGTTTAAAATTTGACTACCGGTGTTGTGTTCCCTTATTTTCCTTTTACCAGCAAGGAGATGTGTAGCAACACTGGTACTGCTAATATTTATCTCCATTACCACGAAATAGATAAAAGAAAAGTCTACGTAGAATATGTTATGCAGAATAAGTAGAGAAAGTAATATGAATGTAAGATGCATATTTTTATTTTTAGTGCATAATTTTTTCCGTGGGCCTTTGGTCACCAAAGATGACGTAGCCATCAGGATGTTTGATGTTCTGTCAAATTCATACGCAGATTGACTGTTTCTTTTGCACTTCTAGGCTTTAAGGGTGAAGGAAAACGTTCCTGGTTACAGAAAAATTCCCATCCTGAAGTCGGGTATTCAGCCCTGGACCTCTGAATTTAGAAGCAAACACCTTAACACACAGACCACGCAGCGAATGTGCACAAATTAGGCACAGGAAAATGTTAAGCAGATCATTAATTACATAAGCATTTGATTTTATTCATATGTTAGACATGTTTGCTGGACAATACCCTGATTATCAAACCTCTGCAGTGTGATGTGGCGTATCTGCCTCGCATTTAAGAGGTCACGAGTTCGCATCTCGGTTACAGTGCGTTAAATAGGTAACATTTTTTTTTTTTTTTTTTTTTTTTTCCCGGGAGTGTCTCTTATCCTGAGAGGACAAATGCCAAATAACTCTAAGCTGTATCGACCCTGGGCACATCTGAGCAACATCTCCCAATTCATTCATGGTACGATATGACCCACCAGGTTACAAGACTACAAAAAGGTAACATTAAAATAAAAACAAGTGAATAAAACACTGATTACTAATGTAGAGAAGCAACCACACTGCACTTTTATGTTTAAAATGCATTAACAAGAAGGAATTTAAAGAATGGTTTGATATACAGGATGGGAGGGGAATAATATGTGTATACGGTTTTGTGAACATGATTATCCAGTATTTTCAGTTTTTCTCGCTATTTTCTATACTTATTGTTATGAGGAAAGTTTCACAAAGTTTTAAGATATATATTACTCCCTATCTCGGATATTTGGTGAAAGTTTGGGTAACAGGTAACACGATTGACCCTCTTCTCCCCTTTTACCTGCCCGACTGTAGGTAGTGTGACGTTGAGGAAGTGTATCGATCGCACTAAAACTTCAACATACGTTAAAATCAAACAACTGTTAAAAATAAACTTCAATGCGGAAATTAAGAGAATCCGTGTCACATATTCTTTGATAAACTACAGGAACGTTCGTCTTTTGGGAAGATGACGATTTATAAATCGCCAATGATACAGTATCTGCTAGCATTGGCAGAGCCTCCAGTCGGGGCGTAAATGAAATCAATATGTGCTATTTCACCAGATGCAAAGTCATTCATTGTGTAAAGGAAAGTTTGGGACAAAATTGGTCCCTCCTTTCTTCACTGAGTGTCACATGAATGCAGGTCGGCAGTGCATGAGTTGCACATACTAAACACAGGAGCAGGCCTTGCATCATGACACAGGAAAGACATAATGTAGGTGTTGTTCTCTACTAAACATCAAACTATATGTATTTCACCTTCAACATGCATGCAGAGGTATCTCAGTAGGAACGGATGTAACGGTGTAACAACTGCAGAAAAACTGTGGTATAAAGTCGTGAGTGGACTGTTAAGTCCTGGAGTATATTTTTATACATTTTTCCCTGGTGTTCAATAATAATAAATTACGAAGTCTGAATTCACTTTCAGTGATAGTTTAGTAATCCATATTACTTACATTCTTATCTAAGTTGTGATTAAGAATATAAATGAATTCCCACAGTAACATTTCTTCGTATTACCATCTACATCCATAAACTTTTAATCGAAGAAATGTCAATGTAAGTCTCCTAACAATAAATAATATCAGGTGATTGATGTGCACTTTCTAGATTAGCATTAATGTTCAAACTTCATATTTTACTGACAATGAGATCTGATAAGGTTTTAGAGCCCACCTCTGTAGTGTCGGGATGGCGTGTTTGCCTCACATTCAAAGGTTCCTAGTTCGAATCTCGGTTACCTTGAGCTATCCGGATAGGCTTTCTCGGGTTTTTCCTCTAAGCCTAATGAACCCAGTGTTCATTTGAGCTTTATTTTAACAATTTCATTAATTGGTGGATATGACCTACCAGTTTACTGGACGCAAAAAAAAAAAAAAAAAAAAAAAATCATTCATATAAAATCATTTGGATATGCATAGCTTGCACATATGCAAATCACACACCAAATTTAATTCTAACCATTACATAAGATTGGCGTAGATTATGCGAATGAAAGGTGACATTTTTAAATCATGTGCCGACGGATACAGTATGTTGTTATGTTTCCAGCTGTCATGAGTAATAAGAAGTTAACCATAAATAGAAAATCGTTAAGTCCTACTAGGCGTTATAAATTGTACATAAAATCATGTGTTTGCTATAATTAATGTATTTTAACTACTAATTTAAAATTAGCAATTTAAAATAGCAAATTACTAAAATTAAGTATCTCTATACGTATTGTGATGGACAGTTGGATACTATATTAAGAAAACGGAAATCTCAGTTCTTTGAAGACCCAAGGCTACCTTGGCTCTTTTTTGCTTCAAGAAATATTTTGAAATGCACGAAATATATAACATGCGTTATAATTATTTATTATATATTATTTATGAAATTTCTTGTATATTAAATATTTTAAACATTTTAGCCTTTGAATATATGAAGAAATGTTTGAGACATTGTGTACCAACAAATAAATAAAGTGATTGTTACAAAACTAACATAATTTGAACCAATACACTAAATACTTAGGTAAAGAAATTATAATATACAATACTTGAAAATGAAATCCATTAATACATTTGTTAGTTCTTTGCACTTTTTCCTAAACAGTCTTGGTGTCGGTGTCAACGCAACACAGAGTAAACAAAAACGTGATGTAGTAATAATAACTCCATGGCACGGGGAACATTGGCTTACCGCCCGGCCGCTGCGTCCCCCATCTCGGTCCACTACAAACGTCATGGATGGGGTGCAGTATTGGAGGGTGAGACGTGGTCACCGCCTCGAGCCCCACCCGGCCGGTTAATGTGGTACTCATGACCTGGAGCCGCTACTTCTCCATCAAGTAGCTCCTCAATTGGCCCCCCAGGGACCTTAAAAGGCTGAGTGCAGCCCGGTCCAGCTCTCCCAGCGGGGGAAAAATCGCCACGCCGGTACTGGGGATCGAACCCTCGTCTCCCGCTTGGTAAGCAGCTGCGCTACCACCGCGCTAAGGAGACGACCAACGTGAAGTAGTATTCAGTGTAAAATACATACTCTAAAATCTGAAAATAAAGTAATTACAAAAGACTGTCTCTTCAAATATATGCACTTGCAAATTCTTATTTTTACTAAAATTTGCTATAAGCAAAAATGCATAATTTATAATTCAGTCAGATATACTGTATCTAGATAAATATATGAATTACATATTTCTATAGCTTGCAGATCTCAGGACTCACTTCGAAGCATTCGACAGAAGCTATCTTCCACAGATTTCACAAACACTCCCCATACAGTGCTGAGGTTCTAAAACATATAGATGTTACGCAAGTCAAAATGAAGTTTATAGAAATATTAAAGGGTTATCATTCTGCTTCCCAAGCTCTTGAAATTCACAAACAAGATTTATTAGAAGAGTTTGAGAATGGGTGTTACAAAATAGTATTGGCAGATCACAATATCCTACCTTCAGTAAGCATATAAATTTTTTCAACAATAACAATTTTTTAAAATAATTTGAGGCAAACGAAATTACATATTTGGAAGCCTAAAAGTAATTTTAGCGATGCAAAATATTTTAAAGCCGAAGTAGAAAAATTGAGGAGAATGACATGACTCTAAGAATACTAATTATAAAAAGATTTCACCGAAGTGTATTTGTTTGAACACATTGTCTGTGTGGACACTAGTGGCAACATGGAGAAGCACAGCCTCAGCATATACCTAATAATGTCTGATAGCTGTAGGTATGATAGAATTTGATTCTGAATTGTTAAAAGAAATAATGCCAACGGATATTTCAATGAAGAAGCCACCTATGCCCAGAAATGCTTCATATAGATGTTTCTGTTTCTCCAAAAAATGCATTAGCAGCAGCATATCCAGCTTTCAAACTCGGATATGTTCTTCTAGTATTCTGCAAACCATATGGAGGTGGAATAATAATTTAATAATAATGATAATGGTAATGATGATAGTAATAATAATAGTTATACTATTTAAGAAAATATTGATTGTTGATAATACTGACCCATATGAATAAGGAATTCCTGTATTTTAAAACTACACAGCTGTTAACTTGTATCCATGTTATATGCGGTATATTGAATCTTTGTTGCAAACGAAGTCGTGGAGATACAAAAACAGGTAATGCGGTTGTCTCAAAGCTCAATATAACACAGAGATACAGCTACCCCACTACCTCAGACCTCTCTAGCAGGAGAACCCTGGATATACCTCATTCAGTATATGAATGTATTTTTAAAAGATTTGCTATAAAGTATTATGCAACAGGACTAGAAACTTTGGACATTGCTATGGTGCAAGTAGTAGAATATAGCGTTATGTATCACTTTGAATGACCTAAGAAGTTAGGTAGAAGCCGTATACAGACTGTAAAGAGCTTAGTACAAGTAAACAAATGATATTGTGTGATATTTGGAACTTGTGGTGATGCTTCTCCTATCGCCTGGCCGCTGCGTCCCCCATCTCGGTCCATGGCAGTCGTCGTGGATGGGGTGCAGTAATGGGGGGAGAGACGTGGTCAGCGCCTCGAATCCCTCCCGGGCGGTTAATGCGGACCTCACGAGGCTGAGTCCAGGTCTTCCACCGGGGGAAAAAATCCCCACACCGGTACTGGGAATCGAACCCAGGTCTCCCGGTTGGCAAGCAGCAACGCTACCACCACGCTAAGGAGACGATCTGATGGTGCAGAGTATACTTCTGAAATTGACACTGAAATTAATTTATTTTCATGCGAGTGCTTTATTTGTCAATAATTGCTTTTCTGTCTATCTTGTGTGTAATAAGTATATTCTAAAACCTGCACTGAAATTAATTTAGTTATACTAAAATATTTATAAATCAAAACAAAGCATATTTACATCATTGGACATGCCTATGTTTTGGTTGTCATATTGTTTAATCACAAGGTTTTTCGTTATTTGATATTTCGTAGCTTTACAAATGCTCCGCTTGTAATTTTACGCTTATGTTTCTCTTCATTTGCCTTTATTTCTGATATTCCACACATAATAACAAAGCAGTAATTATAATGATCACATCACTTTGACACGAACCATGCAATCGACTGTCAGCTGTTTAGCAACTCAAGTACCTCTTATTGGCAATTTTTCAAATATGGCAAAACCATGTTGAATCCGAAAACCTACACTGGACATATCCCCGACAGGGGCAAATCTATGGCGGCACACGCTGTACTCCGTTCACCTTCTCTAGGTGTGAAGATAAAGGAGTTTTTAACATTCTCGACATTGAGACAGGTGATAGTGACGGAAGTGTCAGTATGAGTTAGTGAACAAAACGGGATGCATCCAGTAATGGGTAATCACCATGAAAGGAAATGTTTATCATTTTTCATATTCCTCAAATCTTCATATATTTTATATTTAATAGAATGTTTTATTAAAATAATATTTTTAGTAAATGTAATTGATGATACATAACATTACTGTCCAGGATAACTATAATTAGCACAATGTAACCACACACATAGAAGAGTTAGCATAAAAAACCAAGTGACTAGTTCCCTTTTCCTAAATTGTATTGGAACATACGTTTTACAGAATATCGATTTTTATGCTCTTAACAGCCATACGATTTTAAAGACACCTTCAAAAAGCAAACACAGGCGTTATTTCAAACCTGACAGATAGCAACTAATTATAAGGGGCGAGGGGTGTGCTGAGATTCATTTGAAAGCGTCTTTGTATAATAGATATGGGTTTGGGAGTTCGCGATACCTGACCTAAGAGGTAGCAAACGATAAGAGGGTCACTGTTGGCCTCTGCTCGTCGGTACCTTCGTGTTATCATTAGGGGTAGTGTGTCGCCGGCACCGGTAGCAGTGGTCTATGGTATACTTGGCCTTGAAGGAGTCATCGGTTGAAAACCCGCTATGGGCGTGGATGTTCAGTGTTTGTGTAGTTATCGATTAGAGCAGTTTTTGAATATATGTTGTCCAACATAAACTTCGTATTAGGAACATCGGTATCATTCTCAGGAGGTAGTAATGCTTTTAGTCTTATAGTATCCAGTATGAGATTTTTAATGTTATTCCTCAGCATAGATTCAAACTCACTCAGGCGTTGATATATTTTTCCAAACTCTTGCAATTGTTCCTCTGTGGAAGACGAAAGCGCATAAATGTAGCGTTTAGTTGCTGCATCATACCCATCTTCAGGATCTTGAACGTTGCACAATCTCCTTTTCTTGAATTGGAATTAATCTTTTCCGTCTCTGCTAATAATAAAGTGATTAAGAGCTTGTTTAATAGAGGCATTTCTTTGCGATCCGAAACTGTCAATACTCATTCTGAGCTATGAATGCTAAATTTCTATCTTATCTATTTTAATATATACATCAAATCCGTTGCAATACCCACTCGTTCATGGGCAATTCTGGAACTAACACTACAAAGAGTCTTCCTACTGAAGAACTCTCCCAAACGTTTTTGATTAAATCTTTAAATTCATTGAGCTTCAAATTTAAATTTCTTGTCTGAGGTGTATAATCATATTTGTACTATCTCGTATTAAATGTTTAGGCACCTTTGCATATGATTGCGCCAAATATAAAAAATCAACGTTTCGATGTCTACCAATGCTATAAAAGAATGCAATCTTCCCTTGATTTTCAGTAATGATGTCATCGAATGTAAAATCCGAGTTTTCTTTAACTTTAGATGGGTGCAAGACACCTCGATCTGCATATGTATTCACCTGTATACCATCAATATTTTCAAGTAGTTTGATGAGATACTCCTACTTTGGTTGATAGAGAGATTTTGAGTAGATGAACAAGTTTTGGAATTTAAGAGCTTTTTAGTGTAGCAGCATATTAAGCAATACATTTGTCTTTCCGGCGCTCGTGCTTCCTATGAGATCTAACATTCCAGGGAGATAGTTTTCAGTGTCGTTCACATTTGGAATCGCTTTCAGTCTAATACTTGAATAAGTATCATGCACTTTTGCTTTACGAGGTCCATCTTATCTGCTAAATTATATTTGCATATGGCAGTGCTTATATACTGACGCATTAAGGCTTCGTCTGAAATCTGCTTCTATAAAAGGATACTACATGCTGAAATATGATTAGTATGCAATAAAAGCTACGAGTATAAAGGTCAAGAGAAGATCTGGTCTCCTCAACATGATAATTAGTTGGCTCCAATTTCAGTTTCATTTGCCTGGATATACATATTGTGGACCTAGAACAAATCTTGAAAAGACGCTAAAAAGAGCACACAGAGGTATTAATCCTATAGATGAGGCACGTAGAGATCACAATATATCCTACTCTGAGTACCAGGGCTTTGTCGCAAGAAATGTTACAGATAGGATTCTAGCTGAGAATGTCTGGAGCAGAGTACAATCATCTGATTCGTCCATTGGTGAAAAGATAGATGTAAGACTTGTAACACCAATTTTAAAAGGTAAAGTTGCTCTTGAAGCTGGCTCAAGAAAGAAAAAAACGGGGTGTATTTTTACCTCTCATTCCCATTAACGCTGTTTTAGGAACTGCTGCTGAATGAGCTGCACAAATAGCATCGGCTGTAAATGAAAATAAAGCTGCAGATAGCCAAACACCAGAATTGTATCGATATAATAGAGCTATGGAGGCAAAAGTAAAGTGTCTTGGCAAGAAAAGAAGTTTACTATCAATGCTCCCCCTTGCAAAACCTTCAAACATTGTTGATGTATTGAAGAGAGATAAGAGAGCCATGGGCAATGGTCTAAAGTCCAGGAAGAAGAATTACAATGTCAGAAATGTGTCAAAAACGCTGGCAGAGGCCTATACTTATCCCGGAGAAAGCCCTAAGCAATGTTGATATAGCGATGTATGCTAGATGCTTGAAGACCTCTTATTTTTGCAGTGTGTATATGAGTGACAATCTTCTTTCAAAACCTCAATTAAATGAAAGAATTGTCGTGAATCTAGATTCATCTGAAAACAACGGAACTCATTAGGCTGCTATAAAGAAGATTGGAAATATAGTGTTTTATTTCGATAGTTTCGGAAATTTGAAGCCTCCAAAGGAGATAGAGAAGTATTTAAATTGTGCTAAAGTATTGTATACTACAAAGAGATTGCAATAAACTAGCTTAGTCATTTGCGGGCTTTTGTGTCCACAATTTCAATGAGTTATACGAGCAGTTACGGGTAGCGCAAATGATTCTGTGTTTACCACGTATCTAAACCTTCCTCTGCATCTAGATCCTAAAGGGTATTAGGAAATTGCTGTATTGAATTTCGAGATCTTCCTAATGTCGACGAGAGCCACAATCGTTTTCATTATATTTTCAATGACGAGTTAAAGGTCCTCCATATTCCTGCTAGAACGTATGAGATTGGGGATCTTCATATACTCATCAAGAATAAACTCGGGTTAAGAGAGATATGTTCTTTATTCGTGCTAATAATAATGCAATGAAAGCTGAGATAAATTGTCCCTATTTTGTTGATTTCTCAAAAGAGCATTCTATTGGCTCTCTTTTAGGATTTTCAGATCTCACTCTTGTTCAACCTGAAAGGATGGCAGAGTCTGACTACCTCGTATTGTACTTTCTCGATTGTTTTAGCCTCTACACGCTGCAGTTTCAGTAGCAGATGAAGTTTGAGATTATACTATCGTGTTCTGCCGGCTTTCAGCTTAGTACAATATGTGTGAGACCAATACATAGATCCGTGTGATGCTCAACATCGTTGCTGTTCTAATCATGTCCCCTTTATCTACGGTATCGTCATCGTTAAGCTCTTGAGCTGGCTGCACCCTAGATAGAGAAAGATCGATGAGTAAACGTTTATCAAAAATTATATTTGAATATAGATATAGTAATAGTAAAATTTTTGCATGTATTGCACTTACAATTTAGTTCTTTCGTTGACTTTACAACCTTTGGTGCATACACGACATGAAGTCATTACATCATGATATGCTGGTTCAGAACATACAATTGAGTGCATTCGACCATTGCACAAGTCTTTATGAAAATACGCAAAACGATGTGATTCTTCACCACTCGCACTCCAGAAATCATCCATATGCTCAGCTATGGAGAACACTTTCGGTGCAGTCATATTAAATGCGTAACGTTGTATTGCTAGCTTTAGCCTTGTATGTCACAGAGAGGGATTGTCTTGCAAGTCTCTGCACGTTCATATCTTTAGGATACAGACGCAGGCGTTCCTTCTAAAGGGAGGGAGGGAAAGTGTATTCAAAGCTTCTGCGGAGGGTTGCGGGTCTCTGCACCTGTTTACCTCTAGGGTGAAGAAGCAGATGTTTATTACAAAATAGTCTCTAAAAGAAGGGTGAATTGTGTATTATAAGCTTCTGTAGATGTTTGCTAGTATCTACATATGCTCGTATTAAAGGTGCAGTATCAGATGTTCGTTCCAACAATAGCCTCTAAAGAAAGGGAGGGTCTTTGTATTCTTGGTTCCCCTGTGAAACTATTTGGACATGTTTCGTATGGATCGCTTGGAGACGGTGTATAAGTAGTTGGCAAATGCTAACGCTAGCTTGCGTGTGTGGGAAGTGTAGCGAGTGTTCACGTTGTGGTGAGTGTGCGTGATGCATTTCGTCCAAGTACTTGTGGCAACAGCAGTAGTGGAAGATCATTTCTTGAGTGCAAGTATTTTGCAATTGCACCATTTAGCGTGCGACGGTTTGTTTTAGACCAGGTTAGGTTTGTTTAGGTTAGTGTAATTTGATGTATTTCCTCAAATTACTTGCGCTAATAGCTGTTGATCAGTTTTCTGGAGTGCAAGGATTCTGCAATTGCAAGGTTTAGAGTGCGCAGGTTGTTATAGACCGGGTGATGTTAGGTTAGTGTAAATTGGATGTATTTCATCAAAGCACTTGCGGTAGTAGCGGTGGAAGAACGTTTTTCTTGAGTGCAAGTATTTTGCAATTGCACCATTTGGCGTCAACAGTTTGTTGTAAGCTATGTTAGCTTAGATTTTAGGTTAATTTAATTAGATGTATCTTTTTGAATAATCCGCAATTGGTAGTAGTGTACCTATATAACTTTTAATGCTTATTTTATTTGCTTTTTAATATCGTCAAACCTGGTAACATTTGTTTGTAATAATCATTATGTTATATCGATTGTTTGGGGGCTTTCAATAACTCAATGTACATAACGGAATTGTCATACAATCTAAATTGATTTCGTCAAAGTACTTGTGGCAGATTTTTGAGTGTGAGTATTTTCCTATTGGACGGTTGAATGTGCGACTGTTTCTTGTAGGATAGATTAGATTAGGCTAGCTTATGTTAATTAGATAAATGTATACATTTTTTCTGTAGAGTTAAATTAGGGTGAGATGTGATGGTAGAGGCAGCAAGTGGTATGTGTAAGCTCTCTTTCTAATGCTGCTTTGTATGCTATCAGTGACACGTGCCAGTACAGGTGTGTATAGTGGCTGATGTTTTGAGAGCAGGATGGGATGGAAGTATTGCAATTGCGGTGTGAGTTGATAGGGTGTTACTGGGTGGTGTTACAATCTTTTTATTCAACTGTTCCAGGAGCCAGGAGCAGGAACTAGTCGCCCGAGTGTACTCGGGTGGGGGCAAATCACCACGGTACCTATCCGCTTTTCTCGCGGATTTACCCGTGTGATATAAAAGATGTAGTCTTATGCAAGCGTTTTTGTCTGTGTCAAAGTAATTGGGCAGGGTGTTTTCCTCTGTGCAGCCGGCGCGGACTGACTTACCCACCCAGAGAGGGACCAGGCCCGATGCTGCTTACCTTGGCCAGCCGCTTGCGGGCTGTCAAGGAAAGCAGTGCCGGCTAGCGCGGAGAACTGAAGGGATATAGGTACGGGGTGGGGGAAACCAGTGTTGCAGATCTGGTCAACTGGATGGTCACCCGTCCGAGTCGTGACCATGCCCGATGCTGCTTAACTTGACGGGTAGAACAATAAAGGGAGAGGCGGCCGGAAAACTACCATCCCAAGGCGTCCTTGGGAAGGCGGTAGCTTACGCGTCTCCTAGGCAGCGTGTGGTCGTAAAGACCGAGAGTGTTCACCTGGGGATTTGGGTGGGGAGCAAGTTTAGTGTATATTGTGCGAGCTCTTTCTCGCACAACGTCCACTATGTAAGGGATTCCGGAGTGGGAATGGAGAATGTGGGACGGGAATCTGCGGTATATCATCCTCAATGCCCTGTTCATGCACGGTCTGCAGCCTGCGGATGGTGGAACGAGCCACCGAACCCCAGACCTCACAGCCGTACAGCATCAGGGGCGGGATGACTGCGCGGTACAGCCGTAGTTTTAGGTGTGTAGGCATGGTGGAGCGGAAGATGGGAAACAACTGCCGCAGGGCAGCGTGTCCCAAACCGACCTTCTCCCTGACATGTGGAGTGAAAGTAAGGCCGCGGTCGAGGAGGACTCCAAGGTATTTGGCGATGCGGACCCAGGGGATCCGCCGCCGCCGTAACCTCAGCGACCTCTCCGGTCGCCAGCCACGGACTTTAGCCAGCAGTAGAGCTGAGCTCTTCTGCGGGCTGATGGCCATCCGCCACTGTTCACTCCATCTGCCTATGGCCTGGAGCTGTCTCTGTAGCGGGGGGAAGCAATATCGGGCGTACTTGTTACCGCCATTATGAGGACATCGTCGGCATACTGGCACGTAACTGTACTGGGTTCTGTGGGGAAGTCGGACATGTAGGCAGCAAAGAGTAACGGCGACAGCACGCTGCCTTCCGGCACTCCCGCCGCTATGGGTCTGACTGTGGAATGCCTCCCCTCCACCCTCACCCTGAAAGTGCGGTCCCGAAGGAAGCTACTAAGCAGGTGAAGGTAGGGGGGAGGGATTTCTGCGTTCTTGAGCTTGTACAAGAGTCCCTGATGCCACGTGGTGGCGAAGGCCTTTTCCACGTCCAAGAGCACCGCGATTGTTTTGAAGTTGTCCTGGAAGCCCAGGGCAGCCTTCTCAGCCAGTCGCAGCAACTGCAGGGTTGTGGAATGTCCAGTACGGAAACCAAACTGATGATCCGGGAGTAGGAGTCTCTCTTCGAAGAGAGGGGTGAGGCGAGGTAGGAGTAACCGCTCGAATACTTTCGAGACGATCGGAAGTAAGCTAATAGATCTGTAGCTTGACGGGAAGACCGGGTCCTTGCCGGGCTTCAAAATGCATACCACCCGCGCCTCCTTCCAACACGTTGTAAAGTGACGTAGGTGCAGGCATGCATTGTAAATCCGCGTCAGGTGGATTACGGCCTTTCTGGGTAGGTGTTGGAACATAGGCGCCGTAACGCCGTCATGTCCAGGGGCTTTGTTAGGCTTTAGGTTGTTGAGTTGGGAAGCCACCTCTTTCGGGGTGACTAAAGGAATGCGGATCTCCTCATGGGGCGGCGGGGGCTCCTCATACAGGTAGTCTACCGTCGCTTCCACGAGCTCAGTAAAGTCCTCATCCTGGGGGTCTTCGCGGGGTTCGAATTGGGACTCCAGATAATCTGCGAAATCCGTGGCTTTATCCTGGGGCTCAAAAGAGAGTCTCCCACGGGAGCCATGGATGGGATGCTGAAACTGACTTTTGTCTTTCCAGAGGGATCGGATGATCCTCCACGGTTGTTTCTCTTCCAGGTTTATATGTGCCATTGTGTGTTCCCAGGCCGCTTTGCGGAGCGCGCGAAGCAGGTGCCTTGCCAGGGATTTGAACCGCTGGTACACTGCTTGGATCCTGGGATGGCGGAAGCGCTGCCATAGCTTCCGTACGGTTGCCTTGGCTTTTAGCAGCTGACGGAGTTCATTCGGTATGGTTCTCGGGTTAGGTTTGTTAGATGGGATGCGGTAGGTATGCGCGCGTACCACATTCAGGAGTTGGCGGGAGAAGGCCGTGGCTGCCGCTTCCAGCGCTTCGATGGAATCGATACGCGGTCGCGGGTCCACGGTTTGATTTAGGTCTAGGACGGCTGCGTCCCAGTCGATCTCATTTATCCAGTCTGGTGTTACCAGAGCTGATACGGTCTCGGTTGTATCCACCACGACAGGGTCATGGTCGGAGTCCAACTCGTTGACCGCCGAGAGGTCTAGATGAAATGGTGTGTTCTTGGTGATTATGTCAAGAACATCCGGTCTGCCGCGAGCCTGATGACACGTAGGTCCTCTCGGTCCGTGCGCGACGAGGGCGGGGTTGCCGCTGATGAGGCGGTAGAGCCCGCGGCCTCGGGGGTTGTTGGTGCGGCTGTGCCAGAGGGCATGTTTCACGTTGAGATCTCCTGCGATGCATACCACTGGGTGAAGGTTGAGTAGGGTGGTGTAGTCCGCTTCATGGAAGCGGTGGTTTGGTGGGTCATATGCACCTATCAGCAGCGCGTCTAGCCCGGCGACGGCAAGCCGGATTGCACAGGCCTCCACGTGCTGTAGTGCTGGGAGTTGGACAGGAGTATGGGTTATGTGGTTCTTAATGAAGATAGCTGTACCGCCACCCTGTCGGCCGAACCGATCGGACCGATGGGTGACGTAACTAGGCAGCGAGAAGTCAGTAACAGCATCCAGATGGGTTTCGCAAACCATCAGGATGTCAATTCCGTACGATTGTACAAACTCAATGACGCCTGGGCGTTGCCCCCGGATGCCGTTCGCGTTCCAGTACGCGAGTCGCAATGGTCTCCGAACGAATCTAGAGGCCATTACTTAGCGGAACTCGGGTACAACTGCTCCAAGGTTTGGAGGAACGGGGTGTGTTTCTGGAGGGGGGAGAGTCTGGGGTCACTGTACTGCAACTTGAAGTTTCGCAGTACAGGTAGGACCTTACTTTGGAGGTCACCGAACCACAGGGCTAGGTCCTGAAGTTCATCCAGGTCCGCCTGTGGGATGGCCGCTGTAAAGGCCGAGGAAGCCGCTGTGGTCGTAGGTGCAGCGGGAGCCTCCGCTACTGGAGTCGGCACTGTGGCGGCCGCTACTGGAGCTTCCGCCACTGGTAGCTGCTGGAGTGCTGGGGGCGTGGCCTCGGGTCTCACAGAGGTGAGAGCCTCTGATTGGCCCGACTGGCCGGGCGCCCGACGGTTCTTCTTTCCTCTCCTCCTGGACTTCTTTTTTGGAGAAGTCCGGCGTGGGCCCTCTGTCGAGGGCGTCGGGGCGGCTTCCTCCGTTGACGTAGACGGACCAGGTTGGGGGGTTGGGGTCTCCGTCAAGGACGGAGCTGGCACGATCTCTGCAGTGACTGCGGGGCTGGGAGTTGCTGCTGCCTCAGCGGCGCGCAGTGTTCCCTCAGCGCGGTTTAGTGCCGAGGAGAAGGACACCCCAAGGCGCACTTTAGCTGGCTTCTGGGGGCCTCCACGGCGGCTCTCAACAAGGCGCTTCCGCACCTTACATCCTTTGTATGAGCCCACGTGCGCCTCACCACAATTCACACAGTGGCGAGCTTCCATTCTATGCTTGCGGTTTTTATGGTAAAAGATCATCCTCCATAATAGTGACGCGAAGCACCGGTGATCTAGGGGGAGAGTATGATAGGGACACGTTCCGTGGGGAGAATTTAATAGAATTAATGATCCTATTATACCCATTGTTCGGCTGTGCATTTGTAGTCTATAAAATACATTTATAGAATGCTTACTTTGAAACTTGCTAACATATACGAGACAAAATCCAATGCGTTCCAATCACATAGCTTTTTCTACATCTATGGAACAAATTAGTGTTAAAAAGTTCATTCTTCTGTCTACTTTATGGTAATCGAGATAAACATTAGCAGAAATTGCCCTTATTACTTGGCTCCTTTTAAGTAGAAATGGAAAAAAATCTAATGTGCTCCATAGAACTGAGGTCCTCTTGCGGGTCGGTAAACAAACCTTTTATTGAAACATAATCTGTCATCTACATCATGCTTATCAAGATAAACAAGAGTAGAAGTGGTCCTATTACTCCTTATGAGTAGAAGAGAAATAAGAAAATGCAAAGGCTCAAGCAATAGTCTCGCTATGTGAATCAATTGAGGTTCGGTAAACAAACGAGAAATAAGCTATCTTGCCGTTTGAGAAAAGTTTAGGTAGCTTCAGATTGAAATTAATAATCCAAAATATCTCAAAAATGGTTAGTTCTCCAAAGGTGTACATGACATAAATTGTGGTTTTAATGAGATCTGCATGTTTGTGTAGTAAGTTTTGTTTATCTGCTGCGGGTTGCCAATTATATAAGTCATCTAGAATAAAGAGGTCTTCAGAGGTATTCCCAGGAAATTCAATAAGTACATTTCGTCTGTCATATAAATATCGTGTATCAGATATTTTAATCAAAATCGTTAGAGCCATTTTCGAAAAAATCTAAATTTTCGAAAAATTTTCCATGTAGAGGGTATTTTGGATAGGGGGAATTTTCTTTAAAATCTTCGTGACGCATCACTGGAAGATACCAAACTTAAATACCAAGTTTTGTACTTAACGGTCTTATGGGTTTTGAGCCATGCTGTCCACAGGCACACACGGACCTTTTTCTATTCTAAAAATATATTTCCGGTGAAATCTCGGTATCGAATTTTTGGGTGCATCACAATACCTTCTCTATACACTATGTACATGGTACGTATAGAGAAAGTAAAAATAGGTTAAAAACTAAACATCAGGGCCCCAGTTATTACGTAACCAGTTTATACCACAGATTATACGTCAACCTACTTCGTCTTTAGTTAATAAGAATACTCGGGTAGTCACGTTCGTGAGCACTAGCTATCGATACACGAGATTCTCGTTGCTAAAATCTCGAGAAGTGGCGTGGTGTACGAGTCACGAGCGAGTGTGGCGAGTTATACGATTTTTCAAAGAGTGGGAGTTTCATGTGTAACCAATGTAATCTCTAGAAACTCCTTTGCTAAAATTAATAATATCAGTATCATTGAAATCTTATGAGCCTCAGGAGCTTATGGTTTACGCGTATTTTAAAATGCCGCTTACAGGACCAATGTTCTACATATGACCTCGGATATGTCGTTGTACAATGATGTCAGGAATATTTTAGTCTTAAGCTTGTGATTAGCTACAAGTTCATAGCTGTGTAGTATTGCATGCGTAACAAACCAAATTTATAAGTTTGGCCGTTCATTTTCAGATTACCGCCTGCGGTGCCATTAGTAGTTAAAGCGGGCGTTAAACACTACCAAAAAAAAAAAAAAAAATTTTCAGATTGATCTGCCAGAAGCAAATCAATTGATTTGGGCCAATTTATTTCTTCAATGAGGACATTTATTTTTATTTAGCTGTGAATAATCACGTCCAAAATATTCAGTTAGTTAGTTAGCAGGCTATCAGTACTTTTACTGAAGCTATTCTAAATTAATTTTTACAAAACATACCTTCCTATCTGCACAAAGAGTGATTCTAGGTAGTTATAGTCTGGATATCTTACATTCTGAAACCCAATATTAGGTGACAAATGCTCGACAGGCATGGACATCTCCGAATAAGGTTAAAGCTCGTTAACTTGGTTTGGCAAGCTTCTCCATGATCTGCGTTGCTGACATAATGTATTCGTCACCTCACTTTCAGTATTTTTTTAAAAGAAAGTGGTATTTTCTTCCATTTTCTAGAAAACAAACAAATTGGTAGTGTACCATTGTGGAATTTGCAACTATTTATATTTTTTAAAATTTGATATGGAGGTATGCAACCCCACTGAGTGAGATGGCTCAGGCGGCTTCGTCTGTGGTTCACAGTTGGGAAATCGCGGGTTGGAACCCTACCCATGGTTTCGGGGGGGTTTTGCGAAGTCGCAAAACGAATGTAAGATATGTTTCTTCAATTGTCCGAATTTCCTGACCTTTGCATTGTCATTTCATTCATCCTTTCCCTGTTGACTACTTCCAGATTTGTAAGCGTCGGCGATGGCGTTTGGTGCGGCGTGGTAGAGAAAGAGGCTGCTTATTGTGACTATCTCCATACCCCAACTTTGAACGGTTGTCGGGATGAGACATATGTTGTGAGGGCTTTGGACCCAGTATGGGGCGTGGTCTCCGGTCCCCCTGTCGAGGTACATCTGTCTGGAAATAGTACGGACCGTTTCTTGCTATGCCGCCGCTCTTGGTCCCGATCCGGGGGCACCCCCTCGTTGGGTAAAGGTACAATTACGGCACTGATTTGGTGCTGAGTCACCTCCGTCCGTATCCCAATCCTAACTGCCTGCACAAAGAAAATAATAATTACAAATTAATTACAATGCCTTGTTGTGGTCTCTTGGCGCATTGGTAGTTTAGCTGCCGTTGCTGCGCTGTTTGAACGGTATTTACTGTTATTCATGATTGATATGTTGGAACTAATCCATTTCAAGCGGCTTCATGTTCCGTTTGTATATACAGCGATGACATAGTAAGGAGTGAAAATCCATCACAGAAAAGTATTTTCTCGAACAGTAATGCAGATGATTTTACCCACACAGTATTTCTGACACTACTTCTAGCTATCATGAAAAGGATATCCTGGAAATATGTATAAATAATATTGTAGTTTATTAATGCATTATTATTAATATTATTATTATTATTATTATTACCGTCATTATTGTGTAAAAACATACATTATTGTCAACAGGTAGAAATCTGAAAGACCTAGATTGAGAGGTATAGTAGTTCATGTCCAAAAACAAAACTTTTTTCAGTATTTGGAGATCCTATTCCTCAAACATGAAGGTTCATTATATACTCGCATGCATTAGCTTAACCACAATTAAACGTACCTGTTTATACAAGTACTGAAAAAATCTTACTCCGCGCTTTAAAAACTGGCCAGCTGCTTTTTCCGAACATATTTCCAACCACTGAATTGACAGGGTGATTTACCTTCCTTCAATTATAGCCGAACTTTAAGGCTAACATTACAACTGATACCCTGCATTTACATACTACACTATAATGTTCTTAATATCAGTGTATTTATTTCGGTGTATAAAGACAATCGCTTTAACTAGGTCTACATGCAGCTGATGAAAGCTCTCACATATGTAAATGGCACATATGTGCTTTTCAACGAGACTTTTTTATCTAAACAGCCGAATAAATAATGTTTTAATTGGTTAAGCCTTTGCTTGTGTACAAATTATAGCGAAACTCATTCATAGAGTAGGTGCGCATCCCGCACATACATTTCACGACTACAACATCGTTTATGTAAGTTCCTATATCTCTGTTTGTTTTCCACAAATCTAGAACTAACTGATTCTGACTGGAGGGAGTCAGTTTGGTTGCCTACAGGAGGAAGCTTGGTAGAGAAAGCAGGAGATTGGGTGGCAGTTTGTGCACGCGAGTGTACAGTTACAGCAACCAAATATGAAAGTAAAATTGTATTGAACGAGATTAACAGAAGAAAGGGACATGGCTGGCTCTATGCACCAAAGAATAAGTATGTGCACTCCTTTGCACAATATGTGGGTTATTTTCCTAGACTATCATAGTGTTTTCTCTCGGTAACCAAACTTCGAATCCTCCCAGCCCGTATCAATTCGCTATGTGTTTGATTTGACAAATAGAGACAGAATATGGTTATATGGTTATGAAAATGACGGTGCACACCGCCTATGTGAAGAACATCGCAATGATTAGTACACAAGGAAAGGCTAAACCAATTACAACATTATTCCGTATCATGAAGGAAGAGGAAAAGGATTCTTTTCATTTCTCGTTAAACTGGACGACAGTTAAGACACTATCATAATGAGAGCTTTAATCATTGACATATAGACGAAGGTGAAAGCTATTGCTGTTACTGAACGAGAATAACCAGACCGAGTTTAAGCAAACGGTAGCGTAGCATAAAAATACAAGGTTTAAGCTGTGTTACTCTACGTCAGTTCGGCCGTGTTTTAAGAGGGGTAAAGACGTTACCAATCCAGTGGCTAGAATTAGGGTTGGAAAAAGTGTCGGTCACGCATGTAGTTGGTGGGGCTAGAATGTATCAGCACCAATATAAACAGGTCCGTTTCCCTATGGTTCAAATTTCATGCAAGCGAACATACGGAAGATTAATAAGCAAAACTAGAATTGTGGAAATGTAATATGAGGAAGAATATACCTCAATAAGGGAAGGAGTACAGCAGTCGCAAATAAAAATGCATTCCAGAAAAAAAGTAACATACTAAAGAGTGTTAGTCACTATGTGTGCAGCCAATACATTATACAAGAAGATTCCCTGCAGCATCTTAGTTCGTGTTATTCTTTGCAGCCTGCTACAGAAAAAAAAAATGTATACTTAATACGGCAGAACAATGTATTACAGCAATACCACACAGGAAAGAAAACCTTAGTATAAGAAAATCCTGAGGATACTATTAATGCTGAAGGGGATGGTAAGGATGAGCAAAAATGTGCCTCTAGAAGACAGTATTCATTCAGATATTTATCATGTGTAAAGAGAAAAAATGCTATTAGAGTCAACTGGATGTCGTCTTCCGTAGTATAGCGGTTAAATGGTAGCCTCTAGGTCCCAAGATCAAGGGTTCAAACCCGACGGAAGGCGATCCATGTTTTTCCAATGTAAAAATTCCTTAGCATGGCTTGTTTCTGAAGTTAAGGCCGTTTGTGCTGTGTAGCAGATATACGGTATGTAAAAGAACCTCAAACCTGATAAAGATGCCTCTGATGAAAATTAAGCAGCATTTCATGCCCGGTATATAATGGGAAACTGAGAACCACAGCAGAACTGAGAACCACAGCAGTTAAAGAACGTCCATAAATAATAACTCTCTCTCTCTCTCTCTCTCTCTCTCTCTCTCTCTCTTTCCCTCTCTTGTGGTACATTGTCTATATCTCAAAAGCCAATACAACTGCACGTAAATATTAGAACAGCGAACCAAATATTCCCTCGTGAGACCAAAGAGGAAGGTCAGAAGAAAGCAGAAGAAAATCTTAAGGCAATGCACATTTTGTAAGGGAAAACGTAGAAAAGCTTTCCAGAGGATAGAATGCCATTATTGCAGAGCAAATACAAAGAGGAGTTATCTGAGATCTTATTTAACCATTTTAAAGATATGTTATTTCTACAAGGAAAAATATAATAAAGAAAATGTTAAAATAAATGGGTCTCTTTATTATAAAATATTTGTCACTGAAATCAATCTCGACTTCCATATTCCAAAGAGTGACACCTCTGGGTTTTTTGAGAAAATATAAAGTGACTGAAAACCTAAAAAGCACAAAAGCACAATATGGTAAACACCAAATACTGAAGAATGCAATGCGAACAAAAAAGGGGGAGGGGGGAAATTAAATAAATTGATGTGCCTGTTCTACCGTTCAATTTGCAAAATGTAACCACGTGTTCAAATGCAAACATCAGCTTCATTTTCTACTTAAGGAAATCAAGCGTTTACAATTTAAGTGAACATTATAGGTTATCAAACAAATACACCTACTGCATTGTATTGCCAGAGATTATGGTAGAAAGCATATTGTGTAGAATTTTGAGTGTGATAATGGAAGAAAACGATATGAGCTGATACATATAGCAATGTACACAGTAGCATAGAAACATCGTGACACCCATGGGATTAATAATTGTTTTAAATATGAAACAACAGATTCCAGGAGAAGAAGAAACGGGTAAGAGAGAATGAAGAATAGTTTTGAATGCTCAGACATGAGAAAGAAAGACAAAAAATGATATCCCATTCATGCCTCTGTAGGACATAAATTATTTCTCAGAAAATCGAGTGGAGACTTAAATTTTGGTTTCAAATGCTGTCAAAATTCAATATTAAACTTAACAGAATACAATGATGTTATTATTTGACGACAAACTTTACAATGCTTTCATTTAAAGTACACATGGAATTTGTAAGTAAAGAGTAGATGTTTTTCTGTTGAGTTACAATTAGAAAGTTAGTCTGACAGATATAAAGATAACTTACACATTTATAAACTTCCTGTAGCCTCAAATCACAAGCTGCAAAGTTCTGACTGAGATTTTGCTATCTCTGATGGCATAATTTCAGGTACATACCTTTTAAAGATTATTCACCCTAACTGGTTATAATTAATCTTCAAAATTGCTTTTAAAACTATTTTGAAGAATATCCATAAATGCATAAAACGTATTGCATAATGAGACTTTAAACTCAATTTTCTAGATAAGTGGTTTATGCAATTAGAACCTTGTTAAACCATACTAACAAGTTGATTTATTTGGACTCTGAATTCAAAGAAACGGGCTGACACCTTGTATATACCTAATTAACGCACATGGCAAGGGAGACGAACGTACAGACTGTCATATTCTGCAAAAAAAAACATTTATTCTCTGCCTAAGGAGTGTTCCCAGAGAGTAATTTGTAACTTGCACCACGATATCCATACTATTTTTATTTTTAACGTAACTAATTTGAACATACATATTACATGCACTGAAATAATTTCAGTCATAAGAGTTATCAAAACTTACCCCATAGTATAGTGGTCCACATGGTGAACCTAGCAGTGAGGTAGAAGCCATAAAGGCAACCAATATGGATAAAGAGTTGAACTATTAGATCCGGCCATCTCCATTTCGGTTTGAAGTCCCCGTGGTCCACACATACAGCGCCCATTCTACCAGTTGTCACTTCCCTGCAAAAAAGAAAGCCCTGTCATGTTGGTTATATCTTATCAGTGTCAATAGCAATCTTATCTTCCTGTTTAACCGCAAACCAAGTGCTTCCCCTTTTCTTTTGCTAATTCACTGGCTACCAATGAATGAGACCTCCTGCATACTTGCATAGGAATACATAAAGTAGCACGCTTTGTACGTTGCAGGAGTTTCCAATTTCAAGACGTCGGATGGTCTTGTTATTACTGGGGTTTATTGGCGGAGCGTAGCAATTAAAAACATAATATAATATTGTGCTTTAAGGTTTTAAATTAAACTATTTTAAAATGCTTTTATGTAATATTTAGTACATTGGATATTTTCTTCTACGGTTTATTTTATATTCATGAAATATTCGAAGTTGATTACTTAAACTAAGATATGACAGTGTACCATAAAATAAACGGAACTATGAAATAAAATTAAGTGTCCATTCCTACCAAAAAACCAACCGGAATTCATGCCGATGAACTTAAAAGCTAAAGTGCTACAAACTACTGTTTAAGATTGTTCTCAGTAAACCTTTATTTTCCAGTGTGAACATTCAGACGGATTCGTCTCTTTACTGAACCTAATATCCACTTAAATTTCTGTAGGAGGTGAATTAATGCAGAATCGCTTATTCGACTTCTGTAACGGTTTTTCATGAACGTGATTTACAAAATCAAATGTCAC
This sequence comes from Hymenopus coronatus, assembly GCA_030762935.1. NCBI lineage: Eukaryota > Metazoa > Arthropoda > Insecta > Mantodea > Hymenopodidae > Hymenopus > Hymenopus coronatus. The sequence continues at coordinate 191,722,645 of CM060900.1, read as the reverse complement.
ATGTGTGTGTGTGTGTGTGTGTGTGTTTGTGTGTGTGGTGCCAAACGCTGATGCCAGTTTTCGTTCCAAACACGTACAAAGCTTTGAAAAAGATTAATTGGAAAAGAATTTAAAATTTCCCATCTTCTTTTCCAGTCTAAGGGAACATATCTCGTTCTACAATGACCACAGTATCGTAGGTCGATGAGGCTCTTTTTTATAGTTTTTAACGCTCGCTTTTACTACTTGCGGTACCGCAGGCGGTATTGATGAGACACTGAATGAGAATAGAGCACCGGTGGAATGCGATGGCGGGGGAAACGGGAGAACCCGGAGCAAACCCGCCCCTGCGCCGCTTTATCCATCACACATCTCACATGCGGTCGCTTGGGATAGGTGAGAGGCGAGTGGTCTAACCGCTCGGTCACGGCGTGGCCGGTCCAATCGGTGACCGAAGGAAACCGGCTGCATTTCTTCCGCCATTGTTGGAGTTACCGATCTATTTCAAAGCGCAATAGCAAACGCTGCTATGTATCAGGTCTGTGTTCAGACATCAATGAGTATATCGTGGTATACGCCTTAGATATTGAAGAGAGTAACAAGTTCGCTTTCCGGTGATGTTTTTTCATTGAGTAGGTTCCTTTTCTAACTCAGTGTTTGATGCATGAGTGTAAGCGTTCTTATTGTGTTTATCTGTCTATATGGTTATTCAAATAACAATTTCTCTCATTTTCAGAACAAATACTTGCCAGAACCTTAAAATGCTTTAACCGCTTACTGCAAAAGGAAAACTGGTGCAACATTTACACATTTCCTTTTTTGACGAATCATGGTGTTTAAGTAGGTTAAGGGGTCCATTGCCACACAGAGAAAATTCTTCTGTAGAAAAAGCAGGACCTGGCAACATCTTCAACTTTCTGCTTACTGAATTTAGGGAATGTTGAGTTCATTCCTTTCTTTATTTATTTCCTTCCGTTTTGTTGTGCTTTAGCTTAATGCCCTTTAACCTGGTTGGTCATATTGGACGATGAATGAAATCAGTGAAATTATGCTAAAATTATCTCGGGGTTCATGGAACTTAAAGCTACTCGACATTCGCCTTCTCAGGATAAGGGGAAAATTCGAAAAAAAAAAAAAAATATATCCGGGTAGCTCACCCTAAGCAAAATTCGAAGTCGCGACCTGTGGAATATGAGGCAGACACGCCAGCCCCACGATACAAGGTGGGCTTGAGTTCTTTGTCTCCGTTGTTAAATTAGGAAATATGTACAGGGTCCTGTGAACAAGAGGTTCACATGCATCTTGCCCTTTACTAAATAATTTTCATGTTTAAAACTGAAGAGAACAGTAATGTCTTAACTATATACACAAAACAGTTTAAATGTCTATTAACGTGTGTTTACAAGTATAATAACGTCCTGAACGAACGCATATATGCTTATTCGTCGTTCGTTTACGTTATTATTATTATTATTATTATTATTATTATTATTATTATTATTATTATTATAAGTTGCAATTCTCTAATTATTTGATTCAACAAATGCTGTCATCGACATGTGAAGTTTATAACCTTTGCTTTGATACATTTTATATATGACAAGACACCTAAGTAGAATGTATATCGCTAGTCAATGTTTATAATAATAGGCGGGAAATTCTTCCCGGGTAGATAATTATTTAGTGCATAGATTTTTTTTTTTTTTTTTTTTTTTTTTTTTTTTTTTTTGCAATATAACTATGTACGTTTATTTTACTTATAGCTAGAGTTTTTTTTCTGGAAAAAGAGGTGCTAGATCTTAAAGGAGGGAAATTATGGAAGAAGACATGGGATTTACCCAACATAATTTTAAAAAGCATGTCATTTTCATCGAAACCTACTTACACTGAATTCAATACAATTTCCAAGTGTCTGAAATGTCACATCCTCAGTTCCTTTTCTGGTCTTGCTGTTTGTGTCCTTGGTTGAATGACGACCTTGCAATAACAAAGTTTTGACATACTTCTTGGGATCAAATACCATCAAAGGAGGTTCAAAGGTTTTTATAAATAGTAATGAAGTAATGATTTTCACTGACAAGAATGATCTTTCCGGAGTCACAATCAAGTTCATCTGAGAAAATCCCCTTTCACCTCACTTGAATATATAGTTATTGTGTTGAGAGTGCACGGAACCCGAGGAGGTTCCCTGGGCATTTCTTATCTGTATTTCAGATCATCTCTGAAGGCTCGAATAGCTTCTCTTTGATTCTGTTGTAATCTTCTTACAAGCATGCCTATGTCTGCTTCTCCATACAGAATATTTTCTCTTGAGTTCACTGGCCAATTCTTAGAATCCAGAACTCCTTCACATCTAGACAGTTCAGTGTCTTCTTTGGAAAGTAATATTTTCTGTAGAGAAGTTTTAAGTTGTTCATAGAAAGCATCCGGGGAGATTGATGGATCATAAATTCTGTTTTTCTTATGCAATGGAGCACCCTTGAACTGTAGATTTGCAGCTGCCTCAAGAGCTTTCTGAGAGTAAGGCCCTGGGACGACCTTTTCTTCTCACAAATATCAAGAAGCCACTCAATCTTGCTGTGGGCTTTTTAAACATCAATATTTTTCTCCTGCAGATCTAAGCTTAATTCAGACAGTTCTTCCAAAGTATCGCAAATTAATTCCAGATCCAAAATAAATTCCACAGATGTTATTTTCCTGTGAAGACCTTCATAAGTGCATTTTTTTTTCTTTCTGGCACAACAACTTTCTGATTTACCTCTTTCAAAATGTAGTAGCAGTGCTTCAAAATACTTCCAATAATCAAAACATTCTAAAGCTGGATGCAACCCAACTTGTGGACAGAATTCTTCCATTTTTTAAATCTCCAGTGTAGCTGCAAATGACTGGAGCTGCCTTGCATTCTTTGGAGAGCCATGACATATAATATATAATTTATATATAAAACCCTTACATTTATTGATGCCAGAAACCTGTTGCACAACATCGTGTACTGATACTTCCAGTCTATGGATAGCATAGTGGCACAAAAGAATGGCAGAAAATCTGTCTTTAAAAAGGGTTTCAACTCCTCCATGTATTCCGAACCATCACGTGTCAGTGAAACTAAATTTTCCTTTACAAATCTTCTGTGAACCTAGTGCTCCTATAGAAGACATTAAGATTTTGTAAATTATATTTGCTGTTACGTCATCCAACTTAATTAAATCAATGAAAAGGTAAGAGAAGAATAAGAGAGAACTTACTCTTTGAATAAGGTAAATTTTTTATCAATCTTGTTCTCATTTCACTGTCTATGTGGTTTACTATATTTATACTGGCATTACTTGAATGCAAACTTCTCCCTATATCAATGCAATAATACCTTACAAGTAATTTCAATTTCTCTCTATAATAAATTTAGAAATTCTGTCTCGAGTTTTTCTTTTTTCCCTTCTTAAGTTATTTTATTAGCACTTTTATGTCCAGCACTTTCTTTGTGGTCAGAAATATTTTCCTGAGAGATGTTAGCTTTTGTTTACTATTTTCTCCATAAGACATAATTTCACAGTTTACCCACTATATTGATAGTCGCATACCCACGTTCTTCTGTACAGCTAAACTTCCCAAATTTGTGCACACTGAGCAACCTAACTTGCCATCATGAAGATGCAACCAATCGTTTTTCTTTACAAAATCGTTCTTTTGTTCTACAATCCAACAAGTAGGCCACAGACTTTGAAATTCACTTTGAAATTCACACAGACCATTCTGGAACTCGTCGACACATCTGTTGCTTCTAGTTTCACATTCGAGTTTGATGAGACTCCAGATAGATGGACCGACGGACTGCTTGGGCAAAATTTGCGTTTGGTGGTAGGCCCGGAAAAATATTCTGATATTCTCTTCATTCTCACCTCGTAGTCGACAGATTTAGGTTATGTCTATTGTTGCGTAAGAAGTAGTACAAACTACGGCCGAGAATACAACAAACACAGGCAATCGTCTAAATCAACGAACAATAGTATTCTATTTTGAGGGCAATCCATATCAAACCGTCAAACATAACTATAATTGGGACCAATGTACAAATTAGTTACAAAGTGGCAGAGAAAGAACAAGAGCAAATACCGTATACGAGACCTTAGGGAGCGCGAATAGACGACAACCACGCATGCGCACGCATCGAACAGCGGAAAAGCAAATGTTACGTTTAAAACGAGGGAATCCTATCATTTCAAATTGAAAATATAATAGAACCTATCTGCAACATAATAATATAAAAAGAATGTACCCAGGTCTACATACCGAACAGCCGAAGCAACTAGCGTCGGCAATATGAATCATGTCATTTATTTTCTCCACACATAAGAATTATCCTAGTCTCATACAATTTCTGCCTCCAACACGAAAACACCGCAGTGACCATAGCGAGAGTCAGGCGAACTCCATGGAGATCTGAGGAGTTCCGATATTAAGGCCAGAACAGGTACATAATGAACAGTGAGGAAGAACATCCGCAAGCTGACTTTCCAACTGTGGAACCCGATGGAAGTGACAATGGACGCAGCTGAAAACAATTGATGGCAGAGGTAAAAATGAGAGCTTCGAGACTGTAGAAACGGCTCCCAATGCTTACGACATTCGGCGGGAGGAGCAACGAAACCGGAGGAATGTGAAATTCACCAACTCAGTGACAACAGAGCAATTCTAAAGGTCAGATTGTTACAATTTAAAGAAAATTGAAAATGTCATCATATCTTATGTGGGTGCATATATATATAGGTATAATATGTCATTTAGAGTGAATTGCACGGGTAGACTTTAATGTAAAAAAGAGAGGATAAATGTTAGGTAGACGCTCCTCCGCAGTGGGAAATTAAGTAAGAACAATTCAGGCGAGCTTGTAGGACAAGATAAGAGAAGATACTATTAGGGCAGCTAGCAATGGAAGCAGCAGGCTTCAGTCAAGTTGTTGGCAGTGGGGAAAGTTCGGAGAAAAAGGGCTTAGAGATGGCCACCGTAGGCAGTAGTGAAAGGATCTTAAATATGACGGGAGACAGTTTTAGCATTCTCCTACGGAAAATAGAAGAAACGGGAAGTAAATTACAGAAAATATACGAAATGGGCACTAAATTGGAGAAAGTAAATGTAATGCGTAGTAAATTGGTGAAAACACCTGAAATGGGCAGTAAATTTGAGAAAATAGATTAAATTAGCTGTCAAGTAAGAGAGCCCAAAGAACAACGGATAGGCAAAATAGAGAGACAAAAGAATAACTTAAGGAGCAGGTATTCGACTTAAGTGGAGATTTAAACAATAAATTAGCAGAACGCGTTAGGAGTCCAAGTGAATATCTAGACACTAGGCACCAAGAGTTTGAGAGAAAAGTGAAGGCCTTATATTGTTGAAATTGCTCTCAGCATTGCTGAAATTCTGGGAGAATTAGTTTCGTTTAGGAGATACGTGAATGAAAAACTTAAATGTGGGAGAGAAAGAAAGAGAGAGAAATTGGTGTGAAAGAAGTAATATGGAAAATAGGAAACTACTTACGGATGAGCTAGGGGTTCTGAAAAATGCAGTACATAAGGAGGTGGATGAGAGTTTAAAAGTGTTTCAGGCTGAATAGGAGGCCAAGTTTAGAGCTGCAAACCAAATAAGTAAAAAAGTTGAGAAACAGCTGTCAGCTCATCTGGAAGTTGAAAAGAGGTTAAAAGGAAATAAGAGATCGGTAGGAGAGCTTAGCGGGTTTTTGAGAAGGGCACAGAACTAAGGAGTGCTCCCAATGGTAGTGCTGCTAGCGATGTTGAAATTAATAGAAGTGAGAACTCCATTGTAAATAGTGTAAAGAATATAGCGAGAGAGGCCCGGAACAGCTGTTCCGAACATTGAAACTCGACCTTCTTCTGGTACGTTCCATGTTGCCACTCCTGCTTTGGACAGTTTTAGTCAATATGGTCAATTATTAAATGAGTTGTGTATTCCAGTTTTTGATGTATCAGAGGGCGCCAATCCGATACGATTTTTTTTTTATTTGGATCAATACTTCCAAATAAAAAGTATACTGGAGCAGATGAAAGTGGTTATCCTGCGTAAAGCGTTTAAGAACAGATCGCTGACGTGGTTGACGCTTGCCACAACTCAGAACAAAAACAAGGTTAATGTTAAATAATGGCCGGTACAATGTAAACGGGAGATAATCGATGACTGATTATTTGTTGAATTATGCACAAAACTGTCGCCTTGTTGAGCCACCAGTCAGTGAAACTGATTTTATTCATCAAATTATTCACATTTTCCCCTTCAGATTACCAGCTATCATATTGTAGCCACAGCTAAAGATATAGCTGATTTAGCGGACTTAATTTCGGCATTTGGAAACAGTAACTGGGAGAGAGACATAGACAGAGACAGAGAAAATGTGATTACAGACCACGGGAAAATCATCAAATAAATGGGCGGGTCCATCAAAATACATATCGAGGTGCCAGAATCTGTAATAAAAACCACTGCCGCAAATAGACACCAAAATGACCCGCCGAGGCTTGAAGGCAGATCAGGAGACAATAGGCGCAATCATCAGGTTAATTTGAAAAGGGCAGAGCGAGATTCCTATACCTAACCATAAAATTACAGAGGGCATCAAAACAGGTATAATGAAAGAGTTCGTAGGAGTTATTATGACTCCGGCGAAGAATATTACCTGCCAGGGGAAAACATGGCCAATGATCGGAGTAGTTCGCGCGGGAGTAATAGCTATTTTCACCAACGAGGAGATCAAGAGACATTAGTTGAGCCTATGCAAAATGGAGCCGCTCAAGCGAGTGAACGAGACCAAGGAAAACTAAGTTGCAATCTTTTAATGGACCTAGAAAGGATTGATAATGATTCTCGGGTAGTATATTGCACAGGGTTAAGCTCTGAATTCAGCTTTGAAGGTGAAAGCGAAAATTTGATAATGCTTAAGGATTATTCTGACGAAAATGTGCTTGAATATCCTGAGATAGAAGGCAAAATTGCCGGCAAATTAGTTAAATTTACATTTGACTGCGGAACCACTTTGTGTACCTGCAGTGTTAGTTTCTTTCTAGACTTATTAAACAAGAAGATTAAGTTAATGAGGTTACCTACCTCCAATGTAATCTGCAAGATAGGTGTCCGTAAAACGGTGCAGAGAATTGGATTTCAAGCTATGTTACACACACACACACACACACACACACACACACACACACACACACACACACACACACACACACACACACACACACACACACACACAATGTATAATGTAATGTTTGTATACGTTTCTTTAGTTGTCAACAACCTAATTTGCTACGCCATCATAAGATGTCATTTGCTATATGACTTGAGGGCCGTAATAAGTTTTGCCGTTGAAAACTTTAAGTTGAACAAGGAAGGAAAAGATCATCGTACTGTTTGCATGCTCTGTTAAAAAGAACGAAATTTCTAAAGCCCTGGAGAAGAGAGCATGAATGATAGAGTTATTCGTACAATGCCTTAACAGTGACCAGGAAATAAGTGTTTTAATGGCCGACTCTGAGATATTGTCGAGGGAGTAAACAGAACGGTAGGTAAGGTAATGACTCATTACGGAGTTTTCCTGACCGAGAGAGACAAAATGTTTACCCCACTTGTCGGAAAGTGTAAGGAGAGTAAATTGGTCGTAGTGCAGAAAAAATGAGAATACGCGTATGCTTAAGGAAGAACAAAATTACTGTTTAAGAGAAGTGTTAATCGCAAATGCCGGAACCTTTACTCATTTACCAGGGAAATGCACTGCATGCCTACGCAGATTTCTGTAAAGAATGTGAAGCGTTTTAAGCAGTGATATAGGTGGTTACCATTAGCGTTACAGAAAAAAAAAGGCAGGGAAATAATTAATCAAATGTTAGAACAACGAATGATTAGAGCCTCCAATTCCGATATCATAAACGGCGTCTGTTGGATCCCTGCGTAAGACTTTTGACGAACGCACTATAGATAAACATACCATTCCGGATTATTTTAGAAGCGAATCCATAAATATTTTTGATGACCAAGGTGTCTAGGGGTCGATACATTATTTTTACGACTTAACCGCGTCATATTGGTACACTGAATTTAAGGAGGAGGTAAAAACGTACACTTCCTTCGTTTAAAGAGTCCAGCTAGAATTTAATCGCTGTGTCTTTGGGCTGCGTACGTCGGGAAATGGACTACTCAGGGCTATAAAGCAGGTATTAGAAGATGCCACAAGAATCTATTTGCTACGTTATGTAAATGACTTCCACATACTTGATAAAGGCTTTGAAGAACTTACTGAACACGTAAATCACGTATTTAACGAGATAGAGGAAATTGAAGGGCCGTAAACTTCGAGAAATTGTGGTTTTGTGTGAAGGAGGTAGAGTTCTTAAGGTACATAATAACGCAAGGAGGCTTCTGCGGGACAAAAATACTTTGTATTAGCTTTACTTGTGGATTAATCGTCCTATTTATTTATTTCCCCTTAAAGGTCAAATGTTGGACTACATCTCAGCCCACCTTCGCCCTCTTCTTGAAAATGCCGAATCCAGCGTCTGACGCAATTGTTTACTCTTCAGATTGCAATGTTATTTTATAAAACGGACTACTGCACGAACAGTGTGGCTCCAGTCATCTCTGTGGTATACTTTCAAATATTGGTAATCTATTGTTCGCTTATATGAATGTCTCAACGTTTGGCTCCTTTATAAATTCGTAAAACCCTTGGAAGCGCTTGCCTTCTAACAAGCGGCACATTTCACCTCGAACGCTAAAGACCGCACGAAAACATCCTTCGAATATAAATCGATCATGAAACAAACACGATCTGTGTGGACTCCATGCAAAACGCAGCACTGGTCTACTAGCGCCATTAGACGGTGGCATATTGTAGCATCACTAACAAGTGCTCTAGTTCCACGAATGGTACACCGGCAGTACGAATGTGTATCTTGGTGTGTTCGCATGCGGGTAGCTTTGTAAACTATGAACAGTGATATAACGACAATTAATCCTACGAATGTGTTAAAAAATTACGGGAAAAGTAGCTACGTGTTGAATAGGTATGGAAATGAAATTGGGGCCGAGGATCAAGAGTTCACGGATGTTACAAAACGTAATAATTCAGAAATATAATGGGGATGTCACTGAAATACATGAAGTTAGACTGGATAAATAAACTGATTTTGAAGGATAGGAAGAACCTGAACCTGAGGGTGGCTCTTCAAGTTGTACACGACGTTCATCTCCAGAACAACGGAAGCAGTCAAGTCAAACTGAGTACCAACTATCTCCATCCAAATGTGGAAGTCCAGGGTAATAGAAAATGTTGCTGACTGCTTACTGGTAAAAGTTTGTGCAGACTATTACAATCGTGGCTTCAACTCCTACAGTACACCAACGGGGCACTATAAGTGCATTAAAAGTAAATAACATTGCAAACATAATTACAAACTTTAAATGAGCATGTTATATTGCAGTTTAATAGATCAAGGACATACATATCTACAGTTCACTATTGGGATCTCATATGTGGACACTAGAAGCTTCTAAATGGTTGGCTTGGAGAACTTCTAACCTTCGACTTCTTTTATTGAGAATGCTGAGTATGGCATTTCATTCAGACATATTACTACATTCGACATACACAAGGACATAGAACACAATAACTGTACACGACAGAAGGCATTTCAGTTTGTGGAGGAAGTGAACATGTTTACAACAGAGTTAGGTGTGGAGAAAAGAAACATTTAGAACAATAACCAGACTCAATTACAGTATGAAATGTCATCATCAACACTGTCTCAAAGAGGAGAGAAAACTACAGTTAGTGCGCTGCAACCTGTACATAGCTCTACTCACAGCTGCACTTTTTGATATGGCTTTATCAATGACAGGTAAACTAGCAAACCAGTTATACATTTGTTTTCAAGAGTTACAAAGTACCATGGGCACACATATTTCAAAGAAACGTGAAGCAACCTGTCCACGAAAAATTCACGTGGAGGCAAGCAAACATAGAAAAATGACTAATGAACACATGGCTTGTTTACTAACTTCAATCTTTGGCGAACATTTAAGTGAAAAGAGGCTATTGATGTGTGACTGCTGTCAGTTTATACAGATCGTACCCTTCTAGATGCAAGTTTTCCAAACAAAGATGTTATATTTAAGATATTGCCACCGAAAACAACAGAATATTGCAAATATCTTCATCTTTACTTCTTTCGGCAATATAAGCTACATGTAAGAGGTATTACTGATTTTGTAATACTGCAAGTAAAGCTGCACTGTCGTTTTTCATCATCAAACTTCACTCTGATGTTTCGTGTGGTTTCTGCATCAAAGTAGAATTCTACGTTACAATATGCTTGGCAAGAGACAGGTTATGACATTCACATATCCATATCATCATTGCAAAATGTAATTAGTGTGGCTTTTGGTATTGGACTGCTTGAATGCGAAAGTAATTTTGACTGACAAAACATGGCTTTAGTGAGGTGTATACGTTCCTCTTCCTCTTATGTTCAGCCACTTTATTGCAATGTCGTATCTGCATCTAGAGGACTAATAGGAATCCCCGCATCCGCGCTTGGAGGTATATTATAAACATCAGGTGAGTAGGATATGTGTATTTTGCGATTTATAAATACCTTAAGCACAGGAATTTTGACACTGCTATTTGAAATGTAATGATACACTGACGACATTGAGGTGCTATAATTTACTACTCTTTTTTCTTTCTTTTTTTAATTTATTTATTTAAGGTCACTTTATAACAACAAAGGTCATTAGCGAACACATTATTCTTACAAAATTAATGGATATATAACATTTAATACAAATATATTATAACTGTGGTCATAAACTTAACTATCTGAACTTTGGTAACAGTAAAATATAGTACATGTAAATTGGTAAACAACTATGATAGTATCAAACTCTGGTTATAACAGTTAAATCACATTATATAAAACACAACATTTTTGGTATCTCCATTAACTTGATAACTTTTCTGCAATCTTCGGTGGTGTTAAAGATGGAATACAGATCACTTTGAGGTTTAAGTTCATTCTGTCGTTCAGTAAAGCAGGACACAAAAGGATACGGTGAGGAGTGGATACGACTTCTCGGGCTGAACATTTCGGGCATGGCTTCCCCCCAGGGGCCTACTATGGTAGGAACGGGTTTGGCGCATTCGGAGGTTCCCGAGCCACTCACCGCCATTTCATCAACCCCATCGCCACTAACTGTGCCACGTTTTGTGTTCGTGTTGGTGTGTGTGTGCACACTTGTCATTGTGTGCACGTGTGTACATGCCTCAACTTCCTCTTCTGGGATTATTCCTTATATATTTAGTTTTAAGGTTTTAGATTTATTAACTCCTGCCTCACCAACAGGGTATTTACCCTATCTCCGTGGTTCCTGTCCCACGGTTCCAGCGCGGCTTCCAAATTGTGTACTCTTCCGAGGTCTCAGGCGTGAAGGTTGAGTGGACCCTTCCCACTGCCCCTATGAGTAAGCCTTGGGTGCGGAGCCCGTCCATACCGTTATGTACACCCATGTAGCTTACTTGGGAGCCCGGTCCGTTTTAATCTCCCGACGAACGTTGTTCGTTGGGTTAGAATCACGGACCGGTCGTGTTACCGCTAACGGAAACCCGGTGTACTCAACCACAAGTCCCCTGAATCTATGTCTGCGCCATTACGCAGCATGGCATAAAGTGGGGAGCCACAGGTGGTTATACATTTGATAGGAGCCTAAAGCCTGGTTGTACATGGTGAAGGGCTTACCCGTATGGAACAGCAGTAGTAGCTGGAGGGTAACTCCTTCTGACGTACTCTTTGAGATCGGCCTAGTAGGGGTCTACCAGGCGGCATAGACCGGAAAGTTTTTTGGTGTCTTTTTTCTCTACCCCCGGATGGCAGGCAGACCCGACGGTTCCGGAAGGGGGTCCTTTCAACATGCTCTCTCCGCGCAAACCTACATCGTTTGACCGCTTTTTAGTTATGACCTTGGTCTGCGAAAGGAAAACAATGAAAGATATCAGTCCCTTTTACATACAACGCGAGATTGACAGGATCTGTGCTAAAGTTACCAATACCAACAGAACGCGAGACGGTACGTTGCTGTTTGAAACAAAGACGGAAGGCCGGTCAAAGAAACTCCTGAAGGCCAGCTTGTTGGGTTCTTACCCTATAAAGGTGGCACCCTACAAGTCTTTGAATACCTGTAGAGGCCTGGTGACTACCTCTTGTTGGACGTTCTTTCCGAGGCAAATATTGTCACCAATTTATCTGATCAAAGTGTGTGCCAAGCGCACCGTCTTGGCAAACGTGATAGACAGTCAGGAGCACTGCGAACAGTATTTCTAACTTTCAAGGGTATCACAATACCCGAGACCTTGTATTGTGGGTATGAACGCGTATCTGTGCGGCCGTATGTACCGAAACCAACGCGCTGTTTTCGGTGCCAGCGGTTCGGCCATACAATAACTCGGTACACGTTTGATGCAACATGTGAACGGTGCGGCCAACCTGCACACGGTGATGTCTGTTCCCGAGACCCTTGCTGCGTACACTGCTGCGGAAATCACACCTCTAGTTCACGGCAATGTACCCGATTTTTGGAAGAAAAGGCCATACAGGAGTTGCGAATCAAGGAACGCCTAACTTTTCCTGAGGCCCGGCGGCGCAATCAGCAGCTTCAGCCCGCGACTACCTTACGGTACGCCTCCTCAGTTCGCCGCACTCCTGGCCCCACTGAGGCCCTTCAAACTTCTCCGGTTGCTGACGCGTCCACACAAACGGACCTGTCTCTGAGCTCTACCACCTTGCTTGAACGACCCAAACCACGGCCTTCGACATCTTCCGCTTCAGCTGAGCCTCCGATGACAAAGGCACGCCAATCCTCACCTTGTCCACCACCTGTCGCCACTTCTCCTGAGCGGTCTCGTAAGGAGCACAAGGCGGCGAGAAAACCTGCAAAGTCTCGTTCGCGATCTACAGGTCGTAGAGCATCTTCCGGATCCCGACCATCTGAGGAAACAGGCCGTCCTTTTCTAGGCCAGAAATCTGTGAAACTTAACAGGCCACCTTAGCAGTGTTTGTTAACCCATCACCCTTTTTAAAGAATTTGCTTTCTTCCACCTCCGTATACCAGGTTTCTAGCGTCCTTTTTCCATGGCGTTGCTGACGTGGAATACTCGCGGTGTTCGTTCCCATAGAACTGAGCTGCAGCTATTGCTACGGCCGTATGACCCCTTGGTTATCTGTTTACAGGAGACGAAGCTTCGCCCTCACGATCCATTCGTTGTACACCATTACGTCCCGGTTCGTTTCGATCTTACCCCGGAGGAGGGCTTTCCTGCTTATGTGGGTGTTATGATCCTCACGCACGATGGTGTCTATTGTAAGCCACTATCGCTTACCATCGCCTTGCAAGCTATTGCTGTCCATCTTGTTCTTCCTGGTTTCATCGTTTCAGTTTGTAACGTTTACGTTCCTCCTTCGGCTACTCTCAGTTCAGCCGGCATGGTCAATCTCCTGCCTCAGCTCCGCTACGCGCCATATGCACTTTTGCTTTTGTTGGGGGATTTCAATGTCGATCATCCACTTTGGGGTTCTCCTAGGGCATGTCAGCGGAGGACGCTCCTTATTGACCTTTTTGACCAATTTCGGCTTGCTGTTCTGAACACCGGTGAACCAAATTTTCTTTCTGGTTCTTCTGCCACGTTCTCCAATCTGGACCTTTCTGTTTGTTCAGCACAGCTTGCTCCTCGGTTGTAATGGAACGTTGCATCTGACACCCATTCCAGTGATCATTGCCCGTGTGTACTGACTTTGCTCTCACACCGCGTTTTTCCGCACGAGCAGCAACTTGGCAGCCAGCGAAAGCGAATTGGGTCCTTTTTTCACAGAAAGCTGTTTTCAGCGACAGTGAGTTCGCTACTGTCGACAATATGGTGGAAAACTTTATTTCTGCAATCTCTCTGCCGCCGAATTGTCTATCCCTCGGTCGTCTTCCCATCCCAGACGCTTGGCGGTTCCTTGGTGGAATGCCTAGTGCCGCGAGGTTGTTCGTGCCCGCAGGAGGGCTTCTAGGGTGTTTCATCATCACCCTACAATTGATAACATGATCCGCAAGCTCGCGCAAGAGCCCGTCGCATTATTCAGGATAGCAAACTGACTTCCTGGACTTCGTTTGTTGGTACCTTTAATCGGTCCACGCCTTCATCCGTTGTGTGGGAGAAGCTACGACGTGTTGCCGGTAAGCAGGCTAACTCTTCCATACCGGGTCTTCACGTGGGATCTGTTACCGTCGTGGATCCGGTAGTTGTTGCTAACACCCTTGGTAGTACGATCGCGTCTGTCTCAAGCTCCGGAAATTATGACCCAGCTCTTCGTACTACTAAAGCCGAGGTGGAGTCTCAGCCTCTCCCCTTTCGGTCTTTTAATAATGAGTGCTATAACTCGATTTTTACTATACAGGAGCTCGAAACCTCCGTATCGTCCTCTAGAATTTCTGCTCCTGGGCTAGATGAAATTCATATCGCCATGCTCCAGCATCTCTGCCCTGCCGGTACACTCTTTCTCTTGGGGCTCTTCAACCGCATTTTGTGCGATGAAGTGTTTCCTACAGTCTGGCGCACGGCCACCATCGTTCTCATTTTAAAACCTGGTAAGGATCCCCATCTCCATTCGAGCTATCGTCCGATATCCCTCACCTGTTGTGTCTGCAAGGCGATGTAGGGCATGATTAACGGGCGACTACGATGGGGGCTTGAAACCCGCGATCTGCTATCCAGCGTCCAATGTGGCTTCCGTCGTTACCGCTCCACAGTCGGCCACTTGGTGTCCCTATCCACGTCTATCATGGATGTCTTTTTACGGAACAGTCAAACGGTTGCGGTATTTTTTGATCTGGAAAAGGCGTATGATACCTACTTCGTACCCTTAACAATTGGGGAATGCGTGGTTGTCTGTCCCTTTTTATCCGGGAGTTTATGATGGTTAGAGTTTTTAGGGTTCGGGTTGGCTCGATTTTATCCGGTGTTTTTACTCAGGAGAACGGGATACCGCAGGGTTCGGTGCTTAGTGTCACATTGTTTGCTATGTCCATCAACTCTGTTGTAGAGTGCGTTCCATCTGGTGTTTCCTCTTCAGTGTTTGTGGACGATTTCGCCATTTACATTAGTTCTCGGCTGACTTGCCTTATAGAACGCCGCCTCCAACTTTGTCTTGACCGCCTGTACCTTTGGAGTATAGAAAACGACTTCAAGTTCTCCGCCCAGAAAACTGTCTACGTCAATTTCTGGAGACGGAAGGCGTATTCTTCGCCTTCTCTCCATCTTGGTCCTGACGCTCTTTCTTTCGCTGAGGTGACGAAATTCTTAGGTTTGAATTTTGACAGGAAACTCAGCCGGTCTTCCCATATATCGTACTTAAAGGCAAAATGTGACCGTTCTCCTAATCTTTTACGCATTTCAAGTGGCACATCCTGGTGGGATGATCGGACCACCCCTTTTCGGTCTCTGGTCCCGTCAAAAATTAACTTTGGTTGCGTTGTATATTCTTCGGCCCGCCCGTCAATTTTAGCTCTTCTCAATGCTACACGCCACCGTGGTATCCGTTTGAGTATTGGTTCTTTCCCCACGAGTCCGGTTCTCAGCCTTTGTGCGGAAGTTGCGGAACCTCCGCTGTCGTATCGACGTGATGCTCTCCTTTGTATCTATGCCTGCAGTCCCCTTAGTTTACCCAGACATCCATCTTTTACCTTGTTCTTTAACGACTCTTTAGACCGTCGAAACGCAAGTAATTCCCTGGCCCTCCTTCCACCTGGTGTGCGCTTTAGGCTGCTCCTTCGGCGCTTGGACGTCACTATGCCAGCCATATATCCCAGAGGGGAGACTCAAGTTTCTCCGTGGCTCCACCTTCAGCCCCGCATTGATCTAGGGTTACTGTCCACGCCGAAGTCGACGACGCCCGATTCTCTTATTCATTCCGCCTTTTTAGCCCTCAAAGAACAGTTTGCTACATGCAATTTTATTTACACAGATGGCTCCAAGGACGCTAGGGGAGTAGGATGTGCTTTTATACATGACCAAGAGAGTTTTAGATTTCGACTTTTACCGCAGTGCTCGATTTTTACAGCTGAGCTTTTGAGTGTTTTCCAGGCTCTTTTATATATGGTTTTCCTTAGTGGGTTGTGTGCTCTGCCGAGCCTTAGGTCGCTGTACAGTCGCCAAACCCTCGTACAGCGTGTCCAGGGTTGTATCCACTCGCTCGCCGATTCTGGCTTCCGCGTTACTTTTGTGTGGGCTCCTGGCCACGTCGGTCTGCGCGGAAACGAGGCTGCCGATGCCGCAGCGAAGGCTGCCGTTTCAGCCCCCAGGCGTTTTAACTCTTTTGTGACCTCTGCGGACTTACGCACCCTTTTATGTCGTTTAATTCTTTTGCGTTGGAGTGCTGCCTTGGCCGAGCTACAGCGCAACTAACTTCGGGAGGTGAAGTCCCACCCTGTCTGCTGGCGCACATCCTCTCGCGTGTGCCGTCGCGAAGAGGCCATTTTAACTAGACTACGTATCGGGCACTGTCGTTTTAGTCAGTCATTTATTGTCTTCGGACTTCGCACCGTTTAGTGCACATTGTCAGGAGCCGTTGACTGTGAGGCATGTTTTCATCGAGTGTCAGTTTTTATCTCCCTTACGTTTGTCCGTCGGATTACAAGTTGCTATTTCGCAGGTACTGGCGGACGAACTCATTACTGTGGTTCACGTCTTAGATTTTATGCGTTAGTCGTGTGTGATTTTAACGTTTTACGCTTTGTGTCCTGTATTTGCTTGCTACTTAGTGGCATTGGTTCTCTTGGTGGCTTTTATTTTTTACGTTCCGGAGCAGCTGACACTGTTTTAGCCACATTTTATTGTGTTTTTAGATTTTAGTGTGTGGACCCTTTTACCGTTTTTATCCTTAATTTTCGTAGTAGCTGGCAATGTTTTATCCACATTTTATTTATTTTTTTTTTATTTTTAGATATTAGTGTGTGGACCTAGTCCTTACCTTTTCCTTTATTACATCATCACTTTTTTTCGGGCGCTAATAACCGATGCAATTGTGCGCCCTGAAGCACCACTGCTGCTGCTCGGGCATGGATCTTTGGTTGTTTTCTTCATCAGATAACCATTGCTGAGGTTGAAGTGGCCGATGTGCAACCTGGTAAGTAGGACTTTTTGTTTTATTCGGAATTTAAAGTGTAATATTGCCGGTTCTATAATAGATTTCCTAACCAGTTGCAGGTTTGAGGGCATATATTCACAGTGTTTATCCCAGTGGTCGGCATTTGTAAACATTTTTTCACATCCTAAAGTGTACCACTTAATCCAGCTTCAAGTTGTTGCATTCTCCTAGCATATTTAGCTGTCATATGTGCCTTTTCATTTCCGGTAATGCCTTTATGTGATGGAAGCCATACCAATGACATTTGGTAGCCGTTATTGTAGTGATAATATGATCCTTCTTGTATACTTTCAATGAGTGGATTCTTAGAGAATCTATTAGCAACTGCAGTAAGTGTTGACAAGCAGTCAGAGAAGATAACAAGTGGTAGAGGTTTTAGCCTTCTGTGCATATTTCAATTGCTTTGAGGACGGCCAAGGCTTCACATGAAAAGACGGAGAAGTAATCTGGTAAACGATAAGAGTTGGTTTCTGAAGGCGAGGTGGTGACTATGGCGCAACCAGATTTTGAGTCTCGTTTAGATCCATCGGTGTACCCTTTGTAATGTTTGTGGTATTTCTGGTGAAGCAAAGAGATCATTGGCAGGATTACTGATCTGGGAATTGTTGAATAGTTTGGTATTTGTGACACCTCCAAATCAATGGATGGGGTAAAATACTTCCATAGAGGGATAGGATGAAGATTTCTAAACAGAACAGAAGGTTTTTAAATTTAGAATTCGGTGTAGTATTCCAAGAGCCTTTCTCGCAGTGGTTTTGGTTAACAAGGACGAGAACAATATATTTCTGATTTTGAAGCTTTAAAAATACATTTGTATGTCGGATTACTATGTGACCAGAACGTTGAATAGCAAAAATTGAGGCACAATTGTTTGCGTTGTAGGTCCAAAGGAAAAAGGCCAGCCTCCGAAAGTAAACTGTTGCTTGGACTAGATCTAAAAGCTCCCAAACTTTCACGACATGCAGCGTTGATAATGGGAAGAAGTAATTGAAAGAGTCGTTTACTTGTTTCTCTATATTAAAGTGTCTTTTGAGGTAGATGGAAATGAATTATGGATGAATGGCAGATGGAAAGATGGAATTTCATGGAAATGAAAAATGTGGCAATCTATCAGTTTGATGATCGATTTATATGCTAAGTATGCTATAGCGTGATTCCGAACTTTCAAGGTAAAAGGTGTTGCTTGTATGTAACATTAAGTTGATGTAGGAAGGATTTAGCTTACACATAGGCAAACAATGTGTGTTATAACACGAAACATCTTACCATAACCATGCACATCACCTATTGTTTTTCTGCCGTACTGTTTGCTTCAACTGAACCTTTGGCTATCCACTATTTGCCTATTTGGAAATCAGTTTCTCACATAAGGGTGCGTTAATAGCAAATAGCTCTACAAATAATAGGTACAGGTTTAATTCCAGAAAGCAAATAGCTCGACGTTATTTGCATTGTTTTAGTTAGTCTTATTAGAATACCTTATAGCCTATTAATGAGAAATGAAGAATATTTTGTTACGTGTATCACTCTCACTACGCACTTGTTAATAAGTATACATGTTTTGTTCTCAGAAATAATGAATTCTGTTTTATACTGTAACAAAGTTCAATCATAATCATTTAAATATCTCCCAATTGCAGCTGTGTGCCAAAGGTGATTTTGCAACTCTAAGCATTTCCAGAGGCTATTTATTCCTACGTGTTGTATGAGATGCTAAAACTATAGGTAATTAGGTCACTATACTTGAATTCATTTATTGTTGATAAGTCGTTTTAATTTTTGTAATACACAGAAATTAAAGTGCCTTATTTGTCACAATCTGCCAATAATGTGTGAAACTTTGTTTAAAATGCATTGTCTTAGATCCAGCTAAGTTATGTCTCAATCTTATAGATCAATACAGTAATTCTCATTTCAATCGCACTAATATTTGGATATAAATACATAAGTATTGAATCCTCTGA
Organism: Hymenopus coronatus; assembly: GCA_030762935.1. NCBI lineage: Eukaryota > Metazoa > Arthropoda > Insecta > Mantodea > Hymenopodidae > Hymenopus > Hymenopus coronatus. The sequence continues at coordinate 191,703,459 of CM060900.1, read as the reverse complement.
CAGTACTTTGGGCGATTTCACCCGACAACTCGCATTTAAGAACCATGGAGAGCAGGCCAAATTTGTAATACAGGATCAACACGCTAACAGTATAAACTAATTATATATCTGTTGCCCCGATAACTAGAATAAACAAAATGGGATCCAGTATAACTTTTATAACAATAATCTATTTCATTAATAAACTATGAAAACCTTAACATAACATAATAAAACAATAATGTGCATAATATAGTTACACTCCTATTTATAATTTACCTTTTAACAAAGGTGAAAAACAGTCATATGCACTATAGAACGTCGTAAAGTGGCCTAATATTTCACGAAACTGGCAATGAAATAACTAGATGAGAAATAATGACAGTTAAACTTTTCACGAAACCCAAATGAATTTAAATACACGTTTTACTAAGCAACCGTGTCCAGGAGATCAGTTTAGTCCTTGCGATGAATCATGCCATATGAAAGTACTTAACGCTCCACTGTGAGAAAGCCTGTGTGTGTAAAAACCCCAATCCAAGATTGGGTGACAGACACCTTAAACCTCTTTAGCTTCGAAAAACAAAAACCAAGTGCAACTCACGCGGAAAAAGGCCGAACTGCTTAACAAGCGCGTATGTGTAGCGTGGAGCGCAAGAACATTGTTGCCACATTATCTTGTACCAGAATGCTACAGTATCCTTAGTCAGGCCAAAAGCGCAACAAATGTAATGATTATATTGGTAGCGCTCCTCCTATATTTACGTTACACTGAGTAATGATTTGTAACTATCAGAACCAGCTGGACCACTCAATTCAATGTGGCATTGAATTTGTCAGCTGGTTATAATAATAATAATAATAATAATAATAATAATAATGGTAGTAGCAATAAGAATAGTAATAATAACTATAATCAATGTAGTGTTGATGATCATAACAATAATATTAATAATAAATAATACACATTTATTACACAAATCATTTGTTGAAATACGTATATCTCTATAATCCTGAGTTATTTGTACACAAAGCCTTGAATATGAAGCTCATACCGATACTAACACTTTTGGCTGTATAGAACGCAAACTAAATGAACAAATGGTGGGATAAACGAAATCGGAGTCTATACCGTAATGATCATAAAGAATAAAGAGGGGGGCAGGAAAAAATAGGTGCTATCATACAGAAGATTCGAATCAAGTCCTTATCAGCAGTGAGCACGTTATACTCGCACACCATCAACTCCTCTTTACTTTCACAGCTATGTTATTGAGTGTCTTATTTTGTTATACAAATTGTATATGTCGTCGTAAAAGGGTTGTGTGATAATTTTTCTGGTCCTACAAGATCAAACCAACAACGAATAGTTAAACATCGTGTTTCAGTAAGCAAGAAATATGTTCATTACCAGTTAAGCATATTGTGTTGCTCTGATAGCTATAGGCAATACTTACCCAAGCGTTTATAAAGATTACTATCACTAAGTAATCCTTGTTTACTGATGTGAAAGATTTAGTCATTAAGTGGACACTTACTATGCTGTAGACATTTAGGATTGGAATGGAAACAGCGCTAGGAGAAGATGTTAGTCTCGAACCTGTCATAACTATGAAAATGGAGCAATCGGAGTAGATTTCTGCTATTTCGCAACTACGCCTGCCATGTCTACTGCAGAACAGTGCTAGAGATAATCACTGATATTAGTGCCATCAGATTTTAAACAGTGTTACTGTACAGCAAATAATTCAAGTGGAGGAAATGTTCTTGACCTTCGACGCCAGAGGTAAGATGATGCTAATGGTTGGATGATATGCCTGGGTTATTCAAATTTCTCATATTAAACGTTAAAATTTTCTTTTTTAATCTTTGAACCGAATTCAGAAAGCTTCGGCTTATTCGTGCGTAATATCTTTTGCTAGACGTTGAACAGTGGTCCATAGCAGCTTCTATGGCTTCTTAAGTTCGTTTTCGCACGTTAGGAAACTGCATTTTTATAGTAATCAAATTGTCATTCATTCAGAGTATAATAATTCAAGTAAATTGATAATAAATGCATAGATAAATAGTAAATAACAACCGCATACTGCTCTTCTCTGTTCTCCACTTAAGAACCGAAATCAGCCATTCGTAAATAAACGTAGAGCAAGTGGTTGCAGTCTTCTTGAGCCTGCAAGTGGTGTGTTTTGTTTCCCCTTTGTTAGCCGTGATACTGAGTAATAATTAACTAAGCAAGAATAACAGAAAGCGAAGAGCAAGGTTAATTCTTTATTATACTAGACTTATTGTGCAATATGAAAATATTTGAGCCCTCGGTTTAAGTTAAAGAAACATAAGTTGTGTTTTTCTTTAATTATTAGAAACTAACAACAAATTTAAGAAAGGAAAGGAAAGTTAGAAACAAAAAACGAAGCAGAAAAAACAAAACCGAAATCCAGCAAATGGATACAATTAGCCGGTATCTCAAAGTATGACTGAACTATCTATAAAGCGTTTTTGTAACAGCTCCTTTAAAATATACGATTTTTTTTTCAAGCGGTGTAGTTGGCAAGGCATATAGAAATTAAATACTTACACAGGTCTAAAATAGGAGCGCCTGCTTCAAATCTGTAGTCCAGGTTTCATGAACACTGCTACAGAAAACCCGTACACTCCGAGAAAACAGTGTAATTCTCAAAAAAAAAAAAAAAAAAAAAAAAAATATAAAACAAATATTTTAGGCTTTTCATTTACATTAAATACGAACTGAACAAACAACTATAGTAATGTTTAATGGTACGTTTAGGAAGCTACTCAGACTTGCCTCCATTCCCTTTGTAAGGCATGAGGGTGTATTAAATACATCTGCAATTATTGGCATAAGTAGGTAATCGAATCTGCTTGCCGATTTGATAGACAAATAGTTAACAGCACCCATAAATGTTGTAACGAAACAGAGTGATATGATAAAGCCAAAGTTTTAGCAAGAAAGAAAAATATAGAGAAACCATTTCGAAGCAGAATTAATTGTACACTATCCATTACACGTAAGTGCAAACACCAACGTTTTGATATCTTCGGGATTTTTCTCAAAAATCCAAATGTTATGTTGCCATCATTGAATGGGACACGGATTTAATTAAATGCATTCAGTGAATGCTTTCCGGTGTGTAATGTGAACACAACATTAGCGCTGAAGTCTTGAGAACTGTGCAAATGAAACTGAATGACTGGTATAATTTGCTTGCAACTGTATACGAAGTTTTTATTTCCGTTTTGTGTGTTTTTGGCAAGAAGAACTCAGACGCGTAGGAGTGGAAAACTGAGAATATCAGGGTATATAGAAGACTCTACTCCGGAAGAAAATTACGAAGACTAACAAATAAGCCTTCATCAACTACTTCATAATTTTCATCTGAAGCGTATGTGATTTGAAATCCTTCCCTAAGAAAATGTAACATTAAACTTGCTCAGGTGCTTCTCTAGTATTACTGTTCAACACAAATGCAGTTAGTGTAATGGTGGCGCTAATGGGGGTTATGGCGTCAGTGATGGTGAAAAGGAAAGAAAGCCAGAATTGCATTAGAATGAAACATTTTCTTGAGCAATTACAAACAAAATTACAGTATATACACGAATAATTGCTTGCAAGATGGCGCTTCAATAAGTACAGTGTTTCAAAATAGATGGCGTTGCTAAACTAGTTGGGGTAATCAAAGAGTTTTGTCATTTGCCAGATGTTGCCACAAGAAATTTGCCACTGATTCATAGGTTTGTTTGGATTTGGCAGGCATTTCAGTTAGTCGTTCAAGAGTTTCTCGTTAAAATGAAAAAAGAGCAGTATCGTTCAGTTGTCAGCTTTTGAGAAAACCTACGATAAAGGCGAAATTGGAAATTGTTTATAGGGGCTTTCCCTCATCTATAACAATTGCTAGAGAATGGTTCGTCATCCGTTTTTGATAACGAGCGTTCGTGACGCCCGGTAGTTGTGCTTACGGAGGAAATCATTGAATAAGTCCACAATATGGTTCTCGCTGTTGATCAAAAGGTTCGCAAAGTGGCGGAGGCCCTAGGTATGTCCAGGAAGGAAAATTCATATTTTACACATGTTGGAAATGAAGAGGTTGTCACTTCGACGACATTTTTAGGGTGCGAAAGATGTAATACTCATCGACTTATTAGAAAAAGGAAAAAGGATTACTGGGCAATACTATGCTAACTTATTGGCCCGATTCCACAAGAAGTTTAAGAAGACACGATTCCACATGTTCAAAAATAAACAGCTGTCTCACCACAACACTGCACCAGTACATTCATCCGGGGATGTCGCTGCTAAACTGCGTGAATTTCTGCCGCACCTCCCTATTCACCCGACCTGGCTCCCTGCGATTTCTACATGAAGAAATGCCTCGCGGGAACACAGTTTGTTCAAATGTGAAGGTTTCATCGTGACAGAGAGTTTTGCTTAGATTCACAATCTCTATTTTGGAGGGGTTAAAGGAGCAGGAACGTATATGACTAAAACGGAATTATGTACGTAGACAAATAAAACAGTGGCGCTTTCATTCCTAATACGGGTATCTGCTGAAAGGCCTCCGCATTATACACTTCCTGTTCCAAACCATGAACCAGGTAGTATTATTTCCACCTAGTTAAACTCTATTGTATCCTTTTTGGGGATATACTATTGCAGTTCTTAAATTTAGTACACCGTGTAAGAGATTCCTTTTAAGTTACACGTTGTGAACTCCATCGTCATGACTATCTGACAATCTGTGTAAACTAAGCAAAAAGAAACTTGTACATATATTTTCTTATATTATCGCTCGCAAGGGACTGGTTTATCATTTGTTTTAATAGGCAAAGCAATACAAGCAACTTTTGTAATTACTGAAGCTCTATCTTTACAGTATAAAGACTACCTTTTCAACCACTTTTTTGTTTCCAAAACGCTTTCCACCGATTTAGAGAGCCATGCTATATCATATTGCGGCTGTGATTTGAAAAATAGATCAACACACTCCCTTTCGTATCAATAATGAGATTCTTAAAATCATTCAAGGTACTGCGAAAACCACTTCTGTTGTCGTTGAATCTGATCGGCAGAATTTCTCACTATAGACTCGTGTTCAGCCCTTTCAAATAAACACTTAGAAACACCAGTTGCTAAACAAAGTTCATGATTTGAAAGTGCTCCAGTAAACTTTGATTCCACGAAACTACATGTAAAGAATGAATAAAATATTTTTTATAATGCGGAAGATGACATATGCAGCCTCCATATCTCGTCCGAAAATCGTTTTTATGAAGAAGCGTTATGCTCTTATCTCTTTTGTGTGTTAGTTTTACAATTGTTTTAAACGCTTCACTCAGTATCCTTAATTTAATGTGCAGAACCATTTGACCCAAAATGCAAACGCAGTTGACTATTTATTCTACTTTAACTTAGCAATCTAATATATCCAGCTTCTCATCTGTCTGTCGAAGCAGGAATATTTCCAGAACTTCAAGTTATTATTTACATGTTTCTTTTCGTCATCGCATAAATATGGTTTCCTTAGTGGTTAACTGAAAACAGCAGAAAACAAAATTAGCTTTCTTGGTCAAAACCCCATTTTGTAGCATTTGAATTGACTCGTATCTACTTGTTTCGCCCCCCCCCCCTTTTTTTTTTTTTTGCCTACATAGATAAAACAGAAATGGTTTCGAATTATGCTGCAGAATTTATTTCTTAACTTGCACTCCCATATCTTTGTTCTTTTATAGTTAGAAATGAACACCACTGCAAACGAGAGAGGTAATTCTCCAAAATACGTTGCCGTTTCAAATTAACGTTTTTATTATGTTTTCAAAACACAAGAAATACCCCTAGGAGGTGCGTATCGTAATAAACACACTAACTTCCCTTCCATCCTTTAAATGCAGGCATTAGAGGTGTATGTACATATATGTAGATAGAGATATTTCGATAAATTACCTTTCTATGTATCCACTTCGTGTTAGTTGCTTTTGTCTTCGTTTCATAGAATTTTTTTGTAAAAGAGTCGCAAAACAAACAGCACCTGCCTATATAGATTATCCGCTTTGCTCCAAGATTTCACGTTTCAATATTTGACCTGCTGCCCGCGATAGTGTGGAGTCATTTCCCTTGCAGAGAGCATTCGAACTCATTCTCGCTACAGCATTCCTTATAGCAAGGCCTGCCCAGTCTCAATTAGGCTTTCCAACACTAGTATTTCAAACAAATTTAGTTGTGCGTAGTCATCCGGATAGTACCCGAGTTTATGCATGTAGTGCAATACAGTGCTTTCTCAGGGGGAAAAAATTGGCTATCAAGTTACGAGGCGGTTCAGCTGTTATCTACGAGAGTTTGTTAAGTTGGCTAGCGATAGCAAAGTGTAAACAGTGTTACGTACCTTTTTTCGTTGTTGCGCTGGCTACTGCAATCGGTTTCTTGATTGCAAAAATAACTCTCAAGTGTGGTATCACGACCATAATTAAAGGTTACGTAACAAGGCTGTAGACAGAATAAAACACTTCACTGCTGATGATGTTGAATAATAAGACTATATTTAGAGATATTTAGTAATCACAGAGTTCAACTTGACAGTGACATTAGTCTCCTAGCCAGAATCACAAGTCACGAAGCTAGCAAGCTTTTCTACAGCTTATATATTGTGTTTCTTTAAATGTTGCACCATCACGTCATTGACTGATTTTAAGTTGGTGAGTGGGACGATCAGGTGATATCATGTGATGCTATTATTACTTAGTCACGTGATACACAACTACCCTGGTTCTAAATCTATAGGGATTTCACTGGGAAAGTGTACATACGTCTTTATAGGATGTAGCGTATAAGTCAAACACGGAAGATAAGAAAGTGGGAATAGCAGTCCTTTTAACAAAAGATCGCTTGTCCCTTCTATTAGATATTTAGAAAACAGCTTTTGTTCCCTTTCCTGAGCTAAAATGTACAAGTTTCTCATCCAACATTTCATACAAAGCATAAAATTAAATTAAATGCGGATTTTACATTAAACTGAAATTATTTATATTTATATTATATATATATATATCTGTGTGTGTGTGACTAACTACTTCTTCAAAGCACATGCATGTTATGAGTTGTCACGCAGAAAGTCTGTAACTACCATAACATTACGTTCCCTAACTGTAGCAGGTCTGTTGTTCTTTTTATGTAGCTATTGTTTGAAGGCACAAATGCTTTTTACTGTGTTTAAATGTGTGTGTTTTCGTTTGCCATCATTATGTACTGTTAAAGCATTTTAGAGAATTTTGAGCTAAAGTTTTGGACTTTGAGTGTTTAAGTTGGTTTGCCCACTTATAATTAATTGCACATTTTGGATATACCCAATTGCTAATAGACTGCTGAAGTCAGGATCCTAGGTTCTCTGATGTCCTCTTTATGGTATCGTGATCCTTGAGTTAAGCGTTGCCTGTAAAAGAGTGCATGTGGACCGTGTACGAGCTCAGTGGTTCAAACGTTAGCATCGGAAATCGTGATATACTTTTATCGAGTTAATTATTGCTAAATACTTGTGTTCGTTTAATTTGTCTGCGAGTATGGCAGGCACGAGTTTTTCTTTACTCCAGGAATATACAGAAATCTTATATTAGGAAACAACTGGTATAATCAGGCTAATTACACCTAATTTATTATTATTGTTATTATTATTTTTTATCATAATTATCATTATCATCATTAACATCATTATCATTATTATTGTTCTTGTTAATTTCCTTGTCGTGATGGTAAGTGGTCTGTACGCAGCAGGTGTCGGGCATATAGGGAAAGTGAGTGAACGCATTTTAGCAATTTCTAAATCATTTTAAGTATACCGATAAGCTGCCGCGAATGCGATATATAATTTATAAGAATGATTTTTACGCAACTCAATTCTAATGCTAGGTTATATCTACATACCTGATTCAATTGGCTTGGGGGAATTAGATGGTGTGAACTGATATGCTGGAGTCCATAGTAATTATAACTAATGACCATTCAATGAAACCTTTATGTGGTGCAGATTTCAAATCAAAATGGTGCGAGTTATCGACTTTCAGCTTAGATGCCGACTCCCTAACTTGGGAATTACAGGTGATCCGGTTTCTCGCTGGCATAAAATACACAATTTTACATTTCAAAAGGTTTTCATTGAATTAAAAAAATAACCAGCACCTTGTTACTTCACATAAAATGCAACGATATAAATTACATTTTACATTGTATCTCAAAATTTAAAGCTACCTCTAGAACAACACATACTTTATGAACCATAAATAGCAGCACTCTTTTTGTGGGGTTGATATAATTAATGGGAAATTTATGTAGCGAGATCATATTAAACATGTATCTGAAGCTAGTTTTAAGAAAAAGCCTTGCTCTCCACTACTGATGTTTGACTGGAGATTTTCAGTATTTTGAAATGTGGCATGAAATTCTTGAACTACTTGTTTCAATCTATGTACATAGTTATTCACAAAAAGAATTGGGTAGCATACCTACTGTTGACAATTTTGGAAAATTACTTTTACTACTGCACCCTTGAGTCTCCGTCATGATCAACATATGAACTCTAGTAAACACTTTTATTTGTCACATTAGTAATGCACTATCGTATTCGCCATGTGCCGGTTCACGCTTATGATGTGTGTCTACTGCTCGCTGTGGGCTCCATTTGCTTACAACTGGCTAAAGCCACAAGAAAGAGGGGGTTACAATCATCCGCCATTTTGGCTCAAGAGGAACTTGAGCAAAATATAAAACCACAGATTCTCCTTACTATGCAGATAGTCGGAAATAAAAGTCAATGCATGCCTTGTGTAATTTTAGTTTTGGGTTTATTTCCAACATGGTGTGCTCTTTGAGTACCAATTTGTTCCAAGACAGCTCACAAAGGAACCGATTATTTCGATTCCCCAAGAATGATTCCAGAACAACACAATTTGGTTGCAAAACAGCAGATTAGCCTTATGGGTGAAATGCATACAACTTGTGCATGTGTTTACAATGAATTTCTCAACTACAAGTTCACATCAATGCCACTAAACTGCAGCAGAAGTTTTATGCGTGTTAGCTGTAAATGTGCGGAAAGCTGCGAATCCCCGTTCGAATTCCATTTTGCCATAAATCCCGCCAGATGGAACCCTACTTAACAGTTATGCCAATTCATTTACTATAACTACACTGAAATTTAGATCTGATGTTAGTATGTTATGTACATATTGAAAACAAAACTATTTTATATAGTTGTGAGTTACTGGATATATTTAGTATATTAGTAAATATATTATGTTATGCGTATTAACATACAGTGTTCGGGTTCCTATTTTTAACAGCAAGTGCATCTGTTTAATAGAATTTATTTTACCTATTGTCAAGTTATCACGTTGGTAATCGTTTTTGTGGTGTTATTTGATACCAAACACTTCCATAAATGACAGTTTAATGGTAATTATTTACGTGTGCTGATGAATCTCGCAGTACGAAATATAGTGATTCCTTATTTGGGTGCGATGTCAACATGAATTCCTTGAAATTATTTTTAAAGGTCAACAAATACTAAATTATCAGGATAACCTAGCCACAAAGGAACTAGGGAATCTGAGACCGGATTTGTTGATTGAAAGAGTGAGGAAATCTAATAAGCGATCATTCAACAACAAACTATGCAATAAGCTTAACTGGTTGTGTGGGTACAACGTAGGAAACGCAGTTTGCCGTTTTCAATTTTCCGCCCCGAAGTTAATGGGGGTGTTACAGATCTGGCTCATTTGTCCGACAAAATAAAGAAATGCGAAAACTGCCACTCGCACAAGAATGCGCACACTGTGCTTGGCAAAGTCAGCTTATACAGGAGTGTCTGTGAGAAACAAGAAATAATGCACTTTTCCTGATTCATAAAAGGAGACTTGGTGAGTGCTAAACAACTAGTCATATTCACATTTTTCATGCAAAGAATGCAAACACAGAGTAGCGAAATTTACACATTTCTCCGTTGCTGCCTTAAAATCTACTTAATTATGTACAAAACAATAACAATTTTCAAAAATAAACCTTTCGTTCAACAGAAAAGCTATGTACAATTATAACTATTTTTGTTGTTGTTTGTTGTTGAGAGCAACTGCAACTGTGCCAATTTCTCATTATCGCAACTTATACCGTAGATTTATTTTACATTTTCGGGAATAGAGTAATCTAAAATTTTGTGAACACCGAAAATGTATACTCACGAGCCGCCACTGAATGTTTTTGCTATTAACTCCGTTGAACATTTGTGTTGAGTGTTTTTGAATTAAAATATGATAAAGAGAGCTGAAATAAATTTAAAAGCTGACGTACAGAAATGTATGTTGATAAACATTCTGCAATTCTCTAATCCTGGGAATTACTGAAGTAGCGTTTATTAATTAGAACATTAACAAAAATATAAGTTCTAGGTACTAAAACATAAACACATATGTTTCAATGCATCTGCTTTATTACTATAACAAGCCATGAGACATTAGGAAATATGATCTGTTCAGAAAAATGTTTGATATTTATTTGTTTAGTTGTTCTTATTTTATGCGATTTGACACTTATAAATAGGCCACAAAAGGGCTGCACGTGTAAACAACATGTTATTTAGTGAAATTAGTTCAGAAGAGAGAATATTCAATACAGAAATAAAGATCAATTTTTAATAGATAAGTAGTGTTTTGCTTTTAGCTCAGGTGATTTTCTATTTGCGGCAAATTAGCATACTATAAATGCTGCAGGAATTCCAGAAAACTCTAATGCGAAACAATAGTAGAATAGGTATTTTTTATTCTTTTAGATCAAATAGTTTTGGACACGTGGTAAAATGCTATGTTATATGTATTCTAAAGCGTACTGTTAATGAACTACAGAATATCTGCTCCATTCAGGGATTCCTTATTATCCCGCAACAAGCTAATTACATAGGTATTTACTAAGTATGTTCAAGTCTTAGCGAAATTTAAAAATAAGATGGGCATTCATAAATGCAAGAAACATAATAGTAAAAACCATGAGCTTTTTGAGTTTGCATTAAGATTTTTTACGGCTAAAACAGTTTCTTTAATGTCGATAAGCACATATCCCATACGCATAAAGAGCCCAATTATGCCGATTAAATCGCTATTGTATATAATACTAAACACAATGAATGGATAAGTGGTGAGAAAAATGTAGCTAAACTTGATTTTTCTTTAAAATTACACGTGCCTATGTTCATTTTAATTTGAAGCAACGATAAAAAGCGAAAAATATAGGTTTACCTATATCAAGGGGTGTTATGGCTATCGTAGCGGCTTTGAACAAAAATGGTGGACGACTATGCCTGATGAGATAGTCCTAGAACTGGCTGGATCACTGTCTTATACATGAAGAACAGTGCGGCATTTTGAATCACTTGGTCAAGGCGGAAACATAAATACGAGATAATTCCTGGCAAGAAAAAATTGAGTGTATGCATGTTTAAGGTAGCGATACATACACTTTTCATTTTATTTATATAAAGTACATTTAGTATAAAAAAGAACGATAAGGGTTTATTTTTCTGTGTTATACAAACGAGAAACTATAAGTTTAAAAAGAAAGGATTGCTACCACGGTGCCGATGCGTACTCAACGTCCTTGTGTTGACATAAATCGAAACTATAGAAGATATTTACATTCCGAATACAGATTCTTAGATCTAGTTAAAACTGACGCATTTCTTATACTACAAGTCCATGTCTATCTATCACAGGCTAGGAGTAACAGTTGTGTGCATCTGAAATTAATTGATTTTGCGGACATTCTTAGTATTATAATAAAATGCAAACTGAAGTACCTTCCGGGTTCTTTCATGTATTTATTTGCAGATTGAAATAATAATAATAATAATAACAATAATAATAACAACAATAACAATAATAATATCAATAATACAATGCAATAGGTTTAGTAGGCTAAATATACTATTAACTTCATCAAATTATTATCTAAGTATTCTTGCAACAATAAATATATTTGGCCTCTGTATGAAACTTGGGGTTCTTTTACGTGCCGTAAATCTACGACACGGGACCCACGGCTTGACTTCCTTTCCGAAGGAAGCCATGCCAAGAATGTTTACGCCCGAAAAAATCCATCGTCCTCCGCCTCTTATTTACACATTTCTAATTTATTCTTGAAAACATTATAATATTTTACATCCTTTGGAAGATGAGATAATTTATTGTAAAACTTAATGTTCACGTTACATGACTATGCATAATTGCAGTTTTACAAGAGTGTGTATCTGTAGGAAAGAACATGGAAGATGCTAACCCAAGAGGCAACAGTGTCAAAATTGTGAATATGTCGTATTTGTTTTAGAAAATAGGCCACAGTGTTCGTTTGAATCACAATCTTATGTTTAATCAAAATATGGGTTATCTTTCACTTGTTTTCGCTACTTGCTCTTCCAATCTCTGATTTTTATTTTCCAAAAATGTAACTATTTTGCAGTTCTTGGATGGTAATCTCAGGAGTTTTCTCCTGACTGGTAGCTACTACACAAAATGTCTCTTCAGAAGTGGTTGCACAATGTGTTTCAATGTAAGTATTTTGCACCTATGAAAAAATATCACTTAATGATATCTCATAATACGTTCACTTTACTGGTTAATATGATTAACTTATAGATGAGTTTCCTATATGAATGTAATACTTTAAGATTTGAATGTGCAGAATGTGTTTTATCCATAATCAGCTATATTGATTTTACATAAATAGATTCCTATTTGTATATTTCTACATGTTATATTGATAAAGTCAATTGTAATAAGGGATTAAGAGTTTTACATATAGGTGTGTAATGTTTCAATTGATAATATTATGTCAAATTAAAAATAATATTGAAATTAAGTTTAGATCTTAATTAATTTTATCCTTCAGAAGTTAAATTATGCTAAAAAGATGTGCTCTATTAATAATTCCAACTGTGACATTGTCATGAATTTACAATCGCATACTTCAGAATTTTATGTGACTAGTTATGGTTGGTTTTTGTTTCATACAGATTTCATTTTAACATGTGTTTTGGGGTCTAGCTATTCTAAAAGTAATGAAATAACCATATCATAATATTTTTAATTATTAAGGCTCAAAGAAATTCCTATGGTTTTAATCCATTAGTTTAAACAAATTGCGTAAAACGTCTATGAATAATCAAGATCCAGATATTTTATTTGGAGGCCTAATTACATCTATTTTGCAAATTCTTTTACTTTGGACTGCAATTCTAGCTGGTGGATTAGACATATTAAAAGTTTTGGTGTAGCATTGGACTTGAGATTTCCTTTCCCCATCTACACTATTAAGCTCATATTGGCTTTCTTCGAACTGTACTTGTGAAAACTTGTGTTTAATTTTATTTTATTGTGCTAGACCTAACATTATTATATATAACATTTTGATGATAGTTTATAAAGTAACTTTTAATTGATTTGATGTTGGAAATAAAAGAACATTAGGAGGTAAAAATACAGTGGAAAAGAGATTCGATCTGCTTACCTGTTGCACTGTAGTTGTAAGTTATACCAACCGATCTATTTTTATAGCTACTAACAGTCTAACTTCAAAATTTATTTAGGCAAATTATGCATAAGTAACTATAGATTTTAAATGTCGTAGTAAGGTAGTTACGCCTTAATTACAAATAAACAACACAATACAGATATCCAGAAAATTAGTTCCATGTATGACTTACATTGCAAAGGTATTTGTTGCCGGTGTCCAATCCTTGTGCCTGGGTTTCCACCAAGACCTTGAGGGGAACAAAAGTAGGATCATAATTGGTGGAACTGGAAACTACCTCAAAGGTCCTGCCCAAGATGTCAGCAATATGGGCCGGCACCACCAGGGTGTCACCTCCTAACCTAAGACCGGATATTGCACATGCTATTATCTTATCCCTAAATCGGTCCCGCACAAGGGATATGGGCGTGGAGTTATGAAAGCTCTCCACATAACGCTTCCAAGAAACATTCTTACTGTCACGAACAATGCGGCGCGTTCTAGCCCATAGTCGCTTATAGGCTATTAATATATCTTCCGCTGGGTGACTTCTCCGCGCAAGGATAGAATTACCGTATTCCTCGTTCCAACAAGGAACCCGGGAACACTTAGGATGGGAAGACGCGCTGGGATTGGAGGGTTTGGCATCGGTCATGATAACAGAAGTCAGTCAGCCATGCTGTCAAATGTTAAGATATTCCCCATCGGTTAAATGGGTTACACGAAAAAAAAATGTAAATGGACATGTTATTTATGGACGTTCTTTAACTGTTGTGGTTCTGAACGTCCCATTCTAAATTGGGCGTGAAGCACCGTTTAATTTTGCTCAAAGGCCTCTGTATGAAACTTGGGGTTCTTTTACGTGCCGTAAATCTACGACACGGGACCCACGGCTTGACTTCCTTTCCGAAGGAAGCCATGCCAAGAATGTTTACGCCCGAAAAAATCCATCGTCCTCCGCCGGGTTTGAACCAGCGACCTTGGGCGAATGAAGCTACCATGGTAACCATTACACCATGGTTAGACGAGAATGAATTGGCCAATCTGCCTTACAAAACTGGTATTCTGGGGTGCCAGTGGTTCGAAGTGTGATAATAGCTGGAAAATGGTCACTGGAGTGAGCGTCAGAGACAATATTCCACTCCAAACGGTGTGCATTCTATGCTGAACAGAGGCTTACATCGAGGTGAGAAAGGGTGCCAGTGGAGTCTGAAAGAAAGGTAAGCTCACCAGAATTCAATAGGGAAAAATTCAGCTGGTCCATAAGATCACTAATTAAGATCCCCCTAACACACGCCCTGGGAGATCCCCAAAGAGGGTAATGGGCATTAAAATTCCCTACCAGAAGATACGACGGGGGTAATTTGGAAACTAAACGCACAAGTTTAACAGTGACAAAAGAGGAACATAGAGATTACAGATCGAAAAGGTAAAACCAGGAAGAAAAAGGTGTACAGCTACAGCCTGCAAGGGAGTGGTGAGTGGCACAGGCCGGAAATATATGTCCTCGTTAGATAGGCCGTCCAAACTGGAGGTATCACTACAACTCCACGGCTATTCAAAGTTTTGTGTTTCTCCACCTTAATGGGGTAAGAACCCAAAAGAGGAGCACTCAGTAGCTTGACCGGTTGTTTTGAAGTGGCTATTTCAATTAACAGTGTGCCATCTCTACATCGTGTGACATTTGCGACTTTTCCGCAATTCTGTCTAGTTCCTTTTGAATATAAAATGGGTTGATAGCTTTCATAGTCTTAGTCCATAACACATAACAAAAATCCGTGGCGTTAGAAGGAGTGAGTGCAGAGGAGCCAGGATGGAATAGTCATCCTTCCGGAACCGTCGGTGTCAGACTGCCATCGGGGGCATACAAGAAAATGGCACCTAAATCTTTCGGTCTGTGCCGGCCTGGTGCACCTGCTACAGACCTGATCTCAAGGAGTACATCGGAGGAGTTAGCCTCCGAATATCTGTACTGGCTGGTATGCGAGTTTTACCGAAGGAAGGCCCGACCTTATGCCCCTACTACTGGAATAGCCACCAGTGGCTCCCCATTATAGAATTCAGGGGACTTGTGGTTGATTACATCGGGCTCCAGGCAGCGGTAACGCATCGGGTCCCCCCGATCAACCGAGTCACTCAGGGTCGCTGGGCTGCCCGCGGGAACCCGGCCCCTTGGAGCTACGTGAGTATACATGAGGTTGGAAGGGATCCATACCTTGTGTCGCACGAAAAAGGTAGTGCGGAGGGTCCACCCAGTCTTCACATTTGAGACCTCCGGAGAGAACACATGTTGAAAGCTGCGCGGAAACCGTGGGGCAGGAACCACGGAGATAGGAAAGATCCCGTTGGTGGGACAGGAGTTCTTAGCGCTAAAGACCCTAAACCTAAGAATTTAATAAACCTAGAAGAGGAAGAACCTATCAGTATATGGGATGAAATGAGATTAATACAAAGAGGAATGACACGTTCCTATGACGTATGGGAATGAGCGAATGACGATGAGGGCGACTGGCTCGGGCACCCCGGGTGCGCCAAACCCTTACCTACCGTAGTAGGCCCCTGGGGGTGGGGAGATATGGCTGTCCATTCCCTTCTTATGGGTAGGGTTAAACCATATTACATAGATAACGCTTTTCAGTGACCAGAAATAACAAAATGATCATAAACGGGCTTCCTGCAGTGACTTCCGTTACACAAATTATATAGTTGTAAAAACGTATATGGAATATTCTTAAAAGCAGTAGCAGCGTGAACTCAACAAAACTCATGTCGATGAAACAATTAGTAGTCTTGAGTCTTTAGACTTTATCCAAATATGTAACAATACTGTAAGCAAATGAACCACTAATTTGAATCTTAGACATTCAATTCTTTCCTAATGATAAGAGTGATCTGACCATTCTTAATGCAATCTAGATATATTTTAAAGAAGCTCTGCATTTGAATAAACTGCATAAAAGTTCAAGTAAGTACACCGACGGCCTACCTACAAGTTATAATTCCATAACAGTCCACACTTAATGGGTTGCACTAAGTACTTCAAGCATTCAGTATTGAACTGGAGCGGGAATGGACGTGGCTAACTGTTAGAGTGGCAACAAAGGAATCTATAGTTAAGTTCACTACACCAATTTTACGTATGGTTAGTGTTTGTAAAAATTGTGTCTACCTAAAGGATGTGTATCATTAAGCAGACTTGCAATGTTTGTACATGCTGAAACCCATTACACATGGCCTATCATAGTATGCCGTCATAGAGTTTTGGTAGTCACTTAGTCACACAACAGAGCGCCATTCTAGTTAATTTAATGCATGCCAAGCGCTCCTGTACCTCTGATACTACTAGTTTGTTTTCATCACATTCATCGTAAATTAAATGGCAATATCATAATACCGACAAATGTTATAGTTACAAGAAGTGTAAAGGAGTTTGGCAGTGAATATTTTTCCGCAGAATATGTTTCCTATTGGATATGTTCGTCCTTTCAATTCCACCCTGAGCGAAACCTTCGTGACAGCACGTGACACTTTCCTCTCAAGCTCCTTCTATATTAAGGAATCAGTGAATCTAATCGTTCCCTTTACAGACTTTGCAAGAACATCAGTGTCAGCGAGTATTAGGGTGTTTTAGCATTTACTTGAAAGCCGAGAAAAAGGCGAGTCGTTTGGGCAATTTAGTGCTGTGTAGGTATGTTTCCATGATTGCTCACTGGTTAGAGATATTGGGAGGAGGCAAAAAAACATCCGTGCTTAAAATCCAATAAATGGCATATTTTTTCAGTCTGACTACCATTCTAACTCTTTTGCTACACACGGCTAGTGTGATAGAAATGATTAATTCACAACGGTTGTTTTGGTTAAAATATGAATTCCGATCTTAAATTACTTACGACATTGTAAGTCGCCACTGGGATAGGACATTTCAAAATCATTTGAGATCTCGTGGTTTACTGGGACAAACGCGGGTCGGTAGGAAAGTTTAATGCCGTGTCGGCATATTAGCTCAGTGATTAGAGCAACTGGACGGATACCAGGCGATTTGTTTCAAATTACCTCTATGGCATTGAATTTTTCCAAATTTGTTAGAAATTTGCTGGAGGAAAGAGATGCCACTACATTAAAATTATACTTGCTACAGAGAAAAAAAGAAAGGCTACTCCTGACCCTGAGACAGTACAATTTGACTTAAACTTTAAGGATAGCTATCTAATGAAGACTCAATGCTGGGCAAAAAGTTACATGACTCATGGTGAGTTGAATACAAACACGCAAGTAGAGAGAATACATCATACTGTTAAGTATGTCTAGAAACATGGAAACCATAAGAAGTGATTAGATAAGGCAATATTTGCTCTGATGCGCTTTGTTAAAAACAAATAGTCTCAGAGAGATGTTCTCCTTACAAAGGGGAAGCTGAATATAATTTCAAGGTCATATGTCACAGACATAAGTTAAGTGCAGAAATAAGCAAGGCTCTGGTTGTAAAATACAGGTGTGGCTGGAAAATACCATCAGCATGGAAAGTGATGGAAGATGTTTTGGTGTACCCAAGTGAAGTTCAATAGATATGCAGATTAATCTGCAGAGAATGTGACATTCACATTCACTCCAATATTAAAGGAAATATATGTAAGCAGAGTTACAGTGTTTGCCAGATTAAGGCTAATGAAGAGCATCTTAAAAAATCCTGAAGAACCCAGGAAGTTATAATAGATAGTGCAGATCTTTATGTCATTGATGAAAAAGAGGACTTACTATGTCAGCGAAAAGGAAAGCTCTCTCAGCTCTACGTCTGAACTTATTTATTTAATGAAGAAAATTTGTACAGATGAAGAGGTTCAGTGCTGAAGAAATATAAAGCGTCCTTAAAATGCAGCGTTAACTGCAATCAAAACCAAATGAACAAGTATCCATGTCCAAAACCTGTTAAATGTCTCCACAATGAAAAGTCACGCCACAAGGAACATTCTTCTCTACAAAAAGAAAAGAAAGAAAAAGAAAAAAAACGATCTAACTGCATCCGTCTTCAAAACCATCCAATAGAAGCTCAAAGTATTGCAGTTTCTTTGTTGTAAAACATAAAACACCAGCTAGTGACGACTGTGATGATTTACTACAATAACTGCTCTTTATATTATGTGTACAGCCAATGATTCAAAATGATTAGTATATTATGTAGAATTCACACCTGAGTTTTTGCTGTATCTTGCAGATTATGGGATCAAATTTGTTATTTTGTTTGTAAGTGAATGTGTATTACTGTTATTTTTGATACTTTTGTGTACATTTAGAATTGGCCTTTATTCAGTTGGAGCTGGATTATTGCACGGGATTTCTTAAATTGTTTCTTTTAAACATTTATTTATGCCTTTGTGTTAGTGCAACTGTAACCGCATCCTGTTACTGAGATGTACCTGAGCAACTCTTCTAGCGTATTTGGTATTTTGATGTGTAGTTTACCATTAGATTAAAAATACTAAAAATAACTTTTCTCGGGCTATCAGCTAATTTCAATTCTGGAGTAATTTCCAAGCTTTCAAGAGCTAACGTCGCTCTCATCTTCTGGGAATGATGTAGAGACCCCAGGTCCGCCTTTATTTATAGTCAGTCCAGTGGGGGGGGGACCGGCCAGATGCCTCTCTGTGATTGGCCCGGGTCCAGCATGGGAGGCGTTGACTGCGGACCAATGGGTCCGTTGCCAAGCCGGACCTCTCTGATTGGCCCGCTGCCAGATTGAGTCTGTATTGAAACCAGGGCTAGCTTTTGGCAGTTTCACAAATCTTTGTGCGTGTTTGCTGAGCAGCGAACTCCAAATGCCATTCACTTTCAAGCCACTGTCCCTGTTGGTGTTAATTTCTTCGATTTTAATAACTATGGCTTCTTTGATGGAGTGGTCCCAATAGCTTGAAGATTTGAACATGGTGGTTGTGTCGCCCTGTCTTGGTCTGTGTCCTTGGATGCAGTGCTCTGCAAGACCAGAACATGGTCCCACGATTCGCCAGTTTACGATACCCAGTCCCCAACAAAACAGTGGAGAGGATCCTTCGACGCACCAGCATGGCACTGTTAAAAGAGAGAGAGAGAGAGAGAGAGAGAGAGAGAGAGCATTACGCAAGATATATTTTGGATAAAAGGGCCCAGGACCTACTGGCCCTACACCTGAAAATTGCTTCTAGGTTCGCGCCTTCGGATTGGGATTGGATCTATGCTTCGACAACAGCACGCGGAGACTTACAACTATCAAAGTCAATGGCGAGACAAACCAGGACGTTTGCGCACCTAGCCGTAACGCAATATCCCCCAACAACATTAGAGCATCATCGAGGTCATCAGCTTGTCGGACAAGGAACTGGACTTGGCCTCGATCGCAGTGCTAGCGAAGGGGTTGAACTTCGCAGCGGCTCCACGGAAAAGTCCTGTGATCGACATCATCAGGGGGGTAGAACAGGTGATTCAAACATTGTCTAAGGAAGTTGCACATGATATCAGACAGGAAAAAGTCCTGGCAATAAAGAAAGCCGCTTCGCCAAAATCCAACATCACCAAAGAGTAAAGAGCAGCTCTGAAATTTCAACGAGACGACAAGAGACAACCAGCGGACAAGGGAAACGCTGCAATGGTTCTTTCCTGTGAGGACTAGCATAACAAGATTTCACTATTGCTTCAAGATCCAGCTTATCGGCCACTAAAACGAGACCCTACGGCAGCCATCATTAAGAAAACTTCAGCTCTTTCCCGCAGAAACCATCAAACCTCTAACCGCACTTGCAGCTGTTCCTCCGAAACTATATGGCTTGCTCATGGTGCATAAGGAGGGTGTGCCACTACATCCAATCGTCAGCACTATTGGGAGCCCCACTTACAATCTTGCAAAACACCTCACCAAGTTGCTGCAACCATTGATAGGAACCTGCCCTCATCATGTGGTCAACTCGTCAGCATTCATGAAGACGATTCAGACATTAAGAGTGAAACCGAGTGATTTACTGGTCAGCTTTGATGTCGTGTCACTGTTCACCAGGGTCCCGCTGTCAGACTCCCTCCAGCTTCTAGAAGCGCACTTCACCCAACAGGTAATTGCATTATTCAACCACACGCTCACGTAGACCTACTTTCTTTACCGCGGACAGTATTACGAGTAAACAGATGGAATGGCCATGGGCTCGCCTCTCTCACCAGCCATAGCTAACTTTTACATGGAAGCGTCTGAACATAAGGCCTTAGATTCAGCAACTCTAAAGCCGGTTGCCTTCTACAGATACGTGGATGAAACCTTAGTCATCTGGCCTCACGGAGAAGACAAGCTACAGAACTTCTTGGAACATCTAAACTGTCAGAATCCCAATATCAAGTTTGCTATGGAACTTGAACAGTAAGGGAAGTTACCATTCCTGGACATATTAATACGCCGGAAGCCCGATGTTTCCCTGGGTCATAGGGTGTGCCGGAAGGCCAGACATACTGATTAATACTTAAATGCAAACAGTTGCCACCACCCAGCTCAACGAAACACAGTTTTATTGACTCTTGCACACAGAGCGATAGTCATTTCAGACAGCGAAAACCTCGCCAAAGAATTCTAGTATCTCAGAGCCGTCCTAGAGAAAAACTTATACAGCAAGAGCAGCATCAACAAGGCATTAAAAAGTGCTTCTGCCAGGACAAAATGTGCACAGCTTAATGCATCCCAGACGGATGAGTCACAAGACACGAAAAAATCAGGTAAAGCATAGCTCCCATACACATGTCACTATGGGCAAATACGACATCGACACCGTACACAAGCCGCCCAATAAAATACGAAATATGTTAGCCAGGTCAAAGATTCCCTCGACCTCAAGACTCCCGGGACATACCGCATCCCATGTGAATGTGGTAGAGCCTACATCGAACAGACAGGAAGACCGGTCAAACAAAGATGCATAAGAGAATGAGAGCTACATCCGCCTGATGTACACAGAAAAATCTGGTCTTGCACAGCACTGCACCCACGAAGGACACAGACTGAGACTGGCCGACACAACCACCATGTTCATATCTTCAAGCTATTGGGACCGCTCCATCAAAGAAGCCATAGCTATTAAATACGAAGAAAATAGCATTAACTGGGACAGTGGCTTGAAAGTGAATGGCATTTGGAGTTCGGTGCTCAGCAAACACGCACAAAGATTTGCGAAACTGCCAGGAGTCAGGAGCCAGGAGCAGGAACTAGTCGCCCGAGTGTACTCGGGCGGGGGCAAATCACCACGGTACCTATCCGCTTTTCTCGCGGATTTACCCGTGTGATATAAAAGATGTAGTCCTGTGCAAGTGTTTATGTCTGTGTCAAAGTAATGTGGGCATGGTGTTTCCCTTTGTGCAGCCGGCGCGGGCTGGCTTACCTACCGGAGTGGTCACCCACCCAGAGAGGGACCAGGCCCGTTGCTGCTTAACTTGGCCAGCCGCTTGCGGGCTGTCAAGGAAAGCAGTGCCAGCTAGCGGGGAGAACTGAAAGGATGTGGGTACGGGGTGGGGGAAAGCCAGTGTTGCAGAATCTGGTCGGAGTATAACTGGACGGTCACCTATCCGAGTTGTGACCGGACCCGATGCTGCTTAACTTGGTGGGTAATACTGTAAGGAAGGGAGAGGCGGCCGAAAACTACCATCCCAAGGCGTACTTGGGAAGGCGGTAGCTTACGCGTCTCCTAGGCAGCGTGTGGTCGTAAAGACCGAGAGTGTTCACCTGAGGATTTGGGTGTGGAGCAAGTTTAGTGTATATTGTGCGAGCTCTTTCTCGCACAACGTCCACTATGTAAGGGATTCCGGAATGGGAATGGAGAATGTGGGACGGGAATTAGGCTAGTCCTGGTTTTAATACAGGCTCGTATCTGACAGCGGGCCAATCAGAGAGGTCCATCTCGGCAACGGACGCCATTGGTCCGCAGTCAACGCCTCCCATGCTGGACCCGGGCCAATCACAGAGCCTTCTGGCTTAGGAGGTAGCAACTTGTAAGGGTCCCTCTCCAGAGTTACAGAATGTGTACTCCATTCATGTGATTTTACTATCCTTTCAAATATGTTCCATTGCTTTCTTGATTTTAGTGTACAGCATCTTTTGTTAATACTTGTTCTTCAGTGGTTAAGTGCTAACAGCTCTACTGTATTTGGTTTCTAATATTTGTGCTTGCATTGTGGATTTTATAGCTACGTAACTTTCCTTTCATACTAACTCTAAACTGTCTTATTGCAGCTGATGCTTTCATTAGCTTATTCATTGCAGATACCTGCAAATATAGTTTGCAATTTGAAGGTGTATTTATTGCTATTTTTAGTTTTGTGGTGTAGCGAGTAGAAATTCAAAGCACATTTAGTGCTAGAATTTGAGCAGTGCCTTGGGGTGAACCTCGCATAAGATAAATTTTTTGCTGCTTTTCTTTTTTTTTTTTTCTTTTTTTTTTTTTCTCTTGTAGCAATTTTGTGAATGCATTAAATTACTCTTTGTCCATCTCTGAAATAGGCTGCAGAAAGACTTTTATTAGAGACACAATTTTTTATTAACAGTGAGAAGACAATGTAAATTCTTCTTATGATTAATAGAAACTTTAAGGAAACCAACCTGGACAAAAGCCTAGTGATCATTTGACTTTCTTTCACATCCCTTATTACTTCTACTTAGGGCGATGTAACTACCAATTATGGTATCCAATTTTAAACGATTACAATGAAGTTCGAAACACCCCAGTTAATTTGTGTCTTACTTAAAAGTAAACTAATCCACTATTTGGATTTCCCAGCAGGCATGTCTTTTGAAGGAACAACAGAGTACACAAAATGTATTAAAACTTTACAATGAAGTACAGGAGGACTGCCACAAGCCAAAAAGGAAAAAAAAACTTGAAGTAACCAAAATGATGTAAGACAACACAGAATTCAAGAAGCAAAGTTAACATTAGGACATCCAAAATATAATATTGTCGTATAATTTTACTCCCCAAAGAAGGAAAATAAGCAGTGCTTGAAAAAGTCACTGTGTCTGTTTAAATAATTGAAGAAATAAACCACATATGCAAAAAATAAATAATTATACAGTTTGTATGGAAGACTAATTACACTGAAAAACATATTCTATTTATAACATTACAACCAACAGTCCCAACATTGAGAATATAATAAATTTATATAAAATAATAGTAAGTGCATATAGCAATGTTTACTCAACACAAAGGGGTTATGATAAAGCAATCAATGATGGAAAAATCCTGGAAGGTCTACTAAGTTCAACATTTGAAATAATTAATTATCATGAAGAGGATCCATCAAATTTTATCCACTATTGTGGTGCTGATACCAATCCTGGCTTACTTTTAATATTCTCTAATTCTTACTCACCAACCTCGTGGTTTAGGACACAAAATTATGGTCCTCACTATTCCACGTGAACAGAAATGTTTAATTGCACAAAACCTTAAACCAAAATGGAAGTTTAAAAAAGCAAATTGGATACATTATACAAGTGAGTTGGAAACCAAGTTTGGAAAATCACTAAATAAATCAAGACGGTTAGATAAATGAAATAAATATATGAGTAAAACAAGCTCAAAAACAGCAAAGAAAACATACCAAAAGGAATAATTAAGAACTACAATTATTTTTCAAACTTACAATTAAAGAATATGAAAAAAGGAAGATATCAAGCCAGGATAATGGATGAAAACTCTAAAATATCCATAAAAGCACAAAACTAGAGAAAATTGAATAATGAATTGAAAAAGAAATTAGCAGTACTAAAAGAGAACATATCAATAATTTCCAAAACCAGATCAGAGAAAAATGCCCAAAACAACATAGATTGAGGCGTAACATACAAATAATGATCAAAGTACCTTTTACTTTCAACAAGAAAACTACACATGGCAATGAAATAGCTAATAACCTTAATAAATAGTATACCAATATATGTAAATTATCTGCTAATGCTAACAGTAAGAAAAGAGTTTGAAGGAGCATTAAAGAAGACATAAAAACAACTAAACTTAAAGAAAATATGATTAACAAAGCGCTCCATATAAAAGAATCGAACATTATAATCAATAAGTTACTATTGAAAATCCTCCAGGATTGAACAGTATACAAAAAAAAGTTCTCAAATAGCTGAAAAAAAAGCAAAATTAACACTTCTAAAAATATTTTGTTATCATCAAATAAGATGAGTGAAAAAGCAATAATTACAGATATTTTATAATCAAGCGCACCTAGAGCTAGTTTTTGAAATTACACTCAAGAGCACTTACAAGTGTATTAGCAAAAGTCATTTTATGAAGGATTTCCAACAGATTCAATTGTTTTTAAGAAAATATAACTTTAGTTTCAAATAACCATGCATGACAACACCATTCAACAAATCAACAAAGTTTAAAGTTTAGTCAAGATATTAAAAGATATACTGAATGAAGAAGAGGGCATGTTAGCAATATTTTTTTTTTTTATTTTTAAAGGAGCATATGACTCCATTTGGAGGTAAAAACTGCCTGAGAAGCTTAAAAGTTTAGGATTTAAGGCCAAATGTCACATTGTATTGCTGAATTCACCATCCAATTGACTCCATTTGGAGGTAAAAACTGCCTGAGAAGCTTAAAAGTTTAGGATTTAAGGCCAAATGTCACATTGTATTGCTGAATTCACCATCCAATGCTTTATTGCTACCAAATATAATAAGTAATCAAAATATCAAAAGACACGCCTAGGTGTGAATGAAAATAGTATTATTAGTATCACATTCTTCAATATTTACATAAATTATCATCCCTGCCAATTATACAAATGTAATCAAATGTGTTAATGTTTGCATATAATGTGGTCTTAAGGTGCTTTAAACCAAAGAGCGAAAGTAAACAATTTATAAATAAGACATAAGTGTCCCTTAAAATATGCAGTATTTTAGCATGCAATAGTGTGATGAAAATTAATATCCAGAAAACAAAGTATCAATCTTTCTCAATATGGAAGAGCCCATTAAATATTTCAGTACAGTACATGAGAAGCTCAATATTTAGACGTTGCTTCTGATAAAAATTTAACATGGAAAATACACATTGATAATATATGAAAAGAAAATGAGAAAAGTTATCACCCTTATATGACCTGTAGGAAAAGGATGGCAAAGCACTGTACAAACTTTAAAGACTTTTTTAAAATATGTATACTAAACCAGTTTTTAAACATTGAGAAGAGATATTGTTAGCTGCAAATGTAGAAATACTTAATATTCTACAAATGCAAATTCTACACCCAATAAGTGGAGCTGTAAAACCCACCACAGTTTTTGCTCTACGAATTATAACAAACTGTTTAAGATTTATTGTTTACATCGAAGAAACAACTCTTTTATGAAAAGTTAATCAGGCTACCCTATAACAAGAGGGAGAAAAGAAAATCACATGCGAATTTAAAAGCTCACAGCGCTTCCTTAATAAAGCACAAGAAATCAAACAAATTGTAAAACTGCTGCATTTTAAAGAAAAGTAAACCCTTTAGATATATTTGATAATGAATACTATCTACAATTAGTTGAATTTAAAACGTCTGAAACCTCTCCATGCATTGTAAAACAAATGACATTGGAAATACATACATTTAAAATCCTGCTAATGAATGATGGGCTACATGTTCACACTCACAGGTCCAATTGACCAATTAGTAGTGGTAATGGTGCTGGTGATATATCCTCACCTTTATTCTTTTATAGAAGATTAAGTTTAAATTCAATAAATTTTGGTGGAAATTTTATTAACCCTTCACACCTTGCAAAATTATCTGTATCAAATAAACACATTTATGAGAGTTGTTACATTATCTGACTCTAAACCTGCTATAATATGAACAGTATCTGAAACAAAACCTACTTGTCACTGAATGGCACAAAATTATAAAACAACTAATTTAAATAAAAGAGTAATATTTCAATGGCTAACTGTACACTTGTGAAATATAAAGTACTGAAACAGTTTTCTAGCCCAGAAAGGCAGTAAAATTGCATAAAATTCATCTGGTTTGATATTTCATCACTATCAAAAAATGATTAAATCAATATACGACAACAAATTAAAGAGGAATACATATTAGAAACACAATGAAATCAATTGGAAGATCTACATAACAGCACACCTGCATTTATTACACTACAAATAAACTCCTCTGTAGGCGTTTTTGGATTAATACAGATCATTGTCGGCACCGTGTCCAAGTGGTTACACCATTTGCCTCTCACCTAGGTGGCCCGGGTTCAATCCCTAGGAAACACATGTTAGATTTGTGGTGGATGAACAGGCATCTAGCTTCTGGTTTTCTCTGGGTCCTCTGGTTTCCCTCAACGCTCATTCCCAAAAAATCCATAATCATCTTTCCTGTAATCCATTTTACCGTCATTTTTTGTCACCGACTTCCTTAGCAGGCATCAAGCTAATCACCCAGCTTGTCTTTTCTCTGATCCAGAGCTTTTGCTCCTCAACAAGCGTTTGACTCCAGTCAATGGCATTGGAAAAAAGCTCACAGAGCTTCCTACATTCAAGAAGGGTAAAAACAGAAACAGGAAGAAAAGTAAATAAGAGGTAAAGAAAGAAAAGAAGGAAGATAGAAAGAAAAAAAGAAAGGAAGACTATGACTGCCTCAACAAGCATCTACACAGTATCGGCAGAGCAGAACCTCTTCTATGCCTGTAGAAACATGTCCAGCTCTTGATCAACATAGCAACCTCACACCAAAACAAGCAAATGGCTTCAATGCCCACTACTATACATTAGATACCAACCATTTCTGGAATAATATTTAAGACCTTTCTTGCCTTTACATTGATTGCCTTGTTGGATGGAACTTTATTAAAACTTCTTTTTTATTATTCATTTCCTTTTGGAGTATTCATTTTAAATTTCTACCTCTATAATTGTGATTTATAGTCTTCACTAAATATTCATTTGGGTTCACTTAAACCATAGGGAGCATCTAGAACATATTTTTCTTAACGTTTAATTATTGTTTGGTTTTAATCTTCTTCAGGGGAATGGTGTTTATACATCACAAGCTGTGTGTGTCCCCTGGGTGGTGCGAAACAAGTACCATTTTGTACATTAAAATATCATGCTTACTTGTGTAGGTGTATGTGTACACTCCTCATCAATCTGCTTGATATCCACAGGAACAAAACTGACTTGTTCTAAAAGATTATTGTAAAAAAAAAAATTAACTAGCTGTTCACTGGAGCTTTAACTAAACATTTTTTTAAACTCAGTATACTTTAAATAGCTAATTTCAAATGAAACCTATATCCCAAAATTTTTGGGTACTGCTTCTATATATCTGGCAATAGGATTATACAAAGAGATATATGGAAAATATGGAAAAGTAATGAATACCTTCCTTTACTTTCAGTAAAGCCACATCAATAAATCTAAGCCATGTTATACCCAGCATATCAAGAACTAATTTCTTAAACTTAAATTGAACTTTGAAATTAAATATATTCCTTCTGATTATCAACTGCGTGTTAAACAATTTGATAACTTCAGGCTTTTAGTTGACAGTAAATTTCAGTAAGTGGTCTTTTGCCAGTACTTTAAACAAATTTGTTCCAACAATTGCCATTCATGGCTCAAGGAATTTTCTCTAAACACACAAAGGCTTACTTAAGGGAAGTACTTCGAAGCTAATGCAAAGAACTCTACATGCTTAAAATTAATATTATTGTCAAATTTTACAGCCAAAGAGGTTTGAAGAATGAAGTAAAGTAGTTATATGTGTTTTCTCTCTTTATTCACCTGCTGCTTTAAGCAATCTGAGATTGATTCTTCTGAAGGAAAGATTTTCCGGAAGCATAATAGTGCACAAACAACTTAACTGATGAAAGTTGAAAAGGAATAACAACCATCTCTTATAGCTGTGAAAAAATACAAATACAAAGTTTCATTAAATACTTAAAAGGCTTAGCTGAACACTACAAAATAGAGATAAACTAAAATTGAGCAAAGTATTATGGATTTTAATAATTTTATCTGGGAAGTTTAATATAAAACTGGCAAATATTTTATAAGCAGCTAGTGTATTACATTAAGTCAATTTGGCAGTTAAGATATTTCAGCTCATTAGATGAAAACCACCTTACTTGTAATATGAAGAGTTCTGCTAACTTTACAGTGATTGAGTATTAGGTATGTCTTTAGTTCCAGTATTTCTATTTTGCTGAAACAGAGCATAACTTCCAGGATATTGCATATTTGTCTCTTTTTATTTGATTAATTTCATTAAAGTGTACTGACGTGGGACTTTTTAAAGTGCTACTGCATAAATAGTTTCTTAACTTCTTTTTAATAAGCTTTACTGTTAAATCTTGTTTAATTGACTCTGGAGGTGTATTGTATTTCAATTAAAACAGTGTGTGTATCTAGTGGAACATGGTGAGAGATTTGGAAAGTTCTTAGATGGTGGTCAAGTACAATTATTTAGAAAAATGTTTTTGGCAGTAGTATGTGCAAATTTAATGCCATTAAAAAAAAAGTAAAATATCTGATATGAACAATGTATGCTTAAATATGTTTTCTTGTACTATTAACAGTTTGTTTTTAAATATTCAATGGGATGTATTTTTATTTTTGAGATTGGAATACTGGGAAGAAAATTTCCATTTCAAATCAAGTAAAAATTCAGTTTGTTGTTGCATTTTAAGATTCTGTGATTATGAGTGTTCAAATGGGCATAGGGGCCCGAAAAGCAAGGAGGTACACTATATTTGCCTTAAAAGTGTAAGGAAATACCTCTTAAAAGCTTTTATCCGGGCAACTTATCCCAACCGAGGTTAGAACTCAGTTCCAATTTGAAAAGTAAATACAGCCTCCAGTCATGGATGTGGACCACAGAGAATGCGTCTTGAATTTAAAGCTATTTTGAAGACAATTCACTGAACTAAAATTTTCACATAATATCGTTGAAATAGTTTTATGCCGCAATTTATCCCACTTAGACGGTCCGGGTTCGATCCCAAGCGACCGCATATGAAATTTTTGTTGCACAAAGCGGTGTGTGGGAGAGTTTTCTCCGGGTTCTCCGGTTTCCCCCACCATCATATTCCACCGGTGTTCCAGCTTCATTCCACGCATTATCAGTGTCATCGCCTGCGGTGCCATATATAATAAAAGCGGGCACTAAACACTTTAAAATGCAGCCATTTATCATAAGAGGCATATATGTAAGGATAGCATCTTGGAAACCGATAGCGGGACAGAATCGAAGTTAGCGCAGCATGGTATATAGCTGTGATGAGTTGACAATGCAGTGTGTACATAGTTGTTGTAATAAGCAGAAGAATTGAGGTTGGGTAGGTGATAAACTTAAATACTATTGATTTACGGAAACTAACAATTGTAATATTTATATACATTCAATTGCTGTTGTGCAACAAGTCATCAACACCATTATCCGTATAATTTTCTCTCGAGATACATAGATTTCAATGCACAACATACACTCGTAACGCCTCAAATGTAAATCGTCTCCCATTATCACTTAAACGGGCTTTATATTGTGAAAAACTTCTCTCCACATCATAAGATGTGATTGGAGCAAAGCAGAAATAAGACGCATCATCGGCTATTGGGTAAGATACTCCATCAGCAGTTATTTTCTTAGCAACGCCTGATAGCACATTTCGTATTTCACGCATTATTGAAAATACGATATTTTTTCCAAACACCGGCTTCACTTTCTTTTTTACTAGGATTAAAACAGGTGTCACGAGTCTCGCATTAATTCCATGCTCAAGTTCATCAACAGCCTTTAGAGCTCGAGGCATTTCAATGTTTCCTAATATGTATTACTGTCGTAGATATATCTGCAAAGTTCTTCTGTACGAATTGAAAATCTGAATGCAATCAATTTGAAGCAGGAGATTTAACAATCTTGACTGAAGAGTATGCACTATCACCAAAGGCATTAATTACCTGTAAAACAGTATTGTATACTGCATAGCATACTGCTGCGTCGAGCTTCGTTCCCCAACACGTTACTACGGATAGTTTATATGCGGCGCGTGTAGTCCTCAATCAGGTTTGTCTCTTCTCGGTGGGTATGCCATAGGTATCCGCATGTGTCCCGCTTTCGGTCCCCAAGACGCTCTCCCTACTTAAGTAGATATATAGTATTTTATACAAATATAACGTATAGGACTTGGAGGGAATTAAAAGGAATAATTCTTATAGAAGGTCATAAAGAATCAATATCAATAGCAGGTGCAAGGCTTGTGTGATAGAATGTTCAAAAGAATAATACAAAGAAAACTAGTTATGGGATAATAAAAAGGATTACCTCTCATCGTAAGCCTTTAATTACTTCTGGTATACCATTAAGATATTTATGAAATGGCGCAAAGTACTGTGGAACATAAGACTTTCCTTGTTTATAAACTACTGTCACGTTTGACTTTTAACAAATTCTTGGAATATTTTGAAATTTATGTGGCTCAGGATGTCCCATTCTTTTTCAGTTTTCATCGATTCCATAAGCCATAAAAAAGTTAACCAACCTTTCTTGTTCCCTTTAGTTTGCAAAGAGGGTGGATTTGTGTAAGGGTTTAATCATTCAACAACGGTATATGTTTATTATATGAGACTGCATATACATACATATATGCAGATTGGTATATGGGTCTGGAATTACAGAGTCTTAACATGTTTTGGGAAGCAAAATGTTATTAATTTTAAATGAGAGACAGTGACTACATGTAAAATATGCTAATTGGTTATGCAGTGATATTGGTTAATGGATCTCGGAAAAGTTGTGACTTCATTATAAGTATATTTAATAAAACATTTTGGAATAAAACTTAATATTCTTATGAATGTAGTAGTCGTTGCTTTGAGTTTTATCAATTTCCTTTAAAAATTGTTTTTATTTTCTAGCATGTATTTTCTATAAATCCCTTTAACAACTGTACTTTACATAGCAAGTAAATGAATGAACTGCATGAAATTAGATTCAAATTAGCACAAGTTTCAATTAAATTAGCTGTCGACATGTATCCTAAGAGTATCTGGGAAAATGCTGGAACAACTTTATCCAGATAACCCACCAATACTGAGATTTAAACTCAGCACTTCTTACATGGGAAGTGGAGAGCCTATTTATGATTGACTTTCTAGCATTTGTTAAAGGTCATTAAACAAAACTAATTCTAACACCCTATTTCAGATTGAAATTAATTTTAGAATAAGAGTAAAACAAGTTAATTGAATGAATACAATTTTAGGTGGACAACTAGGAGGAAGTTCTCTCGTGGTTGACACCATTTAGAAGTTTTCAACCATTTTACCCTGTTATACCGACGAATATGTATTTATGGACAAATTTGATTATGGTAATGGAAAAAGGAGAATCCAAGAGCTGCACTGAAATATATTTAAATATTTATGGAATGTATGTTGAATGAATACAAATTAATGAGCAAAACAATTTTGAAAACTATAGTCATTGCCACTTACATATATATGGGTATTCACATAATACTCTACAGTCGTTGGCACTCAAAAGGACCATTCATTAGGAAACTGATTTCGCGGATATAAAAAACACAAACACTTTAAATTACAGAATGATTTAAGTATAACATAATAGACAGTTTAACAAGTTTTTTTATTAGGCCCTTTATACTTAAATACTCTCATTCTATGAAGACCTCATCAATACAATTACAGCTATCAGGTTACTAGAAACACCTGTGGCATACATAAGGATCGTCCGTCATTTTCTAGTAATGCCACATACGTTTTATGTTGTTCTTCTTGTACACAGTGAACACATTAAATCAGTTGGCCTAACACTCTTAGTACAATTCCATATTTTGGAATTAATATTGTGTTTGTTTCCTTTAGTTTTTCTTCTCTTTTCATTTTTCTTTTCTGCTTTAGCGAGCAGCACTTTATTTATTTTTACTTTCCTTTTTCTCAATTAATGATTTCCATTTTCTTGTTATGAAACACTGTATTCTTTCTATGTTCTTTTTGTACTTGCTTCTTGGCCTATTGGTCCAATTGAAAGCATCCTCTAGGGGAGATATTTTCTCAATTGTCTCATCATGTGCACTAATAAAATTAACTGCTGATATCAGAGGAGGTTGCACGCACCATCAAAACGGGAGTTTCAGGAACAATGAGCCTTCTCCCAGGAAGGTACACCATGCATCCAAGCTCCTCGACATAGAGAAATCTTTACACAGTGCAAACTCCGTTGTTTAGCCGCTACCTACCAATTACCGTCGCCTGTTGCTCTTAGAGACAAATTCCTGTAAAATGGCCAAAAAACTGATAGAAAGGAAATTGTTGGTAGGATATACTGTTAGTCCAGCATTCACCTATAGCCTGGAAAAGTCCACGATAGAAACCTAATTCTGAGTGTCTGGCGGCCAGGAAACGAACCAGAAACCTGCCGAATGTGGCTCACGCGTTGCCGTGGAGCAGTAAGTTTCTTCATATTATTTTAATTTATTTTCTGTTATTAGACATCTTAGAAATGCATACATAGGTTTGATTATTACATTTAAATCCCTTAATATATACTTAACACTCGTCTCATAATCTGAAATAAATGTTCTACTACTTCTACCACACAAACTGTACGCGGCTATTAGTCACTAGACCTTTTGTTTCGCATGGCATTTTGCATATTCCACAAGGAAGAATGATATCCTGTATTAACAGCATACAGGAGAGAAAAATACCTCATTTTATCCTATGTTAGGCTTTCATTTTGAAATGAAATATTTAGCGGAACTTTTCTGTTTTTTGAAGACTTCTTTGCGAGTATTTTAGAGTGCTGATTAAGATATTTCAGGCGCTTTTAATGCATTTTACGTGTTTTCAGCAGGCAGTTTAGGATTCTTTGGGCACTTTGAGGGTGTAATGAGTCCCTAGGGCAGGTATTTTAGTGATCGTTCTGGAGGTCATTTTGAAGATATTTTAAGGATCAGATTTTTCGGACATTTTAAAGGAATTTCAAGTCTTTATAACGAATATTCTAAGCCCTCAACCGCCAGAACTCTACCCTAGTCTGGCACTAGTCATGATAATATAAGCTACCCCAACCAGGAAACTAGTCCCACCACCACCGCCATCTAGTATTATCACATTGCAACCTCCCCTTAGTCTGCCACTAATCAGGTAACCTGAGCAGATATAATTAGAGCATCTTAGCTTTATAATTTCAGCAAACCTATCCTATAATTAATCTATTTCGGGTATAAAATCTGCCTTTCCGTATGCAAGGCCTCTGTTTCCGTGTACTAAACCTACTTTTTCATGTATTTAACCTTGGTTTTCTTAGTACTTAACCACCGTTCTCATGCATAAAACCGGTCGTTCCATGTACAGTACTTCAATTTTCGTCCACAACATCACTATGGCAATGTACAAAGCCTAACTTTATGTTGGGAGGGAGCTTTGTTCCCGTGTATAAGAGACTCACTTGCCAAGAGCTTAAATTTACTTAACGTTAGGTGCGTTTACATCATAAATAGGATCACGTTACCATTAAGGTGTCTCTCCTCTTTTATCTGGGCTTGAGACCAGCACTAGAAGATGTTCCTAGTGGCAGAGTTACCACCATTCTCTTTCTTTCGTCGTCTTCTTTTTCTTCTTTTATGGGTCATTAACATTAGGGTAATAGGGTTGGAATTTCATTTTCCCTAAGCAGCTTACAGATGAAAACAAAGATTAAAATGTGCACCACGCTCTCTTATGTTGGATTCCCGGTACTGTAATGTACATGAGGTTATGCTCTCTTAAGTAGGATTCCCAATGTTGTACTATATATGAAGTTATGTGGGTATCTCATTATCTGTTAGGTTTCCCTTGTCGACATAATGTGTTGACGTAACTCTAATTCTGTTAGCTTCAATCGTAAAACTGCATCCAATTCATTGTATTTCTATTAATTTATTAGTCTGAGAAAATCCACACAGCTAATGAGGATGTTAAATGGATTAAAAGGAATACGTTTATGGCCTTACCTGTTTATTACACTTGCATTAATATCGAGTGCAAACATATTCATCCTCAGACATATAAAGCGCAGAAAAGTCTTACCATTTCACTCACCTTTAAATTTTTCTTACACTGCTTTGGTTAGTGTGGAATAGCAATTGCTATTTATATGATATTCAACTGCGTCTAAATTTTAAAATAAAAAGAGTTCAGTATATTCTGGTATACGTCACTTGTGGTCGCTTAAAAGGTGAACGAATCTGTGACCATATACATGATCATAAGTTTTTTTTCTAACTATAATACGACATTAACACATTATAATGAGAGCAGTAAATGGGTGGTTGCAATATTTATCACACTTAGCTGTGCTGTGCACGTTGCCTCTGGGTACCCATAGGCGCAGCAGCGGCGGCATGGAGTTAGACGGCCCTGACTGCTACCCTCGACGCGTAGCAGCCTCCCGAGCATTGGAAGTCCGGGCGCCAAGGCAGCTTCCAGTTCCTCGTGGCTGGCTAGCTCCATGTGAACCAGCGGTGTCGGACCTGGGCGGAGAAGACCTCATTAGTCTTCATTTCTGAATGGTGCCACACGTCGCTGAGTCCGTGGAGGGTACAGCAGCTGTGACCTCGACAATGACTGGCGGCGGTGAAGCAGTCCAGACTGGCTCCGGCGATGAGCACTCTAGGAGCACTGGACCTGCCCGGTGACATTTTCGCTGCCACTACAGGTGATACAGAAACGGCAAGCGGCGAAGTTCGTGCCTAGTGCACTGCGAAGTAACCACGTTGACGCCACAGTAGTAGCACTAAGACGGTTAAGAGGAGACGACGGATGTGTGCTTGAAGGCAGGGTCGTTGGCGTTCCTGTCTGCTAACCTCGACCACCATAAACTACCCTAACCAAGGCAATTCTGACTCCCAAGCTGCTTGCAGGTCACCATGGTCCTGCTGTTCCACTCCAAAGAGCCGCATACGTCTCCGGTCACAGAGGATGAGAATGCGCTCCCACAAGATGGCAACCGCGACTGCGCAGTCGCAGCCAAAAGCCGAGTGTTTAGGTCACGATTGACCCTCGGATGCACAGCCCTGAACCGGGACGGCGGCGAGGAGCTCAGCGTTGCGGCGACTGCAGCTGCATTATGTATAAGCTGTTTATGTACCGGTGCAGACGTATGTCAAAACATCCCAGAGATCAGACGAAAAAGGGAGTAAGAGCCATGGAAACGAAAGTTTCGACGAAAACAGTAGTTGTGGAATTCAAAAAATTAAAGGAATTCTTAGACCAAAGCATACGCAGGGAATACGACCATGTGGAATAAGAAATTACCAGAAACGGATAGGAATCTCGGCGAATGTGAGAAGGATAAGAAAAGGGGTGGAAAGAATGGAGGCTACGAGTAGAGGTTACAACGTGATATCACGATTGGAAGAACAGTTGGGAGGAGAGACGAGAAAAGAAGTGCGGGAATTATCTGGAAGGAAACGGAATAATGGCGAGCAATTACGAAATAGTGATGCATTTATAGTTAGGATGAAAAGAGGGAAAGGGGATAATAGTGTAATGAATAACACGGAGCTGGTGAAAGACGTAGTATATCAAGCAAAAAAGTTAAAAGCAACGGACATGTACATTAGCAGCAACATGCTTTAGGGGCTAACAGAACAATAAAAAGTATTAATAGGAAAAGAGGAGAAGTCCATATACAAGGAAAGCTGGCAAAGCTTAAAAACTTCAAACAATGGATTCGTGGTAGAACGGCAGCAGAAACATATACACAAGCGAGGAGGCACGCAAATGCTAAAATGTAAATGAGTTAACAATCAGGAATGTGCAATGTACCATGGGTGATATAAGTGCTGGAGTATAGGCAGTGAAACATGGCGTCGTTGAGGAAGCACTTGACAACACGTGACGAAGGGGAAGTCAGTGGGGAAAAAGAAAGGGAAATTATACGAGGCAATGAACTGGATGCAGGGGAGGAGAAGCAAAACAGAAAAAGAGTGCCAGTGGCGTCGTGCGTAAAGGAGAATAACCAGGTAAGCAGGTCATTGGACAAAAAAAGGTGTATGTTATTCCGAAGGAAGGAGACGTCGTAAGTGCACAGAGGGAACTAGAGGAAGCAATATCAAAGAGAAGAACGAGTGGTAGAACATGAAACATTTAATGAAAAGCCATTAACAGATAGCGTTGGTTCCTGTATGAAAGAGGTAGATGGCCTAAGAGAAGAAAATACGAAGACCATCCAGATGATGAACGATTTAGCATACTAAATAATAACGAAAGATATCAACACAAAGGTTTATTTACGAAGTTACAGCATCTTACTCTATTTCTCAACGTAATCGCCAGTGCTTTCGCGGTACCTTTTATCAGTTCATGTTATACTCTGCCACCACTAAACATGTGAGCCAAGATGTCAATAAAACTTTGAGGTCTTCATCGGTCAGGAAGCTTTTTCCATCCAGAAAGTCATGTTACGGTATTCAAAGTGAAGCAGCAGTTTTTCTTAATTCTTTTATCAACATTTGCTTTCACAACGATTGATGAACTTCCACTACTGGTTCTTCCTTGATTACTCGTACATTATGCATCATTTCCTCCACTAAGACCCATTCACTGCATTGTCACCATACCTTGCGTTATTTGCCCATAGGATTCGATTGGCCGAACATTTTGTGCACTCAAAAAATATTAAGTTATTTGTCCATAGAAAAGTATAACATTGCCATTGAAAAACTGGTACCACGTTCCAGTGAATGTTGTGAAAGAATGGAGACTGTGTTGAGAAATAAATGAAGGTACTATAATTTTGCAAATAAAGTTTTGTATTGATATCTTTTGTTATTCTTATTTAGTTATGCCAAATCGTTCCTTACTTTCTGGATGACTGCCGTAGTTTGTTAAGGAAGCAGTAAATAATACACATAGCCAACTAGATGGTCTAAATTCGTATGGTAGATGTAATACGATCGAGATATATGGTGTGACCATGAAGAGCTACGAAAATGTATGTGGCACGTTAAGAGCATAGGACATGCTTTGGATATAGAAATAAAGGAATAAATTATTAACATTTGCTATTGACTACCAAAACCAATCAATCTCCCTACTAGTGGTATGTGGTGAAATTCGTTAGAATATCTGATATAGAGAAACTCATGCAACAAGAAAAGGTGAAGAGGACGCTGTCCTGCAATCATGTGGGATTCAGTACTAGTGATCCAATTTATATTAATCCTAGTTTAACTCTTTTTATTAGAAATATATTAACAGAAGCACGTAAATTGAAGAGCGAGTTGAACTGTGCTCCTTATGCGAATTGGTGCAAATGGTAATATTACTATTTGAAAATTAGAACAAGATAGAAATGTTTGTTATAGTCATTAGAAAATGTAAATAGATTAACAATTTAAATGAACCAAGAAGAAATTTCTCACCAGAATGTAAGGGAGCTAAAAATTAAGGTTAATGAATTTCATATTAACATGGTAAACATTGACCATGGTGTTATCACGTTAACAAAGCCATGACTTAGAGAAAGCGCTTATAATGACTAACTCTTTAAAACATCAATATAATGCTTTTAGGAAAGATAAAATTGAGAGAGGGAGAGAGAGGATGGGGGATAAGGGTTTCCAATCTATAACAGTATTACTGCCATAGGAAATAATTAAAGTATAAGATCATAGATCTTCTTGGTAAAAGATCATGATAAAATTAATATTAAAACGTACTAATATAGCCCCTCCGAAGTTAATACGTTTAATGCAGTCAGGTAGGTTAAAATAAATACAGCATAAGCTATAAAATCAGAGGCCACTGTCGAATAAAAGATAAAACACGTTCTACAGCAACCAGGTTGTTCGCCAGGATGGCGTGCAGATCACGCGATAAATGCCAGGACATAAACACTGGAGGTAAGAACTGGCACTCGCTTAAAATGTGTTTCACAGTCAAGGTTGCGCCGCAACGACAAATCGACATTGGCCCTCCACGCAGTAAATGACAGTGTCCCAGGTGCAGGTGACATAAAATGACTTCTTCTTAGCGAGAAGCGCGAAAAGACGTTTTCCCGGCTTCCGGGAGTGGCCTAATTACCCGTAATTTGTTATCACGAATTCGGGATCATTCAGCTGCCCAACAGGAAAGAGAGGTCCCGCTTAACACCGCCTTGATGCTCTACGGGGATGAGGCGAGGACGAGACTGCCGTGTGCTGGCAGGGTCCTCCCTCTGTTGCCAATTCAGGGCTAGGCCCTCTACTGGCAGTGGGATGGGTTTGGGATTTACGGGAGATTGGGAGAGTGAGAGAGAGAGAGAGAGAGAGAGAGAGAGAGAGAGAGAGAGAGAGAGGTTTAGAAGGTGAATTAAGAGGAATTTCGAAGAATAATTTTAGGAGTTTGGAGTTTGCCAAAAGAAATTTAGTAGATGTAGAGCAACGACGATGATTTTGGAGAGAGCAGCGAAAGGGGGAAGAGGGGGATTTTTTTTTAATTAAATGAGCGGCTGCTCGTAAGTCGGTGCCAGTAGCGTCAGTCGTCAGGTGCCTAGAGTGAGTCTGGGGCACTTGTAGAGCTCGCCTGGGTCAAAGTCATATTCCCCCAGGCCGCGGATGAGGGCGATGAAGCTGGATGTCAGGTTAGCATAGAAGGCAGCCGATAGGTAGTGGATGTGCTCGGCTATGGTCGGGATGTTGAGGTCTCTGCGGAGGGTGGCGTTTGGAATATACCAGAGAGAATCCGTGGCTATGCGGCGGAAGCGGGATTGAAGGGATTCCAAGGGTTTAAGGTTAGACTTGGCAGCAGCGCCCCAGACTTGGCAGGCATAGGTCATTGTTGGCCTCAGGATCTGTTTGTAGAGCAGCAGTTTGCTGGGTACTGAGAGGGTAGAGCGTCGGCCACACAGGGGATAGAGCATCCCCATGCGTTTGTTGACCCTGGCTGAGATTTCCTGGAGGTGGGGTTTCCATGTCAGCTTGGAGTCCAGCTGGACACCCAGGTATTTAGCGGTGGACTGCCAGTGCGCATCCTCGCCGCCAATACGAATGTTGGGCATCAGCTGGATCTGTCGCCTGGAGAAGGTGATGGCCTGGGATTTTTGCACGTTTAGGCGTAGCCTCCATCGAGAAAACCAGGTGGTCAACAGATCGGCGTAGCGCTGTATCCTCTCAGTAGCAGCCTCTTGGTTCCTGGACGTCGACAAGATCACTGTGTCGTAGGCGAAGAGCAGGAGCTCACAGTTTGGCAGTGAAGGTAGGGGATTTATGAAGAGGAGGAAGAGCACGAGTCCCAGCACACTGTCCTAGGGCACACCGGCTCTTACGGGATGGGTGGAGGAAGTAATTTCTTGGGAGGAGACGGCGAAGGACCTGTTGGTGAGATAGGAGTGTAGAAGGTGTATGAGGTGGGGTTGGACTCGGTATTGTATGAGTCTGGAGAGGAGACCTTCATGCCAAACGCTGTCCTATGCTCTCGTAATGTCCAGGAACAGCGCGGAGACAAACTGTTTCCTGTTGAAGGCGGTGAGAACAGTCTCCACCAATCGTAGGAGCTGGTGGGTGGTGGCGTGTCCACGCCGGAATACCAACTGTTCCGGGCGGAGCACGTTGTTGCGGTCCAGTGTGTCCTCCAGCCGGATTTTGAGGATCTTTTCCATCAGCTTCCTTAGAGTAATAAGCAAGCTGATAGGGCGATAGCTGGACGGCAAGGTGGCGTCTTTTCCTGGTTTCCTGATGGCCATCACCTTGGCCTTCTTCCAGCTGGCTGGGAAGTAGGCTAAACGCAGGATGTCGTTGAAGAGGCGCACCAAGACGTCGAGCCAGGTCATAGGTAGTGCTTTGAGGGCGGCAGTTGGGATGCCGTCAAATCCTGGGGCTTTATAGGGGGACATCGGCCGGAGGATGCTGAGAAGTTCCTCCCTGGTGGTGACGTCCTCCACGGGAGGGCGAGGGAGGCGGAGGAACTCTTCGACGGTGGTGTGAACCTGGTGAATGTGATCCACATCAGGGGTGTCTGCGGGGGTGAAGGAGGCGGCCAAGTGTGCAGCGTGGAGTTCCACCTTTTCTCTGCCGGATTGGGCTGTCTGCTGGCCGAGCCGTAGGGGTGGGTCACGGGTAGGCAGCCGCAGCATAGCTTTGGCTGATTTCCACAGGGACCCATCCACAGTGTGTAGGTTTGAGAGGTGAGCCTCCCACCTCTCGTTGGAGAACTCGGCCAGCTCGATGTTGACAAGCCCCTAGAGGCGTCTGAATTCCCTGCGATGGTTGGGATCCCAGGACAGCTGGTACAGACGACGAGCTCTGCTTTTAGTGGCTATCAGCGCACGAATGCGCTGCGGGATGACAGAGCCACTAAAGACTTGCGTCGCCGGTTTCGGTGATGCGGCTTTGATGGCCGAGTCCTTCTTGACCGCCAGGAACTCGGCAAGCTCGTCAGTGTCGTTGGAGTTATTTTAAGCGGTAATAAACTGCGGCGATTTCTCCTCCATCAGTTTCGCGTACTCTCGCCAATTCGTTTTTCTGGGATGGGGAAATTCTCTGTGGGGTTAGGAGGAGGGCTTAGCTGGGAATGCTATGAGGACAGGGAAGTGGTCAGAGGAGAGTGCTGGAACACTGTAAATGCGTAGGTGAGGACGGAGGTTTTTGACTAGGGCTATGTCCAGCCAGTCAGCTGAACGCCGGTCGCCTTAATAGATGGTTGGAGAGGAGGGCGAGAGTACTTGGATTGCCCCGGCTGTGGTGTACCGGAGCAGGTGTCGTCCTTTGGTGTTAATGATGGAGGAGTTCCATGCCACGTGCCTGGCACTGTAATCCCAGGCTGCAATGGTAGCGACAGGAGAGTTGAAGAGCTAGTCGAGTTCCACTTCCGGGATCTGTTGGTGTGGGGGCAGGTAAACAGAGTAGAGGTTCAGAGGACCTCTGTCCGTTTACACCTGGACTCGAGTGGCCTCCAGTCTTGTCATCGGCGGCAGGAAAAGTTGGTGATGTGGAATCTCCGCTGCGACATAGATGGCCGTGCCTCCGTATCCGTCTGGCCGGTCGGTGCGTTAAGAGTGCGTACCAGGAATATGCGCTCTCATGTGGGGTTTCAGTTGTGTCTGCTGGACCAGCAGCACCTTCGCCTTCTGTTGTGAAAAGGAAGTTCGCCGCTTCCCGGAGTTTGCTCCGGACGCCATTGGCGTTCCAAGAGCAGACAAGGAGTTGGGAGAGGGTAGGAGCAGGATTAGCGGCCATGGTTGTGGAGGTAGAATTGGAAGACGGTGTGGGTGAGGATTTTCATTGGGGAAAGGTGGGGAGGGCGGGAAGAGAGGGTGTCAACCAGTGCCGCCGAGAACTGAATCTGGAGATGATCCGGGATGCGGTTGATCACTTTGAAGAAGGCCGGGTCGAAGGTGGTCGGCGCGGACTTTTTCGGCTCAGGTGGTGGTGCGGAGGATGCTGCTGGATGTCTGGGGGGGACGAGTTGGCCCCAGGAGGGGAGTGGGTTTAGTGCAGGAGTTGGTATTGGGCGGGAGGGTTGAGAGGCGGTGGGTGGAGAGGTAGGGGTTGTCTGCGGCTGCTGGCGGTGCGGTAGTGGAGCCGCAGGCACAGCAGTGGTGTTTGGTGGGGGTGTGGATAGTGGTGGGCGTAGCGCTGCTGCGTAAGAGGCAGCAGGAATGCCGGGTAACCGGGTTCCGAAAAAGGCCTCCCTGGGGAGGTTCCGGGGGTTCGGTACCCTCGGCGGGATGTTGACTCTGGACGGGGGAGCATTGTTTTGTCTCCTGCTCTCCATCTCAAAGCGTGCCTCCTGCCAAACCGGGCAACGAGCATACCGGCAGCTATGGTTTCGCCGCAGTTGGCACAACGCTTCTGGGCACCAGGTTGCCCGATCTTGGCGCAGGAGTCACGCAGATGGCCACGTTCCCCACAGAAGGAGCAGGCTGGGCGTAGTTTGCAGCTGGCTGCGTTGTGGGTAAATTGCTGGCAGTTGAGGCACTGGAGAGGTCGTGGAGGGGGCGGAAGTGCTTCACCTGGATGATTGCCGAGAAGAGGCGATCCAATT
Organism: Hymenopus coronatus; assembly: GCA_030762935.1. Classification (NCBI taxonomy): domain Eukaryota; kingdom Metazoa; phylum Arthropoda; class Insecta; order Mantodea; family Hymenopodidae; genus Hymenopus; species Hymenopus coronatus. The sequence goes on along the minus strand of CM060900.1, from coordinate 191,660,892 downwards.
TGTAGATTGCCTCGGCGTCTGGTGTTTTGGTGAGAGCTACTCTGAAGTGAGGGAGTAGCTCTGCTGTACGGATGGTGCGGAGGCGGCTGACGCTCACCACCGGGAGGCCGCTCCGGTGAAGTTCCTCCTCCAGTTCCTCTGCTTCGATGTAAATTGTTAAGTCCTTTATTGTCACCTGTAGATTTTTCTCCTCAGGGAGCAGGTGGCAGATGTATTCTATAGATTGTGCTTCCAGTTACTGTCGCAGGACGCGATGATCATCAGGGGTGTCGCACCGTAGTGCCACGGTCCCTCTCATGTTGCGCACTTCGTAGTTGAAGTTGGATGTCCCTGGGTCTGAGGTGATGGTGCGATCGTCCTTGGGGTGCTTGAGATATATGGGCGGGGGCCGCCTCACTGATTCAGGGAGTCCTTGGGGCCCCATGTGGGAAGGGTTGGTTGGCTGTTGTGATTCAGTTATGGATTGCGGTTCAGGAGTGTGGATGGGAGGCACGACGGCGTCGCTGGTGTCCATGGCGGTGGTTATCTGGCTATTCTTGCGGCGCTTGTAGGCACCGGTTGGCCACTGCTGGTAAAGTTCGGCCGCCTCCTCCTGGAGGGCAGCGTAGGTGTTTGTGATGGGGGTGGGAAGAGAGGAAGAGGGAGGTCGGGTGCTCCTCGCGACGTGTCACTGGGCAGGAGTCTGCCACTGGGCTGAGGAATGCAGGGACTTTTCGTGATCGAACAAATATTGATCGATCACCCTGATTCTCAGTTGCTGAGCAGCGATGGTTTTAAACACCTGTATTGGTGTGGTGGCGGGGTGCTCGCCTTCCACTGTCTCCAGTTGAGTAATGGTTGTCTCCGTTAGGTCGGTAATGTGCTTCGACCTAGCGATTTTTTCGAGCCAGAGTATGCTGGCAGCCTCAGGGGGGAGAGGGTAGGAGGGATCGACAATAAGTGGTTGGTCTAGGAAGGTTCAAATTTTCAAATAGTAATATTACCATTTGCACCAATTCACATAAGAAACACAGTTCCTCTCGCTCTTCAATTTACGTGCTTGTGTTAATATATTTCTAGTAAAAAGAGTTAAACTAGGATTAATATCAATTTGAACTCTAGTACTGAATCCTACATGATTGCAGGACAGCGTCCTGTTCACCTTTCCTTGTTGCATGAGGTTTGCATGTCGCCTCCGCTTACTATTGAAAATTAGAACAAGATAGAAATGTTTGTTATACTCATTATAAGATGTAAATAGATTAACAATTTAAATGAACCAAGAAAAAATTTCTCGCCAGAATGTAAGGAAGCTAAAAATTAAGGTTAATGAATGTCATATTAACATGGTAAACATTGACCATGATGTTATCACGTTAACAAAGCCATGGTTTAGAGAAGCACTTAACACCGCCTTGGGATCATTTGTGGGAATTCCTGGGAGATAGAACTTTCCTCTTGGCAGCAGAATCAGGTGCTTCATTACCGGTTCCTTCAGTGAAACTAAGCACCAACAGGAACGCTACACTGAGACCTGCTTCTGAAAGTGAGGGTAATCCTGAATTCGCTTTAGAATAGGATGGTAAGTGCACAGCACACGAAGGCTTTGGAGGCACTAAGATGGCAGACAGTGGTATCACATGTCGCCGAACATAAAAAAAATTGGGAGAAAGGTCGGATGTTCTAATTGATGTAACAATGGTTACGCTATAATAATATTGGTAAAAATGAAAACCTCGAAGCTCTTTGTGTTAAAATTATATTATATCAGTTTCACATGTACTTATTATTGTGTATTTTCCATCTAACCCTAATCTTCATTCATATAAGGCATTCTACATTTCTATGGCTGCTATTATTAATAAATGAAACAATAACAAAGTTTTCAATATAGGTGATGAAGTCTCCAATGATAAATGATCGAAATCATACATTATTAAATGGAGGTATATATGAGAAATATAGAGCATATTTTTAGCAATGCACAGTCTTTATTCAATAAATAGTATCCCTAATATTTTTTTTTGATAGTGTTTAACGCCCGCTTTAACTACTTATGGCACCGCAGGCGGTGACACTGATGATACATGAATGATGATGGAGCACCGGTGATATGCGATGGCGGGGGAAACCAGAATATCCGGGGAAAACTCGCCCCAGCGCCGCTTTGTTCACCACAAATCTCACATGTGTTCGCTTGGGTCCCTAATAAAACAATAGATTCAATATTACATAACAAACCTACATCTTTTAGTGAATCAAGATAATGGTCCTTTAGTGCCTCCTTCTTTGATAATAGAGCGTGTAGTAAGAGCAATTTTAACTGTGTACAGAAATATTTCTGTAATTAGATACGATTTTAGAAAAACTGATTATATCAAAATAAATAATTTACTCAAATAATCAAACTGGAAACGTGTTCAACTGCACTGTAGTATAAATGATATTAATACTGCAGTAAATTATTTTATGCCAATATTCAATCAGTTTTCCAGATAGCAGTACCAAAACTTAAATCTCACACATCCCATTAATATCCAAGCTAGTATGATGAAACCATTAGAACTCTGAAATTTAAGAATTATTACAGGAAAATATCTAAAATATTGGCTTCATATAAACATAAATATGACCATCTTAGAAAAATATCTATGACAATAATAGGAAGTGTCTATAGAATACACGTGCATTTTGAGGACGTCAAAAAAAAAAAAAAAAAAAAAAAAAAAAATATAGTAAATATTTTCGGAATTATATTAATACTAAGAAAGAAATACTTCAGAACAAGTCTCAAATACGAAATTTGTGAATGACAAGAATATTGTGAACAGTGTTGCTGAATATTTTAAAATCTGTGCAGAATGACAAAACTTTTAACCATAATATTATGCCTTTTTCTAGCATTCTTTATTGATATCAGAAATTACTTTACAAGAGGCAAATAAAGCAATTAAAAGTCTTAAGGCTAAAACGATTTACCACCATTTGTATTAAATTGTTATTACGAGGATTTAATCCACCGTTGTGTTTATTATGCAATACTATTAATAAACTCCAAACTTTTCCAATCTACTGAAACCAACAAATATACAAAGTAGGTCATACACAAATCTGGTAGCCTTTCCGAAATAAGAAACTACAGACCAGTTGATCCTGCTATAGTGTTTGAAGGAACATTATAAATACGTATATTGTCTCATGTAAAATATTATATCTTTGGGCATCAGCTCGGATTCTTTCCAAATAAATCGATCGTAACTAATCTTATTAACTTTACAAACTTATGACTAATGAATTGATAATCGTTTAGAGGTGGATACCATTGATATCAATATTTTGAAACTATTTCATAAAAGTAACCATGAATCGCTACATGTATAGGTTTCCAATTATGCCTTCTCTAAGCAAATAATACAACTGATTTCATCATATGAAATAGGCAACAATTTGTTACACAGTTGTCATATAAGCCCATTTTCGTCAAAACTGAGTTTGAATATTCCTGGTATATAGTATATGATTGCGCGTCTTTTGATGTAAGAACCAGAATTGTGTGGACTTAGCTGAATGAGATACGCGTAATTACCAACAGACCCCGTGAATGTGTTTGGCGCAAAAATCACACTAGTCTTGGACTCACTTGGTTCTTGCCGCAGCAGATGGCAGCATAAGGGTTAGTAAACTCTCTACTTGAACTTGATTTACTGTTGCTTAGCCAGTTTATTGAAGCATTGAAAGTGATGATTGGAAACCTTCAAGGAAGGAAAATTGTGACCCCAGTAAATGAAATATAAATAGAGGCAAACTGAATGGATTAAGGGGTAAATCGAATTTCTCAAGTAGTGTAAAATATATAGCTAGGAGTTATTTCGGGCTGTTTTGCCATGGTCTGCTGGAGTGAGATGTTCCAGACTTTTCGTCCATAACTGAGGTGAACATATTCAGTGGCGCGGAAAAGTTTTCGCTACGCTGAAGCGCTGACTGTCAGAGTCGCTGTGTTTATGCTGGTTGGTTGGGAGCGGGGCTTGGTCGCTCCGGTTCAGGTGCCTTCTGATTGGCCCGCTTTGATCTTGCCATTTTTATGACGTTTCCTGCTTTCGATGTTAGGATGCCAGTTTCTGTTGAGTTTTAAGGCCTCCTCTTTTTTGACTGATCTACGATACTGGGCACAGATTCCCATCTCACATCCTACATACCTACTCCGGAATCCCGTATATCATCGACGTCGTGAGGGAACGAGCCCGCACGTTGTATGATAAACTCCCCTTTCACCCTAACCCTCTGGTGCGCACTTTGGGCGACTACGACCATAGGGCGCCAAGAAGGAGAAAATCCTACCTCCTGCCAAGGGACGCTCTCGGTCCACTGGCCTGAGAGACTGCCATCCCTTAATCCAAACAAGCCCCCAGGTTATACAGCAGCGGAAGGTGTGGCAGCCGGTCGGGAAACCACCCGGCTAAAACCCTGCCCCCTCTGACTAACCTGGAACACATCACCCACCCAAATCCATAATGCTACCAACTTTCCTCCCACCTGGCCTGCTTAACCCGGTGGCCACACAAGCGACACGTCGAGTTAAGCAGCATCGAGCGTGGTCACCACTTGGGTGGGTGACCGCCCAAGTGACCGACTACACTCAGCCCTAAGGCTGCGGAGGAATTTTAACACCGCCCGGCGGACGTAGACAATAAAGCTTGTGAACAAAATCTTTTCCCCCTATAATATCGCACAGGTAAAACCGCTTTTAGCGGTTAGGTACTGTGGCGACTTTACACTCCGCCCAGGTAAACCTGGGCGACCTGTTCTTGGACTCTGGACTCTGGAAGTTGCAATTGTTAGGGTGCTTCTCGCTGTACTCAGGCAGGGTGGATGAAAGGATACTAATGCCCTGGAATTTTGTGATGTGTTCGCCCTCCGTCTCAATGGCGTGTTCGGCCACCGCGTGGTCCTGACGATAGATGTCTTTATGTTCCTTGATTCTGGTGTTAACACTGTGTTGTGTGTTTCCAATGTATACCGAGCCGCAAAAACAGGGAATGCGGTATACACCGGCAGATGACTTAGGCTCCCGGAGGGTTTTAGCTGAGCGTAATAAATTCTTCAGTTGTCTCATGGGTTTAAAAAAAGTTTAACATTTTGGCGCAGCAATATGCGCTCGATCAGGTCGGTGGGACTATTAAAGTATGGCAGAAAAACTATGCCAATAAACTCATACAGGTACACATCGGAACCACATAGAATAGCGCTAGGAATAAAACAACCTTGGTTTTCCGGATAAACTATTGTATGAACGGCCATTTCCTATTCCAAAGGCTAAATACGATGATGTGATGAAACTAGCAACAAAATACATTGGCTCAGCAGACATGGGGTTCTATGAGAAGCTGTATATCAGGGTCATGACAATGACTCAGATCAGAGTGGCTAAAAAGTTGTGCGTTTAAAATCAATAGCATATATTAAATTACCTTCACTTTTTACTTTATGTTTTATTAATGTTTCGTTTTATATTGTAATGAAGTATATTACATTAAACAGAATTTCATGATAATATAAACTGCGTCTTTTCATTACATTCCTACGCATAAACACAAGTTGAACAGATGTTGTCGAAGCAAAAATGTGCACTTTAGTAATACCATACGATTCATTTGTAAAATATATAGTAAGGTCAATAAGAGTGACTACTAAAATGATCAATATTGTTTATATTTATTTAATTATGTTTAATGATTTACCCAAGTTGTGTGCAATATTTAAAATGTTTGGTGCAAAAACTGTTAATTCAAATTAACACGTGGTTATTAATTATTAACTATAAAACAGAAAATTATGATTTAATAACTGACATTGATATATGACACACATCAAACCTTACAGAGGTCTACCTTGTTTTTTCATTTACACCAAAATTGCTTTTCTGGACTTAGCTGGTTCTTCCACCAAATATCTCAATGCAGGTGTCCCTTAAGGATCAAACCTAAGGCAATTATTATTTCTCTTATTAATAAATGATTTGCAAAATGTAATACAGATCTCCAGATGTGTTCTTTATGTGGATGATCTCAAATTATAGAAAGTGATAAGAAAACAGAATGATTCTAAAATGTTTCAAACACATGTAAACTATACTGTACATTGGAGTGCAAAAAGCATTAATACTAGATGTTTTTTCTTGAATAGGATAAACGTAATAAAATTATTCATCCTGGGAATACATTTAACAACAAAGAATAGAAAAGCATGAAGTTCTTTAAAAATCTAGTTGTCAATTTCAATGGAAATTTGAGTTTCAAAATGCACATTATTAAGATCGTGAATCGGACCTATAGGAGCGTAGGATTCATAATTATAAATGGCACTTACTTGGAAAAAATAGATTCTCTGCTGAGCCTTTTGAATAATTCAGTAATAACCAAATTGGCACATTACATTCCAATCTGGTTACTGCACTATAAACCTTATCTATCCCAAATTGAAAGAGAGCCGAAAATATCTTTAAGAATCCATTACTATAAATATTTCAGGATACTCCCTAATTATATGAAGAATTTTAATCTGCCAAAAATATATAAAACTGCATTGTTAGGAAACCGTAGAAAAATATAACAGCTATTCCTTTATGAAATAGAAAATGCTATTATAAGTAACAGTGAATTTCCAAAGGTAATTAAATAATTAAACACCAGAAACCCCAACCACCAATCACGTTCTTTATTTCATTATAAGAAATTAACAAACTTAATTCATCAAAACTCCCCGCTTATGAAGGTGGCAGCTCAGTATAACGAACTTATGATGGGCTTATGCTTTGAAATACATTACCTCATATCACAAATATAAGAAAAAGCTTCAATACACGTTTTTATAATTTATTTCTAGGTGCACATCATTTGGTAAGTCATTAATTTAATTTAGTAACCTCTGTTTACAGCTTTGTTTACTGTTACATCGCTTCATGTTATTGTTGTATGCACTTGTAATTATTGTTCATAATGTAGCTTCTATTGTTATTCCTTTCAAAGCCATTTTATATTAGCATTTGAATCATTCTGACAATAAATTTTATATATTACATATACGTCAGAGCTTTCATATTTTTATGCTATTATGCATTACTTAGGTTCCAAAATTACTCTCTTCATATGCTTTATCATATCTGTATTTTATCGTAAAATTTAAATTTCTGTATTGATTTTGTGTTTGATTTTTTGTGTGTTCGCAAATGTTATATAAAATTGCATATTACATGCAATGCATTGTATACACCGCCATAATTGAAGCAGTGTAGCAGCACATTGAATTCAAATAAACAAATAAAGACACAGAAAACGAATAGGTGTGCTTTGTGGAAAACAGAAAGGCGAGCAAATGTGTGGAAAGAAGAGATAAATGGAAAATGGGTAACAGAAGCGGCAAGAAAATGTATAGCTTCTGAGTACTGGAAAAGCAGGAAGGAAATGGATAATCATGACTTTCCTTAGCTTTTCCGCAAAAACTTTTCTTACAAATGATTATTTTTTCATCTACGCCATACTACTCGAGATAACCGTCATCAGATATTGTTTTATTGTGTACTTGCTTCTTTTTAAGTAGAATGGAAATAACGGAATACACTAGATTAAACCGAATGTCAAATCTCTTAAAAGCCGGTCGCTAAGTGCAGCAATTGAAATTCAGTAATCTTTGCTTGTTAGGAGTGAACAAAAGAGACGAAAAGTTTAAGCAGCTAAAAACTTAAAGCAATAACTTGGAGTATTCCGAATACGTTTACCTATACAGAAAATGTATACGACAATAATTGTGTCTTTTAATGAGAGCTGCACTTTTTGTGTAGTAAGTTTTTTGTCTATCTCTCACGTTTTACCAGTATGCAAAAGTTATACGAAAGTCATACAGACTGAATAGATCTTCACAGGCTGTTCCCAGAAAATTGCAAATATACATTTTGTTTGTACTTTTATGGTGTTTAACGCTCGCTTTTACTACCATGGCATCGCAGGCGTTGAAACTGATGATACATGGAATGAAGATGAAGCACCAGTTAAGTGCGATGGGGAGAAGGGGGACCGAAAAAAATATGCACCTACAATACTTTCCCCACTACAAATCGGTCACCCGGGATCAAATCCGGGCCGTCATTTCGTTTGTCATGAAAATATGTTAAACATGTGGCATTTTAATAAAAATAGCAAAAGCCAGTTTTTAGAAAACCAAACATTCGAGGAATGCTCCACATAAAGGGTTGTTCGGGGAGGGGTATTTTCTTGAAAATGTTCGTGTCGCCACTTTGGAAGATACTGAACTTAAATACCAAGTTTTTTTATTTAATCGACCTTTCATTTTAGCTATGCCGCCCACACTCACACACCACAGAGAGAGAGAGAGAGACGCGGAAATGTTTCTGATAATGCAGTTTTAGAATTCGGGGGTCTCAAAACATGTATCTCCGGTGTGATCTCGGTATCGAATTTTTGGGTGGAATACAATACCTTCTCCATCCGCTATGTACATTGTACGCTCAAAGACATTAAAAATAGGTCTGGCGCACTGATTTTGCTGAAAATGTGAACGTTTGACGTGGACTAGACGATTTCCATTGGTGTCGCGAGTAAGAATTGAGCCTTGACCCTTCAACTCCGCTCAACGCTCCCTCAGAACAGATTGACTTGTTTAAGCAGTGTATTAATTTTGTTCACCGCATGCGCGAATGTAGTAACAAGGTGCAGTAAGAGAAAATATTAACCTAATGTTCTATGACCCGGTGAGAGGGGTTGAGTTTTGTCCAACCAGAGAGTTTGGGAATTACCAGCTCGCAACTAAACACTTTATTTGTCGCAAGTTGCATTTCATGTCTCTTCGGTAACTTGGGCCTGTCCAATGCCTTTCTAGAGCATAGCAAAGAGGTGAAAGGCATGGGTTGAGTGATTCCAGACTTTAATTTAACTGTTAGTGTACATAGGTGCCATAGACAGTAAACAGACGTGAAGGGGTGAGAGGGTGAAAGTTATATCCACTTCAGCATAATTAAGTTGAACTGAGGGTAAATATAAGTGAGAAGTGTTAAGAAATAAGCAAGAAAAGTGAAACAGGGGAAAGTGAAGGTTGAGGTAAGATTCATATAAGGCTTTAGGAAAGTGAAAGGAAAATGCATCTTGTAGCACTTCTACACTTGTCACTTGTGAACGGCGTCGAGATATATGAACTCTAGTCATGTCTGACGCGGTGTGCTGACCTCTCTCGACGAACTCATCATCCATCGTTTATAGGTAAATGCTGACTCGAGGCAGCGTTGCATCACTCGTAAACTTACATTAACTTAGCAATCTTCAGTAAGTTACAAAAAGTATGAAGTTTTATTTGGACGCTCTATATACCTAACTGCATCTGCTTCTTCGTTTGAATATAGTTTCAACTAAATATAGGGAAAACCCTGCAATTTGCAAAACAGAACCCAGCACATTAGCTGACTAAAATGCATATCCATAATTAGAGTCATTATATTTCGTAGCATTCGAACTGTATTAGTTTCAGAATCATCTACATATAAATGATTCGAACTCGCTACTTCCTGGTTAAACTGTTTTATGCACATCATCCTCGTAGTTACCTAAACACATCATGTTTCCAGAAATCTAGCTCTAGTTCGGGAGTTATAAGGTATTAAACATGCAGGACACTGGAACCTGGTATCTTCCGATTGATGCTGAGATCTAGAATAAGAGCAAGTCTGTATCATGTTTCGTATCGCTATTTCTAGGCAAAAGAAAAGAGGAGTGTGCTAACTCTGTCAGCAGGAGTACCTTCTACTGTTGAGTTCATGCCCAGATGAAAGAGGATACCCACCTAAAGTGTAAGGTAACCGTAATTCACTTTATCATTTATACGCCAATAAAATGCGGGATCCTTAAACGCTAAGCAAGGCAGGGAGTTATACACGGAAACAGAGGGTAGGCTTTATATATGGGCTGGGAGTTTATACATGACAATTTTTGTTTTGAACGTAACAGTGGAGGTTTCGTACATGTAAAGTGCGTTTTAAACATGAGGCGGTTAAATACACAGAAAACCAATGCGCAATACACGGAAAGGCTAGTTATATGCTTGGAAATTGTGGTTTAATGAACAGGAACAGAGGTTACAATACGCAAAGGGAGGTTTTATACCTCCAATAGAGGTATTATACTGAGTGGAGTATTCAACTGAATTTTAGGTCAGGCTTCATACCGAGGATGTAGAATAGATGGTGCTAGGATGGTATAGTATAGCGCATCTCAGGTTACCTGGTTGGTGGCAGACACGGGTGGAGGCTGACAAATTAGATATTATGATGGTGAAAGGAGTGTCTAGGTTAGAAGAGCTTAGATTATCATTATTAATGTCAGACCAGGATAGGGTTTTGCAATACGTGTTCTAAAGCCTCAAAATATCTTCGAAATATCCGAAATACGTGGAAAAGTGGTGAAGTACCCGTTTCAGAGTCGTAAAATATCCTCAAATGTCCTCTCGAATGCTCCTACTAATATTGAAACACCAGCACAATAATGTCAAAATACTTTAAAGATTCTGCCAAAATGCACAAATGAGCTAAAATACTCGCAGTATTTTCCCATTCAAGGCACCTAAATTATCTCTATTAGCACATTGAAATGCTTGCAAAGAAATCCTCAAAGTGACATTAAAATTCCGCTTAAACAGTAAAAACTCGGTTAAACCACGGGGATTATCAGTGCTCAATTTAGCAGTATGCCAGAATGTACCTTTCACCCTACTCATATGTATTTTAAAAAGGTTTAATACAGATTAGAAATTGGCATTTAATTCATGTAAATATGCACCATTTTCTCTAATTTCATAACTACAGTACCTTAACTATCGTAGAAGTTCAAGTGGGCATATGTTTAAAGTATATATAGTGTGGTGCATGCTTGGTGGATATTTCACAAAAAATATGAATATGGTACAAATATTTCACAACACAATCAATCACCGGATTAAAGTTATGATGAACTGTGTCAAAACAGATATAGGGGCTGTTAAAAAAACTAAACTTGGAAAAGGTTCAAAGTAACGTTTTTTGCGAATTAACTTGAAGAACGGACTTAGTTGCCCATTTAGACAGGTTTCTGATTATCCATTGTTATATTAACGAGAGGACCTGTTATTCTGAAGATCCTTGGAAAACATAATTACGGTAGATTACATATTCAAGCTAACCGACATGAAATGGACTGAGGTTCTCAGCGTCTCATTCTATGCTGGGCGTGAAAGACCGCACAATTTTGTTCAGAGGCCTCTTTATCTTGGTTGAGGTTCTTTTATTTACCGCAAATCTACGACACTGACCACCGGCTTTACTTTCCTTTCGAAAGAAGTCATGCTAAGAATTTTCACGCCCAAAAATATCCATTGGCTTCTGCCAGATTTGAACCTGCGTCTTTGGGTAACTACCACACCACGGAGGGCGAAATTAAGCCAACAGACGAATGCTTCCGCAAAAATGCAATAGGCTGGCCAACTTGCTTTGAAGTTTCTAAGGGTACAAAAACGATGTCCGGCTAGATGAAGTTTCTACAAGAGCGAAATTAATAGCGCTAAAATGCTTTTTGAACACATTCTTCCATTTATAGACAGAACTGTTGAAGCCAAATATACAAGATGGATTAAAACGTTTACTTGATAAGGCAGTGAAAAGGTTTACTTTTGTTAAGAAATGTTCTATTTAGTGGGAAGTATTTTAATTGTTAATTGGTTGACGAGAAAGTGAAATGATTATCTGGAGGTATGCTGTTTCTAAACTGTATGAACTTAAAGACAATATTTAGGTTTTTCTCACCAAAGCTAATCGTTGGAACATAAATCTGTTTTTAGACTTTGCCATAAATGACGTTATTTTCTAAATATTGAACAGCTTAAATTTGTCTACAGTGTGAAATACAAATGCTTATGCTGTGCAAGACCATATAGAAACGTTCATTACAGACTTAACATTTATGAAATGTGTTTAAATAGATAACAAAATGAATGCATTCGTATCGTTCTGAATTCCTAGTAGAAACCTACATTCAATTGGACAATACTGCCAAGAACATGATTAAGGATCATTTGAAGGAAACTCGAATGAATGGTTCCTTGTTGGATTGTCTGGAATATGCATGCTATGGGAAAGGTTAATAATTAATTATTGAACATACCAAGAGAAGAGCAGCCAAATGGATTAAAATTCCTTCATGAGGCGGACACATTAGCAGACTAACAGAATGTTGGAGGCCCATGATTTATTACATTATCTTCAATTGGAACAAGACACGAATGTTTATTATTTAATGAAGCCCTAAAGATTTTAGTACATTTAAAATTATTCTTAGTAGCCGAAAAAATATGTGCGATAGATACACAAACTTTGGCTTGTCCACAGCCCTTTCAGAAACATTTTCCAAACAAAAAAGCTTCCGGTATTTTTTATGTAAATGATTACTGAAATTACAGGAAAAGTAGTTCTACAAATTAGCATTGTTCTCTAAAATATTAAACATACTGTTCAAAAACAATAATAAATTCTAGCATCAAAGCTGTGGGTTGTATGCTTTATCCTCTCCACTGCCTAACCATCGAAATTCCTTCATTGTGTTTAATGTCTTTCTCTATTGCTCAGAACATTAACCTTATTTCAAACGGTCTCTCTATTAGATTTGGGTTCTATTTAATTTTATTTACAACATGTCTTCACACGAACTCTCTCTTGTTAATTTTGTGCTATGTTTGTATTTTAGTTTTAAAAGACAAAAAAGTTCTCAAAATGTGCCAATAAACTCCTCCAAAGACAAATTGGAGCATCATCTTAAATCACTAACTTTGGGGTATATATACTGATACACAAGTAACCATGAACTGCATTTACCTTCATTACGCTTGATCAACAGGAGACAAGGAGCGCATGCGCAATAGGCTAATCCGTTGAGTACAGTTATTGGAGTTATTACAATGGACTCTACACCGGTCGTATTATGCTTTCTCAGCATGATTTAACATGCGTGTTACTTTTGGTGTCTTTCCTCAACAGACGAGCACAAATTAGCTGCGTAAAGCCTGAGCACGGCAATATTGAGGGAATGTTGCTGCGTCTCATACCGGCCTAAGAAATAAGGTCAAATAACTCCAGAGAACACGAGATATTTAATTATCGTTGTAAAAGCATGCTCTCAGATAAGTTTATTTACGATTCACTCGTTTTCCCACAGCAACCAGCAGTTCAATCCGTCCTTCACGAAAAGCTATTAATGTATGGAATTTGACACTTATAAGTAGGCTTCGGACACAGTTGCGACTTGGTTGCACTCTGGTTGGAAAACAGTTCCGTGCACAGGGTTTCCCTGGAACCTTCCCCTGCCCATGCACTGCCGGTCATTGAATCTCAGCAAGCTACTATCGCATATAAAGCCTGTTCTGAAGTTGGCTGATGGCAGTATACTCTGGTCGATTAAGCGACTTGCTGTTTCAAGTTTCTCTCATTTGTCTTGCTCCAACACAGCATTTTTTATTTTGTTATCGAAACGAACTGAAGGAGAAACAATGAATACTAGAATAACTTCTTTGTACTATATCAACCTCTCGAAACATATTAAAGTTTCAGTCGAACGAGTTGTTGAGAAGTTTCAAAGTTGCAGCCGAACTCCCGTATTTTCTGTCTACTTCTCTTTCAACAGAGCATTAGGTATATGAAAGAATTTGAATGCTTTATTTTCTTACTGAGCTGGAACCTCCTAGAGTAAAATTACAGCCATGATGCCTTTTATGACGAAATTGATGCAATGAACAGTATATCCTGCAAAAAAGCATGCTATATGCAAGTATTTTTCTTCCACTATTCTCCAGGTATCTTGCGTATTTCTTGCATGTCTGTGATCTCCGTTTTAATTATTTCGTTCCCCGTCTCTTGAATTAGTATGATAAGGCTTAAGGCCATAGATTGTGCTGTTTCTCTGCACTCACCTGGACAAATGCTCTTGAAACGATTACAAATTTGTGTCGCAATACATCTGTCCATCCAAATTTGATCACTCAATATTATCTGTAATACAATGATATTCAGTGTTGAGCAGCGTTGTACCCTAACCATGACTTAGTGGTTAGGTGGTCCGTAGCTAGGAAGAATTAGAAGAAAATATATTCAAAGTATTGGGTCTCTAGCGTTGATAACGAGACTCTTAAAGCATAAGCAGCTCCAGAGAAGACTTCGTCCTAACCTCTGTCAGATTGTGGTAGGAGTGCCCGATAAAATCACTAATGAGGTCGCAGACATGGCAGCCATCGACGTTTCATTACTTGTTTCAGAAGTGGTGATAAGAATTTTTCCTGATCTCTATAAAGGTTCCTGAGCCACATGTTTGATGGATTGTGGACATAATCTGCACTTCTGAAGATGATGATGTGTACGAGTGGCTGCTGCATTGATATATGTTTCTGCGGCATTTACAAGTGGCTTCTCTCTCTCTCTCTCTCTCTCTCTCTCTCTCTCTCTCTCTCTCTCTCTCTCTCTCTCTCTCTCTCTCTCTCTCTCTCTCTCTCTCTCTCTCCCTCTCTCTCTCTCTCTCTCTCTATGATCTTTGTATGTAAATTCTCACACTTTTGAACGCTGGTTGCATACTAATATCCGCAGATTAAGCAGCCTCTTATATGCCCTCATTTAGGTCTAGTTATACCTAGGAAGGTTCAAAGTTCAACCTTTCCGGTTTCTAGAGGAATCTGGTAAACAGCCAACCTCAAACGTAAACAACGAGAATACGTGGTAATGCACGATAGGTATGCAACACATCTAACGTACAAGTAATGCAGATATGATATTAATTGACCAATTCTACCAAAAAAAAAAAAAAAATACCGTAGTCAAAAAAGAAAGTGTACAATAAATTTAAACATTTTGAACTACAGTTGAACAGAAACATTATTATAGTAGAAAAGGAAGGAGAGACTTCGAAGAGTCTTACGATTTCGTGTGTATAAATGTGGAAGATGGAACTTCAAATTAATAACCATACTACCTATTGCATATTATTGAATGCCCGATAAGTTTCATTTCAAAGTAGGTTTTTAAATCGGGTCAGTTATGGAATTACCCAGATCTTGCATTTAAAAAGCGTTGAAATTTAAGAAGAGGATAAGTACCGGTTATTGGCAATTTTTAATTAACTTATATTCATAAATTGTATATCAGAAACACTGAAGATATGGCTTAAAAGTTTTATAGGCCTGTCAGGAAGAGGGCATAATTTTTCAGAATAATTGTGATTTTAAAAACTATTTTTATGTAGAATAGTGTATTTTGAATAAACTTATATATAATCCAGTGTGCTTCCGCTGTCAACATACATCCTTTTATAAGTTACAGTGTCAAACAAAGAGGGACGTATCATTAAAAATGTACTTCTGAGAAAACGATATTTAACGCAACATTTTCACTTATATGCCTAGTTCACTGATATCAATGAAAATATACTAAAAATACCTAAAAACCATAAACGTTCAGAAATCATATATCAAACTGAGCAGCATATTTTAAATATTATAATGACGCTGAAAACAAAAAATTGAACCGGTTGACCAAAATCATTTAATTTCCGCTTAGAAATTTGAATATCTTGGTCTTGAAGGTTATTAAATATTGGGTCTCATATAAAAACAATTCTTACTTTACTTACAAAATTAAAAAAAAATTGAAAAAAAGTGTTAGTTACACGGTATCACTACATTTCACATTTACATCACTACATACATTTTTAATTAAGTCGTCGTTTTCAGCGGAAACTTAACGTGAAAAGTAACTTGAATTGTCGTTATTCCCTATTAAATATAGCATTAAATGCAATGTGAGCAATACAAACGTTTAAAACAAGGTATGCTTCCACACTAAATCATAAAAATATGAGCCATGAAAACTGAAAGGTTTGATGTAACAAAGACCTGATAGCTTACCTTCTGCCTGCTGAAATGTGCAGGTTACTCAACCAGTCCTTCCTTTTATCAGCACTGGGAGTGTCACGCGATAAATACTTGACGTTAACCTTAACTAAGCGTTCTATTTTATTTATTTTTTTTTTTTCGCTTAGGAAGAACTTTGATAAAACGCCCTTCTTCAGCGAATGCTATCCTATAAACTGAACCTAATAGCAACTGTTCCTTTTTTGTTGTGTGTATTCTGTTCGTTGTTGTTATTATCATCATTACTATTATTATTGTTGTTGTGGTTATTGTTGTTATTATTATTATTGTTGCTGTTATCACTATTATTATTATTATTATTATTATTATTATTATTATTATTATTATTACAAGCTTGTGTATCTTAGACTTGCATGAACTTTATTCAAACTGCATTCTTATCATGTTACCCAGGAAACAATATGTTGTTGCCGCATTTTAAGCCCAAGCTACAACATACTTGTTTTATTTCACGTACTACGATGCATGTAGGTACAGAAGGTTGCGATTTGCACCCATATACAGGTACTTAACAGGCGCAGTACGCCATCATCCTTACGCTGCTTCAGGTTGCTTGTGTAATTCTTTGGTTTGCTAAAAATCCGATATGTTATAGAAAGCCAGGAATTTTTATTTCGGAATTTGTGTGGTGTTTCTCACCTGGAGGAAAAAAAATTAATATGATTCTAATAGAGATTAACGAACTATTATTGCCACAAGCCTGGCTTTCAGGAAGTGAGAAAGGCTTCTCCGGAAATATGTTTTACGCGATACGGGCAATAGTAATTAAAGAATCAAAAAGAACAAATATCCTAGAAGTTGAAGATTAATCAAATAAGTTGCAACCAACAACATTTCACACCTCATAACCACGACTTTACCCCATTTTAATTAAAACATTAAGATTAATATTCTACATACTTTTGTTGTATGTAAACAGTTATCCAACTATAGTAAATTAGATACGTTAACATATTACTTAAAGAAAAATACTAACAAATAAACGTTTCCCCCATTATTAATATTGGTGATAGTTTAATACACAGCGCTTCATTTACTTATAATAAAGGATTAGTTAACCTGAAATATGCTATACAACGTATAATTGTCAAAGTCGTTTAGCTGTATTAATAACCACTAGAATATATCAATACGTTGGAATATTTTGCCACAAGGGTATAATTTTTACATGCCACTCAGATTATCCACCTGAGGCTGCCGCATTTCATCATATTAATACAATATATTTATTTCAGAATTGGAACGGAACTCGAAATCTTAGCGAGTCAGCCATTAGCTGTCCTCTACAGGGCAACGGAAACGCCTGCATTTTTATGAATTTCTTAAGTAAAATTAGTGCATTCAATATATGTGCCAGGCGATATTGGAATGATATCTGAAAACTAGAACGTGGCTTCAGTCTGAATCATTATTATTTACAAGGTTCTGTCGGCGATTGCATCCTTTAACTAAGAGAACATGTCGGTATTTGAACGTAAGCTGACTGGCTGTTGTAACTCATTGTAGTTTTAAGGATAGACAATGATACAACGATGCTAAACTGGGACAAACCACACAAATGGCTGTTTACGGGATGGCTGAGACGGTTTCGTCTATGGCACGCATTCAGCAGGACACAGGTTTGCTTTTGATCTACTGCCCGCACACACACACACATACACACGGACCTGTTCTAGAAATGATTTATCTTTTGGAGTCACGGGACCTCAAAAAAAATAAATATATATATATATATATATATATATATATATATATATATATATATATCCAGTGAAATATCGACAACGAATTTTTGGTGGAATACAATACTTCCCTAGCTAGTATGTACATTATGTGCATATGGGCTTGAGAAAGTAGAAATGAGTTTATTAAATGCGTGTAGTGATTTTTACTTATCGTTAAACTTATGGGTAAAACAGTATGAAAACTTTTCACACTTACTATCCAGCCAATAATTTTATATATATATTCACATTTGGCTTAGAAAGCTTCATACATACAATTCCCTATGTTATTTAGCTCACCTCAATATACAGTTACACGGCTTCTGTTTTTCTTTCAATTTTGATAGTTCAGCATCATTTAACCAAAAAGGTTGCATCACATGGCAAATGAAAGTATTAAATGAATTTAAGTCGCATTAAATAATCTGTGCAATTGCATATTAAGTCACTTGAATCTTCCGTGTTCTAGATATTAATGCGATATGGTCGTTTACATTTGTGTGTAACAGATTTCTTGTATGAAAATAATTAACATCAGCAGGATCCACAAACATGCTGAATAATAGGCAAGTACAATTTAATGAAATAAAATACTCACTAAGTTATACCTGTGCTTCCTGTCCTATTTATTATTAACGTCTATAAGATTCATCAACATACATAATTACCAGTATAGAAGGCTAAAATGTGTGCAGTAAGAATTGATAACACCTGAGGTTTCTAGCGTAATTAATTTTATTTCAATATTGGTGAAACACTCCGCGAAGTGCCTTGCAAGGAAGAACACCAAACACCTGTGAAAAAGGAATTTAATACGAATGTGAACCTTCGATCGCAACTTAAGATGCAAGAACCTTATAGGTTTACGTATTCGAAGCAGCGCATTTTCCGATGATAATAATAAACATTACAATGTTTCAAAAATTAATAATTTATGTACTAAATAACAATAATGAAATACTGAAAGGTCTTCATGTTAAAGATAATACATAAATCACAAAACATCTGGGAATGTTAAGCGGAGATGATTAACTCAACGAACTTTGTTGCAAAACTCAATACGTGAGATATTTAGATATTTTAATTCCGTGTCCCTTTAAAGCCAATACCTTAAATCAAAATAACTAAAATGACAAATATCCTATGCTTTCCTTTATATTACTTTCATTATAACAATTCAGTAATTTTACACGAAAACTTCATGCACATGTTTACACATTTATTTTAAATGGAGTTTTAGGTTAACAATTTTATTTATCCAAAATAAAAGATTTCCGCTTTCTTTTACAATGTTTATTCTCTGTGGGTAAGAGACGTTTGTGTATGTGTGAGAGAGAGCAAGCGAGAGCGGAGTTTTCAATATGAAAATTTCCGTCAGTGAATTTCTTACCACAAATGAGTAATTATAAACAAATGTAAATAATTATAAAATACTTTATTTCTTATTGTTTCACAATATTAGTCTAATAAGTATATGTTATTTGATTAATGTTTTCCGTTTGACAACAGCTTATCACATAAACCTCAGTAGCATTCAGTGCTAGAAGTTCAGTATATTCTTCATTTTAAATAAAAGTTTTAAACATTAATTGTACCTTTTAAGTTCCTTTTCTTTATTATATTTCTTGGCATACAGATATAAATATATTCAGTGAAATATATTTGCTAACCCTTTTATCTTTGCTAATTATCATGTTCTGCGTTATACGATGTATTATTTAAAGACAATATACACAATCTCCCTTTCTAGTAAGAACAGAACACTTTTCACCGGAAAACATTACCGTATATATCCCAAAACATATCCAAATCTGAGATTTACTCTCGAGTGAAATCAAAGCGCAAGGGGTAATGCAATTTCTCTGTGCATCTGTCAACTTACAGTAATTTAATGATAATTGAACTGTAATTATCTTAAAATTGTTGTAGCTCCGCGGAATTTATTTTTAAACGCTAAGGTTCATTACCTTCCTTGCAGATGTATTCTTTGACTGGTTCGCCTTTGGCCGTGTTTTCTGAACACCTGAAAATGCCCTCTGCAATATCCTTGAAAACTTTCTTCCTGTTTACAGATGCTTCGGTTTCCATAATTGTATGCCGGTCCGCCAAAGTCAATTGTGCGAAAGTGAGTGATGTGTGACGCAAATGAAATTTGATTAATGTATTGACATGGGTAACAAACAAAACCAGACTGCGCATTGGATATACAACCCTGACTCACACCCATCTTCTGTCTCATGCTAGAAGTATCAAGGAGACTCCAATATCAAGAATTTTTTGTTCTTTTCTGCTTAACTGATGTATAAATCCCGCCTCTCTTTTTAACAGCAGCAGGAGGAGTAGGAGTAGAAGCGGCAGTGGCAGTGGTGGTGCTGGTGATAATAATAAACATATATTTTGTGAATTATGATTTCCTTTTCTTTAGTGTTATTCTATGTCAAATCAACACACGTATTTTACCTCACCATCTCAGATTTTGATGAAATTTTATACACTCAAAGTAGGTATTAAAACTATGAGAAATACCAAATTTCAATGTTTGCTCTTAAACAGTTTTCAAAATACAGCTATGTAAAATTTCCAAAAATCGCTAACAATGCATGCTGGCCAACTTCTTAAACGATCATAGATTCTCTACTAATTGAGCTAGAATCAAAAGAAATGCACCATTTTGCAGCATTTTAAAATTCCTTCAATATGATATACGACGTACTATAGTTTGTGAAGAATTTTGTTTCTACAAATTAAAAAATACAAATTTAAATCCAAATTTTGAAAAAGACGCATTCTGAAAAATGTTCAAAACAAAATAGGAAATAGATTATGGTATTGTTAAAACATATACCAAATTTGATGGTGGGGCTGTGATGTCTTTATTATAAAATTAATAATAAAATAAAGGTTGTAACAAAATGTTATATTGGAAAAAATCTACATAAACAAAGTTAACGATTATAATTTGATAAATTGTTCAAAACAAATACCAGTCATCAATTACATATAAGTCATATAATATTGAAATGATTTACATCAAAGTTTAAAACATTTATTAAAGTGCAAATATTTTAGAAATGTATTGTATTTGAGTAAAAGTGACTATGAACAGAACTGGTGAAACTTTGTTAGCAATTACGACTGACATTTGAAGCAGATATTGGTTAAAATAGATAAGAAAGTACTTACCACTTGTTCAAAAAATTGACTGGAAGTACTTCAACAGTTTTTCGTTACTTCGCAAAGTTCCATCTTCGGATAGAACACAAATTCCTCCTGTTGGAGTTAATAGGCTTACAGCACATAGGACATTCGCAAAAAGTATCCACAACACATCAGGTCTTCTTGGGTAGCTAAATAATGATGAATACCTTTGCGGATAAAGGAACATAGCTTTTACTTCATCATCTTTTTCAGTTTTCCCCAGTACATACGCAAGCCACCAGTTTAAGCCATAAATAACAGTCATATAACCAATGCAATCTGCTAATTTCAGTTGGTCTATTGACCTTGAAACAAATGCTTGAAAAGAGTTTGTTGCACGTAAAAGAATTTGATTGACAGTTTATTTAGGCTTGAGGCTAGTGGTATGAAGGCATGATACTCTTGGGCTCCTTTAATTATGTGTGCTGCACTAAAACGCTCTTACAGAAATATCTCCGACAACACATGTTCCTCCTGAGAACTAAAATCAAAACTTATTCCTGTTATATTTTTCACAGACCACTTATGCAACTCACATATGGTTAAGATTTGGTTTTCGCAAGCTAGCCTTTGTTGCTAGTCTATTTACTCTATCGCCGACTCCATCACTTTGTCCTTTACCATGGGCAGTAGCAGAAAAGTGCAATGCCAAACTCTTGTTTATGATGCCACACATTATTAGTTGGAAAAAAAATTAATAAAGGCATCGAATTGCACGATTAACAGCTTCAGTGTAAATGAAAATCACATTTTGTTTATTTTCATATTGAGCAGCCGACCCATCAGAAAAACGAATTATTTTTCTAGGAACTTTTCCCAACTTTACCGTCAAAAAATTAGTTAGTTTCTTTTGGAAAGTATACATAGGCACAGTGTTGTGTTCAAGACAATCTGAAATAACTACATAATTCAAATGTTGGACTTTTTCTTCCTCTTTGTAACAAATTACAAAAGCGTGAACTATAGCCCGACCACTAGCCCAGTGATAAGCTTTGGCTTCACCTTGTACAATCATGCTCCCGTTTTCTGCAAAGTCAGGTGTTATGACATATTCAGATTCAGTCAGTTTTTCCCATATCTGATTCATGTATGAGGTTTGTTGCTTTGGGATAAAATCATGGCGGATTAAGACTGTAAACTTATTGCAGATCGGATCAATAAACTCTGTTGATGGTTTTTGAAATGTTTCCAAAGTACATCGATCAACTGATATCCACTGCCTAAATGTAATTTTTTCAATGAGCTTTTCCTGCAATGATCTTTCTAAGGTTATTCTAATTTCTTTATCCCTGGACATGATTTACATTCACACATAAAACAGTAAAACAGTCAATTGACGGAGGATTACATAGCAATTTTGCCATGGAATGTCTAAGTTTTTAACTCATTGTTTGTAATTATTTCCAATTTTGCATTTCCTATTATTAATTTCACATTTTCATGTGTTGTACAAACACACACTGCGTGGGTATAAGTTGAAGCTTCCAAAGCGTAATGTTTAGGCCAAAGCTCAGGAAATTTATAAAAACCTATTTGTATACACGGAAACGTATCCTTCAATAAAGCATAAGTTTCTTAAAGGTTACACAAAATTAGCCTTTTTGATGTTTTGGTTTTATTTCCACTTTTATCAACTACGTTAACACAGTCCTTCATTCCACGCATGCCTCTGCTAAACTCATCATTTTAATACAAGTCCTGGACTCTTTGAACAACTTCTTTTAGTAAACTTTTACCCGGTTTTGCTTTGGGACTTTCCCTTTTCTTCAAGCAATCGTCTTAATTGACAGACCATATAACCAGATGCATTAAATTCGCGCATGATTTTGCTGATACCCCAAGTTAATGGAATCCAAGTTAAAATCATCAACTTTTTGTTCCTACTTTCAGAATTGGAAAATTGATTTTGAAGAACAGAATCAATTAAATCTTTCTGATTAACTTCTGAATCTAAATCTTGTACAGTTGATACAAAGAGTTTTCTTTTCATTGCCGAGTATATATTTTTTACTTTCCTGGCAGCATAATTTTTTGATTTGATTTTTTTATAATCAATAGTTGACTCACCTAGCTCTGTAGAAATGTGTTTAATGTCTCAACCATGCGTGTTGGAAACTGGGATCTTCATCAGAGTCTGGTGCTTTTTTTATTTTGACATGTAATGGAAGAAGCATGTCAATGATTTAAAGCTGATATTTCTTTCCTAGAGCGAACACAAATCTTTGCCTTTTTTGAAACACCAGGATACAATTTGCTAATCCAGTCTGTGACATTTCTTAGCTTCTTTTTAACCCTGACATTATCATTAGTTTTTTAAGAGGATTACAACACTGCACATTCACAATTTTGCATTGGTTTAACATCTTCAGTTTAACACTTAAAAACTTATTTAAATGTATCACCAATAAATACTTGAAATAAGTATTTGAACTAAACCAATTAAAATATTCTCCACCATAAATACAATCTGTATCTACAAAACACTTGTATAAACACCAGACACCACTGACTTCAACTGTAGACTACCAGTATCTGAAACAGTAGCTGGAAAGGAGAAAGTGAGCCTGTCCCAACTTGCAAAAAAGCATGCACAGACATGAAAAGTAAGCACACAAATTAGGGATGGTACATAGTAGCTGGAGCGGAGGGAGGGATGAGCCTGTCTGAACTTGTATTTAAAGAATACTGCACAGACACGATGAACAACAAGCACTAATGTAAGCATATGACATCATTGTCAATGCTATTAATTTTACTATCTATATTAATTATTACTTATGATTTTTAATAAATGGTTTAGGCTAAATTGTTTTTCATTAATTTTATGCTTTAAAATTTTTCACTAAAACTATTCTAGCTATAACTAATAGTAGTTTAACGTTAAAAAAATTATGTGAGTAATAATATCAATTCTATATTCTTTAAATTCAATTTACAACCTTAAATTTGGTTTCAGTATAGATTTGTGAAATCCAGTTAAAGCTATATTTCATTGAAATTACTTTTTTAGTGAACCCATCATATTAACTTGGTATACGATTTAAAAATAGCGTAATCTATTTCCTATTTTTTTAAAAAAAATTACGAATGCCTCTTTTTCAAAATTTGGATTTTAATTTTTGTTTTTTAATTTGTAAAAACAAAATTCTTCACAACCTATAAGGTGTCAAATAACATATTAAAGGGATTTTAAAATGCTATAAAATGACACCTTTCCTATGATTCTAGCTCAATTAGTAGAGGACCTATGATAGTTTAAAAAGTTGGCCGTCATGGATTTTTTTGGAAATTTTACATAGCTGTATTTTGGAAAGTGTTTAAGATAAAAAATTAAATTTGGTATTTTTATTAGTTTTAATGCCTATTTTGAGGGTATAAAATTACAACAAAATCTGAGATGGTGAGGTAAACTTTTTATTTAATGTGCGTTGATTTGACTTGGAATGCCGCTTTACTTTAAATATATATTTTATATAAATCTTGCCAGAGAGAACAAGTCTCGATAATTTGTCTCCCTCCTCACGCACTAAGAAACACCAACCGCCTTGACGTGATTTTCATGGTACCACTGAATACCTATTACTGCCAGGAGTTCGGAACGTGGCTGAAAAATCATATTGGTCGAACGGGTAGGGTTTACTAAACAGAGAAACTTTTTGGAAACGTCTATCTACGTGCAGCCAGTGCAGAATCGGAAATAGTAGCTTCCGCAAAACGATGATATATCTATTCCACCCTAATGTTTGCAGGTCCCAGGATTTTGCAATCCATGAAAATCAAACTGAACAAGTGAACATCTGGAAGCTCCTGAACCTACATGTGTCACAAGTGCCCATTTCACCAGTTCCTTTACCAACAGTTACCTTTTAAAGACAGATTCTGTTCCTAGGTGCCTACTCTGTGGAGCATCGCGGATCGTAAAACATGCGATGCTAGAGTGTGCATATCTCTCCAGTTACCGCCTTCCCTAGAAGACTGCTTACCGACGATCCTGGGGCGGTCGACAGAGTGTTTAAATTGTTATCAAAAGTTTCTTGTCCACTCCGAATCTGACTTGTTTTAATTGTGGCAATACTGTTTTAGCTTACTATGGTTTTAGTTTTAGCCCCTTTTAACCTTTTATGCACCACGGTTGTTAATGGTTTTATCGTTTTAAATGAGCTTTTAGCAATACATAGTTTTTAATTCCCATTTTATTTCTAATTTTATCTGTTGTTTCATCTCTCGAAACTTTTATCATGATTTAAACTCTGGATTATTGCCGCTTATAGGTTTCTTAAAGGCGCTGATAACCTAGGAGTTGAGCGCCCTAAAATCATAATCATTATTATCACTATCATCATTCACAAGTTTCGCAGGGGAGATCTGTCCTATCAGCGGACATCAGCCCAACCAATCCCATCAGTAAAGCAAAGGCAGGCTCATCAGGACAATAAAATAAATAAATAAATAAATACATAAAATGATGTTATTATTTCATTTATTATTCATCAGAACAAGTCAGTTCATCTACAGACGGGCCATTTTGTGTAAACCTAAGCTCGTCATACAAAGCTCAGCTTATTGAACAGAACTCAAAATAGGCCGACAAGAATCTGCCAAAAGTCAAACGGACTTTAGCATTTTAAACTAAACAACAAAGACAACCAGAACAGGATGGAAGCGCTTTGCTGTATCTTCATCCTCTGAAGACGAGGACGACGTTGTCCCTCTGGAATCGGAAGAGATGCGGGGAAACGAGAAAGACGACGAACATGCCTCTACTGTGTACAGCTGTTCTCAGAGGACCGAGAGAGAGAAACTTGGGTAGGACGCTGCAAATGTTTCAAGTGGGTATACACTGTACAGTAATAAATCCAATAAATTCTTCTGTGAAAAGTGTGTGAGCAAAGGAAATAAATAAAACAATGAACTTTATGAGGGACACAGGATACCACGCCAGTAACATTGAACTTTCATTTGATCATCAAGCACTCATAGTTAGTACAGGCATTAAGTACTGTAAACTTTTGTATTTGCAATGTTCCAAATTAACACTAGAAAATGCATCCCATATTGGGAACTCCTGTCACTCCATATTAAGCACCACCCCATACTAGGAATTCAATGTTGCTAATTTAAAAAATTACATTGTATTTGCCCACAGTGTATTTATGTCCCCGTGTTACACTCAGTAAGGTAAATAAATAGCTAGAGTATACAATCATATTATTCTTGGACACAAATTTGTGTTACTTTTGGAACGTACCCCATATTAGGTTACTTTCCACAATTTGTCCTATAATTAAAAAACAAAACAAACAAAAAAATTACCCGAAATCTCAATTAACTTAGTTTTTCCTGTAATTTCAGACTGAAACACCCGCAGGCTGCTAAAAAGGAAGTTTACAAAAATGTAAGCACATAAGAACATTAAGTAATAATTAACTCCAATTTTAGTTTTGTTTATGAATAATCGTACATAACTTTATGTATATTATTCACATATCGTCATATTACCACTTTGAAATTCTATAGCTGCTTAAATTGTTGAGGTGTGTATTAAAATTGTACTTCTCGATTAACCTAATACACATTTAGTATTACATTCAAATTTCCAGGCTCTTGAGGGTGTGGAATAATGATAATGAAATAAAAATTGCTTCATCAGCCTAGAATCGAAATAAGCATATTTTTCCATTTTTTTATTTAGCATTTTGAACATTTTTACTGCAGACACTCTTAGCAAGCCCACTTTATAATTCTTGTTTACAGCTTTGTGCATTGAAGTAAAAAGCAGAAACTATACATCGATTCACTGAGAAGAAATTGTGAAAAATAGAATTAAAGTTGAATTGTGCTCTCTGTGATGCTTGCATACCGTTTGTTAAACACTCTAAATACAGGTATGCGATGTTCCTGTTGAATGAAAATATTTACTTTTGTTTTGTTCACTTCTAGGATGAATTCTGTCTAGTCAATGGAACGATTTTATTCAGCTCCCAACAGGACATTCAAGATCTAATCCCTTTGCATAAATGCTGACGATCACAAAGAACGTGTTGTCACAATTATTTCCAGCTCAGGTATTCTTATGTCGTAATCATAGTTGTTTTCAGTTTCACTGTTTTCCCATTACAGCCAATGTATTGCGCGCGACCTTGTTACGTCTTTTGCCCTCCACCCGAGTTCTTCAAATTCTTGACACTTGCACTCGTCTGTGCAGCCAGGTGTGTAGGGACTTGGGGAAAACCCAAAAAACCTTATCCGGGTAACTCACCCTGAGCGAGACTTTACCTCGCTAGCTGTTAAATGTGAGGCAGACACGCTACCTCCACACTACCCAGGCGGGTTTTTTATGTTGTCTTCTTTGCATTTTATGTGAAACGTTCGTATTTTGCTTAGTTACTCAATATCATTTATTTGTACTGACAAGCTAATAAAGTTATGTACGATTAGCATGTAGAGTCAATGGAGAACGTTTCAATAGCAATTAACACCTGAAGGGGTCAGGGGATCTTGGGTTCGAGTCCCGCCTTGGGCTTGGGTGTTATATATTTGTGCAATGTGTATATGTTTGAGTAAAGGAACATTAACACCAGTAATCATACAGTAAATTTAGGGGGGGGATGTAAACGGGGATACAGCGCCGGAGTCCTAACCAGACTCCGGTACTGTTAGAAAAAAAAAAGAAAAAAAAAAAAGGGTCAACTTCTCCATACCCCTTAACCACTCGGGTTGATACTATTGGTACCTTACGCATGCGCAATGGCACCACGTGGCACCAAAGAGCACATAGACTCAAAAGTTCGTACCTTAGATTATCTTATGATGTCAATCCGTATGATCTCCGTTTTGCACCGTTGAAATGATTTATTTCCTTACAGATAATGTGAATGCTTCTACGATATGAAACAATGTTTAGCCATTCATAGTTCTCGCAGTAGTTACGTGTAGCCATTAGGCACGATGTTTGGAAGCAATATCACGGAGGACCACAATAGCTTAAGCAGTCAGAGCTCACAATAGTAATACAGAGCCGAAATACGCCTGTTCGAATCCCAGCAATAGCAGATAGCTTTTTTTTCCCCCGCCGCTAGTTCAGTTTCTACGTTTCAAAGCACACATCATATAAATGTTATCAACAAACCTAATTATTTTATTATATAAAGGCAGGCTCGTTGACAAATAATTACTGCATTTGATATTTAACACTATGTAGATTTCTCTCAGTCTTTTGGAAATAATTTGTACAGCAGAGTTTATCGTCCTCACTTAAAAAAATTAAATTAAGTGCATTAGTGCAGGTAAAATTGTGTGCCTCTCTGAGGAAAACAAGAAAACTATAAAGATAAATTTTGGGAGCTTCAGCAAACTTAAAATTGAAGGAATCTTTGGCCGGCGCTTTACAGACTCGCCCACCAATATGTGCTAATGGAACGCAGTAGCTAACTGCATATGATCTGAAATCAACCGAAAGGTTGTCAATGGCGTGCGCACCCTCAAAGAAAAAGGAAATTTTCCCAAAATTGGAAGTCCAATAATTTTAAGCATCGTATTGATTGTTCACCAATACTACATCTCTTCGACTACTGGCATACCAATGAGGCATAAGAAAATTGGACCCCACCTCCACGTTCTCTTAACTTTTGTCCACTGGTGTGCGATCCCGAAAACATGCCATAACTTTGACATTTGTCAAACCTATGGCCACTGGTGTGCGAACCCGAAAACATGCCATAACTTTGACATCTGACAAATCTATGGCCACTGGTGTACGATCCCGAAAATATGCCATAATTTTGACATTTGACAAACCTATCTCATGATGCCGTCAATTCACAGTAACTTAATAAAAACGTAAGTCTAATTCTCCTACAATTGTTGTAGCTCTGTGAAATGTATCTTTTGTACGCTAAGAAAGATTCACCTCCTTTGCAGATGTGTTCTTTGGCTGGGCTGGCCTTGGTCGTGTCTTCCGAACTCTTGAAAACGTCTTATGCAACACCCTATGACATCTTTCTTCCTTATTACAGCATTCTCAGTTTTCATTAATCATATGCATAGCCTGCTACGAGCTAACTGTGCAACAGTGGGTGATATGTGAGGCAAATGGGATTTGATTAATGCATAGACATGGCTAGCAAACAAAATGCCGTTACCAAAAGTCCCCACTTTCTTAATGCATATCTTTTCAACGTCTTCCTCCAGCAATCACCGCACAAACAGGTGGATAATATGGGCGGAGACAAGGAAGAGACCCCTTCCTATGATACGCATTTCTAGGCACATTTTTAAAGTCCTTGTTTGTACCATCAATTCCAACGTCTGTGATGCCATATATAGTAAGAAGATTAAAATCTACTAAACAAATAAATTCCTTCAAGAAATAAAACATTTTATTACTATTATTATTAATAATATATATTTTGATATTAAATTTAGTTTCTTCACTTCAAAGATTCTATTTATCATTAGGAGTGTAGAAAAAATATAACCAGATTGAGAACTCCTATTAGTTACAAATAGCTACACAACAATTAGCATCTGTCAAAATCACCGTGGGCTGTTCGGTCTTCTGTTGTTTATATTTTTGTGGGGGGGGGGAGACAGCCTAAACATTGTGGTAAAGGACAACCTTCAAATAAAGTACACGCATTACCCGTGTAATTTATCAACATTTTCAGACCTTTTGCACATGCCAATTTATTGATAATTAGTGATAATCGAGCAAAATATGGTATAATAAATTATGCTTAGCTTTGAAAATCTCTATTAATTTATATACAAGAACGAATGCAGTAGACATCCGCATAAGTATCTCTTTTCGTTGATCAGACGAAACATTTTGGAAAGTTTCTTCCTAGCACTAATATCTAAAAAAAAGATAAATAGCACAAAAATACGCTACTAATAAAATGAACAATTTTATATATATATATATATATATATATATATATATATATATATATATATATATATATATATATATATAAAGATATTGGGGGGGGGGTTAAGTTCTCCTCTACCCTTTGTCCCTAAACCTGCATCAATTGTTGAACTTTATATCGCTGATGCTGCTATGTGAGCGTGCTGCCATCTCCCTCTGATGATTAATGGTTTTCGCGACAACGCAAACAGTGCCAACTCCCTGTAATTCTTATCCGTTACATTTCTGCTTTATTGGATACGTGTGGCGGAACTTATGTTTAACACTCACACGAGACACTTTACCTGTTTCATTTTGAATGTTCAGAACATGCATATGTATATTAACACGTTTTTTTTTTTCTTCTTCTTTTGCTATTTACCTCCTCGTATGGAGGACTTATACTCCCTTAGGATCGCCTGGGATCTCAAACCTTTTGACGAGCAGATGGACTCTGGATCAGAGAGGGTAGCCTACCGGAGAATAAGAAGACGATATGAAATGGATGAAAGAAAGTGTGATTATGGAGCAGGTGCTGGAATGAATGGTGGGGAAAATAGAACCAAGAGAAAACCTGCTCAGACGCTCTATCCATCACAACTCCCACATGCGGTCCGCAGGGAATGAAAGGCGAGCGTTCTAACTATGCAGCCACTTTGCTACACATTTAATTTTCAATTAAATAATTATGAGTTTTACTTAACGTTACCAGTTACATAATTGCACAGTAATGATTAAGCTGGTTGGGATATGACTGAAGCACATAAACCCATGAAGCCTGTAATCTTGCTTTCCTATAACCATGACGATAAACCCAACAAGTACTTCAGAATTACTCATTTCCTACAATAACCTGCATATACAAACATGCATTTTGAACTGTACATTTAGTAGCGTAAATAACATGTTCGTTCAGAGAGTCTTATGTGAACTATGAGTTCATAACAAACACAAATGCTACCGCTATTGCCCGTTCAAGTGCTAGATTATCAAGCATAAAGTCCAGCGTTCTATTCCTAACAATACAAGGAAGTTATTATTTATTAAAAATCTTTGCTTCGTCTGAAATTCTTGATAACACGTTTTCAGATTTGGAGGTGAGTATAAAACTAAAACAAGTATCATGAATCCAAAATGAAGAAGAAAGGAAAGAAAATAAATGGGTGACCATTTTAAAACCGGTGTCGTTTATATGACAGCTAATGTATCCCAAATGGCTACAGAAATTAAAAAAAAAAAATACGATATTTTAGTATCTTAAGGAATACTAAATCTTTTTTATGGAAAGCTTTGCCTGTTTTTGTGATTTCCGTATACATGACATTCATTAAGACTAAAGACTAGAGATCCTGCTTTAGAGAAGCTAAGATATGTATTTTATTCCTCGTTTCAGGATCTCAGATACGTGATATATTTTCAGCACACCTATAATATTTCTGATATATTATAAACGAATATATTTAAGTGATTTTGCTTAGAAAAGAGAAATTCGTAGACAAATGTTACCTTGAACCCTCAGAGGAAGACAGATTTAAACAAAAAGCTGTTATTAATTAATCATTATGATTATTTATTAACCACAATAGTAATGATGTTTTGTAGATTCCTTTATACGAGGGGCATACTGAAAGTCACGAGCAACCCATTGTAAAAATTTAAATTTCAACAATGTAACGAAACGAATTGCAGGATCGTAATCTACAGACTTTAAGCCACATGTTGACATATTATGACGTCATTAGCTTCTATCACGTGACCACAGACGGTGTTTGAAAAATGGCTGGCATTGATGTTTCGTTTCGACAGCGTGCTGTCATTGAATTCCTTGTGAAAGAAGGAAAATCTGCTCCTGAAATTCATCTCAGACTTCAACGTGCGTATGGAGGTGTCTGCATGGGTGCCAGCAGTGTTAGAAGATGGGTGAAACATTTCAAAGATGGAAACACGAGTCTGCAAAATGCGCCTCTTAGCGGGCGTCCTCGAACTGCCTCTATAGAACGCAACAAGGAAAGAGTTGATGAGCTCATTACATGAGATAGGCGTTTCACTGTGAATGAAATTGCTGCGCAACTTGGAATAGGACATTGTGCAGTGCAAGAAATGATCCACAGCTTGGGTTATCGAAAGGTCTGTGCCCGTTGGGTCCCCCGTTTATTGACTGAAGACCACAAACTTCAGAGAAGAACCATTGCACAAAACATTCTTCAGAGATTTCATAATGAAGGTGATGAATTTTTGACGTGTATTGTGACGAGATGAGAGCTGGTTCCATCACTATGAGCCAGAAACGAAACGTCAGAGTATGGAATGGCACCACTTGAACTCACCATCGAAGAAGAAAGCGAAGACATTGCAGTCTGCAGGAAAAGTTATGGGAAGTGTCTTTTGGGATGCACAAGGTTGCATTCTGGTTGACTTTCTTGAACCTGGACAAACCATAAATTCTGACCGCTACATCAAGACACTTCTGAAGCTCCGTCGGGCTTTGCGTGATAAACGCCCTGGAAAGAGGATCATCCTTCAACAGGATAATGCGCGTCCGCATACTGGCCGTGCCACTATGGAGAAGATCAGGGCATTAGGGTGAGAAACTCTTCCACATCCTCCCTACAGTCCCGACTTGGCACCCTCCGACTACCATCTTTTCGGTTCTGTGAGGAAGCAGATGCGTGGCCAACGCTACGAGACGCTGGAGGATATTCGGAAAGCAGTGCGTCAGGGTCTGCGGGCAGCTGGAACGGAGTTCTATCACAAGGGCATTTTCAAACTTGTAGAACGATGGGGAAAATGTGTGCAAAACAATGGAGACTGTCGAAAAGTGAAAGAAAGTCTGTAGATTATGATGATGTATTTGGTTTGGCTTAAAAATAAATATTAAAATTGTAAAACAGTGTTGCTCATGACTTTCATTATGCCCCTCGTATAAAGGAATCTACAAAACATCATTACTATTGTGGTTAATAAATAATCATAATGATTAATTAATAACAGCTTTTTGTTTAAATCTGTCTTCCTCTGAGGGTTCAAGGTAACATTTGTCTACGAATTTCTCTTTTCTAAGCAAAATCACTTAAATATATTCGTTTATAATATATCAGAAATATTATGATTATTTATTAACCACAATAGTAATGATGTTTTGTAGATTCCTTTATACTATAACATATTTTTATACACATTAAGAGGAACCTGTTTGCCTCAACGTAATGAAATATATAATTGGAGAAAAGAACACACCGTTCATAGCGACTTTAAACGTTACGAGTTCAACTCACTTTTAAGGAGCGCCAAAACCCCTTTTTCCAGACGCAATGCGTTACACCTCCCTTCCATTATTCTTGTTTGGAAGGATAAACCAAATAATACCAACTTGCTTGTCTGTTACGTCTATGAATATGAATTTATGTAGCAGGGTGCAAGGATTCTCGTATTGTTGTCCATCGTGATCTCAGGGGAGCAATGGGGGAGGGGTATTGTTTACAAACATCTCCGCTATTGTTCTAATGCTAGAGCTGTTGCTAAAATTGCCAACTTAGAGTGCTTTAGTACACAATATAAGTGCTCATAATAGGTTGATTTCTCAGTTGCAAATACATCTTAGAATAGTGAGTTAAAACTTAGCATCTGCAATGTCCGAAGTAAAAGTAATTCTAATGTGTTGCGTTTACATAACCTTCTCTATGTATTCTTATATAAACTATTCTTAGAAAAGCTTAGCCTTCTACCTACTACATGCTAGTGGAGATAAAATATATTAATGGAATTGTTTGGTTACAAATTTCCTTGTGATACAAAAGGAATAAAGTAATATAATAGCTTCAGTCGTTAGTCGAATATTTTGGGAGGTAGTCGCTTTTAAAGGCCTTGAAATTCCGTTCTATTTAACTACAATGAGACAAAATTGACACAATAGCCTTCATATAAACTCAAACTCCTTCTTAAATAGAACTGTATTAATTATCCTATAAATGTCATTATTCAAAACCTTATTCGCCTCACTTACTTTATGTTTGGTCTTAAAATGACTAGAGCAGAGAGAATACGTAATTAAAAGGATTTCGGTGTATATTAGCATATAAGCCTTATTGTGATTTTGAGTTGCGTAATTTTAAATGCGAGGGCAAGGAAGATGTTATGAAGTTGTTTAAGCAATTTGGAAACCTGTCTTGGGCACAGTATTTCAGAGGCCCTTTTGAGAGATCGGGAAAAGTCAGAGAATCCTGTTCCCAAACGAACAATTTCGGTCCTTTGTGTGAGCAGATCTGTAAATTAGATTCAAACATAAGTAATAGTAGCCAATGGTGACAGAACACAGTATGGTAGGGTACACTTTTAAACTTCAGTGCATATGATATCAAACCAATGGTAACGTCTAGTTTTGAGTTCAGTTGCCTGCGGAGTTAGAAGCCAGGCGTATCTGCATAAGTGGTGAAAATAAAATGTTGTAAATTCAGTAAAAGTGAGCTAGATTTGAAAGAACACTAATTAATAAATACATATATTTAGTTGTATATTCACCGCGCACAAAGTTAAAATGTAAATTGCGAATATCATAAGTAAGCATAACAACACGCTTAGGGGGACGCCAAGTGTTAGGTTTCAATGTGAGCTTTGTCCAGGCAAGTCATTCTCAGTGTTTATTCTGTTCATTTAATGTGAATATTGCAACTAGGAAGTTATTAGTCGCTCAGTCGTTCTTAAACACTGAAACGCTCAAATGTAAGCATTGGAGTGAGTCACTTACATGTATGTCATCATTGGCAGCAATATCTCATTGTGATGTAATCACCCGCTCAAGTATATCAATGGAATGTTTATTTCTCATATCTCTACAGAGAATTCGTACAGTCACTACCAAATTAAAAGCCATCATTTCAGTAACGATTTCAGTTCCACCTAACAATTCCCTCTGAATGACACAGTCTTTAATCAGTTTATAGCTCTTCTATGCCTCATGTGTCTTCGTTTTCTGTGGAATCGCTATCAATGCCTATGTCCTCATCATAGGCTTCCATCCCATTTTCTCCACTTATAATTCCTTTAAATCTTAATTTCATTAGACCATCTTTCTCCCAAATTTCGTCAATTTTTGTTACTGCTATTGGAACGTTATAGTTTTCTACTCGGGGTCCCAAAATTTAGCCTTTTTTTTAGTATACAACTTTCTCGGAAAATTCTATGAACTCTACTGTGCCAGACGCCAGTGGCTGTAGATCTTGCAGTTTTTCGGTCTCTTTTAAAACCAGGACAGTATAGAACCTTATGCTTAGTCTCTTCCTTCATGTACCGATAAGCATTAGCAATCGCCTCAGAGTTTCATTCAGAAGTGTTTTAATATTACGTTCCAAATTAAAGGAGCATTATAAAAAATTTGATGTTCCATTCACATAATCTTCGCTACTCATTCTGCATTAAACAATTCGTACAAAAGCACAATTAATTTGTCATATCGGTGTTCTAATTTAATTAAACCATCTCTAAAGTGCGATTTATAAAGGTCATAATAGCTCTTTACCGCATCAATTACCTCCTCGTTGCTGTGAAATCTTCATCCTGCAAGAAATACTTTAAGGTTTGGGAACAGGTGGTAGTCACTGAGTGCTAGATCTGGCGAACAGGGTGAATGCTCAAGCAATTCGAACTTCAATTCGCACATTTTTCGCACTACAATGACTGAACGATGGGCCGGAATATTGTCGTGATGAAACAAAAATTTTTTTGGCCAACTGAGGTTTTTTTCTTTTCACCTCATCACTCAAACGTTGCAGTAAGCTTGCGCAATAGTCACCAGTGATACTTTTACCCTTTTTCAAGTAATCAATCAAAATAAATATCTGTGCCTT
This sequence comes from Hymenopus coronatus, assembly GCA_030762935.1. Lineage (NCBI taxonomy): Eukaryota > Metazoa > Arthropoda > Insecta > Mantodea > Hymenopodidae > Hymenopus > Hymenopus coronatus. Next base: position 191,625,241 of record CM060900.1, on the reverse strand, counting down.
TCAGAAAACACTCCCCAAAATCTTGTTAGCTGACAAAATTGACTTTATATTCTTTGGAGTTGGATCACCTGGCGCAATCCACATTTTGACTCTGATTTACTTTCTGGAGTGTAGTGATGTATCCAAGTTTCATCCCTGATGATAAACCGTCTCAAAATTTACTGGGAATTTTACGGTAGACCTCCGAATTCTTCAGAAAAAGTTTTTCTTTGCAATTTTTGTTCAGATGTCAACCAACGCTGTATCCATTTTGCACCAACCTTGTGAAAGCCCAAAACATTACTTAAAATACTACCTACACTTTCTTTTGATGTGTTCACATCCTCTGCTATATCAAAAATCTTTAATCTGCGGTCTTCCAGTACTAAACAATGAATATTTTCAATGATCTCTGGAGTTGTCACTATTAAGGGCGCCCGGAGCGAGGCTCTTCACTAGTGCTCATATGTCCCATTATAAACTCTGCAACCCACCATTAGTCATTCAATATGAAGGAGCCGAGCCTTTCAATGTACTGTCCATTTCCTTCTTTATTTCTTCAGGTGGTAAGCCTTTCAAATGGAAGTATTTAGGTAATCACTGCTCGTTTTTCTAAATCCTTCATTTTCGTGAAAACTCTAAAATTGTCTTGTTTAAAATGCTGTCATTCGAAAACTAAACAAGCTATTGACCTGTAACTATGGATACAAGCTAGTTTACAGTTAAACTATACGATGCTACCGTCTCACTCGTCTAATGGCGCCATATCTGTGTAAGGCCCAGGACTTATCAGTGGACCCTCATATAAATTGTGTGCTTTAACGAGTTCAAAATGTTTTGTGTAGTGAGGTTTTCTCTTTCTTCTTAAGCTTTACCAGTTAGCAAAAGTAATCGAGAACAAAGAGTACTTCACAGGCTATCCCTGGAAAATTCAAAATAATTTGTCATGAAAATTTTCATAAAAAAAAAAAACTGGCCCCCGTGGCCACGCTCGCTAAAGTGCCTACCTTTGGTACTTTGTGGCGCAGGGGATCGTGGGTTTCAGTCCCGCCTTGGGCATGGGTGTTTGTGTGTTTGAAATGTGTGTATATATGTCTGTGTATCTGCGAGTAAAATGAAAACGGTAAATAAATAGGTGAACAAAGCAAATATAGGAAACTCGAAAACGGGACAAAAGATGGGAAAAATATGTTTTAATCAAAATTATTTGAACCATTTTTAAGATAATAAACATTTTAAAAATTGTTACATTTAAATGGTATCTTGGGGGGGGGGGGATTCTCTCGGAAATCTTCAAGTCAATTGCTTGGAAATTACTAATCGTATTTATAAACGTATATATCATTGATAATACAAATATAAATCATAACATTTAACTTACTTTTCTTTTTCGGGTTATGAAGTACACACACTTGCGTACACACGGATCTTTTTCTAATTTTTATTCTATTTTCCGATAAACTGATTATTTAATTTTTGGGTGAAATGCAATATCTTCTCTACCATAGGTAGATGGCATAGTCAAAGACATTAAAAATACGCCTGGCGCTGTGATATTGCTAAAAATGTGAACGTTTTACGTCAACTCGGGTCGTTCCACCATTTTCATTGGTGCCATTCTGATACACCTTACTACTCCAGTTAAGAAAAGGCAAAACCAATCGGGCAATTCACCTCTTCACCCCTCACCCCACTAAACGCACCATCAGAACAGGTTGACTTGTATAAGTAGTGTGTTAATTTTGTCCACGTGCGCGAATTAACTTTGCATTAGAACTTCAGTACGTCGCAAAGTGAAAATATTTGCTTAATCTTGTGTCACCCTGTGACAGAGCTGGATTATGTCCAACCAGAAAGTTTAGGGATCACAAATTCGTAAATCAGAACTCCAACTGTCGCAAACAACGTTGTGTGTCCATCCTCTTTAACGTATCATGTCCAATCCGCTTCTAAAAGCATCGCAAATAGGTAACAAACATGAGCGGAGTCAGCGAAAACAATCCCATCTTGCGGTAAGTATTTCCCAACGTAATTTTTATGTCTTTGAGTATACGTGTGTAGAGAAAGTAGAAATTCATTCAACATACGTAAACGCATACTGACATCCCTAGACAATACACTAGGCTCAACTGTATTCGCGGCGGGCGATTCACACTACGTTGATCTAATGACATGAACTTAGCTTCACTGTTCCCAGAGAGAGAGAAAGATAGATCCAGGCTCACTATCTGTTTTCTGGACCAAGGTTCTGTTCTAGGACATATCGAACTACTTTCTATAATACTGCATCCCTATATATTTGCTTGTATAATTCACCCACACCTGAGCAAGAGATGTGCTCAATCACTCTGTAGCTAACCGGCATATTAGTTACTGCAAAAACTAGGAGAATGCATTCCACTTCACATCTCCAACAGCGACCAGAGAAGAATTTTCGTAAAATATAATTAATTTAATAGGAAAATACTTTAGCTTTGGTTATAGTGATCCAAACAATCCCAAATCCGCTTACGGTCCTATTAAAATAAAAATACCATAAAATACTGCTACAAAATCTTAAGAAAGGTTTAAATTGGAAATTCGAAACATAATAAGGAATACATCGGATTATATACTTCGGAAGTGGTATTCTCAAAAAACAAAATAAATTAAAAAATTAAAAAAATAAATTAATAAAATGGAAATGAAAGATTTTACATAACTTCTGTTCTTTAACTTCTGTATCCAGTTAAAATGAGATTACATCAGATCACACATTTCTTATAGTGAGAGCTTCCTCATTTTCTCTGTATCTCAAAACTATATTAACTTCGTGTAAAATGACCCATATGATACAATTTGACTCGATTACTTTACCATTTAGCATATAATCTCTTTAGGATTTTTGTGGTATACATGGAGGTTGTTTTAATGAGAAGTAGTTCATTTATGTAGCAGCAAATACGAAAAATGTACTTCTTTTTAAACAAAAACTGAAGACAGAATATACAAAAACTTCCTTTGTCTTTTGCTTTCATTAAAGAGCATAATAGACTTAAATGTTTTTCTTTGTATATTTACAACATTCTTAACATATATTCTAAATGAAAACTGATCTGCAAGAGGCATCTTATATCAAATAAGTTCTAAATTTATAATTCAATTATGTGGAAACTAATTGGAATAGGTGGTTAAAATTTTGCGGAGAGGCTACTATAAATAATTTAAAAAATTACAATTTATGAAAGCGTCCTTTTTAGAAATATGGAATTTTGAATTTTCACAATTTGTACTTTTAAATCCGTTTTTGAGAACAGAACAATTTACAAATTTCGTTTAAAGTATAATTTAGCGTGGCATGTTGTCAGTAGCGATTCTTCCTCTTCCAGCAAAAATAAGCTCTGTTGCATAAAGGCTTGTTTAAGCTGGTTGCATGCTTTTTATAACCTAAGCGGTTGATGGAACTGAGTAACATTTGTGATCATTTTAACGACTTCCTCGCATTATTCTAGGCAGAATACATATTCCAAAGTTTGTCGTTGTGTCTTATGCGTAAGTGGAAGTGACAGTCCATTGCCTGCTATTACGCTGTACCTGGAATTGTTTAGTGAACTGATGACTCGCTGAATTCCTGCAAGGCTCTTGAGCTAGTGGACGAACGGTACATTTATTTAATCAAAAGTACCCAATAATACGCCATTCTATAGGTTCACTTGATTGCAGTGACGTGCAGCAATTTTTCAGGGGGTAGCAGTAGTAGACTGTCAGGACATATTTAATAAATGTATAGGTAAAAGTTAAACATGCTTTGTAAATAACACACATTAGAGCTAAAATAAGACTAAACTCTAATTGTATATTAACAAAACACCCGTTTCTGCTTTTCGGGCAAAATTGTTTTACAACATGATCATGAAATTCACGTTAACATCCATACCTTAGTATCAATGTGCACGTGGAGTGTATGCACATGCATGAAAATGTGTATATATGAATGGGAATAGCCCGAAATACCTTGGTGTTGCTTTCGTATACACTACTGCGGTTTATAGAACATACATTATATGGGAGGTTTATTTGCATGCACAGAGATAAATTATGCAGGAAAATTTTATTTGGTTCTTCGTTAGCGACACAGGGAATCGCTGAAGTTCTGAATTAAATAGCAGTATGTATGACCAGGATGTGTGGAAAGTACGGTCATGATGATGATGATGATGATGATGATGGATGATCGTTGAAGCTAAGGGGCGCACAACTACATGGTTATTAGCGCCCTATCAGAATATGACGTGCTAAAACCAAAATAAAAGGGCAATAAACAGGTAAAATGCAATAATAAGAACTAAAATGACACATAAAACGCCCAGCGAATAAATCTGCCCTTCGCGGAAACAATACGCAGGCTAAAAACAATTAAAAACAAGCTAAAAGCATAACTTAAACCAAAGCTTCAGTCCTGAGACGCTAAAATGGCTACCATTCCAGGAACGCACCAGGGCAATAAACATTCCAATAAAACTAAATGCTTATCTTAAAAGGCAATGAAGATAAGAAGCTGAAAACCCTATCATCCAACAAAATCTCTTCTGTACTGGCCGGCAGTCTTAGAGTGACTCGTAATCGGGCTACGGGCGCACACTCTACCAGTACATGGTGGACCGTCAGTGCGTGTCCACACTGAGAGGAGCAGAATCCCTTTTTAACAGGTAGTTGTGGGTAAAATCCAGTGAACGATACGGAGACGAGACAAAACCACTACCTCACGACGAGAAGTGCGTGAGGAAGTTGACCAGTATACCGGAAGATCCTTCACTGCCCTTAGCCTACTGTTGCGGAGAGCAGTCCACTCGGCATGCCAGCGCGAAAACACCGATCTCCGCAGAAAAGGCTTAAAATCTTCCGTTGTGGAACAACTAATTGTGACATTGGGCTCCGTGGTCACCGACTTTGCCGCCTCATCCGCTAGTTTATTACCTGAACACTCGACGTGTCCAGGAAGCAAAGCGAGATCCACATTAACACCAGGGGCGTGCAAAATGTGGAGGACATCCTGAATACGCTGCACTAAAGGATGATATGCGTGCAGCTAACGAAGGCTCTGAAGTGCGCTTTGTGAATCACTCAGAATAAGGCAGGTACAGAATTTACGACGGCAAACGCACTCAATGGCTTGATAAATAGCATATAATTCCGAAGTATAAACGGATATGTGACTAGGCAAACCGAAAGTGTGTGGTTCTGTTCCTGTTACAAACACACATCCAACACCGTCGGTACACTTACCGCCATCGGTGTATATACAAATTTGGTCACTGTAAAGAGATAAAAATTCAAAAAAAAAAAAAAAAAAAAAAAAAAAAAAAAAAAAAAAAAGTACGGATACTACACGCAGACATCATGGACTTCCCAAATGCTAAAATCCCGAGGTCGACGTGTGAGGCCCTGAAAAAAGGTGTGTGCACCCTTGGAAAACATGGTAGGTATTGTTATGTCGTAGTTCCGAAGAAGCTCTCTAAAACAAAGGCCTGCAGCCTTTGGACTAAGTGATACATGGCGATAACGGTCGTCTAGCTCAGTAGAATGAAAAACGGGAAACGTTAACTGCATAGGCATGCACATAAGTCCACTACCATAATTCGCTAGCAGGACATCACGCCGAAAGCGAAGAGGCGGTTTCGCCGACTCGGCGTAGAGGCTCACAACTGGGCTGGTCGGAAAAGTCCCAACAGCCACACGGATGCCCTGATTATGGACAGTGTCTAGCTTTCTCAGCACAGATGATCGTGCTGAAGAATAATCAATCCATTCATAGTCTAGCTTGGATTGGATCAGTGCGCGATAAAGACGCAGCAGCACTGTCCGATCTGCTCCCCAAGATTTGGCGCTTAGTATCCATAAAATATTAAGAGAACGGCCACAACGCACCCTAAGCTGTGTTATATGTGGTGACCAGCATAGTTTGCGGTCGAATATCAGCCCCAGGAATCCCACTTCATCTGTAAAGGGTGTATAGCCCGAGTTGAAGAATAGGTGCCATTCGCCAACTATGGCGCCAGAAATTAACACAATTTGTCTTCTCAGGGGGAAAACAGAAGCCGTTTTTCAAGCTCCAATCATATAGATTGTCCAAACACCGCTGAAGACGGCGTTCCAAAAAAGGTGTATGCTTAGAAGTACAGAAAATGTGCAAAGTCGTCTACTAATAAACAGGAAGAGACACCTGGGGGAACACATTGCGATATAGAATTAATCGCTATAGCAAATAGCATCAGGCTTAGTACCGAGCCCTTCGGCAATCCGTTCTCTTGAGTAAAAAGGCGAGAAAAAACCGAGCCGACCCTTACCCGGAAAACGTGGTTCCGCATAAACTCCTGAATGAACAAAGTTTGACGGCCACGTATATTCCAACTGTGTATGGAGCGTAAAATCCCTGCCCGCCAACACGTATCGTAAGTCTCCTCTAGGTCAAAAAATATCCCAACCGTCTGACAATAACGAAGAAAGCCGTTCATTATCTGCGTCAATAGTGACACAAGGTGGTCAACCGCAGATCCACGTTTTCGAAAACCATATTGGATGTTCTCAGAAGATTGTGGGATTCCTACCACCACACCAGCCGCCCAATTTATCATGCGTTCCTCACCTTGCAGACACAGATGGTGAGGGATATTGGACGGTAGCTGGAAATAAGATGACGGTCCTTTCCGGGTTTCAAAATAGGTATGATGGAGGCCTCCCACCAGTGAGTTGGAGAAGTGGCATCTACCCAGATACGATTATAGACCTCGAGGAGGAAGGCCTTACCTGCAGGAGAGATGCTGCAACATTTGGACGTGGATGCCATCTGGACCTGGCGCAGAGTTTGGAGAAGATGGCAGCGCATGGTCTAGCTCCGCTGTGGTGAAAAGACGGTTTCTAGTGCGGAAGGCAAAACCTTGAGATTCAACCTGGGCCTTAACTGGAAGAAACTCAGGCGCATAATTATCTGAGCTAGATACCTGAGCAAAAGCACTGCCCGGAGTGTTTGCCACGTCAAACAGGTCAACTACAGCGCCTGAAGCTGTTTTTAGACCGGCGATCGGCTTATGGGTCGGTTTTTCGGCTACACATCTTAACTTATCCCATACGACAGAGCAAGGTGTATGTCGGTTAAAAGAGCCACAAACTGGCTCCATGATTGCTTTTTGCTATCCTTAATAACTTGTTTAGATTTGGAGCGCATCTTTTTATATTGTATTAGGTTATCCAGCGTAGGGCGACGCTGGAAAATTCGGTAAACCACGTCTACGAGCACGAATGGCATCCCAATATTCATCTGTCCACCCAGGAACAGGAAATCGACGACGGAGGCCAGTGGACCGCAGGACAGACTGTTCAGCCGCGGAAAGAATGGTGGCTGTGAGGCGTTCAACCAAGGTATCCACCGGGTCGTATTCGATACGGTCAAAAACCACCAAAGGGGAAAGAAGGTTACCATCGGCTTTATCTAAGCGCCATCTATGTAAATATGTAGAACATAAAGGGAATGCTAAGAGACTTATAAGAGCTGGAAAGTGGTCACTAGAATATAAATCACAGATGATATTCCATTGTAAGGAAACTGCCAACTTTCAAGAACAAACAGCTATGTCAAGATGGGAGAAACTGTGGAAGGCGTCAGAAGGAAAGGTAGGCTCTCCGGTGTTCAGGAGAGAGAGGTGGATACTGTTCAAGATTAATGGCCTCTCGCACAAGCCCGAAGTGAGCCCCATACTGGTTGGTGGGCATTCACGTCATCTACTAACAGAAATGGTGGTGGTTACTGTGAAACTAGGTCGTCTAGATCAATGTACGAGAGGTCAGCAAATGGAGGCAGATAGATACTACAAATTGTAAATTTGACAGGTGCCAGCGTAATGCTGACAGCAGCGGACTGGATGCCAGATTGTAAGGGCACAGAGTCAGCATAAAGGTCATCTCTGACGAGCATCATAGTACCCCCATGTGCAGGAACACCCTCCTCCGGAGATAAATCACACCGTACGGCAGAGTAGTTCCTGAATGTGACGTTGTCATAGGGACGGAGTTTGGTCTCTTGTAAGCAGGTAACCAAAGTCTGCTACTGGCTGCGCAACAGTTCAAGCTCTGGTCGACGTGGTCTAATTCCGCGTATGTTCCGCTGTAGGATAGCAATTTTCAGTATTATGGGATATGTCTTAAATTGAGAGACGCTTCTGCAGGTTGGGCTGTGCTAGTTGGTTCTATTTGTTCTTTTTAGATGTAGGGCTAGTACTGTTTTCGGGAGCATGATCTTGCCGTTTCCTCACCTTCCGTTAAGCAGTGAGGGCAGAATCCTCCTGGTCCATCTCCTCAATGGGGAAGGACCCCTTTCTAGTTGAAAATTTATGTTCGAGAGCCTCGAACCGATTAGAGGTACTGCTCGGCGTAGTTGGGCGTCACCAATCTACACTCCCTGGCGAAGAGAATCTACATGGAGATTGACATTGACTTTGGCGTCCCTTGGATGGTTTGGGAGGAGACTTTACATTGCCTTTAAGGAAATTGGTCTTAAATGATTTAGCTGGTGCACAACTTGCAACGGGTGAGCCGGACTTGCTGCCCGAAGTAAACTGTTTTGGTGATACATTTCCTGGAACATTCTTCACAATGGCAGATTTGGCAGATGTGGACGCCGATGTAGACGCAGGTGTTGACGACTTTGGGTGAGATCTAGCTGTGAGAGTCTTTTCAGATACTGTAACCCCGTTACTATCGCCGGTCTGAGTAGCGATGTCCCGGCTCGGTACCGGCTTAGCTACAACAGAGATATAGGTGCCAGAGCGCGGGACAAAGGGTTGGCGGATACGCAGGGGCTTCCGTGCTTCAGAGAAGGACACCTTCTCTTTCACCCGGATCTCCTGGATGGCTCTCTCCTCTTGGTAACGAGGAGAATCGCAGGAAGTAGATGGATGTCCGCTACCGCAGTTAACGCACGATGGAGTGGACGTACAGGCTCCATCGAGCGTTGCGTCTCCACAGATGCCACAGCGAGACAGACCTGCACAGAATTCACTTGTGTGCCCAAAGCACTGGCACTTGTAGCATCTGAGTGGGTTCGGAAGACAGGGCCTAACCTCGATGGCTTCGTACCCTGCCTAATCCTTTGCGGGAGATCTACCAGATCAAATGTAAGGAACAGGGTACGGGTAGGCACAAATTCACCATTCATTTTCCATTGAACCCTGTACACAGATGTGGCACCTTGTTCCGCCAAATTTTCCTGAATTTCCTCAGCTGACAATCCGTCCAATGTGCGGTGGTAACAACTCCACGAGATGAATTCAAGGTTTTATGAGTAATTAATGACCTTAGTAGGGTACCTGCTTAACAGGGTGGCTCTCAGTAGTTTGGCTGCCTGGGAGGTAAATTTTGTCTCGACCAGAAGTGTACCGTTACGAGCTTTAACACAAGATTGAACCGGACCAGAGATAATATCTAGGCCCTTTTGAATGGCAACAGGGCTAACCGTCGTGAACTTTCTTCCTTACTTTGCTCCAGTTACAACTAAGTAGCGAGGACCACTGGACTCAACTACTTCTTTTCCTTCTATAGTTGGAGTTTGTTTGCTTTTGCTCATACAATAGGGTTCAGATTGATCCCCCAGTGCTCCTCACCCACCACGGTGCCCAATGAGGGGTCACCCCACTAGGATAACAGGGTTACACAGGGGATGTTGTAGGCTCGCCGTCCCACTCACCCTGGATTTCGGTATAATACCTAGTCCTGGCCGATTAACTAGGGGTGGGTTAATCCCTAGCCTCCCGTTTAGGCAAAGCTGAAACCAAAGTGATGTATTAGGCTGCGCACCCTTGCCATTTACTGAAAGTCAGAAGCCCAGGCTCAGGTACGCAACCCTCAACCAACCAGGATATTCCTTTCCACCGACACGGGTCTCCACGCACGGCCTACACGTGGGAGGCCATTTTGACAGAGTGACTCCCTCACCGCTCGGAGGTTTCCCACACGAGTGAGTCAGGGGTGATTCGGGAACCCCCGGGTGTGCCAAACCCGTACCTTCCGTAGTAGGTCCTTCGGGGAAAGTACGGTCATGGAGTAGCAGTGGAACCTAAATGAGTAGAGATCCTTTCTAATGGGGCTGCGATTTGTTATATGCTGAATGCCAGAGTCGTGTTACGGCTCTGACGCTAGCGAGGGTTTTTTGCATTTTGTGCTGCTGCGTGTATTAACAGTTCCGCGTAAACTCTTGTTGTATTGGGTATACTTTAATACCTGCTTAATCACTAGTAAACTGCAATAATGCACATTATAAACGACTGAATACTATTAAAATGCAATTGGATGCGATGGCGATTAAACCAATTTCTCCCCTTCGTGTAACGCGGCCTCCCATAGCTCCAAGAAATCCACTGGGAATTTCATAGAAGCAGTGGGTGTTATCACGTCTTCCTATGCCTTGGTTCAAGAACAATCATGCATTAAGATAGGGACATCTGCGGTGGAAGCGTCGTCTGTAACAGCGTAAGTCAATCTTCAAATGAACAGAGTGTTATTCCTGCAATGGAGGAAACACTGATGGCTGCTGCGGAGTCCGAACATGCAGATGGAAAGACGCGCCACTTGTTTTGAGCAACGAGATGAGGTTGAAATGCTTTCCGTAACCGCTTAATCTGTCATTTTCTCAGAATGCATCCATAGAAGTGATGATGAAGAGATAGACAGGATGGCAACTGAGATGGCCCTTTTAAAGAAGAAGGATTTTCTTCCTTTTCTAACCAAAATCCTCGGCTATGACGCCAGCCGGGTGGATGCAGAGAGAAGGTATCTCAGCACGATAACAATCCTAGGACATGCCACAATTGTTATGTAACCCTCAGGGTCGTACCAAAGTGAAAGAAGCAGATTCTAGCAAGCAGCCGGCAGCAGATAACAGAGATAGGTTTGTGGATGTCCAACGTTCATAACATGTTAAGAATGGTCTGCACCCGGAAAATTATAGCTGAGACTGGTGTGTCTGCAGTGCTGGTTATTGTTATTCTGGCATCGTTTTTTGTTTCTAGAGGCGGGGGAAACCGGAGATCCCGGAGAAAACCCGCACCCATGCCACCTTTTTCACCACAAATCTCACAGGCGACCGCCTGGGATCAAATCTAGGCCGCCTTGGTGAGATGTGAGTGCTCTGATCACTTGGCCACGGCATGGCCTCCTGGCACCGTTGCGAATAAAATTGCTTTTCTTTGGATACTTATAGGATTTCAATTATGGGCTTCATAACATTTAAGGGCCTACGACAGGTAGGCAAACAACAACTTCTAAGGGAGTTCTTGATAAATAACAGACACTTGTTACAATAGGTGAATGTTTGTAATATGGACATCTTGTATAGTTTCTATTGCATGATCAATCTTGGTGCCAAGTGCACCCGTGTGGCGATTGTTTACGGACAAAACCTACAATTACACAGGTTTCAATACCTTCGTTCCAGTAGGGGTATTTCGGCAGCCTATGAAGACGTTATTTTCTTGAATATGTATTATGGTAATAATAAATGAAAACGAGACATGTTTTGTCATTAAGACCTTATAATTCATATCCCATCAGCTACAACTTTTGTGCTTGTCTATGATTTTAATTATACGCTGGCGGTCTAATATTAACACGGCGCCATCAACAGGGGAATTACTTTGCAGCAATTGGTGGACAAAATACGCCTGAAGGATACCTGGGAGCATAAGCATGGTTCCACAGTTCAGTTTGCCTTTGTGATAGGGAATGTAGCTATGTGAGTAGTTACCATAGATGCATCGCACGGAAAGGAATCATACCTGTGGCATTTGGTGACTCTAATGCACTAAGTCATACCATTGAAAATAATGCAGCGAGCTACAGCAGATGTATAGGTTACTAGAAGTTCAACTGTTCGATGCTTACCAATGAGACATTTTTGTCAAATTTCCAGAAATTTGGTAACGCTTACAGTAGTTCTTTCTGCCAGCACCAAGTTAAGCCTCGCGGTAACTGTGCAAAGCCAAATATTTCCAATAATACCTCTTCCAAGCTATATCTTGCCTTAGGCTAGGAGGAAAACCATGGAGCTTTATCTTTAAGTACTTCACCAGCTAATAATATGGCAGCAGCAAGGCGAAGATGTCCAACAATTCATGAAATGTATAAAAAAGGACTCAAAGGCTAGATAAACACAAGAGCTAATCGAAAATTTGGCCCCAGTACATTTGGCGGAGGTGGTGGATAGGCAAAAAAAAACAGCTTTTACCACCTGACAAAGGAACGCGAGATTGACAGGATATGCGGTAAAGTGACCAATACCATCAGAACGCGAGACACTACGCTTTTGGTTGAAACGAAGACGGAAGACCAGTCCAAAAAAACTCATGAAGACCAGCTTGTAGGATTCCTACCCCATAAAGGTGGCCCGCCAAAAGACTTTGAACACCTGAAAAGGCGTCGTAACTACCTCTTGTTTAGACTGTCTTATCGAGGCAGATATTGTCTCCAATTTATCTGACCAGGGTGTATGCCAAGCGTACTTTCTGCTCGGCAAACGTAATGGTGAATCAGTGGCATTGCGTACGGTATTTCTGACTTTTAAGGGCACCACAATACCCGAGATCCTGTATTGTTGATATGAACGCGTCTCTGTGCGACCGTATATGCCAAACCCAATGCGCTGTTTTCGGTGCCAACGGTTCGGTCATACGCAAAATCGGTGCACGTTTGATGCAACATGTGAACGCTGCGGCCAGCCTACACATGATGAAGGTGTCTGTTCCCGAGACCCTTGTTGCGTCCACTGCCGCGGGAGTCATACCGCTAGCTCCCGGCAATGCCCACGATTTTTAGAGGAAAATGCCATTCAGGAACTAAGCATCAAAAAACGACTAACTTTTTGGGAGACCCGGCACCGCTATCAGCAGCTTAAGGCTGCGACCACCTTAGGCTACGCCTCCACTGTTCGCCGCACTCCTAGTGCCTCTGTGGCTCTTCAAACTGCACCGGGTGCTGAAGCGTCCATTCAAACGGAGCGGCCGCTGACCTCTGCTGTCTTGCCTAAACGACCTGCACCGCCAGCTTCGAGAGCTTCCACTTCAGCTGACCCTCTCAAAATCCGTACGCCAGCCTTCACCTAGTCCACCACCTGTTGCCGCCTCTCATGAGCGTTCTCGTAAGAAGCACAAGGTGGTGGATAAACCAAAGTCCCGTTCACGTTCTACGAGCCGTAGAGCGTCTACTGGATCCCGACCATCAGAGGAGTTCACCTTAACAGTGCCAGTCGTTTATCTGTCCAGCAGCTTCTATTGAGAGTTTCCTTTGTTCCACCTCACGTCTCCCACGTTTCTAGCGTCTTTCCTTTTTGCCATGGCTCTGCTGACATGGAACACTGACGTAGTTCGCTCCCATAGAGCTAAACTACAGTTTTTGCTGCAGACTTATGATCCCTTGGTCATCAGCTTACAGGAGATGAAGCTTCGCCCTCACGATCCTTTTGAAGCCCACCGTTACGACCCGGCTCGTTTCGTTCTTACACCGCAGGAGGGGTCCCTGCTCATGGGGGTGTCATAATACTCACGCGCGATGATGTTTATTGTAAGCCACTATCGCTTGCATCTGTCTTGCAAGTTGTTGCTGTCCATCTTTTTCTTCCTGATTTCACCTTTTCAGTCTGTAACGTTTACGTTTCTCCTTCAGCTACCCTCAGTTCTACAGATATGGTCACACTGCTTTCTCAACTCCCTGCCCCTTTTGTCTTATTGGGTGATTTCAATGCCCATCATCCACTTTGGGGTTCCTCTAGGGCAAGTCAGCAGGGAGGCTCCTTGTAGACCTTTTCAACCAACTTCGGCTTGCTGTTTTGAGCACTGGTGAACCCACTTTTATTTCTGATTATTCTGCCACGCTCTCTCATTTGGACCTTTCTGTTTGTTCAGCACAGCTTACTCACCGGTTACAACGGAATGTGGTATCTGACACCCATTCTATCGATCATTACCCGTATGTTCTGAGTTTGCTCTCACACCATGTATCTTCGACAAGAGCAGCAACTTGGCAGCTAGCTAAGGCTAATTGGACCCTCTTTTCAGCAAAAGATGTTTTCACGGACACGTAAGTTTGACGTGGTCGATCAGATAGTGGAACATTTAATTGCTGTTGTTCTCTCGGCCGCCGACTTACCTATTCCTCGGTCGTCTTCTCATCCCACACGATTGCCGGTTCCTTGTTGGAATGATGTGTGCAAAGAGGCTATTCGTGCGCGCCGGAGGGCTCTTAGGGTATTTCACCATCACCCTACTCTGGATCATTTGATATGTTTCAAACAAGTCCGCGCAAGGGCCCGTCGCGTTATTAAGGATAGCAAATGGGCTTTCTGGGCTGCGTTTGTTGCCAACTTCAATCGAGTAACGCCTTCCTCGGTTGTCTGGGAAAAGCTACGACGTGTTGCCGGTAATCAGCCCAACTCTTCCATACCGGGCCTTCACGTGGGATCCGCTACCGTCGTCGATCCGGTAGCCGTTGCTGACGCCCTTGGTAGTACGTTCGCCTCTACGTCTAGCTCCGAGAACTATGATCGAGCTTTTCGTATTACGAAGGCTGAGGTGGATTCTGAAACTCTCTCCTTTCGCTCTTTTAACAATGAGTGCTATAACTCTATTTTTAGTATCCAGGAGCTTGAGACCTCCCTATCGTCCTCTAGGCTCTCTGCTCCCGGACCAGATGGTATTCATATTGCTATGCTCCAGCATGTTTCTCCTGCCGGGAAACTCTTTCTCTGGTTTCTCTACAGCCGCATCTGGTGCGATGGAGTGTTTCCTGCAGTCTGGCGCGACGCCACCATCGTCCCAATCTTAAAACCTGGTAAGGATCGTCATCTACCTTCCAGCTATTGCCCAATCTCCCTCACCAGTGCAATATGTAAGGTGATGGAGCGCATGATCAATGGTCGGTTACGATGGTGGCTCGAGTCTGAGAAAGTTCTCTGCAACATCCAGTGCGGCTTTCGCCGATACCGCCCCTCGACTGAACGCCTTGTGTCCCTCTCGACTCACATCCTAATGGTTTTTTACGAAAGTGTCAAACTGTGGCCATATTTTTCGGTCTCGAGAAAGCTTATGACACCTGCTGAAGGGCTGGCTTATTGCGTACTTTGCATAATTGGGGCTGCCGTGGCCGCCTTCCAGTGTTCCTCCGGGAGTTTTTGGAGAAGCGGGTATTTCTTGTGCGTATGGGCTCTGTTTGCTCCCGTGTTTTTAGTCAGGAGAATGGAGTACCTCAAGGTTCGGTTCTCAGTTGCACCCTCTTCGCCATCGCCATCAATCCTATCGCTGATTGTCTTCCTGCTGGTATTTCCTCATACTTATTTGTTGACGACTTTGCAATTTATTGCAGTTCTCGGCGCACATGTCTTTTGGAGCGTGGCCTTCAGACTTGTCTCGGCCATCTGCATAGTTTCCATTTTTCTGCCGAGAAAACCGATTGTGTCAACTTCTGGCGTCGGAAACGCCTTCCCTACACCTTAGGCCGGTACCGCTGCCCTTCGCCAAAACTGTGAAGTTTCTTGGCCTGGTGTTCGACAGGAAACTTTGCTAGTCGTCCCATATCTCTTCGCTGAAGGCTCGATGTTATCGAGCACCTAATATTTTACGTGTTTTATGTGACACATCCTGGGGAGCAGATCGCACTGTACTATTACAGCTTTACCGTTCGCTTGTTCACTCTAAACTTGATTACGTGTGCATTGTGTAGTCTTCGACTTGTCGTTCAGTTTTGCGTCGTTTAAACCCAGTTCAGCATCGAGGGATTCGCCTGGCACTGGGGTCGTTTCCGACGAGCCCAGTTATTAGTTTGTCTGCGGACGCTGCTGAACCTCCGCTCTGCCATAGGCGTGAGGTGATTCTTTGTAGCTATGCTCTCCGCCTCCATGTTATGCCAGACCACCCGTCTTTCAAGTTATTCTTTGACGAGTCTCTTGACCGTCAATATGCTGTTAGTGCGCTGGCCTTGCTTCCAGCCGGGGTTCGTTTTCGTCAACTGCTTCGGTTCTTGGATGTTCGGCTACCGAATCTGCTGTCACTGGCGGAATGTTCATCCCCTCCTTGGTTACGCTGCGACACCCCGGTCCACCTACGGTTGGCATCCATGCCGAAATCAGTTACTCCGCCCTCGGCCTTCCGCTCCGCTTTTTTAGAGTTGCAGGCCGAGTTTTCCAACCGTTGTTTTATTTTCACGGACGGTTCCAAGAATTACCGTAGTGTGGGATGTGCTTTTGTTTTTAATTCGCGGAGTTACGCTTTTCATCTTTTCGGGCAGTGTTCAATTTTTACCGCCGAACTTTCAGCTTTTTATCCGGGGATAGGATTTTAGGCAGTTTGTTACCTGTAGCGATTCCTTCAGTGCACTACAGGGCCTGCGTGCGCCTTATCCATACCATCCTTTGATACACCGTATTCATGATCGCCTGCATTCGCTCGCTGATGCTGGCATCAGCGTGTCGTTTGTTTGGGTTCCTGACCACGTAGGTGTGAGCGGGAATGAGCAAGCGGACGCAGCTGCCAAGTCTGCAATTTTAAATCCTAGTGTTTTTAGCTCCACTGTTCATCCCAATGATGCTCGTGTGCTCCTGCGCCGGGCCATTCTTTCGCGCTGGTTCGCGGAATGGTCGGGGATACGTGGGAATAAACTCAGAGAGGTCAATTCCCTTCCTGTCCCCTGCATGTCTCCGCGATGAAATGATTTTAGCGCAACTGCGTATTGGACATTGCCGTTTTAGCCATCAGTACCTTTTACATGGGGAAGCCGCTTCTCAATGTTCTCCATGTAATGAGCCTTTGACGGTGCGTCATTTTTTTATTGGAATGCCGCCTTTTTACTGTGCTGCGTGCGTTCCTGTCTCTGCCTACTGACCTCCCCACCCTGCTAGGCGACAATCCTGCTGCATGCGGGGCATTTTAACCTTTCTTTGCCGCTGCGGAATGTACAGTCGGGTCTAATTTTATCACGGGGTTTCATCTTTTTACCGACCTTTCAGCTCTCGGTTTTAATCTGGTTATGGTAGTCTTTTTATGATCACCATGACTTCTTGTGCGGTACTACTGCTTTGGCGGTTTTTAGGGCTTTCAATTGTTAGCTTTTTTGTTTACCATAGGGCGCTAATAACCTCTGCAGTTGTGCGCCCTTAAGCACTACTTCTACTCCTGCTGCTGCTACTACTGCATGTAAATATATTTAATATGCGGTATTTTAATCAAAATCGTTAAGAACTACCTTTGAGAAAAACACATTTTCGAAATACTCCATGTAAAAGATAGTTCGCGGTTGAGTGATTTTCATTAAAATCTTCGTGTCGCATCCTTGGAAGATAGTTAACTTAAATACCAAGTTTAGTATTTTACCGCCTTATCGCGTTTGCGTTAAATAGCTCTCAAGACAAATGGACACACACAAATGAACTTTTTTGTAAGATTGCTTTTTCTACACAGGGGACCTTAAACGTGAATTTCCAGTGAAAGTTCGGTATCGAATTGTTGGGTGGAGTGTAATACCTTCTCTACCTATGTACCATGTACTATGAAGAGAAAGAAGTAACCAAAAGTTTAATACAACAGGAACCAGCACAATGAAATTATTAAAGTAAAGAAACGGCAAAGTCAACAGTATAAAAGCGAAGAGGGCTTCAAAGGCTATAAAAATACGAAAAGTTTATACCGTAAACGTTACGTTGGTCTTTCCATAAAACTAAATTGCCGTTATAAACATTTTTAAAAAATCTGAAATATTCATTCATGCTTACATATTTTGTAGTTGCCGTGATTCTGTCTACAATATAATATTTACGAACATATATATGCTGTCAGATGAACTCATGTTGCAAAACATTGTGAGCATATTCTAAGTATAGAATAGCTTCCAAAGAATATTAAACCAGAATATTAAACCAGATTAAGACACTCCAAAAACACCATGCATGACCACATGAAAAATTGGGACAGAAAAAGGCTAAAACAATGCAGAATTGAGAAACATACTGGGCAAAATTCGATGTGATGAGCAGCTTTAATTAATAGAGGGGTTTGGATATTAAAACTAGCATATAAGCTTAGAAGTTCAAAAGATCTCTCCAAACAATCGCATTCAGGTTCACAATTAAATTTGAGCATCAGTGACGTCCAGCTGAAATCCAAGAAAAAGCTTTGCACATCAGTATGAAGACCCAGTGAGAGCGAAAAAGTTATTGGTGCTTCATTTAACTTCAAAGCGGGCACATTTGTTTTTCCAACAATTGTTTACCCCTAGAAATTCCCAAATTTGTAGTTGTGGACTGAAACTGCTTAGTACTGAAATTTCAAGTTATATATTCTGAAAAGCCACACATAGGTTTGTAATGAGAGCAATTAGACTAATAAACTAAGGCAAAACTGCAACAAAATGTGTCTTGAAGTGTGAAGTATATACAAGTATACAATAATCTTAAAAAGCTCATAAACTTCTACAAATAGATACTGAGTGAGCATTTATATTTACTAATATTCTATTTGTGCGCTGATTTATATATTTCGTTTTCATAATATCGCTACGGCTTATTGCATTTACGAGGCGAGGAAAATTCGTCTGCTAGCCGAATAGGAGACGTATTATGGGCGCATATTTTCGTAGGCGCTGGCTCCCTAGTCTTCATTTAATATGATTCGCGCAATTTCGGAAGCAAAGCAGAACGAAAACATTGAGACAGGAAGCACTTTATTCACCGTCATTTCTACTGGCCTCAATGCTAAGGTTTTAGTCTGATTCTAGATCCCAAGGTTCATGCTGTTCTTCGTTTAGAGTCTGTGAGATTTAACTTGTCAGGTCTAGAAAAGAAAGAGACGAAACACTTATCCCTTTTTGTTTCTCTCTTTACTGTGACGAATGTACTTGAAAAGAGCATGCAGTCATTTAACAGACAATAGAGGGTTGGGAGGGGGTGCGTGCTTTCCAAAAATTTAGAGAGAGCAGGCAGAGTGTCCCAAAGACAAGGATAGAATCAAACTGAACAAGTTACATCTCATGGAGTATAACAATTCAGATAGTTCGTGGTAAATTAGATAACCAATGCACCATAACAGCTAAGGGCCTCGGAGAAGACCACACAACAGAAAAAAGAGTGTAAGCTCTCGCTTCTTCCCGGCCTTCACATCCCCGTAAAACTACCGTCCAAGAAGAGGTACGTGCATAGTACGATGCCCACGACAGACTCAGACCGCGCTGAGTCACGTGACCGGTTTAGTCTGTTGAATCCTGCAAAACTGAAAGCATGTGTTAGGTGTTGTGGTAAAAGTGTCTCATTTAGCACATTAATAACCTAATTTGTGTTGTTCAGTGACACTTCATTAATTATCATTTTTCATTGTGCCGTAATATTTAATTTGTCTGTTCCATAACATATAGATTAAATTATTGTGAGTGTATTTTCTGTGTGTGAATTTTGCGAATCATAACAGCAACCTGCATTGCTTCTGGTGTAGATTAATTGGTAATTATATGAATTATTAGTGAAATATTTAGTTTGGTTGGTGTTATAAGATGTTTCTGAGTGTTTTGTAAGTTTTTATTCTCTAAAGTGTTTATAAAAACTCTTCATTCTCAACGTATCCTAATAAGCCTCAACACGATCATGATGCCTAGCTATGTAGAACTGGTATTAATATTTTATTTTCTTCCCATGTAGGTGCGGTAAAAATGTGTACACGCTGCAGTCTGGCAGGAAACATGTTTTGCATCACAATTGTAAGGAACTCATTACACTTTTTTCGTTTCTGTCTAATACATTCAAAATATTGCTAGTATTTTTAATTTCTCTACATCAAACATAACCCATGCGCATAGAAGATATTGCATTCCAACCAAAAATGAGATACTGGTTTTTCACTATAAATACACACTCTACCATTCTCTGAATAAAACCTAAAACTTTACAAAAAAAAAAATTATAAAAAGGTCCGTGTCTGTGTACAGCGTAATTAAAAAAAGTCGGTCAAATACCAAACTTGATAAGAAAGTTCATCATCTTCAAAGATTGTGACACGAATTATTTCAAGAAAAGCATCCCATCCCAAACCAGCATTTACATGCAGAATTTTCGAAAACGGCTCCAGCGATTTTATTAAAATGCCGTATGTTAAAGATATTTACATAACAAGTAAGCGTTATACCTTGAACTACCTTAGAATAGCCTCGAAGGACCTCTTCTTTCTCAATTACTCTTATATAACTGGTAAACATTAAAAAATAAACAAAATCGGCATATCAAAAACTGCAGACATCGTAAAAACACCGAAATGATCTAGAAGATATATTTGTTTTCGATCTAGGCATTTGCGATATGTTGTTTGTTATTAGTAAAATGTTCCAATAATTATAATTTTCTCAAATCAGAAATGATTATTCATATTTTTCATTGTTTGTTAGGCCAAGAGAAAGGCATTTCAAAACCATCATATAGCGACTGGCTTTCAAAACATTTGAGTCACTTTAGCCTTTTGTATTTCCTTATTCCCCTTGAACAAGGAAATATTTCGTGATAAAACCACCTCTGCTAATGCTTATTTTGAATGCATGCAGAAAAAAGGTAAAGTTTTTGTAAAAAATGTACGTAAATCTCGCTAAACTTACAATTTGTCTCAATATTATTATTATTATTATTACTACTACTACTATTATTATCATCATCATCTGTGGTGTTAACCATTACAAAGATATTTCTTGTTACTGGTGTAAATGTTTCATTGCTTATTCTTTTTTCTCCGCCGCTCTCCGTGGTGCAATGGTTACCATGTTAACTTCATATACACAAGGTCGCGGGTTCAAACCCGGCGAACTGTGGATTTTTTGGGGGGTAAAAATACTTAGCATGGCTTCCTTCGGAAGGGAAGTAAAGCCGTTGGTCCCGTGTAGTAGACTTATGGCTCGTAAAAGAACCTCAAGCCTAATAGCAAATCTGAGCAAAATTGAGTGGTATTTCACGCCCAGTATTGAGTGGGACACTGAGAACCGCAGCTGTTAAAAGCGTCCATAAATAAAACGCCATTTCATTTCATTTTAAACTTTTCTCAAATTGGAAAGCATCATTTATCTTTTATTTTGTACCCATACAAAGAAACCGGATTTCAATATCGTAACATAGCGAGTAGCTTTTAAAAAAATTGAATATTGCTTTAGCATAATATATCCCCGGAATTTTCTTCTACTTACAAGAAATTAATAACACATTTTTTGCTAATATCTATCTCGACTAGCATGACATAGATAGAAGAATAAGCTTTATTTAACAATAGTTGTTATAGAATTGGTAGAGAAGGGGACGTGAATGAACATATTAGAACTTTTCATATAATTTCGCGTGTGTATAGAACAATATAAAACATCGTTAAAATGATTACCTAGGCTAACGCAACATAATGATTATATAAGCACCTAATCTGAACAGTCCGATTTAAAATGACAGAATAATAATAATAATAATAATAATAATAAAAGAAACGCTGATCGCATTCGTAAATCGATAGTAATGACTAATGATGTTTGTCATAACGGTGTCCGAGAGCTAGGACTACTAAAGTAATTCGCCTCATCGCAGAGCAGCGTACAAGGCCTCTCTTTTTCGTGGGCCTCGGCATACATAGCACATTAAAGTACATAATAGGTATGACCACTACGAAGCGTGCGACTAATGATCGATGTTGCACGGAGTGGTTCCTTACAGCCACGAGTCGGAGGACTGATTACCTTGGCCCAATCGCATTCCATTCTACTTTACAGTTTAAAACACATAATATTGCGTTAATCTGGGTGACACCTCACAGGCACACTTTGAACAACTCACAGTACACAAAAACAATAAACGTTCTTTCTAAGAAGAATGGGTCACAGAAGCCGTTTTAACAGAGTACGCGCAACCGCCTGCAATGCATAGCGTATCAAGCGGAACTTTCGTATTCCCGCCAGTCCTAAGCGCGTTGATTGGTTATTGCTGGCGGTAAACGGGAAGTTCAAGTTTCGTTCACTCAGCGCTTTAGTGTCGCATTCAACAAAACAGTATTTCATTCTTGATACTTAAAATTCTTTAAAGTTTAAACATGAAATTAAACACACGCACGCACACACACACACACACACACACACACATATATATATAACATCCAAAGTTTACTACTGGTAATAAACTTGATTTGTTTGTCGTTATTGTATTTCTTTCTGTTGGTCAAATATTTGTGCTTGGTTTCATTAGTCATGAAAAGAGGTCGTCAATCACTACTACAGCGACACACCCATTCATACTTTAGCAATGGCAGAGACCGTTGATAAGCGTTCTACTGTTCTCACACTGGTTTCACAGGGTTATACGGCCACCAGAGCGGGTAGTATTTTAGATATTCCACGGTCCATTGCGAGAAGGTGGGCAGAGGGACAGGTTGCTGCAAGGAAGAGCACTGGTCTCTCGCCTGTATCTAACGAGAATGAAGACAGGTCTCTTATGGTAGAGGACGAAAGAGATCCGTTTCTGACAGCCGCTAAATACAAGGCTTTATCTTTCTTTATTCCCGGGTAGTGCACAGACGGTTAGCAACCGCTGTAAAGATGGCGGAATTCGGCGTAGACGTGCGGCAGTAAAGGAAGTGCTATTTGAAGCTCACAAAATTGAGAGGTTGGCATTTGCTGTTCAGTACCAGAACTTCGCTTGGAGCGAAGATATGCTGGAACTTGTTCATGGAAAGCTGAATGGGGAAGCCTTATTCTGAGATTCTAGAGCATGTTCTGCTTCCATCTGCACAAGAGTGTCATCCTGAAGGTATTATTAAATTCCAACGGGATAATCATTCGGTCCACAAGTCGGCCAAAGTTGAAAAGTGGTTTATGGAGCACACGAATATCTTAGAGCAGATACCATTTCCTCCAAAGTCAACAGATCTCAACCCAATTGAATACGTTTGGGCGAAAATAAAGCAGAGGCTTTCTCGATGCCCCAGATTGAACAATGCTATACAACTCTCGTGTACCATGACAGACACTTGGGATTGGCTAGCAGAAGGCATTATTTTCAGACGCTAGTGGATTCTATGCCCCGAAGATTGAGGGCAGTGATAGCAAATAATGGGGACCACACGAAATATTAGAATTCTTTTTCTCGTTTTATTAGCCTTTTGTTTCATGTAAAAGTAACCGGAGATCAGGTTGCAGAATTTTTCTTTATTTTCTAGTTTAAGAGAACAGCTAATAAAAGCTACTACACTTCGTAGAGCGACTGATTTATATAACGTAATCTACGTCGGTTGTAAAGAGTACTAATATGAACTAAAAACAAGATAATAAAAAAAAAATCGTTACGCTACGCAAAATACTGAGTTTCAAACGGAGCACGTTAGGACTGAGACATTTCTACTTAGGAACATTCTTTTCCCTGTTTATAAAGAACTGTAGCGGACGGCTCAACTATCAAGATTTGGCTTATTTTCTAATGTTTCAGCGCATGTTAGCACAGTTATTTTGATTGTGCCCTGGTTGTTATGTTATAAAGCAATAAACTACGTCTTACCTCGCTGTATAAGAGCATGTTTTGTAGCAAAGTGCACGTGCACGTGTAAACCCAGCTTGTGTAACTTCGTGTGCTTCCGTGAGGCCAAAGCGACACAAAGGTTACAGCGCTCAATCATTTTTCTATGACTGTACAATGTACATAGTGGATAGAGAAGGTACTGTATTCCACCCAAAGAGTCGATGTCGAGATTTCGCCTGAAATATATGTTTTGGGGTCCTCTGAGTCCGAAAAAACATTTTTAGAAAAAGGTCCGTGTGTCTATGTGTCTTTAAACATAATAGCTCAAAAACTAAAAAAAAACCATTAAATACCAAACTTGGTATTTGGGCTTAGTATCTTCCAAGGATGTGACACAAAAATTTTCAAGAAAATCCCCCAACTACACACTACCCTTTACATGGAAAATTTTTTGAAAATTTTGTTTTTCTAAAAAATGGCTGTAACAATTTTGTTTAAAGTCCTGTATATTGAAGATATTTACATTCCAAATAAATCCTATATCTTGAATTTTCTGGGAATAGCCTACGAAGACCCCTTTATTCTGGATGGATTTCCAAATGTTGCTTAAGTGCTAAACCATAAGAGATAGACAAAAACTCACTGCTCAAAATATGTAGATCTCATCAAAATGCACAATTTATGTCCGTTACCTTTTTATTGTGGAGGTAACAGTTTCCAAGATATTCCTTATTATTGGTTTCAATTGCAAAGGATTTATACTTTTCTCAGACAGGAAATGTCCGTTTTTCTTTTGTTCTACCCCTGGCCAAGAAAAGAAGTAATTTACAATGACAATCGCTATTAAAACATTTGACTATCACTTTAGCATAGCGTATTCCTTTAGTTTCCTTCTACTTATAAGGAACTAAGTAATAAGAACACTTGCCAATATTTATCTCGATTAACATTGTGTAGAATGAAGAATAATCTTTTTTAAGAAGTTTGTACAGCAGCTAGAGAAAGCCATGTGAAAGTAACGCATCAGATTTTTTAAAACCTGGTTGCTATGGAGTTGAGATTCATTTCTTTGCATAGACCGGAGTTAACAAATTCCCGTGCAAGAAAAGGTATAAGTATTTTAAAACTGAAACCAACAACATAAAGTATCTTGAAAACGATCAACTTCACGACAAAATGTATATGACATAAATTGTGTGTATTAACGAGATCTACATTTCTTGTGTGGTAAGCTTCTGTCCATCTCTTACGGTTTACCAATTATGCAAAATGTATCAAGAATAAAGAGGTCTTCAGAGGCTATTCCCAGAAAATTAAAAATATACATTTTATTTGTCACGTAAATAATTCCCTTTAATATACGGCATTTAATCAACATTGTAAGAGCCATATTTGAGAAATTTTGAAAAGTTTTCCTTGTAAAGGGTAGTTGGCGTGAAGGGATATTTTAAAAATCTTCCCGTCGTATCCTTGGAAGGATACCAAGCTATGCTGCCCAAAGACGCAAGGACATTTTTTTTTTGGGGGGGGGGGCGAGGTTCAGGATGTCCTAAAACGTGTATTTCCTGTAAAATCTCGGTATTGAATTTTTGGATGCATTACAAAACCTCTATACACTATGTACACAGTACGTGTAGAGAAGTAAAATGGCTACTACTGGTAAAGCCGTTCATCTAGTTTAACACCGTTCCATCTCGCAGCCTTCTCATTTTTGTAGTTCTGCTACCCAATGACGTTTAACAGGATACAGAAAAGAAGGGTGCGAATGGGATACATATGTGTGTGCTCCATTAAAATCTGAACTGCACACCACCATCATCACTGCCGCGCTCCTTAGTCAAAATAAGCACGTTGCGCTTTGCATATTACTTTCTCTAGCACGTTTGTACATACAGTGTAGATAGTACTGTATGGCACCCAAAAGTTCTATGTCAAGATTTCACCAAAAATATATGTTTTGAGGTCCCCTGAGTCAGAACAAGGCCTTTTTACTTCTCTAGCCCATATGTACAATGTACATCGCGGATAGAGAAGGTATTGTATTCCACCCGAAAATTCGATACCGAGACTTCACTGGAAATATATGTTTTGAGGTCCCTGAGTCCAGAAAATGCATTTACAGAACGTCCTTGTGTGTGAGTGTCTGTGGACAGCATAGCTCAAAAACGAAAAGTAGGTTAAATACCAAACCGAATTTCAGTATTTTCCAAGGATGCGATACGAAGATTTTCAAGAGAAATCCCCACCGCCAATCTTTTACATTTTGTTTCTCCAAAATGACTCTTAACGATTTTGTTCAAAATACCGTAAATTAAATATATTCACATCACAAATAAAATGTATATTTTGAATTTTTTGGTAATAGCCTCTGAAGAACTCTTTATACCTGTTAAGTTTTGTAGAATTTTGCATAACAGTTAAACCGTGAGAGATACAAAAATAAACATATTTCACAAATACGTAGATATCCTTACAAGACAATCTATTACATATACGTTGTAGAATTGACCGTTTTCCAGATATTCGTTGTTATTAGTTACAACTTTAAACTAATTAATTTTTCTCAAACGGGACTAAGCAAACGAACTGAACCGCAATCGTTTCACATTGCGACTAGCTTTTAAAATATTTGACTATCGCTTTAACCTAAAGTATTTCTTCGTTTTCCTTTTACTTACAAGGAAGCTAGTTGTAAGACCAATTCTGCTAATGTTGATGTCGATTAGCATGACGTAGGCAAACAAATAATGTTTTAAGAAACATATGTTTGTGAATAAGTATAAGAAATTGTGTGAATGGAACACATCAGATTTTTAGAAAAACGTCCGTCTGTGTGTTAATGTCTAATGGAACACGAAGATTTTCAAGAAACTACCCTTTACATGGAAAAGTTTTTGAAAATTTTGTTTATCTCAAAAATGGCTCTAACAAGTTTGATTAAAATACTCTATATTAAAGATGTTTGCATAAAAAAATACATATTTTGATTACTCTAGGAATAGTCTCTGAAGATTTTTATTCTTGATGAGCTTTGCAGAATTTTGCATAAGGTTAAAGTGTAAGAGACAAACAAAACTAACGGAACAAAATGATCATGCAAAGTGAAACAAACATCAGTGTTTCACCCAGCGAGAAGCTTTTAAAGGATTTGACTATAGCTTTAGCGTAATGTATTGCCTCATTTCCCTTATGTTTACAATGAATCAAGCAATATGACCAATTCTGCTAATATTTATCTCGATTGGCATGACGTGGATAAAAGAATAATGTTTTTTAAGAATAAATTGTATATGGACCAGCTAGAGAACGTCATGTCAATAGAACACATCAGATTTCTTTTTACTTTCTCTACATAGTACATGGTGTGTAGGTATGACACCCCACC
Organism: Hymenopus coronatus; assembly: GCA_030762935.1. Classification (NCBI taxonomy): domain Eukaryota; kingdom Metazoa; phylum Arthropoda; class Insecta; order Mantodea; family Hymenopodidae; genus Hymenopus; species Hymenopus coronatus. The sequence goes on along the minus strand of CM060900.1, from coordinate 191,598,356 downwards.
CAACAATTCTAATCCGAGAGTTCACGAGCAATACTTGTTTATGGTCCCAGGTATACAAAAAAGCATTTTTAGGAAAAGGTCCATGTGTGTAGGTGTGTGAGTGTGTGTGTTCGCGCGCGCGCTCGTGTATCTGTGAGCGCGATAATTCAAAATCGAAAAGTCTGTAAAATACCAAACTTGGTATCTGAGTTTATTACCTTCCAAGGATGCGACACGAATTGTGGAGGAAAGACCCCCACCCCAAACTACACTTTACAAGGAAAAATTGCTATAATATTTATTTACTGATTAAATGGCCCTAACGATTTTGATTAACATACCGTGTATTAAAGATATTTAGAAGACAAATAAAAAGTATATCACAAAATTTCTGAGAACAGCCTCCTGAGATCTTTTTATTAGGGATTAATTTTGCTAAATTTTGCATAACTGGTATACCGTAAGAGATAGACAAAAACTTACTACACAAAAAATGTATATGACACTGAAACAAACAATTTATGTAATATACATATTTTTTGAGCAGTTATTCATTTTTAAATATTCCTTGGTTTTCTTTTCTGTTCTAAAATATGTAGGTCAACTGGAAATGCGAAGAAACGGATTTCAATCACATGGCAGCTTTTAAAAGATTTGACTATCGCTTTAGCCTAATGCATTCCCTTATTTCCCCTCTACTTAAAAGAAAGCACGTAATAAAACCATTTCTGTTAATGTTTATCCTGATTAGTATAAAGTAAATAAAAGAACAATTTGTTACAGAGATGAACAGAAATTCATGTGAATGGAACACATCATATTTTTAAAAATAGATAAACATATAGGTAAGGAACTTCCAAAATGATAGTCAAATTTAGGCGCAGGTTACAAAACATTACCAAAAAATTATATTATTTTGATGATTACAGCTTAGAAAGTGACTTTAGCCATGCACAATTTTCTTGAAACACGCGTTGTGAGGAGATCATTCACACACTGTTGGCCGACCTAAAGGGTCACAGGGGCACGTGCCCTCCCTACAAATATTTGAGAAAAACATCGATGACATTATCACGTCAAATGTGATACATCTGTCACGAATTTTTGTTCAAATTAGAACGTACTGTGAATTCTTTGAGCACTGTACAGTTGTAGTGAAGGTGGCTGTCCCCTTTAACATCCAAGGTCACATCGGAGGCTTTACACTATAAACAAATCGTTGACTTAAGTTCTCTACGTTGGGTTTTAATCATTATATTTTCTTGAAACGCACACATTCCCTCTCATACATTCTTCCAGACTTTGTGGGGGATAGGGAATAATTATGGTTAAAGAAAATTCCCCACCCCAGCCGGGAATCGAACCCAGGACCTCCAGGTGAGGAGTGAGCTTGCTGACCACTCGACCACGAAGGCAGTCATACAAATTATTTTTGTGCATGCGCAGAAGAATTCAGTACTTCCAAATGGAGCTAATTTTGGGTGCGGGGATGTGAGGTTGAGAGTAGAAGCCGCACATGCTCAAAGAGAAAATAAGAACCGACAACAAGCCAAAATTAAAGTTTGAGTTAAATCCCTGATAATATCTCTTCACGTACCTATAAGACAATAAGAAACAAATCTGCAGTTTCAGTATCTTCTTACTTGAAAGCAAAGTTGATATATAAACCTCCCGAACGAAATATACAAACGAATCCTATATGATACAAATGTACAATGTTGGTACTTGATAAACCATGTAGAAGACATATGTACACCACACAACATTACAGATTCTAGTTCAGTTTTAGATTTGACTCTGGCATTGGTCGATTGACCAACATGGCTGCCCATGCGCAGGGAGACAGAACAAATGGAAGACTGCATTTCACATTGGAAAGCAGAACCGATTTTCAGAAAGTCCATTTTACCCCTTATTTCGACCCACTTCATTTACATACACCTAAGTCGCCCTCCGTGGTGTAATGGTTACAATGCCAACTTCATATACTCAAACCCGGCGGAGGACGATGGAGTTTTTCGGGCGTAAAAATCCTTAGCATGGCTTCCTTCTGAAGGAAAGTAAAGCCGTTGGTCCCGTGTCGTAGATTTACGGCACGTAAAAGAACCTCAAGCCTGATAGAGAGGTCTCTGAGCAAAATTAAGCGGTATTTCATGCCCAGTATAGAATGGGACGCTGAGAACCGCAGTAGTTAAAGAGCGTCCTTAAATAAAACTCCATTTCCATTTACATACACCTAACCTAACCTAATATAGTCTAACCCTAACGAAAACTCGAAACCTGTCGTTCACCTGTCACGTAGCCGATAGGAAAGTTTCAGCAAAGAGCCTTAGTCTAAAACTGAATTAGAATCTGCAATCTCGCGTACACCACCCCGCGCGCTATCGCACAGTGCATAGAAGCTGTGTGTTTGCAACTACCGTAAATCTAGAGACGGACTGGATTTACGACTATTTAATGTTTCTATAATTCAAAACTGTTAATACTATTTGGGATTAATGTTTCCTATCTAAGGTTCTATACTTCAAAGTTTTATTTGAAAACAGGAAAAGGCCAACTAACCAACAAGTAATTGAGTAGTTATTGAAATTGTGGACGTCAAAATATTGTCTTATTTGGAAAAAGTTATATTGCTTCTTGAACAATGACCTTGGTCCAGAAGGCAGTAAGACTGAATATATCCTTCTGTGTCTGAATACAACGAACCTAAGGCTCGTGTTACTTGATCAACGCAGGGTGAATCGTAAACCGCGAGTACAGTAATGCCTAAAGTATTACCGCAGAGATATTAGTACTCGTTTACATGTGTTGAGTAAATATTTACTTTCTCTACAACGTACAATGTACTTACTAGATAAAGAAGATATTGCATTCCATTCAAAAATTAAATAACAAGTTTATCTGGAAATACATAATTTGAGAACTCCTGAATAAAAGAAATTAGAGAAAGTTATACGTTGTGAGTATGAATTGCATAATTTTAAAGCGAAAAGTAGGTTAAATAATATAATTTATATTTGTAATATCAATGATATATAAATTGATATTTGAGCTTAGAAATCCTGGGTGTTAGCTTGAGGATTTCCAACCCCCCTCCCCCGAATTACCCTTTACATGGAACAATTTTCCAAAATATTTATTACCTCAAAAATGCTTTAAATGATTTTGAATAAAGTAATTTATTTTAAAGATATTTTCATGACAAATTAAATTGGTTTGGATTTTCTAGGAATCGCCTATGAGGTTCTCTTCGTTCTCGATGAAGAGAAACCTCACTTTACAAAACATTTAGATATCGTTAAAGACACAATTCGTTTGATACTTTTTTTTGTAGTTAAATATTTCCGAGATATTCGTTGTGTTTTTCTCAATTGCAAAGACGCCATGTTTTATTTATTTATTGTTTACTCCTGTCAATGCAAAACGAACGGAATAATCAATTCATCAGAGAGCTACCAGCTTTTTCAAGATTGGACAATTGGTTTAGACATTGTGCCTCCTTAAATCCGTTGGGCCTATAGGGAAATAACTAAACAATCCATTTATTGTTAGATTTATTTCAATTACCATGAAGAAGCTAGACGAAAAAGGTTTTGTACGAATTTTTTGTTGCAGAATGGGTAGAGAAAATCATCTGAATGGAACGTACAATGTTTTTATAATGCTCTTTTAATTTCAAACTTTATTTCAAAACTCTTCATGATGAAGATTTAAGGCGATTGCAGTGTTTATCAATACATCACGGAAGAGACCAAGCATAAAGTTCGATATTCTCCTGAGGTTGTTAAAGAGATCAAAAATTGCACGAACTACAGCCACTAGCGTCTGGCACAGTAGAGTTCATAGAATTTGCCCCCGCCCCCCCCAAAAAAAGCTTAAACTAAAGAAAAAATAACCTTTTGGAACCCCAGGAAGAAAGCCATAACGTACCAATAACAGCCTTAAGCTGATTAAAGACTGTGTCATTCAGAGGGAATTGTTAGGTGGAACTTAGATCGTTAATGAAATGATGGCTTTTAATTTGGTAGTGACTGTACGAATTCTCTGTAGACACATAAGAAATAAGCATTCCATTGATATACTTGAGCGGGTGATCTCATCACAGTGAGATATTGTGTCAACGAAGACATACATAAAAGTGACTCGCTCCTAAGCTTATATTTAAAGGTTTCTGTGTTCAAGAATTGCTGCGCGACTTACAGGTTGTAAAAATGAATGCTTCTAGTCATAAAACCCCCATTTAAAGGAATCTGATAAGAGGTGTTGAAAAAACATCCTTGCATGTATTTAATGTGTTAATGAAAAATAATCCGAATGTGCTAGTGAATTAGTTGGTGAAATTCGCCACAAAATAATATGTCGACGTATCAGTTGCTAGCATTCATAGAAACGGTAGTGTTAAAATTGCCTTAAGAGGAATAGTGCTAAGAAAGACGATATTAGTATCGCAAATTCTTCAGACAGTTAATAATGATCACGGATTACCTTATTTTAATGGTGGTTCCCATAATTTGTTGAGAGAAATGGGAGCTTTGTTAATGAAAAGTTGTAATTGACATATGTACATAAGCTATTAAGATCGTGTGGAGCAGTATTGAAAACTAGACATTTCAAAATGAAGTATATACGTACATCAACTGTAAAAATCAGCTATTTATCCACGTGCAACAGGATCACCTTACTGATAATGTAAACATATGATAAAACATAAGAAGGTACACTTCAGGGTCAAGTTGCCGAGAATAAGTTGTGTTTAATTTCTGACAACTTCAAAAAGCGAGTTATCGAAGTATTTTCTCATACAAAGGATCGAAGAATGGACTTCATCTACAAATAGAAAGGTCAGTGTTTTTATAAAAAAATGGCAATGCATTTCAACTGATAGTCTTTAGTACTCGCTAATTTTAGCAAATCTTTAAATTGTGACCCTCCAGTGAACTTGGCCTCGAGCCGCCACTGGTTTCAAAATACTTAATATCATAAATAATTACAAACGTTAATATCAACGTGATTGTACACAAAAAGCTCTATTTCCTCCGACTTGCAACTGTTCGAATGCCTTGACAGTAAGAATTGTCATGGGAATCATTCTTTGCCAGAAGTTAAGTGTTTGCAACGCTAGATGAAAAAGTCTGCATTAATACCTACATAAGTAGGATTTGAAGTTAACCTTTGCAAATCCTTACAGTATAATTACATAAGCATGGAGTTTAGGAATACTATAGCGGCGTAATGCAGGAAGTGGAGCCATAATGCATTACTACTTTCTTTTAATCGCCACATATGTTTAGCGCCATTAGAAATGGGAACGATAACATTAGGTTACTATGTATTGCACCACCGGACCAAAACCTATTGAAGCAATAACCTTGTAACGTAATTTAGGAATTCTTAATTTGTATAAAATATTTGCATTAATAATGTGTTTGAACAAAAGTTCGAATTCTTAGTTGCTACATTTTAGGTATGAGCATTTGAATTTTACACTCAAATCACACAATATTTTATGACACTACTCTCACATATATGTCTAATCATATTGGAATATGAAGTGATGAACTACTTCATAATATTATTATTATTATTACCGTGACAGTTCATTTCGTAAACCAAGTTAACAGTTATTAAAAATTAATTCAATATTTTTAACTAACAGTCATTCGGCATTTTGTTATCTGCTAAAAGCATGATATTCGGGAATGTTCATTGTGGACCTCTTAAATTTATACCACATGTTGATGCTAACGACGTTCAAAATGAAATAATGGTATACTGTTTTGATAATTCCAATTATTTCCATGTCTACTGCTATTTTAAAATGGTAAACGCTAATAAAAGGGAAATAACTGTCAGTTAATAGAATATGAGTTTGCTCTTCAGCATAAATTATATTCCGAGTACTTTTACAGTCTCTCGTAAGTCTTAACTTGTCCCTACTTGTGCCACACAGTCTACTACATAAAAAATATGATGTGCTCCATTCCCGTGACTTTCTTTAGCTCTTCCACAACAAACTTTCCCTAAAAAAGATTACACTTTAATCTACGTCATGCTAATCAAGATAAACAGTGCCACAATTATTGGTCTTATTACCTGTTTCTTTTTGTAATTAGAAGGAAAATAAGGGAATTCACATGGTTAAAGCGATAATCTGATATTTTAAAAGCTGAAACAAATGATATTCGGTTCTTTTGCTAGTAGTAAACAAAAGAGAGACGAAAAGACAGATTTCTTCCGTTTGAGAAAAGTTTAAGCACCTTAAAACTGAAACCAATAACTCTGAATATCTCCAAAACGGTTAACTCTACAAAGAAAATATATATGACATAAATTGTGTGTTTTCACGAGACCTAAAATTTTTGTGTAATAAATTTTGTCTATCTCTTACAGTTTACCGGTTATACAAAAGTCATGCAGAATGACGAGATCTTCAGAGAATATTTCCAGAATATTCAAGATATATATTTCATTTGCCATTAAAATATTATAAACATATGACATTTTAATAAAAATCGTTACAGCCATTATAGAGAAAATCAAAATGTTCGAAAAATGTTTCATTTAAATCGTAGTAGGTGGTAAGTTTTATCTTTGAAAATTGTATCACATCCTTGGAAATTATTCAGCTTAAATACCAGGTTTGGTATGTAACCGACTTTTCGTTTTTGAGCTATGCTGCCCACAGGCACACACACGCGGACATGTTTGCAGAAATGTTTTTATTTAGGGGGGTCTCACAAAGTGTATTTACGGTGAAATCTCGGTATCGAATTTTTGGGTGGAATACAATACCTTCCCTATCCACTATGTACATTGTATATATGGGTTAGAGAAACTAAAAAGTTACTTTTTCTAGGTATTTTAGCTACATGTATAAATGTTACTTTTTCTACTGAAGAAATTTATGGGTTATTTATAATCTAAAGGTGAATATGCGGCTATATATTTCCTTTATTCTGGTTACATAACCATCATAGTCATATTACAAATGTCTCTCGAAAGCAAATATTCTAGACGCGGATTAAACATTGGATGATGAACTGTTTGTTATGGCGGTAAAGATAAGGTGGAGACCTTTGTCACATGGCATTAACCTAGTCTAGAAACTGGAGAATGGACAACCACTAAATATGCTTTTACTTACAATTTCTGACAGACATACATTATCTTGTTGCTGATTAAATCACAATTCCACCTTTACACAGCAGTGTACCACGAACATGTTGAGCAGTTGACTAAGCGTAGTCCTCCACATACTACAAGGCAACTGAAGTAACTGCACTTAACACACGGTTGCCACAATCCCTTCCTGCCCCCACCCTTCCCGCTTTCTCTCCAGCGGACGAGCAAAGGCAGGTTGCATCATCACGCAACCGAAGGAAGGAGTGACAGAAACACACAAAGAAGATGCAAAATCCACATTACAATTGTGTAGCCATGGTTACTATGGCGTGACTAAGTTTTGCCCTATTTAGCAATAGATAATATATGGACCCCTCCCCTTCCTCAAATTTTATATTCTCTATGAATCATGACATGTTTGCCTACCAAAAACTCAACAAAAACTGCCACCACCACAAAGTACAAGATTGATAAGGGATTGCCCGGCAAATGTTATGAGCTAAAGTAAAAGTTAAGCTGTACACTAGTACTATTGGCAAATGCAGAATTTCAGAAGTATCAATATGCAGATACAGAAGAATACACATTTGGCAATGATGAATAGCACGATCATAAATTTTGTTCACAGTGTCACTTCTGTTTTAATGTTATATACAGTATTCAGAACTTGATAACCTTTATATTTCACCGGATATTTCGGAGAAAGAAATCACGAAAGAAGAGGTTTTAACGCCACAATTTTTATTTTATAATCATTCTCCAATTCCGTAGCGTATGGAACATATCGGTTTCAGTTATACCGCCTCAACTTCAGTTCAGAAATCACACAGTGCTGTAATGCCACGGGTGTAAAGTACAAAACCGCAGCTTGTATACTGCAGTAGGATTATTCACCACAAGTATTAACGTTATACTACTACAACTTAGCAGTTTTTTTTTTGTTTTTTTTTTTTTGTTTTTTTTTTTTGTTTTTTTTTTTTTTCTCTGCTTTAAAAATACCATTTTTTTTTTTCATTTTTACTTTAAGCAGGATCCTTTCTCTTCTCTTTTTCTTACCTCTTTGAGTACTACTGAAATATTTGGGATTATATCCTATATTACTTTGTGTAATCAATTATGTATTTGTTATTTGATATGATGAATTGCTAATAGAGTGAATGAGGTCACAATTTTACTTCTACTGTCTCTTTACACAGTGCGGTTGTTTTGTGGTGAGGCCGCGGATGATGCGTGCTCCGCACATTGTCAGGTACACCGTGCGAGGGGGCAGGTTCCATTCCGTAACTCCTGCGTTACTCACCTGTGATATTAGCATGCACTGTACTAACCTTGAGTATTAACCTTGTTTTAAGTGGTGCTGGAAGTGGTGTTCATCTGCGTGAAGACATTTCTGACATCTTCGAATGAAATCTCCATTCACCGCATAAGTCATTCTTACATAATGTTCATAATTTATATTTTTCTGTGAGCCAATACCTATTGTTCTGTGACGAAATGTGATCAGTTAATTTAAACCGTTCCTCATCTGGAAAACTTATTAATGTGGTTCAAAAATATCATCAAGAATATTATTAAAATCTATATAAACTTCTTTGTTCTAATATGAATTTGCTGTTAGGATTTGAGTGTGCTGAAACCAAGACCTAAAGCAAGTCACTCACAACACAGATGTTTTGAATAAGCTTTCACCTCTGCGATGTACGCACAAATCTTCCATGCAACGTAAACATAAAGCAGCGACTGAATCACAGCTGATAAATTTATGCTCGAACGGGTCTTTCACAATTAGTTGTGCAGTAAAAAAATACGCAGATCACTACAGTGGAGCCCGCAACGCATAAAGGTGGCCTTTGGCCTCGCCTTAAAATGACGACAATGTATTTCCACTGCTTATTTAATTAGAATCCATTGATATACAACCTTCGAAACTGTATTCCTGTTAAATATTTTGTGCTGTCCCTAATGTTTTTGTTGGTTTTTTGTGCTGTTATGGTTGCTATACTCTTTGGAAACTGCATATAAATAAATGTGTAAGAAAAGTTTAAGGTCAATATGAAACTTACACAGGGATTGAAATACAAGCAACTAACTCTATAAACCAAAGAACCAATCTTAATTACATTTCTCTAACTGAGATGGGGATCTCAGATGCTAGCTGTTAACACGTACACCACAAAGGAAGTATGGCACAAGGCTATAAATGTTCTAATTGAAATCGGGCAGAAATACACTCTCATAGGCTAAATGTACCAACAGTGCATTAATTAGCGCTATATGGATCACCTTTAAACGCTTTGTACAGCAATAAGCAGAGCTTACAGTTAAATTAGGCACTAGGGCATGTACAGGTTTACCATTAGTTTCAGCTTTTTGTCCACTTCTACTACAATTATCTCCGAGCCTAAGTTACCTAACTTGACCAAACCTAAACGTAGATATCACCTATACTAAGCTGTGATAATTAGGGATAACATCTTGGGGACCGATAGCGGGTCACAATCGCATAACAGTTGCCTACCTACTGAGACCGACCTGCATTGGCGAATGCACTCGCCACATGCAAACAACCTGTAGTGACGCATTGAGGAACCTGGCTAGACTATGCTGGCTATTACAATAATGTTTTAGAGGTAATTAATGCATTTGATATTAGTGCATGTTCTTCAATCAAGATTATAAAATCTTTGGCTTTAAATGGATTGCATGAAGATTTGTAATTCATACAGAAGAGCTTTGCAGATATATTTACGACAATAACACATACTTGGAAACACCTAGGCCTAGAGCCCTACAAGTTGTCGATGAACTTGTACAAACAATGATACTAGGTTCTGACCGTGTGAAAAAGAAAGTGACCACAGTCTTTGGAAAAAAATGTCGGATTTTCTATAATGCGTGAAATGCGAAATGTGCTACGAGGTGTTGTTATGAAAATAAAAACTGATGGAGTATGTTACCTAAATAGTCGATGATGTGTTTTATTTCCATTTTATTCCAATCACATCTTGTGATGTGGAGAGAAATTTGTCACAACCTAAAGCCTGTTTTCATGCCAATCGGAGATGATTCACATTTGAGACGTCACGAATGTATGTTGTTGAGCATTGTTATCTATGTATCTTGAGAGAAAATGAAAGGGATAATGATGCTGATGTCTTTTTGCAAAACAGCAATTGAATGTATGTAAATATTAGAATGTTTAGTTTCTGTAAATCAGTGGTAATTATGTTTACCACTCACCCAAATTCAATCGCCTTCCACTGCTAGTGAAAACATCACAGTCTACCACGCAACCATTGCCCCATTTTCCTTCCATTAGTACCACTATGTACACACTGCATTGTAAACACATCACATCTATACACCATGCTGTGCTACTTCGATTCTGACCCACTATCGGTCCCCAAGATGCTATCTTTAGTGATAATCTAACTTAAACCTCCTTTCATCATCTCTTCTGACCGTGTAGGGGAACACCTGCTCATAATCAGTAATCAGATATGTATTGATAAACAATCGGTTACTACTCATCATAATCACAAATGTGTTAATAAATATAACCATAGGTATAATAATAAATAACAGAGAGACGGAAGGCAAAGAACATATGATAGTAAAAGGGAAATACGATTTACATAGAACAGATGTAAGTACTAGAAATAATATACATAACACTAAACATCATCAACAAAACATGTAATTTCACATATAGAACGTCGTAAAAGAACGTTGGACAGCAAAAATTATTGATCTAGCAACTCCGATTATTCGCAAGCGGATTGTGCTTACTTGTTTATTTGTTTATTTTTTCAATTATTTATTCACTGTTACTGCTGTTAAAAATGCTATCCTGCGGAAGGGAAATATAGCCGTTGTTCTTGTATCGTAAATTTATGGCAGGTGAAAGAACCTCAAGCCTGATAAAGAGGTCTCTGAGCAAAATAAGCGATACTTCTCGCCCAATATAGAATGAGAGTCTGAGAACTGCAGCAAGTAAGGAGCTTGCATAACTAAAAGCTCAGTTTAGTTTTATTAGCTTCAATTATTTAACACTAAACAATAATATAGTAATTTACGTTTTAATATCACGGTTCAGTAACTTAAGCTTACTGAGCGCTTTCAATTGAGCAAACCTAAGTCTCTGGTGCTTGTTGGTAGGCTATATACAGTTGTACATACATAAAATTTAAGTTCCTTTAGGTCGTCGCATGCTTACAAAAATAATTTCTGATAATAGTACGATAAATCTAGCATCTTGCTGTCATAATAAAAATTGAATTTAAATATATTAATATTAGTTTTAAATGCACTAGACATTGCAGGATATATGTGGAGTAAATATTTGGAGAACTTTACATTAAGGTTTATAATATTCTGTACATTTTCTTTTCTTTATAATTGTGAAGTTTTCTTACGAATTTTAAACAAAATTCTAGCGGAGCCATGTTTACCCCACAGTACAGTGTCATATTGAAGATGGCGGTCTATAAAAGGCATAATTTACAGTAAAGTAGAACATCCAAAAACATTAAAAATACGCCTGGCGCTGTGATTTTGCCGAACATGTGAACGTTTGATGGGGCTCAGGTGTTTTCAGATTTTCTTTGGTGCTCTTCTGGTACAACATTTCACGCAAGTAAGAAAAGGCAAAACCGATTGGGCAATCCACCCCTTCGCCCCTCAGCCCAGCTCGATATTCTTTCACAACAGGCTGACTTGTGTAAGCAGTATGTTAATTTAGTCCATAACGTGCACGAATTACCTTAACATTAGTATGAGGCGCAGAGAAAAGATTAATCTCAGAATTCTACCTGACACAAGCTATATTCCATACTAATCTCCTTCCCTTCAGCAAAGTGGGCGGACCAAGAAGCGTTTAAGAGCATAGCATATATGTGGAGTCAACGAAAAGATCCTGTATTACGATTAGTATTTCCAGATGTATTTTTAATGTCTCTGACTGTACATTCAGAATAACATAACACGACAGATGACGAACATAGGATTCCTTTTGCTACCTTCTTAGCAACCATATTGATATGGTCATTCCAGTTTAATCTATGATCGAGGATAATAGTTAAAAATGTAATATTACTATGTGTGTGCTTACTTTTTGTACCCAGGGTAGGTTTCAACTTAGTCACTTTACTCTCATTAATGAAAGGATAATTTCATACGTAATGCATGTTGATATAGCATGTAGTTACCTGATTTTAAATAAGCATCAGTGGCTATGCTAATAGCTACAGACATGTGTGATCTTGTGCTGCGAATAGGGATACAGAGGTTAAGTCATTTATATAAATTAAAATCAAAATCGGCGACTAAACGGAACCTTGTGGTGCCCCATATTTAACTGACTTAAAATTAGATAGCGTACCGTTGAAAGAGACATTGGTGTTCTAACTGGGATTTAATTATGTTAGCAGCTCTCATAATGAAAGCACACACTAATAATTTGCTCGTCAATATCTCATTGGAAGTTGCATCGAGCTATCGAATTATGTTGTAAAATTTAAACTAAACAGATTTTCGTTTTCATTTCAAGACCTTCTATACAGTCAGTCGCAAGAGAAGTTACAGCCTTAAAAGAATTACTAATTTTAAAAAAAACAAACTAACTGTCACAACATAAATTATTATTTTTAGTAAACGTCAATATCTGATCATCAAGAACATATTAAAAAAGTTAGCCATATTACAAATAATTGTTATGGGTCTATAATTTTCCGAAGCAGATTTATCTCATTTTGTAAAACCAGGGGATAATTTTAAAACCTTTTAAAGTAGTGTGGAAATAGGAGCGTTTGGTAGAGTTATTAAATAAAAAGCTTAGATGTTTACAAACATAAAGGGTGTAAGTCAACTTAAGAACACCAGAATTGAAAACATAATCGGCTAGACCAGGAATGTCAAGGTCAATGCCATAAAAGACAGTTACTAGCTTGCATAGCTCGTTCTAAGGAACGTAGAGTAGGCGTTTTGTTCCAAATTGTGTGGAAACTTACGACGATCGCATTTTGAAGAAATGGTGATATCGTGTTCTCCACATGCAGTTCTACAGAATATTCATCGTATCATAAGCACCTCTATTTGGATGCATTATTAATAAAAATATCTCTATTATATTACTTTAATACACATTTTGTTCGTTGCGAGCTATAAATGTAATACTCAGACATTTATAGAGCATTAATGTGAAATGATACACTCTTTGCAATTCTAGGTGAAAATAAAGCAAAAAAAACAAAAATACAACTTTACAATCGTGTGTAATGGGGAAAGGTTATACGCACACAGAAGTTATTTTCAGAATTTATATTTGCATATTAACATAACCCATACACCTCTGTATTGAAAAAAGAACACATTTTTTCTAATAATTTTAATTTATTACTTAAATTTGACGATATTAATGCTTAAAAAATCTGGTCCGGAGTTAATACGCAAGCAAATATATTCATTATTCCTGAGCTGCTGTTGGTTAATCGTCCTCTTTGTTTAGTTTTTAAGAGTTTAATGGCAGAAAATCCCTTCATGCTTAAGTACTTCCAAACATTGCTATTTTGTTGAATGCGTGGTTTCTAAGATCACGAAATTGGATATCATCAAGACCTTTGTAAAATTTAGCTATTTGCTCTGGTGAATAATTATTCAGCATCTTACTGGCCGACGGTCGCAAGCAGTTTAGTTAGTTTTTAATCAAAGTCTGCGGTTGGAATTTCTTCAAGATATGCTGACAGTGGTGTGCTGAAGGTGGGGAAATAGCCCTTAGCATCTTCTTCACATAATAAAGATTTTAAGCTTCGAAAGATTGACAGAAGTTAACTGCTCAATCCGTATATTAAGCTTCATCTAAAATTCGCTTATGAGAAATGATGATAGTGGTTAATATACAGCGATCCTAGACATGTTAATTAAGCGGATACATGAGGGAGATAGGGAATTCAACGGCGCGTGCTAGGAGGGGAGGAGAGATCCTAAGCTAGGCTCAGAGTATTAGATGTATTTTTCATCCCTTTAGGGCCGTTTTAAGCTTGTTTGCTTTATATTTATTTTTATTGCTTTCCGAGAATCTTATCATATTTTAACGTTTTTTGTTTAATTGCGAAGTTTAAGGACCTTTTATAATTATTGATTTTATTTTGCAGTGTTCTGTTCTGAGTTCTAGGGCTGTTGTTTCATATGATTTTAATGATATTCCATGACTTTGGAGGATATTAGAACTCTAGAACTGATACATTCAAGGTAGTCATGACACATTTCAGCTGTTTTCAACTAATTGCAGTCATTGTGAGCGTAATTAGGGTTCGAAAATAAACAATAAGTAAAATACCTTATTTAAAAAATTATCGTGATAGGATAAACCATGTAATTTTATTATTTTACTAAATTACTGACCATAATCTATGTTTGCTACATTTAACAAAATTAAATTATAATCTCAAAATATCAAAACTAATATTTTAGGCATTTTCAGACATTTTAGCTCATATTTTGCATTGTTTTACAGTGTTTTCTACTGATTTTTGACACTTTTGTAAGCATTTTGTGCGTTTTAGAACTATTTTGCAGCGATTGTAGTGCTTTCATATGAATTGGGGGGGGGGATTCATTCTGTGATTTGAGTCTTGTCACAGTTGCTTTAGAATGCTTTTAATGGCATTTCATACAATTTAGAGCGGCTTCAGGTCTCTAGGTCAGCTAGTTTCAGAGCATGCATTAGACATGTAACTCTTTGTCAAAGGTATTTTGAGTGTGTTTAGTGCTCTAAAGCAGGTATTATTTTACAATATTTTCAGTGTCTTCTAATGCTTTTTAGCACTTTCACAGGCATTTTTGTACGTTTTGGGACTATTTTTCAGTGACTGCAGTGCTTTCACACAAATTTTTCAGTAGTTTAAAGGTGATTTAACACCACCATTGAGGTTTAGTATGTTTTTAATATCATCCTATTTTGGTAGGGTGTTCAGGACCCTGGGTATATTTATCAGACATTTTACATCTTTTTCAGGTACTTCGAACCATCTTGAGATCATTTAGGACTCTAAGACAGGTATTTAGTTGTTTTTAGAAGCTTTCTCATATTCACAGTATTTTGGATTGTTTAATAACTTTTTTTTAGCAAGTTTACAGTCATTTTAACACATTTTGAGATATTTTGCAGTAATTTGTAGTGCTTTCATCTTCTGATAGATAATTTATTACATGCATAATCCATTTGCAAAACATGTTGTCCATGTAAACAAAAATTTGGGAAATCACGAAAAACGTTTTCCAGGTTCTACACATCAAACTGAAATGTTATTTCTGCTCTAACATGTTTTTAAAGCCTTTTTGAGTGCCATTTTGAGATCATATCAATATAGCTCAAAAGAGATTTTTAAAATAATTACAATTGTTTAGACATAACACATTTTGAAGCTGTAAGGTGGACATTTAGTTTAAAGGTATTTAATCATAGTATGAATACTATTTATTCGTTATTTTATTTCCAATCAAAGTGTGATTCTTATTGAAAGAAAACACAGTGAACCACAATTACATTCAAACAAAATAAATATGGTGAGTGAAAGAAAAACATTAAGAAAACGCCATCTTGAAACAAAAAATCATGATTGTATTCTGAGGAAAAACAGAATTAACAAAAAAAAAAACGTTATTATTGTCATTCTGTGGGAATTCACCAAAATCAGAGTTATTTACTTCTTCTACCATATTTGGTTCATTTGTCTGCAACAGAGATTTATAGGATGTTAGTGTTTCTTCACATTTCCATTCTTCACCAAATGCAGTGCTAACAATCTGCGAACATCGTTTAACTTTTTGGTTGTCGTACATACGTATTGTAGTTGGCTTCACCATGAAGCACAAGACTACCATCTCTTGACCGTGACACAATAATCCGTTTTGATACTTGAAGCTATGGTTTAACAATGCCATCAGCAGCAGATTCCCAGTCATAGACAGGGCAGTCTAGTCCCAAGTAAACAATAGTTGCAAATTTTCCAATAATAAATGTATATTCTTCCGGCTGAATAATTGTTAGCTACTCGAAACTTTACCAAACACCTGGTTATGATTGTTAAAAGAATGTACTATTACGCAAAACATTAAAACTTATTTCTTTAATGTTTTAGGAGCTTCACTAATTAATCCTTTTGATAGCATTGCTACTACATTTCTAATTTTGTTTTGTCCACCGCATCCATCTGCAAACATACTGATGCAGTTAATTCCTTCTGTACCTGTGTTTCTAGACGACCATACAATGCAGATGCAATCTCGTTAGATCCTCTTTGGAAACTGTCTTCAGTCCAAACATAATGTGCTGCGAACAGTTTGAGAATCAAGAAATGTTCCCTGACAAAAGGTGTGGTTGTATAAATGAATTTGGAGAGCATAATAAGCTGCCTGGTACTGAATTTTGAAAGGAACCAATTTTTTTTAGCAATCGTAGCTCATAGTAGGATGCACTTTATCTAGAGGCTTAACTTGAGCAAAAATGCATTAGCTTGTGATTCATGTACTTTAAGCTGCAATTGTAATTCAGATTTTGTTGCATTGTTTGCACAGTTTACAATTATTTTTCTTCATTCGTAAACATGTTGAACAACAATCAGCCTCAGGGCTTGCAAATATTATATTGTAGTCTTTAACAAATACACTTTGGAAGTATTTATAATTGCCATGAGGCTCCTTATCATGAGATTTCTTGTACTCATCCTACAGAAATGAAGTGCTCAAATGGTTTGGAAGGTATCGCTTTGCTTTATTTTTTGATCTGCAGTAGTTTCTCTGAATCGGTACATATTTCTGAATGAATATTTTAACTGATTGTCTCTTATTAGCAAATTTGTACTTTTAAAAACGCTACCTCTGGTTTCTTTTGACAAAACATCTTTGAGAAATTTGTTACACAAATTGTGAAGATGAGATCCTCCTATTTGAAGTGCTCTTAGGAACGTATTTCTGCATACCTTGGTGAACATTTTCCTATCTCCATATTTGCCCGGTAAATAGTATTTTCCTGATAGAAAATTGTTGAAATAATCCTTGCCAGATCGTTTGCGTTTTGGTGATTCATCCATCACATACTTCTGAACCATTTCATTTTGTACATGTTTATCTGGCTCCTGATACAACTTCTGGTTGATTCTCTGTACATCATGCAATGTAACATTTAAACACCTAAATTTGGGATTTGGAGGATGCTGACTATTTGGGCATCTTGAGAAACTTTTTGCAGTGTGTCTGAAATAATATGATTTGTAACATTATAATATTATTATTGCATGTTTAATGAAACGATACTAAACAACATCCAATTTATTATAGAGAACACTTTACTTATATTTGATAAAGGAAGCTTTAGCTGAAGATAACTAAATTCAAACTTTTTGCCTTGTTTCTGCTCCATGATTGTTCTTTCTTGTCTTTGTTCGAGCTCTACCGGGAATAGCAGTGTCATTTTTTTGTTTGAGGATACCACTATGTTTTTCTCATTCATGCTTACTATTAATTGATTTTACTAAACTCTGATAACAATTAAAATTCCAATCATATCAACAAAATCCCTTATACTAATCATAATAATCAGCACAGAGATGGTCATCAGTGTTGAAAACATGACATATATTATTTTTAAAATTCTCCTCTAATGATTACAATACCAAAAGGAGAGGAAACATCTTGAATTATAGCACACAAATAAACATTTAATGGACATAATATTTATTGCAGCTGTAATAGTGATAGCAGAAAATATAAAGTTAGACAAAACACATTTCACATCTTTCAAAAATTAACACATTATGCATCTGCATAGCACGACATAACATTCCTTGCATCTGTTAAATTGTTTCTGTCATGGACACGGCATATTCAGTGACTGTACCTGTAGCTTTATTGATAGAGGAGGTCTTCAGGAACAACATGGGTCCCAAAAAAAATAAGAATAATTTAATAATACTAATAAAATCGGTGAACATAACACGTTTTGCAAATAAACTACTCTCATTTAAGGTATTCAGAACAATAGTGCAATGTTAAGCCCTCTGACAATTGTTATTTAAACCCACTTTAAATGCATTTTTCGGGAGCTGTTAAGCACTATGTAACAGAGACGAAGGTATACTAACGATATTTTAATTGCCTTTAGGGCAACTTTAAACATATCCGTTTCATACTGCCTTGCAGTCCCTTTCTTATGTTTGTTAGTAATTAATAGTACTTTATGCTACTTGATGTAGTTTGTGCAACCAATTTCTATATTTCTGCAATCGTTTCAATATTGTCCATAAGTTCTATGATGACCTGATGGTTTTTGTGCACTATAAAATATTTTTATACATTTATCATACTTTTTCTCTACGTAGGATCCTTTGTGAACCTTTCTGCATTCTGTTTCAGTATTTCTGCGGTATTGTAAGAGTCATATTGTACTATTTGCAAATTGCTGCATGTCCAATGGCTAGCTTGTGAACAAGGGGATAATTTTGTAGAGTCTCCAGTTTTTTCTTAGGATGCCAATCTAACAAACCCTAACTTTTTGTTTCTTCATCTTTTTATTTGTCTTTTTGTTTAATATATCTCTTTTCGATGCAAACACTAGAAGAATGACCTAATCCTTTGTTGTCGAAGTGTTTATTGTTTAGTAACCATTATGTTTCTTTCTATTGTAATCGTTTTTGTCTTCTTTTGATTTTTGTTTTATTTTACAGCTTTGCTTCTCTGGAACAACAGGTTTTTCTTTAGAATGATGATCGGTACCATTTTCGTTGAAGCGATCGTTTTAGTTTTTGAGTTATTTTTAGCATTTTCAGCTTTTATTTTTATGTTTTTTATATAAAGCTAACCATCATAGGAGGTCAGGCGTCTCTCCTTTTTTATCTAGGCTTAAGACTAGCATTGGAAAATTGTTCTACTGGCAAAGCTCCCGCCACTCCTCATTCTTAATCCTCTTATTCTTCTCTCTTCGTATGTCTTTGCTAGGTATATTGTCGCGTCGGTCGTTGGTAAGATATTTAATTTATGATTCAGTTAGTATGTTATTCATCATTTTATGAACCTTGGAAATTAGGTTGGAATTGTTAATATATTGAAAGTACAGAAACGGTATTAAAGTACGTAGTGACCGGACGTCGTTGGTTTCCAGTTTGTCAGGAACGTCTCTCTGGACTTTACATGACGTCAGCTCCCTTTCAGAAGCTTATAGAACAAATGTTGCATAAGCCAACAAATGGTGGGTCATGTGTCTCTAGGATGATCGCTAACGCCCAAGAGGCCTCGGAGCGGCATTCGGACCATATTTGGAAATATCCGTTCTGTCATTAGTGTTATCCCTATAGGGACTATAGAATCTATATAGATAGGTAGGCCAGGCCCGTCGCGGTCGTCTTGGGTCTTAACTTGTATTGGGAATAACAAAGCTCGGCGGTTGTCGCCCCAAACTCTACCAGGCCAGCTGGTCCTCGTCAGGGACTATGCCAGACGTCTTACAATGACCTGCGTGACATCTCTTCTACCCATGTAGGTGTATGAGTTAACACTAAGTTGGCAATTACAGCCTCATTTAAAGTTAATAATGAATACTAATCAGACACTCGCTATTGGAACCTTTGTGTAATCTTGTTATATATATTAATTATCTGAAAGCCAAGCTTGAGTTCTCTATCATCTGATTATAGTTATTGCCCCAGTGTCAGCATTTAGGACGTGGCAATATGAGAGTGTAGAATAAACTTTAATTTTCTGCTACCACGCTACCGATATAGAGAAATGTATGTAAAATTCTCTCATGATGCGTTCACAGTAGATTTGTTGATTTTTGTATACGAAACCTTATCTTGTTGTGAAATGAACAAATTCATAGGAGTTCTTATTATTTCGTTGCTTTTAAGGCAATTTACGTAATTGTCTATTGTGATGTACTGCTTAATAGCGCTTCGTTGTTTGTCTGTTATCTATTTGATCATTCTATACCAATATCGAAAGCATACGTCTTAAACCTCACTTTTACAAACTGCGGGATAATTTTCCGCTAGCTTCATCTTTAAGCTTTCCCAACACGTCAACAGTGGCGAATATGGCTTGAAGTGTAATCAAATGTATAAAAATATCCAAAAAAATTATTGTTTGTTTCGGTATCCATCTGCTGCTGTGACTCGATGAATGAAGGAGTCCGTATCCATTTACATAAGCTTCAGGTTTTCAATCCCATAATATGGCAATAGCACATCATACTGGTAGGAGTACATGAGAGTTATTAAATATCCAGCACACACATTCCGACGTATAATGGCTTGTTGAATATAATCAACCGTAATACCATATGAATAGCTGCTAGGTTAGGTCCGTATTTACTTCTATCGATGAATGTAAGCTTAGCAATCAGCTTTTCCAATGCTTTCTTGCTTGTCACATTCGATTTTGTATATTCCATGGCTTTACCAAACAAACCGTTGTTGAAGGGCTTGTACAGGTCCACGTGGTTCAGCTTCTTTTAGTATTTCTGTATTAATGCTGTCAGGGAAAACTCCATAAAGTACCAGATGCTTCATAACCATCCATATTGGTTATTTGCGTCTTTGTATGTGATAAATTGAGTTGGTTAACCTCCATGTAGGCGTATTTAACCTGGGATACCAATGAGAAGGGTGATATCATCCACCACTTCCAAGCTCTATCATGAGAAACTGATCATAATCCAATAACAATTCTTGCTCAATTCCAGCATACAGAAGCATTGCACAGCAGGTAAGCGCAGAAGGTGTATTAGTAAGGTGCATGATCAGCTTTATGGTTACACAATGTTTGTTCTCTGAAGGCTTCAAATGCATCAGCGAGAAGAAGTATATCTCAGGTTAAATGGAGGTTACTCATTCTCCCATATTTTGGACATTAAACTGCAACTATTCATTTTTAGCACGATCGCAGCCTTTAAAATTGATTTCTTTCTCGTTTAATCTATTGTAGCACGCTTCGTTTGGAGGCAAATATGTTTCTAATAAAACATATCATGTGTTGACGTAATCATACGGAAACACTGCTTAGCTTGTCACCAAAATAAACCTCTTTTCTCCAAAGTATATACATGTCTCGGGAAATGATGTCTGGTTTTTTGTTAGTTTCCCCAATCTTGAACTGAGGAAACGGCATGTATCCACAAACCTAAGTATAATATCTCCAACATGGTTTTAGAATGGTGCACGGAATCACCTCCACTCTTTCATTTGTACAATCTTGCTGTTAAACGATGAAATGTGAATGATATCCATTTAAGTTATGCATGAACACAGGGAAATAATTTGGTCTAAAGAGGCGTGCAATTTATGGACGCTCTTCAACTGCTGTGGTTCTCGGCGTCCCATTCTTAATTGGACATGAAAGCCCGTTTAATTTTGCTCAAAGGCCTCTCTATCAGACTTGAGGTTCTTTTACGTGTCGTAAATCTACGACGCGGGACCCACAGCTTTACTTCCCTTCCGAAGGAAGCCATGCTAAAGATTTTTACACCCGAAAAAAATACATCGTCCTCCGCCGGGTTTGAACCCGCGACTTTGGGTATATGAAGTTAGCATATGTTGATGTTTTGCAGGCTAAATTAAACTTATTATGAAGATATCCTCTATATTCACCAGTCAAATGATCATGATCTGTGTAATACGGATTACGATTACTTTCAAATGCCGCACAAATGACATACGGGAAATTCAGTAGCGTTTAAAAGTGTACACTCCTCCTTCATATTTTGACTTTTATTCTCGAATAAGCTTCTCAAAGTCTTGATGTATACATAGTGATGCATATCGTTATTACCATGACTCAGCAGAAGAAGCAATGATCAAGCAGTTCTTCCTCCACAATCTTTACTGGAAATACTTCTTTCTTTACATCCAGTCTAAACATGTTGATAAATATATTGTGTTTCTTTTCAGATGACGGGATTTAAGCCAACGGCAAAGGAATGTGATGCACGAGAAGTCATATTTTGCCTCGATTTTCTTGTATTTGCTGACACGTTGAGGCTTGTTATTGACGAATTGAGCAACGATAGCGTATAAAAACACCTCTTATCACAAGGGTCTGGGGTTTAATACATGCTTTCTTTGCTTCTATAGTTTCAGGGAGAGATATAACTGCCTCAGCGAAGCCGGTTGTACTTGTAAATTCGAAGACCTACCCATTCACAAAAAGCAGAGACCAATTGCTTCCTTTAAGCTGTGATTTCACCGTTTCATCAGCCAGCATGCAGTCTAAATCGGTTACTAGAAGCACTGCCTGATCCGTGGTTTACAATGTCTTGTCTGTAGTTTCTCCAGCAATATTTACCTATCGGCAATCCAAAAACAGTTTAATCTTCGGAGATTTATATATAGAGAGCTCTTTTCAAAAGATTGTATAATACTATGCTTAGCTTCCTGCAAGTAAGTCTTCGTGTCCTTGCTCGAAATGCATAGGATGAAGTAAGATTTAAGGCGCTCTTCAGACGATGTCTCATATTCATTCTTTCCATTCTTATCTGGTAAGCTCTATTTTTGTTTTGTTCCGGGCCATTCCGTCACCGCAATGCTCTTCATATTGAATTCTATTGTAGCTGTTCCCGAAGGTTGTAGCACAGTGTTTACATTTCAAGAGTTGACCACAAGTCACTTTTAAGCTTATGCCAAAATTAATACAACTGTATCCAGGAGTACAGTTCGTAGACACTTCGCTGGATGTAGCTTGCTGATAAATTATTCGTAAGTCTGATTAAAAGGTCAGAACCTTTCTCAGCTTCACACGTCCTTGTCGCTGTTGACAGCTAGAGTCACTAAGAGGAGCTGATCTACGCGATTCGAAACAAACTGCCGAAATGAAGATCTGCTGTTTATACCAACTGTTCGGACCTGTTAGGAGCTCTCGTAATTTAAGCGCTGCCAGCGCCTTGTTTTTGCATATCTCCTGTTGGAGCTTTAATTGTAGTAGTTTTAAGAAGTTAAATGTATATCAGACATATTTATTGTCTGTTTTTATTATATTATATTATATTATATAGTTTTTATACACTTTTATTCTCATAAATCTATGTAATATAATTTAGCGAGGATTAAGAATCTGCGGTTTAAAGTTCACTATTAATTTCCCACTGTTATTTCCCATAAAAGCGGTCCAACAGGCTAGTGCATCTGCCTTCCCCCTACAACCGGTTTTCATTTTTAAGCCTAGGTATGTTCCCTTTTACCCCTACGTCATCAATGAATGCAGTCCTCAAAATTAGGCTTTGAACATCTTTGTTCTCGCATCGTCCAGTTCAGACATACTCTCTCCCCACAACATCCACTACCCACAATGGAAGGAGAACAACCAGACCAACTGTATACACTTTCCCCCGGTATTGCACTATATTATACAGATTTTAAAAAGTTATATGTCAAACAGGTGCTTTTATGTCTTTATATATACAGGATTACTACAAAAGAAATAGACAACTTCAACTGCCTGTAAAACAAAAACTATTAGAGATTGCAACCTGATTATTTTGGAGGTATATTGAGAAACTCTCAAAGTTTTGTTTGTTACTATTGGTAACGCTGTAGTGTTTTCTTTGTTGTTGCAGAAGCTGAAATGGCGGAAAATCTTGTGGAAAAGGCATATTGCGTGTTGGAACTTGCTAGAACGCAATCAGCAACTGTTGTCCAACGACATTTTAGAACACGTTACTACGAAAATGAAATGATGCGCTCACAAGAACCAGCATCGTCTTCATCATGTCGCAACATGTCGATGCAAAAGTCACGCCGTATGACCTTATCTTCTTCACTCAGAAACTGCAACATCTGTAATCTTTAAGGCATCATGTGCAGTCGCTTCCGCAAGATTTTCCATACAGTTTGCTGTGGAATTTGTAAATGCATGCTTGCCCTAGATGTCCATTTCTGTGGGCTTCTTATGTAGGCAGAACGAACACGTTCAACGTTTTCTTCCGAAACTCTTGGTTTTCCCGAGCTCTTCCCTTTGCACAAACATCCCGTTGTCTCGAATTTTCTATACCAGTCGTAGATTGACTGTCTAGTTGGTGGCGTTTTGTGGTAACGTGTTCTAAAATGTCGTTGGACAACAGTTGCTGATTGCGTTCTAGCAAATTCCAACATGCAATATGCCTTTTCCACAGGATTTTCCGCCATTTCAGCTTCTGCAACAACAAACAAAACACTACAGCGTTACCAATAGTAACAAACGAAACTTTGAGAGTTTCTCAACATACTTCCAAAATAATCAGGTTGCTATCTCTAATAAGTTTTGTTTTACAGGCAGATGAAGTTGTTTATTTCCTTTGCAGTAACCCCGTATATTGTAGACTTTATATAGTTTATACAAATAAATCCATATATTTTCATTCAAATGGCTATTTTGAATGTGAAATTGAAAGCCTCTTATTCGTTTTCCTGTTATTTTCACATAAAAATCGTCCAACAGATTAGTACATAAGCCTTCCGCTAAGAATCTGAGTTTTCGTTATATTTGCATTCATTTTAAGTCTTTGCTTATAACAATTACATATAACCCTAGATCAGCATCTTAAGCGCAACCCCATCGATTGAAGTATTATTTCATTTAGATCTATTTTCTCAAAGTTTTAGGCATTCAAAGCCTAGCCCTCAAGGATTACGGGGTTGTGCATATCTAACTCAGCATGTTAAATGCATTTATATACGCGTTTCAGAGGCTGTTTAGCATTTAGACTTACAGCGCAGATGAAATCCTAAAAAGACCTCGCATAAAATGACAGGAAATTAACTGTTGTTCTCTTTTGTAAAGTTATTTGCCGATTAATATTTCAGCATCATGTGTGTTTTTCTTTAGACTGAATACAACCCTTAGTTTTGATATTATGAAAACGGGTCATTCATAGATTGGAACAAAGCACTAATGATATCCATTTATTTGTATCAATATTCAATGACAGGGAGAGAGGCAACTATTTCCAATTAATTCGCTCTATTCATATCCATTTCTCTTAGAGTTATTCATCATGGAACAAAAGTCCATCAAGTCGGATATCAAAGCGGGTCCTCTAACCTAAGCAGTACTTGGTATCTTAAATGCATATACAAAATGAATCAATATCCACGTTTCACATTAATGTCAAACTAATAGTTGATGATAACGCCCAAATCTTTAAATGTCCTTGACAGCAGCAAATTCGTACCATAATTTATTATCACAACTGTTGTCAAATAATAATAGCTGTATTCAAACCCTTGTCCAGTCTCGTTAGGATTAACAGTTCCCGAGATAATTATTTGTAAGGAATTTTCTGAAACCCCTGACCTTCCTGTACATCTGTATACATCTCAATGATTGCGCGTAAGCCTCTATATTGAATAAAGTTAAATCGATGTCTTTATCATAATTGGTATGGCCCCTATAAAAGATTAAAGTTTCATACATTGATCTAGAATCGGACGAAGACAACACATACACACACACACATGTATGTATGTATGTATGCATGTATGTATGTATGCATGTATGTATGTATGCATGGATGCATGGATGCATGGATGCATGTATGCATGTATGCATGTATGCATGTATGTATGTGTGGGGTGGTCTCCATATATATATATATATATATATGATAATAGTTTTGCATGCCTAGAAAAAATGCTCCAATCTGATGATCACGTGTGTGCACATATTACGAAACAAATTTCAGAATTCATGAAAGACAATTTATTTAAATCTATACTAAGTCTCAATTTAAAAATTGGAGTAATGACTGATGAATCCACCGCAGTTAGCAGCAAAACAGCACCCGCTGTCTGCATTAAAGCGTGTTTCCTATTTAATGTGAACCCGGTACATTCTTTTCTGACTTAGTACAATTAAATAGCACTTGAGCAACTAATATTTGAGACACTATGTTGAGCTGTTTACATAAACATTGTGTCACAAGAGAGTATATTTGACTACATTTGGTTTCGTTAGCCTCGGATGGTGCTTCAAATATGTTGGGTCGGAAGAAAGGCGTTGCAACTATTTTGCTAAGTTATTTCCGGATGTCCTCGTCTGGCACTGTAGCAATCACCGTTTGGAGCTTTCTCTTAGTGACGTACATAATGAAATTACCAAAGTTAATCACATGCAACATTTATTTGATAAACTCTATAGTATGTAATCTGCCTCACCAAAAACCCAATATGAACTGCAAGAACGAGTGCGGTCATTAAGTGTAACATTAAATTTTATCGGGCGAGTACTTGGAGTTTGATGCATCACTACCAGCGCTAGATTTCTTTGAACGGTTTGGCATAATTATGAAGCTCTTGTTAACCACTTCGAGGCAGCTAGCAATGTCCCTAACACAAGCAGTAAGAATAAAACAACTTACAAAGGGCTTAAAGTGACACCGACTGATAATTCTTTCATAAAAAACATAGGTCTAATGTTGCATGCTCTGATAGAGTTTGAGGATCTGTCGTTAGAATTATTACACAATTGCAGTGTACCATTTACATATGCTCATAAACTATTAGAAACCAAATTTGATGTTTGTAATTCTTTGTCCTCAATTTGAGTGAGAATTATAAAGAAACTGTACAAGCTGTCTCCGTAGCAATCTTCCACAATATCCCTCTGCACGAAGGCAAAGTAAAGAAAATTAAAGAAGGCAGTTCCTCCAAAGTCTGAGTAATAATCCGGCAGCACGTATACAAACACAATTGCCACACATTGTACTAAATATGGCAATGCGGATACAATAACTGATATTAAATTGATACTAGGTGGTAAATTTTGGGGAGCGCTTCAGACAGTATTGCTGCGTCTTTATCGTGTCCTGATGCGATCAAAGTTAGCCTATGGATGTATTGTTTATTCATCGGCACGACCATCTGTGTTGAGAAAGTTAGATGCTGTCCATAATTAGGGCATCCACGTGGCTGTTGGAGACTTTCTAACTACCCCAGTTGTGAGCCTCTTCACCGAATCGGCGGAACCACCCCTTCGATTTTGGCGTGATGCCTTGCGAGCAAATTATGGTAGTGGATTTAAGTGCCAGCCCATGCATCCAACGTTTCCTCTTTTTTATTCTACTGAGCTAGACGACCGTTATTGTCGCATATCACTTACTCCAAAGCCTGCAGGTTTTCGTTTTAGAGAGCTTCTTCGGGACTGCAATATCGTAATGCCTAGCTTGTTTCCCAAGGGAGAGAGGGTGCACCCACCTTGGTTACGTGCTGCCTCCCACGTCGACCTCGGGATGTTGGCATTCGGGAAATCTGTGATGCCCTCCATTAGTATCCGTACTTGTTTTTATAGAATTTTTATCCCGTTACTGTGACCGAATTTGTACTTACACCGATGGCAGTAAGTCTATCCACGGTATTGGGTGTGCCTTTGTAACTGGCCCCGAACCACATACTTTTGGTTTGCTCGTCACTCATCCGTTTATACTGCGGAGCTGTATGCTATTTATCGAGCCATTCATTATGTTTGCCGTCGAAACTTGGGTATATGCCTTATTCTGAGCGATTCGCTTAGCGCACTTCAGAACGTTCGAGAGCTGTACAGCTACCATCCTCTAGTGCAGCTCATTCAGGATGCCCTCCACGTTTTACACGCCGGCGTGAATGTGGTTCTCGCATGACTTCCTGGACACGTTGGGTTGGCAGGCAACGAATTAGCGGATGAGGCGATTAAGTCAGCAACCACGGAGTCCAGTGTCACCATTACTTGTTCAACAGCCGAAGATTATAGACTTGTTTTGCGCAGGGCGGTGATTTCGCGCTGGCACGCGGAGTAGGTTGCTCTCCGCAACAATAAGCTAAGGGCGGTAAAAGATCTTCCGGTACACTGGTCAACTTCGTCACGCACTTCCCGTCGTGAGGAAGGGGTTTTGTCTCGTCTCCGTATCGGTCACTGTTTTTTTACACACAGCTACCTGTTCAAAAGGGATTCTGCTCCTGTCTGTCCCCAGTGTGGCCAAGCACTGACCGTCTGCCATGTACTGGTAGAGTGTGCTCCTCTGGCCCGATTACGTGCCGCTCTACAACTGCCGGCCAGTACAAAGAGATCTTGTTGGACGATACTGGAGCGGTAGATCGGATTTTTAGGTTTTGGTCATTATTGCCTTTTAAGGTAAACATATAGTGCTTTTTTATTTACCATTTTGTATGTTCCTGAACTGGTAGCTGCTGATTTTAGCTATTTTAGCCTCTCAGGGCTGAGACCTGTTTTAGTTATCGCATTTAGATCCCCTTTTACTAGTTTTTAGCTCTCTATGGTCTATGCAGTGGGCAGTTTTATTTGCCTTGCGTTTTATTTGTCATTTTATTTAATTTTAATGACTGATTTAACCTTTTTATTGCGCTTTTATTTTGGTTTTAGCATGGCTTGTATTTATAGGTCGCTCATAACCATGTAGTTGTGCGCCCTTAAACTTTAACCATCATCATCGTGATATTAAATTCAAACCACTAATGAAAAATCTACAAGGTTTAGATATTAACAAAAGGCCTACTGATCCAGATATTTGATTTGAAGATTCTTCTACTAGAAGTCTAGGAAGAAATTTCAACTTGGTGCCGGAAGACGTACAAGTGTATTCGTGCGTTCCGTTTTGTTGTGTCCTCTGAACCACTGTCTTCAGCTCTTCAAATTAAACGTAATTTGAAGCATTTACTTCGTATAGTGAACACATTGATCATATCAACAGCAGAATGTGAACGCGTATTTAGTAGAATGAATGACATGTGCACATAAAGAATAAATTCGGTAGTTCTGGAGACAATCGCACATTTAATATTTATCCAGAATAATAGACCCTCCTTTCCACATTTTTCCTCCAGAAGGCTATGTACGAGCCCGAATTGGGAAAGGAAGACGCCATTCTGACGTCACCACTAGCATTCCCCACATTACTGAAAAAAAGGAAGTTGGAATTCAGCCCCGGAATGGAAGCTGTATGGTAGCACTGCTCATAACTTGTAATTAGATAAGTCTACATTCCAGTGGGCATGTATTAGATGTTCCAATAATGCCAGTCTATAGGAATAGTGGAGCTTGAAAGTTCAGTCTACTGTGCATCATTTTATGGAGGTTTTTCTCTTCTGCATAGCGCGTATGGCCTGACTACATAATTAGATGGTGGATGCAGCTGTCAAAGCAACTCATTTTGCCATTTTCTGCAGAACATAAACAGCATGATGCAAAAGGTATAACGAATTTTATCGTAAGAAAATGTACCGACACATATATTTCCGTTTCGAGTACTGTAATTATTTATTTATACATACACGATCATAGACTCGATTCTGGGTCTATGTTGAAACTTTAATCTTTTATAGGGACTATACTGATTTAAATAAAGCTTTCTATGAAACTTTATGCCATATATGGCCTGCATGTAGTGATTTGAATATATTCAAATGCACCTGAAGCTGCGGAGTTCGAACAAATATTTTAAAATCATTATCTGAGGAGCTATTAATCCTAACGAGACGGGACAAATGTTTGAATACAGCTAATATTACGCGGCAACAGTTGTAATATTCAATTATGATTGCAGATGCTTGGAGAAATATTGGGATATTAAACTACTAATAACTTTATAAAAAGAATAACGGTTCAATTCCCGGTCTTTTTTATGGGAGCTGTTTTTAGGATTCCATATACACTGTAAGTTTAAAAGCAGAAAACCCCCCGGATCGCATACATAAATCCTCAGTCGGGTATATACACCCTGCTAATTCTTGTGGCTACTCTTCGAATGCCGAAAACTTGG
Organism: Hymenopus coronatus; assembly: GCA_030762935.1. Lineage (NCBI taxonomy): Eukaryota > Metazoa > Arthropoda > Insecta > Mantodea > Hymenopodidae > Hymenopus > Hymenopus coronatus. The sequence goes on along the minus strand of CM060900.1, from coordinate 191,568,484 downwards.
AGAAAATAGTTCTAAATTAAATAATACTTGAATCGATAGGGGGTGTGCCTACGATACTGTTCTAAGGTTATATGTTATTGTTATAGGCAGATACTGAAAAATGAGTGAAAATATAACGACAAACCAGATTTTTAGGGGAAGGCCTATATACTAACCGGTTGGACTTCTTTTATGAGGAATTAACAGGGAAACGAAGGAGAGGCTTTGAACTTCGCATGCAAATTACTCTTTTAAATGAAAATTTATGGATTTATTAGTATAAAAGTATATAAAAGTTATAAAATATATTAAAACAGGAAAAACAAACATGCATCGTACATATAATTTAACCTTTTAAAACCCGTAAAATATGGTACTGCTGTACTAGAAGAGGAAAGTGTATACAGTTGCACTGGCTGTTATGCTTCTATCGTGGGTAGTGAACGGTTTGGAAGAAGAGCATATCTGAGCGTGACGCTGCGAGCATAGAAATGTTCAAAACTTACCTTTGAGGGCAGCTATCAGTGATAACCTAGGCTTAAAAATGAAAACTAGTTTTAGGGGGAAGCTAGCTGGGACCGCTTTTATGGGAAACAAAACTGTGGGAAATTAATGGTGAACTTTCACCCTCACAAGCTTAATCCTCAACTAAATAATAATAATAATAATACCTGGATTTATGCAGAAAAAAGTATTTAACGGCTATGAAATATACTAAAACAGACAAAAACAATCGTCGGACATACATTTAACTTATAAAAACCACTAAAAATATGAGGGCTACCTCGAACATGAAACATGCAAAATCAAGGAAATAGGAAGATTTAGGTCACGTGACCTCCTAGCAGGTTCGTGGCGTTGGTATAAATAGGACTAATCATAGATGGACGATGGTGAAGACGAGACAGCGCCGAACCGCCGCTGCTACGGCAGCACGCACCACTACTCCCCCGGCAGTCGCCGAGGATGCAGTATCTCCGTCTCCGCCGGGGCTGAGGCAAACTTCCTTTCGCCGCCAGTCGCCAGCGCAGCCTCGCTGCAACTGCCACCGCAGTTGCCGCTGCCTACAACACCATCTCCGCCGAGCTCCACACCGACGCCCCGGCTCAGTGCCGTGGTACGGGGGGTCCCTCGGGACCTTTCCACCCGGCATCTGCTCACCGCCGCGCAGTCTCGGTGGCCTTCATGCTTGAGGGCCACCCGCATTTTCTGCGACCGGGGGCCAACTCCGTTGGTAAGAGTGAAGCTTCAGGACTCGGCTGACCTTGAAGCTGCTTTGACATCAGGGTTGCCCTTATTAGGGCGACTTCTGCCAGTCGAAGTAAGGAGACAGGAACGCCACCGGCCCTGCCGCCGCTGCTGCGCCTTCGGGCACAGTCAAGATGCCTGCACTTCAGCGCCGCGGTGCCATTACTGTGGGACCAGCGTCTTGACGACGCAGTGCACTGGGAATGATCTCCTCCGCCGTCGCCGATTCTGTGCCACCTGCCGTGGCACCGGACACTTCACTGGCCAGGCCCAGTGACCCTTTACCCGAGGGTCGGGCACACCACTCCGCAGCCAGTACGATCACCGCAGACCCTGCACACAGACGCCACACCACCTCCAGCTTCTATTGACACAGCGACGCGGGATGCCATTCAGGATCTTCATGCGGAGATCCTGAATATCGGCGCTCGCTTAGCTGAGTTAGAAGAGGCCTTCACCAGCGTCATCAACAGGAAGCTGCTGGACCTACAAGCTGCCACCACCACCGCCATCACCACTCTACAGTTCTCCACCGCTGAGCTGTCCAACCGGATGGCCAGCGTCCAAACGCAGCTACAACAGGACCAACAATGCCAGCAGCAAAATTCGTCACTACCCAAGAACCACAGACTCCTCAGCGATATCCGGCTCATCATCAGGGAGGAGATGAAGGCCCCGAAGACGACGCCAGGATGGCCACCAAACCACCACCAAAGGACCATTCCCACATCAGCCTAAGACAGCGCAGCAATTGTTCAGAGAATACCACGCAGATCAAAGGAACGCCAGGAAGCATCACCATTAACCTTCACAAACATCACCATTAACTACCCTTCACTTACACCAATTACTTCTCCAGCGGGGCACTCAGGGCGCAAGTCATGAATGTCCACTGGCTAATATCACCATCACTCGCTGTTACTGCCACTGGCAGGTAGCATTCACTATCACCAGAAATGCGCAGGTGTTTAATGCGGCACTGCAACAGAGAGGCATGGGCCTCCTACTTCCGGTGGGGGTTTTTTGTGAGTAGTGCCACCCTGGTTCGAGTCCAGGGTGGAGAGTCTCACACTCCCAGGCTTGCCTGGGGTTAGGGCGTTAGTTGCCTTTTCCCCCATCATCAATAAAAAAAAGTGCCCCCAAGAGTAGCAAGAACGCAAGCTCCCCCCGAGGCTGCTACACATACAAGCACAGAGTGGTTCACCAGGAATAGCAAAGGCCGAAAACGCGCAGCCCACATAGAGAGCTACGCTACGCTTGGGGAACCTCAGCCACGCGCTGAGGTAGAACCAATCAGAAAGCAGGTACCTCAAAATAGGCTGTTGGGCCTCCCCCAGCGGCTAAGTCGCTCACCGAATCGGTAAACCCAGTAGATGAAGCAGAAAGCTTCAACATGATATCGGCACAACTCATAAGCACATTGGGTGTGCCCGTAAATAAAACATCAATGAGAATAACACAAACACTACTGATCAGGCAGAGCTCTGAGATTAGAGGTATGGCGAATAGTTTCACAGCACTCAACCTTACCCACGCCCTGTTACACCTGGTAGAATTGCTCGATAAACACGTTCATGGCTAACTCGGACACATTGAGAACAATCACATGGAATTGCAACGGCATACGCAAAAAGGTTAAGGATTTAACTGATCTATTATAAACACACTCAATTCACATACCATTATTAACTGAAACCCATATAAATCAAAAAGACCGTCTATCCTATCCCGGATACTGTATATACAGAAATGATAGAGACCGTAAGACCGTAGGGGAGGGGGGGGGACTGCGATAGCTATTCACACAAACGTAGAACACAATCAGATTAATTCCCCAATATTGACTCACGCTGAAGCAACAGCAATCAAAGTTTTTATTCGCAACACTGAAATCGTCATAACGTCAGTATACAATCCCCCGGGAAAGGTAGACACAGATGACATTGACAAAATCATGCAACTAGGGCATAGAGTAATTGCAGCAGGAGATTACAATTGTAAACACCAAATTTGGAACTGCGCAAATACTAATGCACAAGGAACTAAATTACTAAACTACATAAATAACACAAATTATCTAATTACAGGCCCAGACGAGCTAACATTTGTACCACATATGCCCAATCAAACACCAGACATTCTGGACATTGCACTATTAAATAATATCCCCTTTGACCTGGATGTAAACGTATTGCAGAAGCTGACATGAGACCATCTACCGGTACTCCTGACAGTTAATGTTCCCTTTAGGCCAAAACCAGAACCCTTAAGACAACTTCAATAAGGTGGACTGGGAAGAGTTCAAGGTTACGGTAGATCTCTGCCTACCAGAACCCGAAATTAACACGAACGAAGAACAGGACGAAGCTATCCAAAAAACTAGAACTGGCCATAAACACAACCATTAATACATATGTACCCTTAAAAACACAATACACGATTAATGCCAGATATCCCCAGGATGTAAAAGAGATGCAAAAAGCTCAAAATAAAGCCAGGCGTAAATGGCAGAGAACTAGGAATCTAATACATCGAACCGAATATTATCATGCGCGCGAACTAGCAAATAACAGGGCCAGGACCTACATTAGAAATCAATGGAACGACACACTCGAAAATCTCAACCCCCAACAAAACACAGTATGGCGAATTGCGAAATGTTTAACGCGCACACGCGCAAACATGCCGCCACTACAAATTAATAACACCGTAGCAGAGACTCCCCAGGCTAAGGCCGAAGCGTTTGCGGTCACCTTAGAGGAGGTATTTTCTCCCAATCCAGCGAACGGGCAAGACGATTTCATTCAAGAAGTCGAAGATGAAGCCCAAATCTTAGGTCAAGAGAAGAACACACAACAAATTGCGAAAAACAAATGCAGGAGAAATAAGCTGGATTATAAAACACCTGCCAGCAAGAAAAGCACCAGGCCCAGACAAGATACCAAATGTGGTACTAAAGAATTTACCCAAAAGGGCAGTAACACTGCTGGCCAAAATATACAACTACACGCTCGAGCACGGCAGGTTTCCACCTGCATGGAAAGAGGCAAAAATCCTACTTTTCCCAAAAGCAAACAAAAATCTAGCACTACCGATTAACTACAGGCCGATCAGCCTATTAAATACCATGAGCAAGGTATTAGAAAAAGTGATACTGAAGCGAATACACTTGCACAGACAAAATATACTTATACCCGAACAGTTCGGATTTCGAGCACATCATTCTACCACGCTACAACTGTTAAGAATGACGGAGCAGATCACCAAAGGTTTCAACACAAACAAATAGACAGATGCCCTCTATTTAGATATTGAACGTGCCTTCGATAAAGTATGGCATGCAGGGCTGCTCAGAAAACTGATAGTCTACGAATTTCCTGACACTGCGATAGCCCAAATTAGGGACTACCTCTATGACCGACGATTTCACACCTCAGTAGAGGATGCAGTCTCAAGCTCGAAACAAATCCGAGCAGGAGCTCCACAAGGAAGTATCGTGGGACTAACATTGTTCAATTTATACATAAACGACATGCCAGAATTGGTAACAACCAACAAGTACATATACGCAGATGACACTGCTATAACCGCACAATCCACCCAGCCACGAATTTTACACTTACGATTACAAAATGCTTTAGACTCACTTGAACCATGGTTCAAGAAGTGGAGAATTAAAGTAAATGCGAGGAAGACGCAGGCTATAGTCTTCACTAAAAGAATACAGCACCGTAAAGGCAGAAACATGCTAAAACCGCTTAACTACCAAGGCGAAATTATCGAGTGGAAAGATCAAGTGACCTCCTTAGGTCTTGTCATGGACCAAGGCCTAACCTGGAGTAGGCATATAGCTAAGGTCAGAGCCAAGGTTAATGTTCAACTAAATAGACTATATCCCATCTTCAATCTCAATAGCCAATTAAAATTAAACATGGGAATTACCCTATATAAAACACTATTAAGAACGATCATTACGTACGCATTCCCTGTATGGGGCTACGCTGCGAAAACGCACATACATAAACTACAAACACTCCAGAGTAGAATACTTAGAAAAATTGCCAAACAACCCCCAGTAGCGCCGGCTTATCTCCTTTATGAGGAGCTCAAACTGCATTCAATTGAGCAGTTCATAAAAAGCCAAAGTTACAACCTGTACAAGCGTAAAGTAAGGAACAATAATGAACTAATTCAAGAACTAGGCACATATGAAGCCGAAAATAATAAACACAAGAGACCGCTCTCCCTATTTGACAGAACCCTCGGCCTGGGGGAACCCGATTTAAATGTACAAGAATATTTAGAATCGCTAGTAAGAATGCCATAATAAAATTACCCATGAATGTTTTTACTACATTAGTTTGGTGGCCCATGAAGTGCTTGCTTTCTGAGTCAAGGCGGACCCGGGGGTTTGAGGGACCCCCACACTATAGCGACCTGGCAGACCACTAACGGACCTTCTCTGGTATATAGCTAATAGAATGTAACTAATAAATCATTAGAATAAGGGTTTATTACAGGTAAAGCAGCATTGGGCGTGGCCATCTCTTGGATGGGTGACCACTCATTTAAGCCACGAGAAACCAATGAAGTCTCTACTAAATGACTACGTCCTTTCTCTTACAGGGCTGAACACAACTAATAAATAATGTCTTCGCCAGACAGGGCAGCTCCTTGAATCCGCAGGTGCAACAAGCGGTACTGCTGCATTCCTACACCCGAATTCTCTCCGATGGAGTGGTTTTTTAGTGGGTAGTGCCAGTTTATGGCGACCCACACACTTGGCAGAGTTATCCCCTCTGTCGCCTGTAGATTGGGTTTTTCCACTCCACTCGAAAAAAAAAAGCAGTGATACAAAAAATTAGGTCAAGGAAGATGGCTAAGAAGAATCACCGCAGAAGGGCCAACACAGCCGCCGCATCCCATACGCCCGCCACTAATGAACTGTCGGCATCATCTCCGGAACGCGGCAACGCGTTCTGGACGGTCTCTCCGATGGCTGAGCCCGGGCAGCCGCAACACCAGACGTCGGCTACAGAGACCTCCGCCGCCGCATCCGCAGTACCAGAGACTACTACCGCCTCATCTCCACTCGCCATTGACTCAGTTCCCGACAGCCCGCCGGCAGAGCCAGCAGACGGCTTAGCCGCTCCACCGCCTGCTACCGCCTCAGGAGGCCGGTAGTTGCAAGCGCAGCTGCCGTCATTCCAGCCCGACTCCGGCGAAGAAGCCCGGTAACTGCAGCCGCATTTGCCGGCCTCTACCCGCGCTAGCCCAACACCACCAGAGCACCCAACCGCCAGCGTCGCAGCTACTACCAGCGCAGCATCCATGCCAACACAGCCTCCGCCCCCGCAGTCATCGCCGCCGCTACTTCACCGAAAGTATACCGCAGTCATACGAGGTGTTCCTAGAGACTTGACCACTAGACTCATCACCGCTGGAGCTCACCAGTACTGGCCCTCAGTAATGAGGCCCACAAGGATAATGTCCGCTAGAGGGATGTCTCCTCTAGTCCAGATCGAGTGCGCCATGGCCGGCGAACTTGAGGCTGCCCTGCGCGAGGGCCTGCCCATGTTTGGGCGGCGCCTAAGCATTTAGGCAAACCGAGAACCCCGACCCTCACCATGCCGCCGCTGCTGCGCATTCGGCCACACCTGTGGGGCGCCAAGTTCGACAGCTGAATGCGCAGCCCAAGATTTACGGACCCGACGCCGGTACTGCGCCACCTGTGATGACCTTGGCCACTTCACAGGATAGGCGCTTTGCCCTCTCTATCCTCGCAGCCACCTACGCTTGACACCAGCCTCCGCCGACACACCCTCAGCTGAAACTGCGGGGACCACCACTACCGCCACCTCTACTCAGACGGAAGCCATCATAACCATTCAACAGACGCCTTCAGCCACCACTACCCCTCAGGCACCAGCACCAGCGGCGCCATCCTACAGCACCGTGAAGGACGCCGTGCAGGACCTGCACTCAGAGGTCCTGCACATCAGCGCCCGACTGAATCTGCTGAAGGAAGCGCTGACTGCCATCACCGCAGTCATCTCAGACTCTCACACCACTACTTCACACAAACTTCAGGACACTGAGGCCAAAGCCCAGGACCAACCGCAGGACACGTCTGAGCTCCTCCTGGAGCTCAACGTCATCTACACCTTGCTTCAGGAAACTTACGACGCTAACACCAAGATCATGGAGGCCATCCAGGACCTCCATGCTGAACAACTGAATCTGCCAACACGCCTTACACAACTGGAAGACCTGCTCTCAAGAAAGCTCGACGACAACCACAACGAGATCACCAAATGCTACATTTCAGTTCTTGATAACCAGGAACTGGTAGTCAACAACGTAGCAGAGCTAATTGCAAACAGCCAGCGACAGATACTTCACGAACTTTCCACCAGTAACTCATGCCCTTATACACACACCCGAAGCACGCAGCACACCAGACATCACCGCTAGCGCTGACGCCCCGAAGCACACAAATTATTCACTTCTTAAAAGATTATTAAAACTCGTCACTACCAACGCCTAATCAGTCCCTAGCGCTATACTCAGGGCCTTCGGGCCATGTTTATAGACTAGTAAAGCCTACCTTTCCTTGTGCAGCCCCTCAGGCAGCAGCAATAGCAATTTCACCGCTACTCACGGAGGTGCTATTGCGGAACTCCATTACCCCCCCCCCACTTACTTTTCCTATCCTATATTCTTCCACACTGCACCCAATGGCGAGATAAGCCATTCTTTCTACCTTCCAATTCTCTTACTGTCTCCCCTTTTCGTTTCGTTTAGATGGCTAAGAAGGCAGCCAGAGCCGGCGGTGCTACGGCAGCAACCGACACCTCTTCCCCGGCAGCCGCCGAGAAAGTCCTCGAGAAGAGAGCCGAGACCGTCGCAGAATAAACCTACCAACACGGTGTAACAACAAGATGTACAGAATTGGGTACAAACTTAGGTGGCGCAAAGGCAAGAACAACTACATACACACATCACGACACAAGAAGTCTTCAATTTCATTAGGACACTGCCTAATGGGAAAGCTGCTTGGCCCGGACAGAGTGACAAATGAGGAACTGAAAAACTTCCCGAGAAAAGTCCTGGCGCATATTGTAAAGACTTTTTAATGCTTGCTTAAGGTACATTTACTTCCCCAAAATTTCGAAACAAGCGAAGGTCATTATGTTACTAATTCCAGGGAAGGTCATCAGGCACCCTCAAAAATACCGCCCAATTAGTCTCCTGTGCAACATTGGAAAAATGTTCGAACTAATTTTCCTCTCTCAGCTCAAAAAACAAAAAAACAAAAAAAAACAAAAAAAAAAACAAATTTCAGAGATGGAAGAGATTTCCTCAGTAGAGTTTGGTCTTAGCAAAGAACATTCAAATTAATTACGTCTTTTGAGGCCTGTTTATGGCGTCACCGATCAATTCAAGAATAGGACTTCATCTATGGTATTATTTTTTGCTGTAGAAGCTACATTCGACTGGTGTTGGCTCGATGGCCTTATTTATAAACTGCACCGGAACTTTTCCGGACTTCAAAATTGTCTTTTCATAATACGCAGCTTTTTAGAAAATCGGCAATTGTACGTTCAGGTAGACAGTTCTTTCTCACGTGAGCGAGCTAAGCACGCTTGTGGCACACAAGCGTCAGTTATTTCCCGCTGTTTTATATACTATTCAGAAATAACTATCCCTGGACGTCAGGAGCAAAGTCGCCATGTTCAATGACGACACTGCAATCTACAACCACCTTAGTAGTCCTTGTTTCGGTCTCATTGAGTCGCAGCGGTACACTGACCACTTCATTTCATGGCTTCATGCCTGCAAAATCGAAATTAATTGAAATAAGTGCCAGCTCATTTATTTATCAATTCGGTAGCAAATTCCGGCAATGGAGCTAACATTCGGTGGTCAAAGATTGCACTGCCGTCAGCAATTTAGGTATCTAGTTATCGCGTTGGACGGATGACTCAACTGGAAGGCCCACCTTACAAATACCGCCAATAGAGCGCGGCAGCGTTTGAAGATATGCACCCATTCAGACCCGCTCGAAACTTATCCTGTACAAATTCTTCATCTTTGTCCTAATGATATACACGTGTGTGCAATCACCACCAAAACAACCCTAAAAAATTACAAACAGTACAGAACCTGAACCTCAGAAAAATTCTCCTTTGTCAGCCAACAAATCAACGCGGAGCTTTCCATGTCTCGCAACATGAAGGCTATTCAGAAAAGAGAAACCTTCATGTGAGCACGCATCAGGGGCCACCAAAACAATGTAATCTCCAGCATAGAGAGCGGTGAACCCAAAACCGCAAATATCAATTGTTTTAATTCGGTCCCCCGCTCCAACTACCTACAGTCCCAGGGCCAGGCACATCTACACAGCGGTCATCCAGCACCACCCAATGCCAGCGATGTGGTGGAAAGTGTATATGTTTTAAATAGTGTGGGTGTGTATGAGTCAGTGTGTGCATGTGCCAGTGAGTGTGCGCGTGTGAGTGAGTATGTTTGTATATTGTAAATATGTATATAAAAATCCACAAAATATGAAAACGATAACTGTGAGAAAAAACATCATCGAACCGAACTTTCTCGTGCCTTTGTATGGTTTAGGTAAAAACCGAAAATAAATCCACAAAAATTAAATAGTGTTAAATATTACCTAGAAGCCGTGTCCCATGTATCGGCACAGGACTTACAACCATAACAAAATTACCTTGAACCTTTTGGAAAGCAGTCTCAGTTGGTCCTCGCTACCAACGAATTTGGTGTGCAATTAACCGAAAAAAACAACAGTTTACTAATTTGTCTGGGAAGGAACCTCTACTCCTCTGTGACCTTTTCCCATCTCTGTGTAATGCTGCATATTAGTACTGTGGGTCCTACTTACGATGGTTGGTACATCCGCGTTATCAAGACGGTCGTTTACACTTGTGATGTTTCGAACAGAATGGGAAGAAAACTTTGTTTATGGAAGAAAATGACACGGCAAAATTTTTACTGTGGTTTAAACTTCTAAACAAAATAACTAAATTGCAACGACATTACTCGCGGTGACGGTATATTTTCCGATTTTAACCTCAGTGATTCAGTGTGTAGAAACCTTGGACTTTGCTGAATATATAACCATACTGCGACAATTGCGTGAAGAATTCGAACGTAGATTCCAGGACATTATACCACTTGAGAAATAATTTAAGTTATTTGCAACGCCAATTTCAGGGGATATCCTCGACAGTCCTGTTAAACTGCAGTTGAAAGTAACAGATATGCAAAATAATATTGAGTTAAAAGATAAATATCAAACTACAAAAAGTATAAAACATTTCTACACCTGTGTAAAACGCGAAAGATTTCCTAAATTCCACAATCTGGCAGGAAGAATCTTATACATGTTCGGGAAAACCTATGTTTGCGAATCACTGTTTTTCTTAATGAAGTGTACAAAGACACGTCACAGAAGCTAATTATGTGATGAACTCTTGAAAGCATGTTTGCGATTGGGTAGCTCGCAAACAATTGTCCCACGTATTTAACAGCTGGTTGAAAACAGACAACTGCAAAAACCAGGGCGAATTTGGGATGGCTAAGAAAGAACAGTTTTCATAGACACATGTATTTGAAGAATATTATGTTTATTTGTATTGTTTACTTCATTGAATTGCATAGTACCAACCAGACCTGTCATATTACATTATTTAGTTTATTAGTTTTATACAAGTGTTTGTATTTAGTTAATTGAATTTCCTGCCAATTAGATTTATTTTGTATTAAATTAGATATCAGTATTAAAGTGTATAAAATACTGCTATCATTATTATGTAATTGATAGTGAAAGTGTAAGTTAATTTACACAATCATAGTTCCGTCACTGTAGCACCTCCATTTCATGCCCGCAACCAGACGGCCAGGGCTTGAGGGCTTTTACTGCCGCCCGATCGTGCGTTCTGTTGGGGACGCTTGGCCTAGAGCCACCTCGCCTGAGGAAGAACCCAGGATCAGGCAAGCGGTACCTTCTCTAGACAGCTGAGCAACTCTCCTCCGAAATCAACCATCAATATCGACAACACACAATATTGGACACGCCGCGATGTATGGTAAGATCATGTTGATAATTCTATTAAGGATGTTGCCGTTATTATTATTATTATTATTATTATTATTATTATTATTACTTTCCAGAATATTATTTCTAGAAATGCGAACAAGTTCTCTGGGCTTATGAATAACAATAGTTAATGTTTTTTATGTATAAAGTAACATTGTTGTTTCAGGCTGGTTTAAGTGGAGTTCCTGGGACATTCATTCATTAATATTTTCAATTTATTTGTATTCATAATGCTAAAAGTATGATATTATTAATGATTAATACAAGTCAAGTTGCACCTTTGTAAAAAGAATCGAACATAATCTTAACATTTTATTGTAATAGTTTATTGAGTATTACAATTAACAAATCAGTAGGTATCTTGAAGTTTGTAACCTAAATGTGATGTGTTATTTGGGGGTAATGCTAAACGCCCGCTTTTATTAATTGTGGCACCGCAAGCGATGTCACTTGTGATACATGGAATGAAGATGGAGCACCGTGGAATGCAACGACGGAGAAAGCGGAGAACTCGGATAAAATCCACCCCTGCGCCGCTTTGTCCACTACAAATTTCACATGCGGTCGCTTAGGATCGAATCCGGCTTGTGTAACCACCCGGCCTCGGCGCAGCCCATTGTGTTGTGTTATGAATTATAATTCTTCGAAATATGATCCAGAAAATATAGTGTCGTTTCACATACTCTGTTGATTTATTTAGACAGATGCATAGGCGTCGGCTTGTTCAACCAGTGCCATCCATAAAGTAACGAACCAATTGACATAACTAAACAATAACGTAAGATATCAACACAAGATATACACACTACAGTACCTTACGCTATTTCTGAACGTAAACTCGATTCTGTCAAGACATTTATTATAATGTGGTACCAGTTTTTTAATCACGATGTTCTACTTTTCCACTGCCAAAGGGCATATTCGTTTTCGTGTTTTGATTGTACAAAATGTTCAGCCAATCGAATTTTATAGGCATATAACGGTGTATGGTAATAGTGCAATAATCGAGTCTCCAGTGAAGAAATGACGCATCATTTACGAGCAACCAATGAAGAATCAGGCTACATGACAAAGACCGGAGTGTAAGTTCATCAATCGTTATGGTGAAGTTGAAAGCGAATGTGGATAAAAGAATTCAGAAAAACCGGAGTTTCACTTTGGATACCGTAACATGACTTTTTGGGTGGAAACATTTTCCCATTCTATGAAGATCTTTAAGTATTAGTAACATATTGGCTCAGATCTTTAGTGTTCGAAGAGTACATCTGCATTAAAAAAAAAAAAAAACCGGTACCACGGGACCTTGATAGCAATAGCAATTAAGTTGACAAATAAAGTAACGATTTGTAACTTTGTAAATGAAGTTTTATGCTGATATTTTTTTTTTTTTATTATTTGGTTATGTCATGTCGTTCGTTACTTTCTGAATGGCCGTCGTAGCCTGGAGGGGCGCAGGTGTGTGCAATAAGTTGAGGTATTAATAAAAATTTACTGCAATTACTCAAGTAATATGTATATTTATTTATTTAATCCCAACATAGTGAAGATACCCTCACTTGCCTTCAAAATGTTAAATATATGGTTCTTTAATTCAAATTTTAAAAGAAAAGTAGGGTATAAAATGTTAACTTTGATTGTATCCGAATAATGTGCCGGATTTTAGTACATTGCCGATCCGACTTTAACTGAAACTGAAACCAAGGTTGTGTTATTGTTGTTTTTCTTTAACATTTGAACTCTGCATTTTAAACACAGTAATCCTTTTCAACTGCGTTTAATGTATTTTAACTATTTTTTCTTCTTTTTAATGAGATAGATGTATTGGAAACTATAGGGATCCCGATTATTTCATCAAAATTATTGTGGCTACTATGTCCCTGTCTTTGTAAATTATCGGGAGAGAAAGTGCCTTGGCTCTCGAGGTTAGCGCCTATGGACTTATGCAATAAGCTGCATTGAAGTACATAGTTCTTATAATATACTACTTCTCAAATATTCTAACTGTATTTTTCTGTTAATGTTAGGATTTTTATTGACGTTTCAACTCTCTAATTATTCATATCACAGTAGATACTATAGAACCTATTAAGACAATCCCATTGCGAAGCTTTACAGACGCAGAAAAACAATGGACTAAACGGAGTAGAAATTGGTAGGACGGTTAGTGTTTGGGAGAGATTTGTACCCTGTGCGTACTATAGGACACTTTTGGCAATAAGGGATTCTGGCAAGACAATAACTTATACATTTGCTTTTTTCAGTATTTAATTTGTCATTATACTATTATTCTCACTTATACGTTTTATACATTAAGTATGTTCAACTTCAATCATTTAATGCTGAATATTCAGTGCTATCCAGATTGTCTGAACCGTGTACCTGGAAATAATGAGCAAAAATGCAGTCATAAGAGAAACAAATAGATTTATAAATCAAAGTAATATCATTTGGGTTGTAATCTAGTATTGTAACACAATTAACACTTATATATGTATACTTATAAATTGTTATAAATCTTTGGTGCATGTTTTTGGAGAAACCCTCTCATATAGAGGATGCATATTACAATGATACAGATAACTCAGTCAAGTTTGAATAAAAAGGGACTTGCTTTAAAAGGTAACATTTTCACTATATAGACTGTATAAAAGATCTGAGATACATAAACTTTCAGTTAACAGACAGGTAGAAGTTTATTTGTAAACTCTCCATTTTACCTTAAAGGTTGCTGAAGTTCCTTCATATGGATGAATAGTATTGACAATGGTTTTGTAGTTCCCAAAGTGTTTTATTCTATATGTTCCTGGTTTGACATTCTCAGGAATGGTCCAAGTAATGCGGACTTCACTAGTACCAAGCAGCGGAGAAAGGCGAATCCATTCATATCTTAAACACATTTTAAGAAACAGTATAAGCAAAAATAAAAAGAACTGCTAAGAACTATAATTAGTGTTTATTATGCTGAGGTTTTGCTATTCATTTTAGTCATCTATAAATTAGTGCTTTCTTAGATCTTTAAATTATAAAACAGAAATGACAATAAATAATCATGTATTATGCGTGCATTTAAAGGTAATTTAGGGCTACTGCAGGAAATAACGGTGTTTGTTGGTGCAAGTTTCAACTAGCTGTTAGTAGATTTAATAAAAATACAAATAAATTATCAGCTTCAGCTAAATAAATAATCCTATAAGCCGACATATAGCCGAACAGTACTGACATGTTATGTATGCTGTTTATTTGACGATCAGCAAAGAAAGAATTTAATGAAAACCAAATGTCAGTAGGTCGGATTCATAAAAAAAAAAAAAAAAAAAAAAAAAAAAAAAAAAAGAGTAAAAATGTTAAGCTCGTGACTAATTTAACTGACCAATGGCCACCCTTGCGGAAACAGAAGGGAGAGATTTTTCATTTGTTTCCGATGTAATATATAATGATTATAAGCACTGTACATGTCAGCGGATGTCAGGTGTTTTGGTAATAATAAAATTATGACAGAACACAAGCTGTGATCAACAAATGCGGTGAATACCTATCTGGCGTATTAAGTGGTTGGTCCCATTGAGTGATGATCAGTTCAGCGAAACACGAGGTCAATCTGTTATTGTTCACGAAGCCGTATGCTTGTTCAGCCGTGCAGTTTGCGTTTACAAAGCTGGAAATAACCTATAGTACAGCGATGCTGTCAAGAGTGAAATGGAGCAACGTACAAAAGTGAAACTCTGCTTCAAAATTGGGAGATCTCCAAAGATTGTCACTACAGGCTGCGGTAGGTGTGTGGAAACAGTGCTTTATCGAGAAAGCGTATCTACCAGTGGTACTACTGGTACCATGATGGTTGGGACATCGCGAAAGGCTTACAACAACAGGTCGTTCCGTGACATCGTCACCGACGAAAAAAATTGAGAAAATTCGCTAACTCTTGACTGAACATTGTCGACTGCAGAATTTAACGAGGTTATTTCACCGGTAAGTAAGAAATGGCTATACGACCTTTGTTTTACTACTCTTGATTATCGTGGAGACGGTGAGGCGGGTTGCGCTCATTGAGAGGGTAAAACGAAGATATTTGTTGCTAGTTCGCCAATGTCCGGTTTTAATTTGAAATTGCCCTGTTGAGTTCTGCAAATACTTTACCGCACAAAGCAATATCTACACCCGCAAAATACGCGTCAGTTGAGCCACCTAATATCATAATTCTATAAAAAGCAAACATTAGCACGAAGCCACTAAAACTACTGTAATGAAAGATACGGGGCCAACGTTAGTAGGGAAAACGACTAAAGTAACGACAAGGGAATTGAAAAGCGCCACAGGTAGAGAAATGGAAGCAACAACACACTGGTTAAATAAAGAAGTGGTGAACGAAACAGAATGTGAAATTATACAGGTGAATCGTTTGAGAAATAAATAAAAACAGCACATGGAACAGTAGCTATTGAGAAAGAGCTAATGGAAATTCTGAAATAATTTCTGAAGCACAAAGGCTGATAAGGACGGAAGACCTGGGTGGGAAAGGGAGAAAGAAAGGGATTTTTTCGCCGTGGGTGACCAGACTCAGGACGTGGTTAAGCAAACATCAAGAGGGGAGAAATATAGATAGAGAGAGAGAGAACGGGAAAGAGAGAGAGGACAAATTGGGGGGAAATGAAATTAAGGGAATTAAGTTTAAGTTAGGAAAGTAAAGTTTACAAAAATACAACAAAACAGAGAAGATTAAGTAACATTAATAAAACATTAATTAAGAAGGAATTTAGGAATTAGATAAAAAATTACAGAAGCGGAACGGGAAACAGGAGCAAAGCAACGTCAGGTAAAAGAAATGCACTTAAGAAATCTTACAGAATACAGATAGAGTAGAAAGAAAGGTCACCTTACACAATATAGCCAAATTGTGAATCTGTAGTGGTCTCTAGGATAGAAAGCATCTATGCTAATAGAAAGTTGTAAAATACTGTAGTATAACTGTTGAAGGTAATTCTATAAATCTTAATTCACTTACTATAAAAGGATAGCGATGTCTGCCCAATACTGCATATGCCATAAAACTGCTTAAACTACCATGACATAATAGGAATTAGGGGAAAGCAGAGAAAACCAACTACAAAGTAACAAATATATCTGTTCTAACATTCCAAATAACAAAAGTGTGGCCTCAGATACCTATAAAATCGCCCGAAATACCTGTTTAGCAGCCTAAAATTGTCTAAAATGTTCCTAAATGTTCAATATTATCTGCAATGTATATCGCGGAAGGCTCCAAAGGTCCTTTAAAAGAAGCCCACATATATTTAAAGTAACTGGGAATAACTGCCTTATTAACTGCTCTAGAGCCCAAAATAACTTCCAAATGACCTGAAGTGTCCTAAAGTACCTTTAAAGTAGCATGAACTACTTACCCTTAGAGGCCACACATATTATCTGATCCAGAACCCAAATACCATTAAATGTTCTAAACCTGCATAAATCCCCCTCAATTCGCTTATAAAGTATCCTGAAAATTCCTCATCCAAGTCTCCAGTACCTAAGCTAGAGCTCTGGAAATAGGTACTTCAGAATGGCATGCAATTTTTAAATGCAAGAAATATCTGGTTTATAGGCTAAACTACCTTGAAACTGTAGTCTGAAATATCTTGAATTACTGTTCCAGAAACCTCCTCAAGATGTCCAAAATACGTGGAGAATAACTGCTAAATATGGTTATATAAGTTTGGAAAATACTACACAAAACGAAAGAAATCACTGAGAACATACCCAAAAAGGCTACGAAGCATTAAAACGAGTATTAGTAAAACAAGTATTACATCAAGCTACATACGTTTGAAAGGTCCTGAAACATCAGCTTCAAAGCCACAATACCTGTTATGGTGCTCGAAAAATACCTGCAAAGAGCATAAGGTGCCCTTAAAAGCACTCTAAGTGCATAATTCAGAGTCTGGATATCTGTTCTAGAGTCCTAAAATACCTCAACGCACCTAAAAGCTATTGCACTTCAAGTAAAAGTGCCAAATATCAGTTGACAATGATAAAATCCTGAAATAAGTTCTTAGAAAGTGTATAAAATGCTTGGAAAAGCGGATTGAAATAGCTGATCCAGAGCGTAAAATACTATTCCATAGCTCTAAAAGTGTAAAAATGCATAATGTAGTGCCTTTAATCGCACCGAAATTACATGCTACAGGACAGTTACTACCTCTTTAGACCATGTAATATAACTTAAAAAACTGAAATGCTCGCAATGCTTGAAAAGTGGCCTGCAATGCCTACTTCAAAACTCTCAATACGTATTTTACAGGTTCCAAAATACTTTGAAAGCGATATGAAAACATTTAGAGACACACAAAACATCTGATATGCTCATAACGCAAATGTTTGACATACATATAGAGCTGCTATATATTACTATAGAATACAGGAAACTGCTACACAAGTATTCCCAAATATGTCAAAAATGTCTATAAGAAAATTATGTAGAATGCTGGTGTTTAAGGGCGCTCAACTGCAAAGGTTATTAGCGCCCTTAGAAAATAAAACTCGGCTAAAAGCATGTATGGAACACACATCTAAAATAAATCAGCAAAATTCCCAAAGGTACCAATAATTTAAAAAAAAAAAAAAACCAATGAAACAATTGGGATGACAAAAAGGCCGCTAAAGTGAGAAATAAAACGTGTAAATAAAACCGCGAAAGCCATAGATGAAGTTAGAAAATCTTAGAGAACCATGGAAGGAAAACCATGGGTATAAATGTAATTAAAACTAAGGCCACCAAGTGTAGCAGGAGATAAAACAGTGATAAGCCTTACATATCAGCCCACTGTCTCCCATCAAGACCTTTAAAATCAAAATAAATCTAAAATCTTAAGGCAAATGGCACTTTAAGTAAAAACTTAGAAACCTGCTCCACCGCTTCGATGTCATCGGTCAGGACCTTCGAAAGCCTGGCGGGCACTTGCAGAGCGGTTCGTACTGGTGCAAGACGAGCACACTCTAACAAGACGGATAGAAAGCGTCTCGCCGCAGAGCGGATAGATAGCTGGAGGTTCCTTCTTAAACAAATGGCTATGAGTAAAAATGGCGGACAATGCGCAACGAGCTAATATGATCTCCCAACGACGAGATAAACTTGAGGAAGTTTGCCAATTTCTAGGGTGGTCCTTAACTTCCAGAAGCTTATCCCGACGAAGATCCGGCCATTCAGGAGACCAGCCCAAAAACACCTCTCTCCGCAAAACAACCGTAAAATCTTCGGCATTTGCGCGAGTCACTGCTGCAAAATCCGCTAGTTTATTCCCCGGCAAGCCATCGTGTCCAGGAATCCATGAGCACTGCACATTAATACTGGAAGCGTGCAAAACGAAGAGGACGTCCTGACTGCGCTGTACTAAAGGATGGAAATTGTACCTCTCTTGGATGATGATAATGGCTGGGTTTTAGGGGCGCAGAACTGCTTGGTTATCTGATTAATTAAAAACAAAACGCACCCAAGATACTCCATAAAATACGGCTGATGGTTTTGTTCATATAATGATAGTAGCTGTGGACGTTCACTAGAGTTTCCTAAAGGCGTACAGTCGCAAAAACATAAGGCTTGCTAAGAAAATTGCAACATCATTTGAGTTTAGTCAACCACAGATGAAACTTAGTCTAGGACAAATGGCACCCTCCTGGACGTCATGGATCATACCCTACCCAAGAGATTCCAACACACTGGGTTCACCGCATACCATTCCAAAGGGGCTCATTCAGCTAAGGGCAGCTATCAGATAACCTCTTAAGTATTAGTGATGATCAACTAACCCTGACATATGGGATAATACTCCTTTACCCTTGAGAAATTCATAAAGAATGAAGGTTTGAAAGAGCTTAAATCTGCTTCAAAATTTGTAGCAAATATGCGTATATCTAACACTTCTCTAGTTTTTTCTCAAATGTTAAAGGCTTTAGGAATGTACTATCAACAACGTTGTCTCATCTTAACATTTCAATTCCATTACACGTCTTTGTGCCCGAATCAGGATATATGGTTACATATCATTCTTTTTATCGAGTGGAAGTTTACATTTGTTGACTGAATTTGTAGGAACACGTGCAACGTATGGGCTCCCTTGCTGTGTGTTTTCAATTAGGCTTGAATTTGATTTTATAGCTGTTTTACTCTATAGTTGCTTTGATGTACTTGACGTTTGAGGCTAGGTTTCACTTGCCTTCTAGCAATGAAGACATTCGTGCTCACAGTTAAACTAAGTTATATTTATAGGCGCTGTTTAACTGCTGCGGTTCTCATTCAATATTGTTCGTGAAAGACCGCTTACTTTTGCTCAGGGGTAATGGGAATCAATATTTTCTGGTGAGGGCATTTGGATTATTTAGTCCACGCAGAAACATAGGTCGCCATTCTTCTTCTTCTTCTTCTTCTTCTTCTTCTTCCTGTTTTTGTTTTTTAACAAAGATCATAGGGGAGCACCAAGGGTTGCCGAACTCTTCAATGATTTATCCAGATTTCATGTCCTCCAGCACGTCGCGTATCTCAGCTTGCTGCCAACGGAACACATCTTGGTGCCTGTTGGATAGGCAGGGGGTCGCCGGCGTCAATGTTATGGAGTATTCGGCCACTACAATTGTAAACGTCGTTCCCTTCACTGAAAATATACTGGTATCGACTCAGTAGACGCCGGATGGTAGTTGTAAAGCGGACAGATGATTGGCCACCCTTTTCAGAAAACCTTTAAGGTGGCGTCCCGGGTCTTGCGACGGTGTTGGGTGATCGGATTCACCGAAAAGCGATAAACTCGCAGCTAATTCGCACTTTCCTTAGTCGTTTCTGCCTAGATATCCTGATCGGTGTCCATTGTATTAGCCATAATGCTGTAGTGATATCTCACGGTCAAATACAGGTTCCTTGTCTATTGGTTCTTCAGGTGCTCCTTCACCACACGTTGCTTCTCGCAGTACAACTACATCGTCGTTCAAGATCACTTTACAGATACTTGGATGTTCATGGGGCTTCAAAGAACATCTTGTCTCGACCGTGTCGCAAAACAGACGTCGGCCGTTGCCTCGTAGCTATCCAAGGAATCTAGTCCCAGTATCACATCTTCAGTCACCCTCGCGTCGAACACTCATAGAGTCATGGTGCTCCGTCCCAGTGTCAACTTAAATGCCACGTTTTCCACAGGCAAGATGTTGCACTACGACGTTATTAGTTGGTAGGACCCATTAGGTACTCGTGTCGGCTAATCTTTCTCCAGTCAGGCCTGATGACAGCCCCAGTCGCACCTGTATCCACCGGTAAGCGGCAAACCTTCCCTTGTATCTAGCCGTCTGTGTTTGGGCTGGTGTTCACTCTTCTACCCAAGGCACTTAGCGACACTTGGGGAGTAGTGAAGTTGTGATTTGGCCCTTACTACGTGCGATCGTATACGTTTTCCGCCGGCTTATTGCCTTAATGTGGGCAGTCCTTCACTAGGTGACCAGGCCCACTACACCCAAAACACACATCATTTAAATGTCGTCATGGACACTGCATTTCTTCTCTTTCCCCGTCATAGAGAATAGTCCTGGTTTTCGAATTGGTCACAGCTATTGCCTTGGCCGCCGTTAACGCTTCGTGCATGGTATTATAAACGCCGAGCAGCAAACCCTGTCGTATCTGGACGCCAGGAACCCCGTAGACGAAGACGTATAAAGCTAACTAGGACACTTGTCTAGGTGGTAGGTTTACCAGGGCTTTCTCCACAGGCTATTTTATCCCCCAATGCGAAGTGATACTATTCCTCCTCTGCCTGCTGCAGCATCGGTTTGAGCTGACTGCTGTAGGCTGCAACCAAGCTATGGTTACCAAAGTAGGTCTTGAGGACTTCCTAAATGGTTCCTCACATAGTTGATGTAGAAATCCCACTTAATATTTCTGTCGGCCGTTACTGGTGCTTTGGTACAGCTGTGCCACTTACTTTTTTACTGAATGCGAACTGTCGGCGGAAGGCTTCGAATCTGATTGCACCGTAGTCTTTGTGTGACATGATGCAGGTGAACATTGTTTCGCATCGCGTCATTTCGATCTCCAAGCCTTTAAGTCTTACGTCGAGCATCTCTTAAATCAAAGCACTTAGTTCCTTGACACTGCCATCAGCTCTTTCTTCCCGCACATTAAAGCGTTCTCCCAACCACTTCAAGTGAGTCGACGCGTTCTTCTATGCGCTCCAGGGCTTTAATACGTTGGTCAAGGTTTTCCAACTTTACGCCAAGTTCATCCAAATTTCCTCTAAGCATCTACACGTCGTTCTTTACATTCGCCAATTGTTCGCCTATTTTGAACAATAACTTTACCTTCATTTTCTCCATCGCGCTATTAACAGTCGTTATTTCATTTGTCACATTCCCCATGGTGGATCCCACTTTATCCTACATCTTATTTACTGCAGTTTTTTAATTTTGGGCCCATTTTCTCATTTCCCGAATTTATTTCTGTGTTTAACTTCTGCATTTTGGGAAACCATTTTTATCTCTATCTTGACATGAAAATCCCACTTCTGACATCAGTGTAACGACACTTTTTACTGAAAAAAAAGCTGGTTACAAAACAATAACCTTTATTTCACTGCTGCACAACATTTTACTTGACGCTTTGACGAAATTGACTGCTCTATGACGCCCCTGCGCGCTAAAACTTGAAGTCGAAGAGTGACTTATGGCAGACTCAATTTGATTGCAACATATTTTATGTAACTGTGAATTATGTGAACAGAAGTTAGTTGAAGCCGGAGCTTCTGGTCGGTGTGCATTGCTCCAATATGTCGCATTTCTAGGCTGCCGGTTTTCGGCGTCACACTTCCTGCGTATTTCGCTTCGCAATACCGCCAGTTTCGCCACCTTGCACATTTGACCAAACGAATTCTCAAACACGCGCAATGTTTATGGGTCTATAGAGCAGTCACAGTGTTATTGTGTAAATAGAATGAAACCGAAAAATAGGAAAATATTTCTCAAGTGGTGGAAAGAAAGGGATAACGAAATTACGTGCTTGTTATGATGATGATGATGATGATGATGATGATGATGATTTATAGTTAATGGGCGCTCAACTGCGTGATAATTAGTGCCCTTGTTAAACAAAAAGTGGCAAAGTCTAGAACAAAAACTCCAATATAAAATGGTACAGGAATAAAGTAGTAGCCAACAACAGATATTAAAACCCAGTGTAATTAAAGCTATAGACGACAAATGCCATAGATGGAATTGAAACGCTGGTTCAAACAATGGAACTAAATAAAATATAAATATAACTGAAATTAAGTCGTCATCGATTTAAAATCTTATCTCCATTATCCTCCGTTAGGATAAACAAAACTAAAACTGAACCATTATTGCAAAAGCATTTTTGATAAACGCTTATTAAAACCCTGTCTACCGGTCTACTATTCTATCCACAAGGAGCACCGCCAACGAGACCGGCAGCTGCAGAGTTGCTCAAAGATCTGCCAGAGGGACATACTTTAACAACGCATGATCGACCGACAGTTCTTCCTTGCTTAGCGGACAAATAGGGGCAGTTCCCTCTTAAGTAGATAGCTGTGGGAAAAAATGCAGTGAAAAATACATAATCGAGCCAAAATCACCTCTTTTCGACGAGATAATACGAAATTAAGTTACCCAGTTTATTGAATGTTGTTTCACTACTCGAACTTGTTACGGTGGAGAGCGCACCACTTTTCATGTCACTACGAAAGTACTGCTCTCCGCACAAGAAGCCTAAAGTCTTCAGTTCGTACACATGAAATGGCAGCACTGGGTTTTTGGTTCAAGGATTTGATGCCAAATCTGCCAGTTCATTCCTCGGCAAGCGAACGTGACCAAATATCCAGGGCTCACTCGGTATGCTAGTGTATGGTAGAGAGCTACTGTGCAAACCGAGGTATATGTTTCGGTTGCATAAACAAATGCAAATCCAGCACCGTCGGCGAACTTCCAGAGGTGTATATAGAAATTCCATCATCAAATACGAAAATAATGCCAATAAAGCAAGTACTGATACTATATATCAGCATCGCAGACTTCCATGAGCCGTCATCTCGAGATCTACGGGATGTAGCAAGTAATCAAGGTGGCTGGAGCCTCTTCTTCTTGGGAAACATGGAGACGTGCTTGGCATCTCAATATTGTGCTTCCGAATATGCTTTTGAAAACTATACGCTTTTGGCTATGTGAGAAGTGTCTATAACGTACGTCTGTATAGATAAAAAGGAGTAAATATTGGGTCTGCAGGCATGCAGTTAATCCCACAGTCATCATTTGCATATACATCACGCCGATATTGAAGAGGGAGTTGTACCGATTCGCGTAAAGACTCCAACTGGGCAGGTTGGAAAAGTTCCAACAGCCACACGGATGACCTGGTTGTAGTCAGTGTCTAATCTTCTCAGCAAAGATGGTCGTGCTGAAGAATAAACTAAGCATCAATGGATCGTATGCGGATCGTACCAGTGCGTGAAAAAGACGCAGCAACACGGTCCGAACCCCTCCCCAAGATTTGTCGCTTAGTATCCGTCGGTGAGAGTTTCCAGCCACGATACCAAGTGTTCATTGATGATGCGTTCCATCACCTTCTAAACGCAACTGGTGAGGGAAATATGACGGTAACTGGACGGAAGGTGACTTTCCTTTTCTGGTTTCAAAATGGGTATTATGGTGGCTTCTCGTCACATTTCTGGAAATGTTGCGTTACCCCTACAGATAACAAACGTCTAGCTAGAAAGCCTTAGTTTCAGGAGAAAGATCTCGCGAGATTTGGACGTGTTTTACATCTGGATCTGATGCAGAGTTTTGCGATGATAAAATTTCATGATATAATTACGCCATGGTGGAAAGGTGACTCTAATCTTCGAAAATACGGGAGAAACCTTGAGATTCCATCTAAGCCTTAAGTGGAAGAGAAGCAGACAAATATTTGTCTGAGCTAGACAATTGAGCGAAAGCACTGCCAAAAGTGTTAACTACGGCAAACATAAGAACGACAGCACCTGCAGCTCCTTTTACACTGCGAATTGTTATATGGGTGGATTTTCTTGCCAAGCACCTTAAGTTATTCTTTATGACAGAAGAAGCTGCATATCAATTAAATTCAGTAACAAATTTGCTTCATGATATCCTATTGGCTATTGTTAATAATACATCTTGATTTGGCACCGAGTTTCTTATGTTGTATTAGGTTATCCAGGGTAGATCGACGCTGGAAAACCCTGAAACCACGCCTTTGAGCATGAATGGCATTCCGGCATTCATCTGTCCACCAAAGTACCGGAAGCCGACGGTATTGATTACAGTCAAACAGCGAATAGACTGCTTGGAGGCAGAAGGAATTGTATCTGTGAGGGATTCGACTAAAATACTTACAGATAAATAAAAATAGTATTCCATCATATGTAAACTGGTAACTGCAGTGAATTAACTGCTATGTGCGGGTTTGAAAAAACTATTGAAGGCGTCAGAAAAAGAAATGTAGTCTCTCCGGGGTTCAGAAAGTCTAGGTTACGATTGTCAAGAAATTGGCATTCAGCTTACTTCACGCACAAGCCCGACATGGTCTCCAAAGTGGGTGGAAGGCATTAACGTCGCTTAATAAACAGAAAATGCGTTGATAACTGGAGAATTAGGTCTAAATCATTCAGCGTCAGACTGTAAGGTTACAAGTTCAACGTATATATCACATTTAATATGCATCATATAGCCCCCATTTTCGGAAACACCCTCTTTCATGATAAACCTCATCGTACAGGAGAATAATGGCTCACTAAAAAGAGGTCCTATGGAGTAGCGTTGTCTCTCGAAAGCATACGAGCAATGACTCGTTCTTGTTAAGTAAACAGTTCTTGCAGCGGTCGATGTTGTCTAATTCGGCATAGTGCTGCTGTAGGATAGCCATAGTTTACATTTTGGGATAAGTTCTAAATTGCAGGGCATATCTGCTTTGAGTGCTGCGTTGGGAGTTTTAATTCAATCATTTCTGCCGCCACACTAGCGCCCCTTTCAGGACGGCGACTCTGCCGCTTACTTATTGCCCTGCTAACAGTGAGGGTTGTTTCATCTCCTCCATGGGAGAGCATCCATTTCCAACAGAAAATTTTGGCTCGTAAACCTCAAATAGACTAGTGGTGTTAACCGTCGAAGATTTTGGTCACCGGTCTGTGGTCCTCTCAGAAGACAAACTGCGCGGACAGTGGGGTGAACTTTTTCCTCATATGTGTTAAGGGAGCTGATTTTACCTGGTTTTCAGGAAGTCGGTTCCGACATAGCTGGTCTTGGAGGTATCTCTGGTGCAGAATACGTTACTGGGTTGCCAGTCTTATTTCCCGAGTTCGACGGTTTGACTGGCAATTTTGCTGACGCACCTTTTATATTGGCGGATTTTACAGTGTTGAAGTAGGCGCAAATTAGATGTCTAGCTAAGAGAACCTTTTCTGCAATGGTACCCATTTTATATCTTTTGTCTTAATTTGCGGTTTCCCACCTCGGTACCAGTTTAGCTGTACTGAGCTATAAATACCGGAATACGGGATGGAGTTGATGTAGAAATTGAACCAATTATATCGTCTCCACAGTTGGCATATATAGACTGAACAGTGCAAAATTCACCCAAAACGCGGACACCTGAGTTATCTAAGAGGTTTTGTAATATAGATCTTAATCTCAATAGCTGCATGAACTGCCAAAATTATTCAATGGGATCTACCCGATCAGTGGTAAGAAACAGGGTAGGAGTAGCCACGAGTTTGCCATTTATTTTTCCAATGATCCCTATATACAAAAGTAACGCCTTGTTGCACCAAATTCTCTTGAACTTGGTCATACCGTCCAGTACGCGGGAGTTACAACACCGCACCAGGAGTTCAATGTCTTGTGTATCTCTGCTTTAACTGAGTAGCTGCTTGATATGTTGGCCCTTAGTATTTGTGCTGCCTGGAGTGCTGAACTCATGATTCCGATTCATGACTGAACTATAGAGCAAATTTATCTAAATCACTTTGAACAACAATAGATATGCAACCCTTAACCAAATAGGATATCCCTTTCCACCAACACGAGTCTCCACTCGAGGCCTATTTTTGGTTGAATGTTTCGACCATAGGTTGGAGATGCTAGCGGTTTGCTGAAGCAAATGTTGCACCCAGATGCCATTTTGTGGTACTACACTACCATTTACGCTACTTTATAGACTTAGGAATTCGCTATTTTCGTTAAACAAACAGGAATATCTTGATTGGCAACTATGTTAATAATTTTATGAAATAAAACTAGCCCGTGACCGGAGAATTTCCAAACAATAGAAGAATATATTCCAACCGTTAGTATGGAACGATAGTATAGAATTAAAGAAAATCAAGGTCAGCGCATGGTTTCAAAACATTGTTTATTCTAACTTTGAGGAAATTGGTGAATGTCAGAGGATAGTGAAAAACGAAAACGTGTCCAATCTGCAAAAATACTGTCAGGTGTTGTTGCGCCAGGGACCGAATACACAATGTAAATTTTAGAATAGAAGGAATAACTAAAATGCTGTATAACCTAAAAATGTTACTGAATGGAAGACAATTTGGGAACGAATATATTAATCGCTATTTGCACTACCTATATCACTCGTAGGACCGTTTAGAAGAAGACGCCATTTTTTTCATAAACATAGATTTTTCATATGGAGTTCGGTGTCAATTCCATAGAAACAGAATACATTTTCGACGACAGGACAGATAAACTAATTAGAGATGTTTATATAAATCAGTGGGTTTCAATGGGAGAAGAGTTATTATTACGGGAAAAATAACGGAGAACCTATAACGAAAATAAAACGATTCGCGTTGGATTATAAATATCGGAAAACATTAAAGTGGAAACCAGGGATAAAATAATTCAGAAACAAATTGAAGAAAAGTATATCACTACAATACAATAAGATAGCCAAAAATGAATGTATGGAAAATTTGGTAAATCAGAACGTAATAAAATACTTCTCCTACAATTCCGATAAACGAGTACTTCTTCTTAATCCGAAAGCAATACCATTTAGATATTTAAGGTGTTTTCAAATAATTGAATGCCTTGAACCGCTCAAATAAATTGCCTATCCTATCTGCAAAATAATTGGTAAAGCGTAAATTGCGTATTTTTATGGACGCTCTTAAACTACTGTGGTTCTCCTGCATCCTATTCTAAATTGGGCGTAAAAGACCACTTAATTTTTCTCAGAGACCTCTCTATCATGCTTGAGGTTCTTTTGCGTAACGTAAATCCACGACATGGGACCAACGGCTTTACTTCCCTTCCGAAGGAAGTCATGCTAAGAATTTTTACGCCCCTAAGAAATCCATTGTCCTCCGCCGGGTTTCCCCCCGGAGGCCTTCTACGGTAGGTACGGATTTCGCGCACCCGGGGTTTCCCGAGCCAGCATTGACTCCCTCCGATGGCAACCTCTGAGTGGTGAGGGAATCAGTATGTCAGAATGCCTACCCACGTGTAGGCCGTGCGTGAAAATCCGTGTCGGTGGAAAGAGTATCCTGCTTGATTGAGGGCTGCTTACCTGATCCTGGGCTTCTGATATTCAGTAACCGGGAGAGTGTGCAGCCCAATACACCCTTTGCCTTTTGCTTCGCCTAAACGGGAGGCTAGGGACTAACACACTGCTAGTCCATCGGCCAAGACTAGGTATTATACCGAAATCCAGTGTGAGAGGGACGGTGACCCAGCTATATTCCCTGTGAAGCCCTGTCACCCCAGAGGGTTAACCCCTCGTTGGGCTCCGTGGTGGGTGGAGAGCCCTGGGGAATGATATTTATCACTATTTTTATGGCAGCAAATACCAAAGGAAAATCCAAAATAATGTGTGGAAAAGAAGCAGTCGATTCCAGTGGTCCCTGGTACTTGGAAATACATAGGATAGAGGAAGGCAAGAAATTTACCTCCATTAGCCCATTTACGATCCAAAAAGGCCTAGATGAGATAGCCGTTCCAATGTAGTCCTGTACGCTCTTTCGCAATGGGACGCTCCTGGTTGAAGCAGTATGACCTTCTCAGACAAGAATTATTGCGCGGAAGTAAATTAGGCAGTTATATGAAGGTCGCTATCCACAAGACCTTGAATTCCTCGCGCGGGGTTGGCACCACCGGCGCATTGGACGGTTTATCCAATGAGATTCAGGAGGAGCTAACAGCGCAAGGTGTTACATCTGTGTATCTGGTTCAGCCGAGAGTTAATGGTGAATTTGTGCCTACCCGCACCCCGTTCCTTACCTTTGATCGGGGTAGATCTCCCTCAAAGTATTAAGGCAGGGTAGGAAGCCATCGAGGTAAGGCCATACATCCCGAAACCGTAGCGCTGTTACAAGTGTCAACGTTTTGGACACACTGGCGTATTTTGTAGTGATCGGCCTACATGAGCCAAGTGTAGAGATGTCACACACAATGGAGGTTGCACATGGACTCCATGTTGTGTTAACTGCGGCGGTGAGCACTCATTCAGTTTCCAAGACTGTCGAAGTTTTGGAGAGGAGAGAGCGATCCACGGAGATCAGAGTGAGGGAGAAGGTGTCCTTCTCGGAAGTTTGGAAGCTCCCGCGTATCCGCTAACCCTCCGTCCCGCGGTCTGGTACTTAAAGCTCGGTTGTAGCTAAGCCAGCACCTAAGCGGGAAATCGCAACGCAGACCTGGGATATCAACGGGGCCACAATAGCAGAAAAGACTCTCGTAGACAGACCATTAACCAGGCCCACAGCAACCACGTCTACGTCGGCTACGCCATCTGCCTCTTCCACATTTGTAAGGCCTAATTCTGAGAGTGTTATCTAAACCTTTGACCTCGGGCAGTAAGTCAGTATTCTGCACCTGGGAAGTCCTTTAAGACAAAATATGTTCGGACTGACTTCCTAAAGGAGAATTTAAAGTCCCTTCCCAAAACATTTAAAGGAAGGGAAAGTTCCCCTTCTCCTCTGCGTAGATCCTCTTCTGAGGAGTCTTCTAGGGAGAGAACTTGTCGGCGACCAATAACCTTGCCGATCAGCACCTGTAATCGGTTCGAGAATCTCGAAATTCTCTATTGGAAAGGGGACCTCCATCGTAGAGGAGATGGACCAAGAGGATTCTGTCCTCATTGCTAGATGGCCAGTGCGTAAGCGGCAGGAACGTGCTCCTGAATAAAGTTTTATTCTGACGGCCAAGAAGAATAAACTCAACCCATCAGCACAGCCAAATATGCAAAAACGCCTTTTCATTTAATTCTTATCCCATACCATAAACCATGGCTATCCTTCAGTGGAACATACGCGGCATTAGACCACATCGACCTTAGCTTGACTTGTTGCTCCACCAGCATCAGTTCTTGGGCATATGCTTGCAAGAGACCAAGCTCCGTCACCAAGACAACCTTACCTTCAGGCAGTACTCTTCTGTCTGGTGAGATATAGCACCAGCGGATGGAATACCTGCATTTGGGGGAACTATGATTCTTATGAGATGTGATATTTTTGCTACCTATTTACTCATTCAATTTGACACACAGTCCATTGCTGTAAGGATTAAGCTACCTTCCGTTAGCTTCACCATTTGCTGTATATGTGTACCTCCATCTGATGGCCTCTCGCGCACTGATTTAGAAGACCTAATCTCCCAGCTACCAACACCTGTTTTGTTGGTAGGGGACCTGAATGCCCACCACCTAATTTGGGGCTCCCCTTGGGTTTGTGCGAGAGGTCATCTGTTCACTGATTTCTTGGATCATATGAATCCCTCTCTCCTGAATACCGGTGAGCCTACCTTTCTTTCTGACGCCTTTAATAGTTTTTGACACATCGACGTAGCCGCCTGTTCTGCACAGTTAGCAGTTTCCTTACAGTGGAATGTCATCTCTGATTTATGCTCTAGTGACTACTTTCGAGCCGTTATCAATCTCTTAGATCTCAATTTATGTTCCACACTTTTACCTAGATGACACTTAGATCACGACAACTGGAACCTTTATTCCCGTTTGGCTGATTTTCACCGCAGTAAGCACGACCCAACTAATTCCTTAGTTGAACACCTCACAGCCACCATTCTTTCTGTTGCTGAGCAATCTATTCCACGATCGACTGGCAGCTCTCGTCGTTTTCCTATCCCTTGGTGGACAGATGAATGCCGCAATGCCATTCGTGCTCGCCGACGTGCTCTCCGGGTTTTCCAGCGTCGCCATACACTGGATATCTTGATACAATATAAAAAAAAAACTTCGTGCTAAATCTAGACAAGTTATGAAGGATAGCAAGAAGACATCATGGAGCAACTATGTGGCGTCTTTTAATCGACATCCACCTTCCTCTGTCGTATTGGATAAGTTTAGACATGTGGCCGGCAAAGAGACTCATATGCCTATATCCGGTCTAACAACCGCAGATGCCCATAGTTGATCCGATTCACGTGGCTACTCTTGGTACTGTTTTTGCTCACGAGTCTAGCTCAGACAACTATCCGCCAGAGCTTCTTCTAGTTAGGGCTCAGGTGGAATTTCAGAGTTCGCCTTCCGTTCTGGAAACCTTGAACACCATAATCGCCTTTTCACCATAGCGGAGCTAGAACACGCACTTTCACGTTCGCAAAACTCTGCACCCTGTCCGGATAGCATCCACGTCCAAATGCTACAACATCTCTCTTCTGATGGTAAGGCTTTCCTACTCGAGGTTTATAATCGTATCTGGGTTGATTTCATTTTTCCAACTCAGTGGTGGGAGCCCAAATAATTATACCTGTTTTGAAACCTGGAAAGGACCGTCCACTTCCTTCCAGTTACCGTTGTATTTCGCTCCCTAGTTGCGTATGCAAGGTGATGGAACGCATGATCAATAGACGGTTGGTGTGGTGGCTAGTATCCCACAATCTTCAGACCAACATCCAGTGTGGTTTTGGGCGACGTCGTTCAGCAATTGACCACCTTGTCTCGATGTCAACTCAGATTTTTGACATGTTTCTGAAGAACAGCCAAATATTTCGGACATTTTATAACCTCTAGAAAGCCTGTGATACGGTTGGCGAGCGGGGCTATTACGTTTTCTCCATAGTTGGAATATTCGAGGACGCCTTCCGTTATTCCATCAGGAGTTTATGCAAGGCCACGTTTTCCGAGTAACGGCCGGCTCGGCATTTTCTAACCTTTTTAGTCAAGAGAATGGAGTGCCGCAGTGCTTGGTACTGAGCGTCACGTGTTTGCTATAGCATTTAATTCCATATCGCAATGTGTTCCCCCAGATGTATCGCCCTGTTTATTCCTGAACGACTTTGCGATATACTGTACGTCTCAGATTGCACCGTTTTTGGAGCGCCGTCTCTAGCGGTGTTTGGACAATAATTGGAGCTCAAGAAACGGCTTTAGTTTTTATCCCTGAGAAGACGATCTATGTTAACTTCTGGTGCCGTATGTGGCGAATGGCACCTTCTCTCTCTTCATCTTGGGAACAGATTTACTTCCCTTCGCAGATGAGGTGAAATTTCTGGGGTTAGTATTACACCGGAAACTCTGCTGGTCACAACATATAGCACATCTTAAGGCGCGGTGTAACCGTTCTTTTAATATTTTACGGATACTAAGTGGCAAATTTTTTGGAGCAGATCGGACAGTTTTGCTCCGTCTTTATCGTGCACTGATCCGATCTAAGTTAGACAATGGATGTATTGTTTATTCTTCGGCATGACCATCTGTTCTGAGAAAGTTAGATGCTCTCCACAATCAGGGCATCCGTGTGCCTGTTGAAGCCTTTCTAAGTAGCCCAGTTGTGGGCCTTTATTCCGAAACGGCGGAACCAACCCTTCGAATTCGATGTTATATTTTGCTAGCAAATTGACCTAAATGCATGCCCATGCATCGAACCTTTCCCCTTTTTTATTCTACTGGGCTAGACGACCGTTAGCGCCACCTATCACTTATTCCAAAGCCAGCAGATTTTCGTTTTAGAGAGCTTCTTCGGGACTACAATATAGCAATGTCTAGCATGTTTCCCAAGGGAGAGAAGCTGCACTCCTTTTGGTTAGGTGCTGCCTCCCACGTCAACTTCAGGATGCTGGCATTTGGGAAGTCTCTGATGCCTTCCATTGGTATCCGCACTTGTTTTTTTTAGAATTTTTATCCCTTTACAGTGACCGAATTTTTATATACACCGATGGCAGTTAGTGCACCGACGGTGTTGGCTATGCCTTTGAAACTGGCACAGAACCACATACTTTCGGTTTGCCTAGTCACACATTCGGCGGAGCTGTATGCTATTTATCGAGCCATTCAGTACGTTTGCCGTCGAAAATTGGGTGACGATCTTATTCTGAATGATTTGCTTAGCTGTACAGCTTCCATCCTTTAGTGCAGTACACTCAGGATGCCCTCCACATTTTGCATGCTTCAGGTGTTCATGTGGATCTCGCATGGCTTCCTGGACACGTTGGGCTGTCGGGTAACGAATTAGCGGATAAGGCGGCAAAGTCAGCAACCACAGAGCCCAGTGTCACCATTACTTGTTCAACAGCCGAAGATTTTAGACTTCTTTTGCGGAGAGCGATGATTTCGCGCTGACATGCAGAGTGGTTTGCTCTCCGCAACAGGCAGAGGGCAGTAAAGGCTCTTCCAGTACACTGGTCAACTTCGCCACGGACTTCTCGTCGTGAGGAAATGGTTTTAGCTCGTCTCCGTAGGTCACTGTTTTTTTACACACAGCTAGCTGTTCCAAAGGGATCCTGCTGCTATCTGTCCACAGTGTGGACTAGCATGGACCGTCCGCCATGCAATATTGGAGTATGCTCCTCTAGCCCGATTACGAGCCACTGTATGACTGCAGGCGTGTACTAAAGAGATATTGTTGGCCGATCCTAGAGCGGTAGATCGGGTCTTTGTTTATATCATCACTGCCTTTTAAGATCAATATCTATTTTTATTTCACTTTGCAGTGTACTGACAGGTTCCTAGACTGTAGCTGCTGATTATAACTATTTTAGCCACTCAGGACTGGAGTCTGTTTTAGTTATTGCTTTTATATTGTTTTTACTAGTTTTATCCCTCTATGGTTTCTGCCCTGGACAGTTTTATATGCCTTGCGTTTTATCGGTCGTTTTATTTATTTTTATCACTGTCCTTTAACCTTTTTACTGCTCTTTTATTTTGGTTTTAGCACTAACCTTTTTATTGCCCTTTTATTTTGGTTTTAGCACGACTTGTATTTCTAGGGCGCTCATAACCATGTAGTTGTGCGCGCCTAAACTTTAACCATCATCGTCATCATCTGCTGGGTTTGAACCCGTGACCTTCGGTATATAAATTTAACATGGTAACCATTACACCACGGAGGGCGACTAAATAATTAGTATTAACAGAATACACATCATATAGCGTATAGGAACGAAATAGGCTTATTTTGTCCAACGCGTTGCAAGATGAAGACTCTTTATACTTTAATGTTTAAAAGGATCTACAAATTTATGTAGATGATAAACCATATTCAGATAATCCATGTTTCTGAATTTAAATAAAGTCGAATATGAAATGTTTCAGATTGGTTGACGGGCCGAGCGGCTAGACCACTCGCCTCTCATCTCTCGCAGACGTCCGCATGTGGGATTTGTGGTGAATAAGGCGGCTCAGAGGCGGGTATTCTACGGGTTCTCAGGTATCCCCCGCCATCGCATTCCACCGGTGCTCTATCTTCATGCCGTCCTCCGTGATGTAGTGGTTAGCATGCTAACATCATATATCGAAGGTCGCGTGTTCAAACCCAGCGGGGGACGATGGACTTTTTTTGGCGTAGAAATCTTTAACATGGCTCCTTTCGGAAGGGAAGTAAAGCCTTTGGTCCCTTGCCGTACACATATGGCACGTAAATGAACTTCAAACCTGAAAAAGATGCCTCTGAGCAAAACTAAGCGGCCTTTCAATATAGTATGGGACGCTGAGCACCAAAACAGTTAAAGAGCGTCCATAAATAAAACTCCATTTCCACTTTGATCTTCATTTTATGTATCGTGAGTGTCATGTATCGCCTGCGATGCCTATGTAGTGAAAACGGACGTTGAACGCCATAAAAAGGCGGTTGAATTCATCGAGGATACTAAGGGGCTATCATTTCGTTAATCAGTGTTAGTAGTAGCGTGACATATGCCCTGCCAGCGTATATATTCCAGTCTTTGTGACGCTGGAAAAGGACATGAAGAGTCTGGTGACATTGGTTTCCGTACGTCCAACATGCTCTGCATTAGGTAACACAGAAAAGCGATACAGGAAAACTGTATAAGGAGATAAAGACACTGTGTGTATGGTATTATGCATAGTACTTTTAAGATCGTTCTTAATGATTGTGTTATATTAATCCGCTGGGTCATTGACAGCGTGAAAATATGCGCTCTTTCTGTCGTTTTAAAACTCTCATCTGCTAATTTGCTGTCTTATTCTCAAAGATTCTTCGAAACATCAAAGTTTCAGCTAAAGGATGCCCTGTGCAACTAAATATACCCTTTGCCTCTCTTAAAATGACATCACAGACATGAAATGGCTCCTTTTTCACATGTGGTCTTCTACTCGTTTTCTCTTGGTTCCTGGATCCCGCAGTTCGTCATAATTTACATTAATTCTTAATTTTTTCGCTTGTCGTTCAAATGTATTAGGCTGAGCAATTCATTTTGGATAGTTTTTAACGCCCGCTTTTACTACTCTGGCACCGCAGCCGTTGACACTGATGATATATGGAACGAAGATGGAGTACCGGTGGAACGCAATATCAGGGGAGGCCGGAGAACACCCACCGTATGCCGCCTTGTCCACCACAAATTCCATGTACGGTCGCTTGGGATCGAACACGGGCCGCGTTAACGTGAGGGGAGTGGTCTAATCACACGGTCACGGTGCGGCCCAAGCTGAGCAGAAACACAGATGGAATATAAAAAATATAGATGATTGTGCAATATGAATATGTGGGAAATGAGTTTGTGAAAGAAAGACAGCCAATATAAATGTCCTTGTGTTTCAAAATCCCTATACAGCCAAAAGCCTATATAAGTTTGATGTTTTTGCTTGACTGATAAGTCTTCTGAATTAATTTTTATGCTCAATTATATCTTCACTGTACTCAAATACGTATTGAAGGTCGTGGAATGAAAACTCAAAGATGGTGGAACCAAACGTAGTAATAAAACTTTATCCAAAACAGCAGTTGTTTGCGGAATATAAACCTGTTCAAATTCCTTGAAGGTTTGCAAAAAAAAGTTCACCCAATTATGTTTATCAAAGCCGTGTTCAATATTGTTGAATTAAGATGATATGTATATTGTTTAGGTATATAAGAGGTAGAGAAATATTCATGCTTTACAATAGTCTGAAATACACGTTTTGTGCCCCCCATGACCCTTGCACCATCATACGCCTGTGCAATAATTTCAGACGTTATAATAACAAAAAGAGAATCTTTATTTAACTCAGAAGACAGGACAAAGCTCCAGAATGTTTATGTAGGCGTAAAATTACATGGAAATGCAATTCAGTACTCGTATATTTCGACGCACTAAACTGATTTGGTACTCATTGTCTTATAGGAACAGTATACTAAACGAGGAAGGCTGCTTAACTCTTTTTTAGACTTGAAGTACTTCTCCGGGCCTTAAATCTATGACACGGGACAACTGACTTTACTTCCATTCCAAATAAAGCCATTCCAATTAGTTTTACGCCCGAAAACAATTCATTGCTCTCCACGAATTTGAAGCATATCCTCGAAAACAGGCTAGCAAGTTACCTTTAGACTCGAAGGACTTGTAGATAATGACCATCTGGTACAGGAAGCGTCTGCGACGACTGCGAGGAATTGTGTCTTTTATTTCCTCTTGGCACACCTCTGGCATATGCCGAACAGTTTCGTTCTACGTATGTTGTTTTTAAGGTATTCCGTAAAACAGTAGCCTTTTCGGAGTGACCTCCCAAGACATTGTCAAGCTCCGCGCTAAAGGTACCAAGGCTTGAAAAATAGTCCAAAAGGGTGGTGTCTCAGTTACATCTTTGTCCCTCAATGCTAACTCGAGTAAATCACAAAATCTAATGCAACTTGTTACGATGTATAGGACGGAACTAATTTACGTGAATTCATCATCGGGCAGCTGAATACAGTATACATTGTACAGCAAGTTTAATATATACGAAACAATGCCTAACTTGATGAGCTTATCATGTATGAAAGAGAAGTTTGGTGTTTTTAACATAGTCATGCAGGTGTTCTACGTCCTTCATTCCTTGTTTTACGCATGATTCTTCCCCGCCCTCAGCAAAAACGCAGTCATGAGAAACAGTAGAGAGGATTCATGTCCACAGAGCCAATCATCGTTTGTACACTTTAGAGATGAAGTTCCTATTGAATGGTTCACTTTTTGTCTTAATAGTCCGTGTAATATGAAGATGAAGGCAAAGGTCTACCGATATGTTTTAACTCCAATTTTGCCAACGCCGTGACTGATTGGTTAGACCGCTAGCCTTTTAGGCGGCCCGGGTTCGATCCCAAGTGACCACATATGCGATTTATTGTGGACAAAGCGGCGCAGGGCGGTTTTTCTCCTCGTTCTCCGGTTTCCCCTGACATCATACTCCACCGGTGCTCTGTCTTCATTTGATGTATCATTAGTGTCAGCGTCTGCGGTGCCACGGTAGTAAAAGTGGACATTAGCACTATATAAAGAAGAGAAAAAATCTATGTTTTCTTTTGCTCTTCGTAGTGAAAATTTTATACTTAGCAAGGATTTTACACCATTTATCTTCCTTGTTATTTAGTACCATTATAACATAAAATTCTGAATGTCCAAAATAGTTATAGTTATGTTAGTGAATAAACAAACTAAGCGAGTTTCACAATGCATACGCATAAAGTTATAAAAATATTAAAAGAAGATAATTGCTTATTAGCAAAGTTGACTTGACACTATTATAGCTAGCGCTAAATCGTCATTGCAGACTTCCTTGCTAACCTGCAACGCAGGAGGAGGAGGCGGCGGAGGAGAAGGAGGAGTCATTTAATCAATCCATGGGAAGCTAAGCCTCTTCCTTACTCACCACACAAACCTCTCGTACACCCAATGTACTTATTGTCTGCTGTTCAGGTTACGGTTAATTTAGCGTACTGTGGCTTGACTTAGCGCCACTTAACCTTAAAATCTAACACTTTGTATCAAGTGGAGCGTTTTCAGGTTAACTTAAGATCACTTAAGTGTTTGGCAACGCTAAGCTTTTCCTTCCTGTTACGTTAAGCCTGACGTCACGTGATAATTGGAACCAAAGTACATGAAGCAGTAGCATTAAATAATAAAAGAACTAGCAATTAAGAATCATTCAGTTAGGTTAAGAGTATCCTACTTAAACATTTAGTTTAGCAGCGTGTGTTAACTTCAGTTACGTCCCTTCACATTAAGTTGAGCTGATGGCAACTCTGCTTAACTCTGGGCTGCAAACTTCAGCGTTTACTGAGACGTTATGCCAGCAATTAATATTTTTATTTTGGATGAAAATGTTATGGAAATGAGCTAAAGTTTATATACAAAGTAGCATCAAATGCCCTTATAAAATAAATGGAAGTACTCATGCAGCCATGTGGGCAAACTGCCCCTGGTAGATTTATACTATATTAAGTATTATTTTACACAGAATATAAAGCGTTTTTAAGGGAACCAATGTACATTTTTTCCCTACGAAGGTAAGTAAAATTAAAGTGTAATTATTCATGGATAACGTTTTACATTTATTATTGGCACAGCTATTTGGTAATTGTTGTAGTTCAGGAAATTGGACCGTACAGGATAAATAGAAAACATTTGGAATAACTTTATATTGAACTGTGTAGTATTTCATCATATACCCTAAAATTAAGAAACAATTTCAAAGCCTGCTGAATAGTACTTTTTATTGTACACTTTTAAAGGATTCACTGCTCTGAGTTAGGATTGTAGCAGAAAATATACACTATATGTGGAAAATATTAATTTTCGAGAAAACGTTGCCGAAGACCAACTGTTCAGTTAAAGTTCATTAATTGATACAAATCCATATTAGGTAGCACTTATGGATGGCACAAAGCGCTACAAAAAGTACAGCTTATATCCTTACCTGCAAGTATTTGCGCCATGGAAAGCCGCATAGTCCACGTTCAAGATAGCACTTTCTTTCAAGTTTATAGTTTGTTCTATGGAATTTCTTTGAAGAAAATATGACAATCCTGTGCCTTTCATTGTATTCTTACTCTGCAATTTTAATACCGGAATGTCAAATTTACGCTGTTTGTTACCTTTGGCCTGTAAATTTTATGTAAAATGTTCTCATGTCATACATTTTCATGATATTATTATATCCTAACTAGTTGCTTATATACTCTCTGCAGATAGCAGCAGATTTTTAATGTAATTATAACTGAAGCTCTCACCAATAGGTTTTGCTCTATCAACCTCATATCTAGCTGCAGGTGACTGCAGGTCATTTTGTATCATTCAAACTACCCTCTGCACTTGCTGTTGTGGATGTGGGAAGATTCAATGTGTTCTGTGTGTTGTCTATTTATTAGGAAGGGGGATCCAGGCTAAATAATCCGTTTTGTGGCATGTCTGGATGATCACCGGGCACATTGAATAAAATCTCTTTTAAATGCATTCAAGCTGTATTACTATACTCATATTTTAACAAATACAGTATTCTCAACATGCTTTAGCACTATTTAAAATAATTTACTATTTTAGTTAAAAAAGAAAAGAAAAATAAAGTCATATACGCTCACACAAATAATTACGCAGTTGCTGGTTGTTTGGAAAGGGAGTATAGATGCACTGTTAAGATATATAATTTTTAAAAGGAGTTATAGGCTAGGAAACAAATAAATATTCTTGGAACACGTAATCTACAAAATAAACGGCTGAGATATAAGAAATGTTTTACCCACAAACTTTGCCTACAATTCCTCTTAAAATCAAAGTACATGAATTACTCCAATTGAATTGTGCAGATCAGAGGTCACCAACTGTTGCCTTTTGAGTAAAGGAGAGAGAGAGAGAGCAAATTTCCTCCATTCTGTCCCGAATCGCATAGTGTGCAGTTCGTGAACCAACTGCGTGGAAAGGAAACACAGATAATTGCTTCAGTGCTGTGGCAGTATGCAACATTTTGTATGTAAAACACGTAATACACATTTCCTACGCTAGTAAAATATTCTAAGTTCACGATTGGTATAACAATTGCTCTATTAGATGTCTTGCATTAGTATTTACACATATACATATTTTCATAGATTTGGTGGTGATTGCTTGTATTAACGTAAATAATTACAAAACAGTAATGGCAGTTATCAAAGTATTAATATGATAAAACAACCCCTCTTAAATTGGTTAATATCATTAATGTCGCATTTTATCGCCAAAGAATTAATTTGTAATGAAAACTTACCAATTGCAGCGGTAAATAAGAACTGCCATCTTGGTAACTAATTAGCGCCACTCGCAATATAAAGAAATGTTCTTCTTCTTGGCATTTGTCGCACTCATTTGCAAGGTTTCGTAATGGCGCTAACAATTTAATTTTCTGAGCGCACAACTTGGCCGAAAACTACAACATATTCCACCACTTTCTATAAATGCTCAAGGCACAAACGTAGCAATAAACGGCTTCCGTTGCTTTTTATTCCCGACCATAAAAACTAACACATTAAGAGTTTACAAGGAACAGAGACAATCCCTGCTGTCACGTGTTTAACTACTATATGCACGGAGCATGACTGTTTGCTGCAGCACAAAATAAACCGAATTGATGACGCCTTAAATAGATGAAGGATGGTAAACGTATCATGCAAAATGCTCCTAGAATTACTAATTAAATTCAATAT
Source organism: Hymenopus coronatus (assembly GCA_030762935.1). Classification (NCBI taxonomy): domain Eukaryota; kingdom Metazoa; phylum Arthropoda; class Insecta; order Mantodea; family Hymenopodidae; genus Hymenopus; species Hymenopus coronatus. Next base: position 191,528,245 of record CM060900.1, on the reverse strand, counting down.
CACCTTGAAGAAACAAAGAAGGAAATAAGGGAAAAAAAAAACAGTAAGGGTATGTACTTAAAATCTTACCTTGTCTCCCAGTTTGCATCAGTGGCTACAATTTTCCATTGTTCATTATCAAGGTTCTCAATGGTCAGATATGTCTTCTCATGTCTGAGATTATTTTTTGGATGTCCTGATACCTAGAACACGATGACCAAATATTGAATACAACATATTTTATACATCACCTGCTTAGGGGGAGCTAAATTTATTCACCTATTATGGTCTCCATAACCCTTTACGATAGGAGATAAGACACCACGGTTAATACTGGCACTTGGTTACTAAATATTTGAAAAAAAGGTACCTTCTTGAACCGTTTGAGAATATGTGTCACAACAGACTCTGTAGAGAGGACAATGACCTGATACATAACAAGATACGAGATCATAGATGAGCCAAAAATTGAGATCGCGATAGCGGGAGTTAAGTAATACGCAGCAATAGATAATGGGGCGTTTATTTCTGTAATTAGTGCAGCTATTTTCAATCATTTACTAGCCAGAGGTCTGAAAATGCAAACATTGCCCTTCAAAAACATATTCTGCGTGTTAGCTGTCGGTTGCGCAAACATACAGAGAGTTAAACAGCAGGTAATGTTAACAATAAAAATAAGAGATGTTCACATCGAATGTATATTTGTGATCATACCGAATTTAGTTGTAGATGTGTTGTTGGGGAGCGATTTCTTTGCGGCATAGAAAGCAAAAATTAACTACGAACAGGAGCGTGTGATCTTTATAACAGCTGATGGCGAAGTCAATGAATCTTTTGTCCAGGTATAGTCGAGCCATAGAAACGAGCTCACAGCCGCCGTGGTAGAGATACATAATGGAGCTGATTTTATCGTTGAGTTCCTATGAGTGAATGAGTTTGAGGAGATTGTAAATTTACACGTATAAAATGAAAATAACATACTAAACGAACAAAAGAGTATGAATATGAATTTACACTATGAGCTAATGAACTATGAACTATTACAGCCTTACAACGGGCCAAGAACCTGTTTCCCTAGAACTAAGAAATAGCCCAGAGATCCAGGTAGACAGTTTGAATGAAACCGAGAAGCTATGGAAGATAAGGGCGAAAGTCGATTGTGCGCAAGCATTAAATAATGACCAGAAAAGCATATTGTATAACGTGTTAATTAATAACAGACAGGTTTTTTCTGAACAAACTGGGTGCTGTAATGCCTTCGAATATGAATTTGAGATTAGAAGAATGGCCTCCAAAAGGCATAAATGTCGGAACATCCCGATAGGCTTCAGAGAAAGCGAAGCTAACGAAATACAGAAAATGTTGCACGACGGGGTAATCGACGTATCAAAATCCCCCTATTCAAACCCCCTCTGCATAGTGAGAAGGAAAACGGGTCTCTCCGAATTACAATTGATGCACGTACATTGAATAAGTACATTAACCCCGACAGCCTCAGGATCGAAAGTATCGACCAAGTGCTCAGGAAAATTGCTAGTAAAATGGGTTTCGTGTATTGATCTAACTAATTCCTATCTGTAAGTACCACTAAAGAAACCTTTCAGAAAATACCTAGCCTTCATTCATGCTGGAATGGGTTTTGAGTATACCAGATGTTGCTTTGGTGTTTCTGTCAGCTTTCCTATGCATGATGCATGAAATATTCGGAAATACTGCCGAAGGATTCATGACTCAGTATAATGATGATTTTTTTATTGCAAGACGATGATATAAGACAACACATCCAGCATTTGGACTTTGTCCTTTCATGGCTAGCGGAATGTGGCTTGACAATAAACCTAGAAAAATCACAGTTCTTTGTGACGGAGATAAATTTCGTCGGCTACGTCATTTCAGGAAAAGGCATGTTCCCAGATCCTAAAAGATTAAAGCCCTATACAAAATACCGGTACCGAAGAACTTGAAACAACTGCGCAGATTTTTAGGCATCGTGCAATATCAAACTAGATTCCTTGGGAATTACGCTGCAGTGGCGAGAGGAGCACATTAAGGAATTGTTTGCAAATTCGATCTTGCTCGAACGACCACAAATGGACCTTCCATTTGAAGTTTATTGCGATGCGTCTAGTTTTGGGTACGGCGGACTCCTCACACAGACGGACGAACGCGTTGAAACTCATGTGATTTCCACCTGTTTGCGAGCTGTGTCAAGATCATAAAGTATTACACGCATCGTTCAACAATAGATCGCGGCAGTCTATTACGCGTTACAAAAATTCAAAACATGTATCTACAACAAACCTATAACCGTGCACACTGACCACACCAGTCTTTCCTTTATTAAAAGCTGCAAACTAATTAGTTCAAAATTCGGAGGCTTTGTACACGCCATCTTGTTTTCGATGCGACCATAAAACATATTTCTGGTAGCAGCAATGTCTTCAGCGATGTCTTGGCAAGGCTTAGAGAAGGACAGAACATACCTGAAAATCTAGGGGGCACACAGAGAGAGGTAACAATCCTAAAACTTGACGTAACTTTAAACAAGCAGGTAGTGGGGAAATTGAAAAGGATAAAGGAATACCAAGGAGATGACGAACGTTTGGTAAGGTTATTACCAACAGCATCCGATCTAATCATCGAAATATTAGGGGCCATAGGAAAAAGAAATGGAAGAATATACGAATTAGATGGGAGAGAGAACACCCTAAATGGAAAGTGTACGTCCTGACTGAGCCCGAGCACCTGATAATCGAAGCGTTCCATTTAGTATCAATACATGTAGGTAGCCAGAGAACGTCGTTGGCCATTAGAGAACATTTGTATATCAGCCGATTGCAACACAAAGCAAGAAAGATGATAGCCACGTGTGACACGTGCTAGAGAGCAAAACACCTAAATATTAAATATGACATGTACCACAGCCGATACTGCGAGCAAGGAAGGAGTAGATTGAGGTTCGCATTTGTCATGGTGGACGTCTTCAGTAAGCTGGTGCGCGTCTACCCTATGAGAAAATTAACGAGTGCAGCATGCGCTGGCAAAATCGTAGACGAATACATGACCGAATATGGTCACATAGATGCAATTATCGCTGATAATGTGTCTTCATAAGGGGGAAGCGTTTCTAAACAGACTGCGAGAGGCTAATATAAAAGTTTATAATTCATCGGTCTACCATCCCGAAAGCAATCCCTACGAAAGAACCATGCGCGTTCTGACAATTTATTTAAGGATTGCATGTAATTGACGGCCCACGTCTTGGGTGCAATATTGCCCATATATAGAAACCGTCATCAAGAATACACCATGCCCACCTACAGGCTACATCCCCTTACAATTGCAATCAGGAAGGGAGGCCAAAAACATTATACTGGGCGTACCAGAAGCCATTAATACCCGGATACCCGAAGACGAGGACGAAATGATCAGAAAAGCACACGCGAAGTTAACTAAAAGAGCAAAAGCTAGAGAAAAAAAAAAAAAAGCGCGAGAAGATATAAGGCAAACTGGCTGCCACGTGTTGGAGACAAAGTTTGCTTGGAGAGCAAATCTAGATTCTCTGCGTTATACAAAAGATATAGCCGAATGGAGAACATATGGTTGGGCCCAGGTAAAATTGTAAAACAGTTAGGTGACTGGACTTTTGAAATAATTTGTGTTAGAACGAATAAAATTATGGGAAGGTATAATTTTCCTCTGATGAAACAGTGCAAGGAGATAATGAGATGGATGTAATGCTGGTGATGTCTACATGACGTGGCAACCACAGATTTGCACGAAACTTTAAAAATAAACGAATAAAATGGACTCATAATTTAGGCAAATTTGTATACCACGCAGACAAGTCCTCAATAATAATAATAATAATAATAATAATAATAATAATAATAATAATAATAGTAATAATAATACTAAAACTACTACTACTACTACTACTACTACTACTACTACTACTACTAATAATAATAATAATAATAATAATAAAAACGTAGGTTTTGGGAGCAATGTAGTTAGTAATGGTACTAAAATAAAATTAATAAAATTGTAAATATATTTGTAATAGCTTAAGTGATTAGAATAAGCACCAAGAAACAAACATCGTGTGAAGTGCATTAGGGGAAAGTGAATCAGATATATCTTATATCGCTAATGAAAAAAATTAATTATAACAAAGAAAAACATTGTACAAATGCCTTTCGGAACATTGAAAAAATATGATTAAAATAAATTAAAAATATACATAAAGAGAAATATAATATAAGGATAATGTTAATGCAGTCATGTAATGTTTTTTAATGTATGAGTATAATTCTGGCATGAATGCTATGTGTAATATGATGTATTAGTCACTATTGCTAAAAAGAAAATATGAAGTAATTTTGTACGTAATTCTGAATGTATTCACGTAAATGCAAAGAAATATTTGATGTGTAAGGGAATTAGGGAAAATATTGTATTCATGTCAGACTTATAAGCAGTAAAGGGTAAATACTTATGAACAAGTGTAAAATGTAATATGAGAATTTGTGTATGTAGCGCCTAAGAACACACACGTACACGCATAAGTAACGATGATGCTGAATGTTCACAACACATCATAGGGGTGAATTATTTTGCAAAATAACTACGTGTGTAGGAATCTGAAAGGGACTAATAAACAAACTGCATTTAATTGGCGTTATTATTTTTATTTGTGGGGCATATGACACAGTACATGTCTTGTCACGGGGCAAAGAGTTATTCAGAAGCTAATAATATGTATAAATTATATCGAGAAGGGAAATATAAATGTACATTGAAAATGGGAAGGGAAGAAAGATTTCAAACACGTATTAGTAGCCGAGTTGTCACGACCCGGCGAACAACCCCGAAAAATACCGTTAAGAGGGTAGGACATTGACCCGAAGGGTGAAAATACACTGCCCGAGAAAAACATAACGGGAAAAGAAATGCTATCGCTGGCCAGGGGACGCTTTTTGAGACACTTGGCATAGATTATCGGCAGAGCAAAGCTGTGATATTTAGGGCCCGTTGTGGAGCCGAACTAGTTATTGTAATACATATCAGAGAACGGGCGGTATCACTGCATCAGAATTAACAAGTAGCAATAGTCGCGGTCAGTAAAGTGTTGTTTCATAGTAGAAACTTTAGGAGGAATGCGTGTGTGTTCGACTGCGGACTGAATAAAGCACTTGTGTCGTACCACTCCCTGAAAGAGTTTCCCTGCTATTAAAAATAATCCTGAGCTAGGGCACTCACAAATCCACACCATTCCTAATACCCAAAGTCTACACCCGGGACACGAACCCGTAATCCCGTTACCGCCCCAATCTTTTATTTCTAACCTGCCACTTGAGTTTTATGAATGTGGTAAAAACACCTAGATTTAGTGTTTTTGCAGCACTTACTCCGGACAGTATATATATATTTTTTTTGTTTTGTTTCCTTGTAGTTTTTTTTTTTTTTTTTTTGCAATATAATAACTTCGCAACTTGTGGAACTAAGTGACACGTTATAACAATGAAATTGTAAGACCTGTTAAACTTGACAATAACACAATAAATGCATTCTGTACGGGAAAGAATCGCCGGAAGAAAAACAACGAGAAAGTCTGCAACAGCAACACCCCAGGGGCCTACTACGGTAGGTACGGGTTTGCAGCACCCGTGGCTGCTCACGCCACTTCACCCTACTCATCGCCATCCGGTGTTGCCACGTCTTTTTCTGCTTTTGGTTTTTCGTTTTTTACAATAACACCCTCTTCCTCTTCAAGGCTTACGGAGATCATTAGTGTTTAGGCCCTTAGGATTGTTACCCCCCAGGGGCTGACTTTGTTAGTACGGGTTTGGCGTGCCCGGGGTGCCCAAGCCAGTCACACCCATTGTCATTCGCTCATTCCCATCTGTCACAGTCACGTTGAAGTCTTCATATTACACTTTATACTCCAAATTATGATAGCCTCTTCCTCTTCTAGGTTTATAAAATTCTTAGCTTTTAGATATTTAGTTTTATGAACTGCTGTACCACCAACAGGGATCTTTCCTATCTCCGTGGTTCCTGTCCCACGGTTTCGGCGCAGCTTTCAACTTGTGTGCTCTTCGGAGGTCTCAAATGTGAAGGTTGAGTGGACCCTCCTCACACTAGGTGCGGAGCCGTTCTGATGTCATGAACACCCACGTAGCTCCATGGGGCCGGGTCCCCTCGAACAGCTCGGCGACCGCGAGTGGCTGGGTTGCACGAGTGGACCCGACGTGTTACCGCTGTCTGGGGCCCGATGTAATCAACCACGAGTCCCCTGAATCCACGCTGATTCCGTTGAGGCAGTGTGGCCTAGAGTGGGGAGCCACTGGCGGTTATTCCAGTGGTAGGGGCATAAAGTCGGGCCTTCCATCGGTGAAACTGTTGCATACCGGTCAGTAGTGATAGTCGGAGGGTAACCCCTCTGACGTAGTGCTTGAGATCAGGCCTCAAGCGGGTGCTCCTGGCCGGCACAGACCGGAAGATTTAGGTGTCTTTTCTTGTATCCCCGGGATGGCAGGCTGACGCCGACGGATCCGGAAGGGGGACTATACCATCATGGCTCCTCTGCGCTCAACCCCTTCAATAGCAGGTTTTTTTTTTTTGTTTTTTTTTTTTGTTTTTTTTTTGTTATGCGTTTGATGTGTGGAAGCAAGACAATAAAAGACCTCAGTCCATTTTATATACAAAAGGAACTGGACAGGATTTGAGGCAAAGTCACAAATGCAACAAGATGTAGAGATGGCACACTCTTAATTGAGATATCCATTTCCGAACAACCGGCCAAGCTCCTGAGTTCTTACCCCTTCTTTTGGGTTCTTACCCCATTAAGGTGGAGAAGCACAAAACTTTAAATAGTAGCCAAGGTGTGGTGACGACCTCCAGTTTGGATGGTTTAACCAACGAGGAAATAGTGAACTGTCTTTCCGATCAATCTGTAGTTGCTGCCTATGGATTAATTGGTAAACGGGATGACAAGCCGTTCCCACTGCGTACAGTCTTCTCGACTTTCAAGCAAACTGACTTACCGGCTTATATCAGGTGCGGTTATGAAAGAGCGCCCGTGCGGCCTTATCCCAAACCCAATGCGCAGTTACCGTTGTCAGAAGTTTGGACATACGCAACGACGTTGTAATAACTCGCCGGTTTGTGCGCAATGTGGGCAAAACGCACACGATGGCTCTGTATGCGCTCAAGGCCCCACTTGTGTCAACTGTGGAGAGGCGCATCCATCCAACTCTAAAGAATGTTCCCGTTTTATTGAGGAGAAGACCATACAGGAGATTAGAATCAAAGACCATTTAACTTTTCAGGCAGCACGGAAACGTCATCTTCACCTTCACCCGACTACTCCTTTGAAATATGCCGCTGCTGTGCGCCAACCGGTGCGGAAGCAGGAAGCTATAGTTCAGACGCTCCCTGGTCCTCGTGCCCGTGTGTCTTTAGGTATCCAGACCGCATACTCCGAATACGTTTCTCCTCCAAATGTAGCGCCACCATCTGCTTCCGTGCCATCTACATCTTCTGCCACTGTTTCTGCCCGCCCGAATCGTAAATCGCCCGTTCGTCGTACAAGTCGTTCTCGCTCTCCTAACCGCACCCGCACGACTTGTTCGGACACTGATACCAGCGATGTCAATCTTGAATTGTGTCCGGTTGGCGACCACACTAGACGGAGCCGAAGCCCAATGAAAAAGAGAAAGCTTAAACTGAACCCACCGGTCCCGGGCAACAATTAATTCGCTCCCTTACCGGCGCACGCATAATGAACCCAGCCTTCTTACCGTCCTCCTTATGTCCTTCCTCCAATGGAATATACGCGGTCTACGCGCCCATCGGCCCGAACTGGATATTTTAATTCAGTCTTATTCATCCCTTTTTGTTTGCTTGCAGGAGACCAAACTTCGCCCTCGAAATACCTTTGTTTTACGTTGGTATACCCCGGTTGGCTTCGATCTGGAACCGGATGAGGGCTCTCCTGCACACGGCGGTTCTCTGGTTCTGGTACGTGATGACATGTGTTTCCGAACTGTTCCATTCACCACTCCACTGCAGGCTGTTGCTGTCCACCTTTCTCTACCTGGTTTTAGTTTTTCAGTCTGTAGTATCTAAGTTCCACCTTCGTCTCTCCCCGCCGATGCCGAACTTGTAAATTTGGTTTTGCAGTTACCTCCACCGTATCTTCTGGTGGGAGATTTCAAGGCCCATCACCTTCTTTGGGATCTCCGAGGGCGTGTGCGAGGGAAACCTTACTAAGCGATCTTCTGGACAAGCTGAATGTCTCCCTTTTGAATACTGATGAACCTACCTTTCTCTCAGACTCTACCGGCACCCTTTCTCACCTCGATTTAAGTCTCTGTTCAGCACAGCTTGCACACCGTTTGGAGTGGAATGCTCTCTCTGACGCTCACGGCAGTGATCATTTTCCAGTTGTTATTACACTCCTTCATTTTATTCCTCCAACCACTGGCACCCCAAAATTTCAGTTTAACAAAGCAGATTGGTCACTTTATACTCGCCTAGCCCATTTTACCGTTGTCGAATACTCACTGTCAATAGCATGGTTGATCACCTAACTTCCGTTATCATAGCCGCCGCCGAACGTTCCATTCCCCGTACGTCTTCCCAACCTAGGCGTACCCGGGTTCCTTGGTGGAACGAGGAATGCGGCAAAGCTATCCGTGCGCGGCGAAGTGCTCTTCGGGTTTTCAATCGTCACCCAACAGAAGATAACTTATTAGTCTATAAACGACTACGGGCTAGAGCGCGGCGCATTATCCGTGAAAGTAAGAAGGCCTCTTGGAAGCACTATGTGGAGAGCTTTTATAGCTCCACGCCCACATCCGTTGTGTGGGATCGACTTAGGCGTGTAGCCGGTAAGGCAAAACCGAGCGCTATACCCGGTCTTAGTGTGACAAACTGGTGAAGTCAGCTCTTATCGCAGACACCTTGCCTGCCTGTGAGGCAGTTTCCGGTTCCACCAAATATGACCCAGCTTTTATTCCCCATAAGGTCGCGTTGGAAGCCCAGGAGTTGTTATTTCGCTCCGACAACCATGAGGACTACAACCGCCCTTTTAGCCTTCGCGAATTAGAACATGCCCTATCTTTTTCTAGGCATACCGCTCCTGGGCCCGATGCCATACATGTGTCGCTGCTTCAGCATTTGTCTGCGGATTCCGGATTGGACGATTGTTATAGAAACCTCTTACGTATACCAACACCTGCAGGATTGCGCTTCCGGGAGCTGCTTCGAACGCACGGTCTTGAAATGCCTGACAAGTTTCCCAAGGGGGAGAGGGTACATCCACCTTGGTTACGTGCTTCCTCGCACGTAGATCTCGGGATGACAGCTTACGGGAAATCCTCTACGCCTATGTTTACTATCCAATCTTCTTTATAGAATCTTTATCAAAATGCGGTGGCCGCTGTCATATATATACCGATGGCAGTAAGTGCGCCGATGGAGTTGGATTCTCGTTTGTCACTCGAAACGGACTATTTACTTTCTGTTTTCCGAGAAGCACATCCATTTATTCTTCAGAGCTGTATGCTATTTACCGAGCCGATTTATATATTCGCCATCGAAACTTGGGTGACAGACTTATTGTGAGTGATTCCCTTAGTTCACTTCAGAGCCTTCGTGAGCTGCACGTTTACCATCCTCTAGTACAGCGCATTCAGGACATCCTCCACATTTTGCACACTTCGGGTGTAAATGTCGAGTGCGCCTGGGTTCCTGGACACTTTGGCATGCCGGGGAATGAGCTGGCGGATTTGGCGGCAAAGAAGGCATCATCTGCGCCCAGTGTAGCACTAACTTTGTCACGGCCGAAGATTTTAGACTTGTCCGCCCAGCCGTAATTTCGAGCTGGTATGGAGAGTGGTCCGCTCTTCGCGGCAACAAACTTTGGAAGTTGAAGGAGCTCCCTATACAATGGGTGACTTCCTCACATCTCTCTCATCGCGAGGAAGTTCTTTTAGCAAGTTTGCGTATAGGTCACTGTATTTTTAGTCATAGCCACTTATTTCAGAGGGAACCTCCACAAGTCTGCTCGCTCTGTGGCGAAGCCCGTTCAGTCCAACACGTGCTTGTAGAGTGTGCTCATCTAGCACCACTACGAGCCACTCTACGGCTGCCGGCCAGGCTTCCGCAGGTCCTGGCCGATGATCCTGGAGCGGTGGAGACAGTTTTTAAATTTTTATCTAAAGTGACATACGCCGTATGTATCTAGTTTTATTTTGATTTTATCGATTTGGTGCAGATACGGGAGGAATACGTGACGTATTTGCAATTTTTATCAACCTTGAAACTTTAGTCACCGTTGTTTTATGTTCCCTCTTGTTTTAGTAGTTTTGGTGTCATAGTTTTAACACCAGCTCTGGATTCAGGGCTGGACATTTATTTTATGTTGGTTTTAGTTGTTTATACAGATTTTATCTATAGTTTAGCTTTTTTGATTGAGATACTCTGTAGCATACTTTTAGCTAAGGTGTTTTAACTCCCAAATTGTATGTTAAGGTCGCTGATAACCTAGCAGTTGAGCGCCCTTATGCCCCAATCATCATCATCAATTCCTAACCAGGAGGCAAAGATTATCGCAAACTGCCTCGTAGAAGTAGTTTTTTTTGCCACTTTGGTGTATCATTGTAGCAAGCTATTAAAGCATCATATTTGAGTTTAGCCGGATGATTGAAACTTAGGAACCGCTCGCAGCGAACAAGTCGCACAACACCTCTCACCGACGCTAAGAATATATTGCTTAGCGGTAAATCAAGACTGTAGAAGAACATTTGAAGAAGGGCAGGGTACCACATTTCATGGTGACCTACCGCTTTTGAACACACGATACCACCGGGAGCTGTGTCTAACATTTGAGCTGATGGTTGGAAATCCCTTCGGGCAGAAGAAATGTAAATGGGCTGTTATTTATGGATGCCCTTTAACTTCTGTGATTCCTAGCATCCAATTCTAAATTGGGCGTGAAGTGCCACTTAATTTTGCTCAGAAGCCTATGAGACTTGAGGTTCCTTTACGTGCTGTAAATCTACGACACCTGACTAACGGCTTTACTTCCCTTCCGAAGGAAGCCATGCTAAGGAGTTTTACACCCAAAAAAAATCCATCGTCCTCCGCCGGGTTTGAACCCACCACCTTGGGTATATGAAGTTAGTATGGTAACCAATACACCACGGAGGGCGAATCCTTCGGGCAGAGGAACCAGCAGTCGAATGGTTGACATGGAGAACAATATGAAGCGACTTCTTGGCAAATATCGGATGGTCCAGCAACATTCCAGGTAGTAAGCAATCAGATGAAATCCCATTGCAACCACCAGGGCAACAGTTGAGGCTCTAGGAGTGTAATCTGGTGTGACTATATCGCCCTACCCAGACACAGGGTCGATGTCGCTAACTCCAACAACCGTGTTAAGAGCCATACATTATGGTAAAGAGACCTAATGAATTCGTCTACCATATCAAAGGTGCCCCGAAGGAAAAGGCTAGTGTTACACGTTATTCATGTAGCTCGATGCGATACTTTGGACAGGACGGCCGAAGCTAAGGAGGGAGCATTGTGATTACGTGCCAAATGCACGAACCTATACATTACAGTTCTTAATTTTTGCGTATATGTGGATAGCTGCATTTCCACATCACAATGCATTGTTGCATCTGTGTGTAACGTGACAAAACCTGCATACAAAGAATATTTGCTATAATTAGCCTCAATTTTAGAAATTTATTACTAAGTAATCAGTAGTTCTGCTTCAAAAGTGACTTCAAAATGCACATATGAATTAGAACCAAAGCAGTTTAATGTGCACTATAGGGATGAGAGATAAGATTGCAATTTAGCATTGAGCTAAACATATTTATTGTGTTAAAATAGTTTAATGTAATCATCTGTGGAATAGGATAAGCTGCTTCGTGTGGATGGAAAAGTATGGCCGTTTGAACACTGACTCAAGATAAATTGGCATTGTTTAGTGATCGGATTCACGCTGCTGACATATTGAATATTGTGTTTTAATCTGTTTCCAGCTCATCCATTTAGCCTCAAATTTCTCTATGTTCAGAACGGGGTTGTATTGCATGGAATTTCTTTGAAATATTTAAAATACTGTGGGAGCGTTTTGTAAGACTCGAGTAATAGTAGACACAGACCCTACAAGCCATTGCTTCCTACACAACCTCACAGTTGCATCATTTTACTGATTATAACACAAGTTTCTTTGTCATTGAATTATACAAATTAGATTCAAAATAATTGCAATGCGTAGAAGCTCTTTATGTATTTATAAATTATTTAAGTCTAAAGAACACCTAAAGTATCCTAACGGAAATTCAGCAAAGCAATTCAATACAACTCTCAATCCAAGATAAAAGTCTACGTTTTTGCTCTAAAGTAAGTTTTAAAATATTTATATAAAGTAATACATATAAAATGTCCACTAAAATCACTCCTGGAAATAGAATTTGTGCTTACTTTGTACATGTGATTATCGAACTGATTAAAGAATGACAGTCAACATATCTGGGTCCTCATCATGAATTTCGGTTACATAGAAAACAAAGCTTCAGAAAAAATCGATTTTAAGATGCACCTAAAACTGAGGTGAAAGTAGAAGTCCCTTTCCCTATTATGGAAGAAAACGGTGTGTAAATACTGAAATTGAGTATAATTTTACTACTACTCCTACTACTATACTACTACTGCTACTACTACTACTACTGCTACTACTACTATAACCACTACTACCACTACCACCACTACCACTGTCACAACCACTACGTGGAGTATAATACTAGATTATTTGCGGCACAGTAGCACCTCTACGTATATAATTAATGTACTCATTTCCTACTTTCAAGGTAGGAAAATAAGGATTGACAAAGAGGAGATGAAAATTAAGGTGGGCGTTCCCCAGGGCTCCAAACTTGGGCCAAACTTATGGATCGTTTTATATGATGGAGTTCTGGTTGTGAAACTAACGGAAGGTGCATTGCAAATCGCCTTCGCCGACGATTTTGTTCTTTTGTTAGTGCTGATGATGAACAAGGGTTCATTTATAAGGCCAATGAATCTTTACGACGTATTAACCTATGGATGGTGTACAACAAGTTGGAGTTGGCAGCGCAGATAAATCAAAAAAGGCCATCAGATACCTAGGAGTAATTATCGATGAAAACAATCGCTTTGGAGAACATATGACTGTGTCACAAAAGGCGGACGAAAAGGCATCCCAACTGGCTAGGTTAATGCCGATCTCTGAAACGACGGTTGTTGTGTGGCGTAGTTTATTTCATCTTGTAATATGCTGCACCGATATGGTACACTGCTATGGACATAAAGTAATATGCCAAAGCGTTGAAAAAGTGCAACGGAAGTACCGTTGCGGTCTATTTGTGCTTATCGAACGGTTTCAAATAGGGCACTCCAAGTATTAACGGTATCGGCTGATTTATTGGTGAAATAAAAGAAGCAGCTTAGTGCTCCAATGCTTATAATTCTCCTTTAGATAGACGAGAGATTAGAGACCAAACCATTCATGAATGGCAAGCAGGGTGGAATGACACCACCATAGTAGGCCAATGGACGAAGAGATTAATCCTGGATGTGAAGGTTTGGTTGCAGTGTAAAGACCGACAAGTTGATTACTTCTTGACCGGACCTGGACGATTTAACACTTTTGCACATAGGATGAGGAAAACTGACACCACCATTTGTCCCTGTTGTATTGAGGATCGATGTCGGCGCTGGTGTGGAATTAGAGCAGCAGCAAACACAGAACTAGGCGTAGTGTTGTCTATAGATAACCTGGTTCCCACCCTGATAGAGAGCGTAAGGCCTTGGAATATTTTTAAACAATTAGCGAGGAATATTCCGGAAATCAAGGAGCATGACGCAAGAATGGCCTAAATAAATTATAGAAGGGTTCTACTGATAGAGCTACCATTCTGATGTGATGCTTTATTGCAGTGACAGGTGGTATGCTGTGACAGTAAGGTTTTATTTTGTTTGTTTTTTTAGTTGTTGGAAATCCAACTCGTCAGTGACGCTCTTGAAACATTTTTTCCCTTACACAAAAAAAAACTACTGCTATTGCTACTACTACTGCTACTAGTGCTGTTGCTGCTGCTGGTGCTGCTGCTGAAATGTGGAAGAATTTATTTCATGCTGCACAGGTTTAGAGACACTTGTCGCTTCATCGTGATTATACTGGTAGTATTACTTAAATGAACATCAATTATTTATAAAATAGTTGTATTAGTGAACTGTAAAGACACACCTACAATTCTGCCTGGACTTCCAACAAGTAAGCATATAACTTAATATTAACACTTCCAATGTAACAATGTTCACTTTCTAACTACAATCAGGATTCACCAAAGTTATTGTAAATATTCAGAGCAAGAATGGCAATGGAATTATACCTTGCAAAATGTCATCATATGCAGCACTTTGGAAGAGAAACTGTAAAACAGCAAAGATAAAGGTTAATACCGTCTCTTTTCAGATTAAACGGTGAGAAGGCATAATACCTAAGCATAATCATTTGCCATAAAGTATTTAGAGACATACTTCTGTAATTATCTTGAAGTTATTTCATCTCCTGCATAAGCAAGTGGTCGCGAAACTGTAGCTTATCAAGGAAATAAAGAAAACATTACAGTAAGAGGTGTCTTAAATATTTACATATTTGCTGAAGTAAAGGCGTTATCCACTAACACATTTTAAAGAATTGAGAATTTCATTTTATAGGGAATGTTCATTTTATTGGTAGAGTTTAACGCCCGCATTTACTACAAATGGCACCGCAGGCGATGACACTAGTGAAACATGGAATGAAGATGGAGCAACAGTGGAATGCGGTGACGGGGGAAACCGGAGAACCCGGAGAAAGCCCGTCAATGCCCCGCTTTGTCCACCACAAATCTCACACGCAGTCGCTTGGGATCGAACCTGTGCCGTCTAGGTGATTGGCGAGTGGTCTAATGTTCCTCAAAAGACATAACAATGATGTTACAAAACTGTGAATGCTCTAGATGTACCTCTACATCTTGTTTCAATACTTATTTGGAATCTCCGGCTAAGCTTCTGGTTCTCAATGTGTGAAGCTTAATGAGTAAACTAAAACTGAAAATTTTGCAAGTAGGAAACAAAATTTAAGGTTTGAAGTGCATAGAGGGTATGTTGTATCACAAAGTCAAAAGAAATAAGAATATGACACAAGAGCCTAAAACCATTCTTATCTTTAAGTTCCAATAGGCGTACTTTCCTTTAGAAACCTTCCGGTCAGTTATTCATAATTGTTGTGGTCTTGTAACCCACATATCAAGAAGGTCCCCTAAATATAGTTTAGAATATAAGTAAATAATCCTTAAACTTTGTAGCATCTGATTTGTTAAAGTCACTTTAATTATGATGAACATGCATTCCGACATTAGTTAGGTGAGGATAAATTATATTGAGCAGATACATAGATGTATTGCTTTTTGACAATATGGTATGAAGCATTTACAGTGGATGGATGAGAACAAGACAAGCGACCAAAACAAGAGACAATACTCAGAGCATTTTGTGAGCCGAGGTTAATGAAATAATTTAATAGTGGGATAAGGGTGTCTTCATATTATGTTTATGCATAATTTTAGAGATTATATTTTATTTTGATTTTTAAAACATTATTTGGAATGTCGTGTTTTGGAGAACTGAAATCTAGGAAGTTGTTCTGAAGGCTAATATTATTTTCCATCACTAAATATAATGAAGTTCATTAATGATTGCCAGAAGGAGCTTTTGTGGTCTTAGGTCAGGCTTTATATTAATAATGTCAGCTGTACTTATATATGTCAACAGTTTGAGAAGGTTTTAGGGGATCTGAAAATAATATATCTAATACATTTATACAATGCATCGGACTGATTATTTGAGTCAAAAGGGGAAAATAAAATTACATCTGCCATTTTACCTGCTGAGAAATATGAATTTCATTGATATGTCGGCAATCGAATACGTATAATCCAGATGCTTTCAAAATGGTCAAATAGTGATTTTGGTATATTAAATAAGCTTAATTTAACTCACTATGATGGACAATTCATTTAGTCGGTCTGAATGCGTTGTTGCTGACTTGGTAAAATGTTCTGAAAGAAGTGTGAAATGAAAGACCCAGATATTCACTCAGAGATTTTCTAAAATTGGACATTATGGCTCTAAAATAAGACCTATAAATGAAGTCTGGAGCACAAAATAAACAAATAAAATAAAACAGAACGAAAAGAAAATCTTTAGCTAAGACATGTTACTAAACACAGAATTACAAGATAAGCATGGGGGAATCCCATAGGAAATAACATTTCTGAGAGTGTCTATCAAGCAAAAAATGCAGACACAAAATATGTTTCAGGAAAGATACCTCATTATGCTGGGAAAGAAATTTAAAGGTTAACTTTTTGGCTGTGTT
Organism: Hymenopus coronatus; assembly: GCA_030762935.1. Classification (NCBI taxonomy): domain Eukaryota; kingdom Metazoa; phylum Arthropoda; class Insecta; order Mantodea; family Hymenopodidae; genus Hymenopus; species Hymenopus coronatus. Next base: position 191,511,774 of record CM060900.1, on the reverse strand, counting down.
TGAGACCAATGTATCAATTGTGTATTACTTATTGGGACACAGCTGTGAAATATGACGAATATAGGCAGCATTTTTAGCAAAATTATGATTATAAATCTGGTAGACCATAGAAAGATGTTTGATCTCTTTGTGATGAACTTAGTGACAAACTTGAGAATTCTCATCTCTGCTGAAAACTGACAGCCAAATCAGGTTTGTAAACTCAACTTCAAAATAGTTGCAACTTTTTTAATTCAATAAAGCAGCTAAGATCTCTATTTTCAACATGGAAAAATGGATACTATTGCCCTTGACTGAATCAGGAATCTGCACCTGTAAATTAATTTTTTGCACGGAATCTTTATAAGTGATAACTGTAGGTAAATGTGTTCGCTATTCCCAATTTAAAAGCTGACAGTTCTGTGGTGTATCTTTATCACGACGGTATTGGAAAAAAGTGTGAATGAGCTGTGCACTTTCTTACACCATTACTATGTTCCAGTCTGACTTCAACTACTAGATTTCAGTCAATTAGTCAAATGTTTTCTGAATGCAGTCACTGATACCCACCGTGTCATAGAAGTGTTGGGGTATTGAAATAGAACAGTAAAGCTATTGATAAAGTGTGTACCTTTAAGAATATATAGAAATAGCAGCTGGAAGTGTGGAACTGCATGTTGAAGAATTAGATGAGACAATTTGTGTTCATAAATGTTGGCCATTTTACTTTAAGAGGACAGTTATATAAGGGATAAGTATAGGACTACCTACAGATAAGAAATGGGTGTTTTCACTCCTAAAACTCAGGCTATTCAAATACCGTAAAGACATGATAGGAAAGGTAGACCCTTGTTTCTTACATCTATTCTCCTGTTAATTATAGGTTCTTTCTGTGAAAGCTGAAGTCCGTACAACATCCTAATGTGCCTTCTCCAAAGGTAAATAAGGACAAAGTTCCTTTAAATTTTACCGAGCTAGGTACAGAAAATTGTGAAGGTATTAAACTATGTTCCTCGGCACGCAACTTACTTTACCTGGAGCATTTTGAAATAGGCAACGGGTAGTCAAAATGACGTGGTAGCCCTGTTTGTCACAAGTAAAGTTTTTGATTGTTTTTTCATCCAATTAAATTTGGTTAGGAGAAAGGCAGAGACGTTTTATAACTCCGACTATTCTGTTCAAATAATGTATGTTTTCAAGAATACATGTGATTAGTATTATTATACTTAACATAGATATGCATAAAAATCTTGAGTTTAATAATTGCCATGGAGCTGAAAAGCAAAGCTTAGTTTTAAAACATAAAACATATAATCCAGGTGATACATTTATATTATACTCTTACTTAGAAGAGTATGTTTTAAGAGAAAAATAGCTTACCAATTCATATGTATTTGGTTTTCCTGCATCTGTACTCTATTTTCAATCTCACGAAGAATTTAAGAAATTGACTTAATACCTCCCAAATTGAATTGATTTAATTATACAGATTGATTTTATCCTATGAAGCCTCTCTTAGTTCTTCGCCTCTTCCATAATATTATAAGACAATTGCAGTATATCACAACCTGCTGTTTAAAAATCGAAGTCCTCCTTAATCATTACTATAATTCAAATAACAAGTAAAATGTTAGATCAATATTTTACATATATGGGCAACTTAAGTGTAATTAATTGCAGTTGGTAGTAAGGGTAAAAAGCAATAGAATATCTACATCTATTCTTATACAAATAGTTTTGGGCATTTTACAGAAAATTACTAAACCTTTAAATTGGAAATTTTATTGCAGGGCTTATGAATATAACATTCATACACCCAGAAGACGGTTACTATGCAATTAAATTTTGCTGTATTAGATACTGGATTCTGGAAGGCACAATTTAATTGAGTACCAGCTTAACTTGTATAGTAGACTTAGTAGATATTTATGGTAAAAATGGTATATCATAGTGTCAAAACTGTAATAAGCCAATGCTTCAAACGCAAATCTATCATTTAAGCACACTGATTAGATTCGATGTTTTTGTACTACCATTCTCAAGGAGTTCAGTATATCCTGAGCCATAAGTACCATTTGGTTTAGATCACCTGATGAAAATTAATATTAGTAAAGCACAAGCCCCTGGTATTATAATTTCGTTTTGACGCTATCCTTAAACATTATATCAAAGGTATAGAATATTTATATCTTCTAGAATATTATTAAAGCAATACTTACAAACTTAGTTACGACTGCATCACCAGGATACGCATCCTTCTGGGGTTGTAACAAGCAGTCTCCAAAACTGTGGAACCATATGGGAGTGTCATACAACACCGGTAGTTCTGTCATCCCCAGATTACGCACCAAAGGAGGTGTTGGTCCTGGTTCTAAAGCAGTTCCCTAGAAGAAAGTAATGATTTTCTTGCTTTGAAAGCTGGTCATCTTAAAGGATGCAATGAAGAAAAAAACCGAGGATGTATTAGCGGTGAACATTTAAACAGTTCTTAGGATATATAATTTTGAAAGCAACTGTATATATTGTTCATGATCTTAGCATCCCATTTCAGTTTACAGTAAAAGTAATCTACCTCTTACCTGCCTGCTTACCATGGCAAAACAATAGATCTTGTAGAAGAACTAAAATATGTAGGCACATAAATTGAGAGAAGATTCAAGTTCGATAATAACACAGACTGTGTACTCGAAAAGGCAATATAGACGTTCCACACTCTATCTAAAGCGGCCAAACTCAACTGGAGCATGCGATGTTAGACACTTCATACATTCTAAAATGGAGGAATAGAACCTGCTTTAAGTTATGTATCTTGAGTATGGGGAGAACCACTACAAAAGCAACGGGATCTACACAAGCTTCACAGAGTGCAAAGGCAATGCAACATTAAAGAAACAAAGACCTATAAGACCATTTCATACCCCCTATGGGCCTATTACTGTAGCTACGGGTTAGGCGCACCTAGAGTCCTGAGCCAACCTTGAATCCTTCTGTGGGCAAACTCTGAGTGGTGAGGGAATCAGTACGTGTAAATGCCCACCCATGTGTTCTTCGTGCGTGGAGACCTATGTCGGTGGAAAGGAATATCCTGGTTCGTTGAAGGTTACGTATCTGAGCCTGGGATTCTGTTTTTCAGTAACTGGGGACGGTGCGCAGCCTAATACACCGCTTTGGTTTCTGCCTCGCCTTAACGCGAGACTAGGGACTAGTGCACCCCTAGTCATTCGGCCAGGACTAGGTATTATACCGAAGTCCAGGATGAGTGGGACGGCGTGCCTGCAATATCCTCTGTGTAGCCCTGTCACCCCATTGGGGTGACCTCTTTTTGGGCTCCGTGGTGCGTGGGGAGCACTGGGGGATGAATTTATTCGTTTTCTCTTATGGCAAAAGACAAACTCAAAATTTTTGTTTTTGCAAAGGAGGTAGTTGAGTTTACTGGCCCTCAATACTTAGTTGTCAAGACAACATAGTAAGGACAGACATTTTCATCAGTTAGACCGTTTTTGGTTCAAAAGCGTCTAGAAAACATAGCTGATCCGGTTAAGTCTTAGAACTCTAAGTGGCACAATCCTGGATGAGGCAAATTCGACCTCCCAGGCAACGCGAATTCTAAAGACACATATTTTGGGAAGCTACCCCATTAAAATCGAGATTCAGAAGACCCGTAACTCCTCCCGCGGCGCTATGACCACCCGCTCATTGAACGGTATGTCCTACGAGGAGATCCAGGAGAACCTATCAGATCAAGGTGTTACAGCTGTTTACAGGGTTCAACGAAGAGTCAATGGCGAATTCGTACTCACGCGTACCCTGTTCCTTACCCTTAATGAGGTAGACCTACCCCAAGGGATTAGGGCGGGGTACGAGGCTATTGAGGTGAGGCCTTACGTACCGAACCCCTCAGGTGCTACAACCGTCAGCGGTCGCGGGCATACTAGTGAGTATTATTGTTAACTTGCGTTAACTGTGGAGACGTCACACACGATGGAGCTTGTACGTTCAAACCATCGTGCCTGAACTGCTAGTTGACAGGAGTGCCCTCGTTATGCAGAACGAGCCATTCAGGAGATACGGGTAAAAGAGAAGTTGTCCTTCTCGGAAGCCCGTAAGCTCCTGCACTTTCGCCAACCCTCTGCCCCCGCGGTCCTGTACTTATAGCTCTGTCGCTACTAAAACGGTACCAAGGCGGGAAATCACTACTGAGACCTACAATATCAACGGGGCCCAATTGCCGAAAAGATACTCGCAGGCAGGACACTACACCTACGTCGGCATCTATATTTGGCAAGTCCGCCAATGCCAAGCATGCATTAGCACAACTGTCACCCCAAGCATCGTCCGCAAGCAATAAGTGCGGCAAAACTGCAGCACCTGAGAAACACTTGAAAACCAGCTATGGTAGAACCCATTTTCTTAAAGAACGTGTACCGTTTGATCCCAAATCCTCCGAGAGTAGTAAAAGTCCACGTCAATGTCCACGCAGGTTCTCTCCTGAGGAATCTTCTGGGAGGAGTTTCGATCGGCGACGACCATCTTCGCCGATCAGTACTTCTAATCGGTTCGAGGTCCTCGAACCGAAAGGTTCCATGGGAAAAGGCTCCTCCCCGTGGAGGAAATGGAACAGGAGGAATCTGACCCCAGCGCAAGACGGACGGTGCATAAGTGGTAGGATCAGACTCCTGAAAATGGCGTTAGTCCGACTGCGAAGAATAACAAATTAAACGGGCCTGCACAGCCCAATATGCGGAAACGTCTTTCAATCTAAATCTTATCCCATTTTATTGACCATGGCTATTTTACAATGGAACATATGCGGAATCCGACCGCATCGACCAGAGCTTGAACTGTTGCTGCACCAGTATCAACCTTTGGTCGCTTGCTTACAAGAGACCAGGCTCCGCCCTACAGACGACGTTATGTTCAGGCACTACTCCGCTGTACGGTGTGACATATCACCAGTCGAAGGTGTTCCTGCTCATGAAGGAACTATGATGCTTGTCAGAGATAATATTTATGGTGAATCCGTAACCTTGCGCTCAGATATCCAGTCAGTCTCTGTAAAGCTTAAGCTGCCGTCCAACAAATTTACTATTTGTAGTGCATCCTACACTGGAGAACCTGACAGAGTATAAGAAACTGCGCGCCAAATCTAGGTCAGTTATTAAGGAGAGCAAAAAATAATCGTCCTTTAATCGCAATGCACCTTCCTTTGTAGTATGGGATAAGTTGAGGCGTGTGGCCGGAAAATCTACCCATGTGCCCATCGCCGGCCTCAAAACACCTGCTGGAGCTGTTGTTGATACATTTGACGTGGCGAACACTTTAGGCAGTGCTTTTGCTCAGGTGTCTATAGTTAAGGTTCTGGTGGAATCTCAAAGATTCTCGTTTCGATCTGGTAACTTTAAGATTATAATCGCCATTTCACCATGGCGGAGCTAGACAATGTACTTTTATCTTCGCGATATTCTGCACCAGGTTCAGATGGAATCCTCGTCCAAATGTTACAATATAGCTCTCCTGATGGCAAAGTTTTCTTCCTCGAGGCCTATAATTGTGTCTGGGTGGACACCACTTTTCCAGAAAAGTGGCAGGAGGCAACCATGAAGCCTATTCTTAACCCTGGAAAGGACCGACATCTTCCTTCCAACTACCGTTCAATTCTCCTCACCAGTTGCGTTTGTAAAGTGATGGAAAGCATTATTAATGAACGGTAAGCGTGGCGGCTAGAATCCCACTATTTACTGACAAACACCCAGTGAGGTTTCCGGAGGTGTCGTTCAGCGGTTGACCACTTTGTTTCACTATCGACGCATATCATGTTTGGTCTTCTGAAGAACTGTCAAACAGTTTGGATATTTTTTCAACTCGAGAAAGCTTGTGATACTGTTGGTAAGGAGGTAGCTTACGTTCCCTCCACAACTGGAGTATACGTGGGCGCTTATCATTGTTCATTGAGGAGTTTATGAGCGACCGAATTTTTCTGGTAAGGGTCGGCTCGGGCTTTTTCATTCCTTTATTCAAGAGAACCGAGTTCCACAGGGGTGTAAACTAAGCATGACGCTGTTTGCTATAGCCATTAATTCTATATCGCAATGTGTTCCCTTAGGGTCTCGTCCTGCTTATTCGTGGACGATTTTGCCATCTTTTATACTTCTCAGTGTACGCCGCTTTGGATCGCCGCCTCTGGCAGTGTTTAGATAATCTCTGCTTCGAGCGCTGACAATAACTTTCGCTTTTCAACTGAGAAGTCCCTCTGTGTTAACTTCTGGCACCGTAGTTGGCGAACGACACCTACTCTCCGACTCCGGCCAGATTTATTTCCATACGCAGATCAGGCGATGGTGTTCGATCGCAAACTTTGCTGGTCACCACATATATCGCACCTGAAAGCATAATGTGACCGCTCTCTCAACATTTTTCGGATACTAGGTGGCCATTCTTGGTGAGCGGATCGGACAGTTTTGCTGCGTCCTTACCGTACACCTGTCCAATCCTAGTTGGACTACGGGTGCACTTTTTACTCTTCAGCACGACCATCTGTGATGAGAAAATTAGACGCGGTTCAGAATCAGGGCATCCGTGTGGCGGTCGGAGATATTCCGATCAGCCCGGTTATTAGCCTCTACGCGGAATCTTTGGTACCCCCTCTACGGTGTCAACGAAATGCCCTGTTGGATGATTATGGCTGTGAGCTGCGGTGCATGCCTTCCCATCCACCGTTTACCCCATTTTTCAATACCAAGCTGGACATATGCTATAGAAATCTGTCTCCCAGTCCCAGACCTGCAGGTTTCCTTTTCCGTGAGCTTCTTCGACAACATCATATTGCCCTGTCTCGCATGTTCCCCAGGCTGGAGAAGGTGTACCCGCCTTGATTACGAGCTTAATCCCACGTCGATTTCGGAATGACGGCTTATGGGAAATCTGGTACACCTGTGTCTAGTATCTGTACTTGCTCTTTAGAATTTTTATCAAATTACAGTGGCCGTATTTGTGTGTGTGTGTGTGTGTGTGTGTGTGTGTGTGTGTGTGTGTATACTCAGCGTACTTCAGGGCATTCGTGAGCTGTAGAACTTCCATCCTTTCGTACAGCGTAATCGGTATACGCTCCATATTTTGCATGCGTCAGGCTCTAATGTGGACTGCGCTTGATTTCCTGGTCACGTTGGCTTGACGGCGAATGAACTGGCGGATTTGGCAGTGAAGACGGCAGCCGCGGAACCCAGTCCTATGATTTCTATCTTTACGTCATCAGACTTCAAGCTTGTTGTGTGGAGATCAGTACTGTCATGTTGGCATGCAGAGTGGTCGGCTCTTCGTGGCAACAAGCTACGAGAAGTGAAGGACCTTCATGTGAACTGGGTAACCTCTTCTCGTTTATGCCGTCGAGAGGAGGTGCATTTGGCTCACCTACGACTCGTCCACTGCCATTTTACTCATAGCTATATTTTTAAGAGGGAATCTGCTCCTGTCTGTCCGCTTTGTGTAACGCCATTGTCGGTATGACATCTCTTGGTGGAGTGCGCTTCTGTGGAACAACTAAGGACCACTCTCCAGCTTCCGGTACACATTTCGAACATCTTGGGAATGATATTGGAGCGATATCTTAGATTTTTAAATTTGTATTTCAGCTTCTGTTTCCATTAAGGGTATGATTTTATTCTGATTTTTATTTCGCTAGATAGATGTCCCAGGAACGTCAGCTGTAGCCTTTAATTTTTTTTTATATTGGACGCGATTAACTTTGTTCTGTTTTAAGTTAATCGACACTCGTTCTCTTACTTTTAGACTGACTTTTCAGCTTTTTTACCAGCTCTGGTTTCATTTTTGTTTTTTCACTGCTTTATCTATAGTTTTAACTATTTTGATTACTCATGTTTTAGATTGCTTTTATGGATATTCACTGTCTATTTAATTTCCAAGGGCGCTAATAACCTAGTAGTTGAACGCCCTTAAACCCCAATCATCATCATCATCATCATCATCATCATCATCATCACTTCATACGCTGCTTGTTGCGTCATAGCAGGAAATCAACCCATCAACATCACTGAAACAATTTAGGAGTACGAATCAACGCACGAAGCAAGAGTCCATATCGTACCACTAAATTTAACAAAATGTGTATTAAAAACTAGAATAGAGTGCAGAATACGAGAAAAATTTTATACGGACAAGTGCAAAACGGAAAATAACGTAAAAACAACTGCTATAAAATGTGTAGAAGACACGTTTATAAGAGAGTTGTAATTTAGAGTACATCCGGAGTATTCTAACAATCAATCAGAGCAATTCAACAACAGAAAATATCATGAATATGTTTGAAACGTTATAACAGCTACAGTGGAAACCACATTTCTGTTGCCTGAAAGCTCAGATAGAAATAACTGGCAAAGGAGGTATCAGACAGAATATCAAAGAAAGCTGGCATGAACGCCACGAGATAATAAACAAAAACATCCCAAAATTTAAAATCAAAATGGAAACAAAAGGTTTAGGATTGAAAAAAAATAACAGAGCAGATGGAACAGCACTTCTAAAGAAGAAATAAAAAAAAATCCTTTTTTCAGAAATAAAGAAATATACATACATACATACATACATACATACATACATACATACATACATACATACATACATACATACATACATACATACATACATACATACATACATACATACATACATACATACATACATACATACATACATACATACATACATACATGCATACATGTGCACATACATACGTATGCATATATTAACTTTGAAAGTACAGTATTGAGCTTGTATAGTATGAAAGTGGAATTTTCTATCCCAAAGAAGACAAGAAGATATTCACGTCATCGAATGAATAAAGTTATTTAATAAATGAGGCCTATTGGGTTAATAATTGTAGTTTAAGGCTATGGGGCATACACAAGCCGCCTGTGCCCGACCAGCATCCTGCGGTCGTTGTGGTCTAGCGGCCCACGTTGACTCCGTCTGTACGCGTGAACCGTGCTGTGTAAACTGTGAACGCAGTCATCCGTCTAGCTCTCGACAGTGTCCCATGTGCTTGGCAGAGAAAAGCATAAAAGAAATACGTGTTAAGGAACATCTTACTTTTCCTGAGGCGAGACGGCGCTTTGAGCAGCTAATGCCTGCCAACACGACAGGGTACTCCTTAGCCGTTCGCCGTAAGCTTGTCCATTCCGTCGGTTTAGAGACTGTGCCGACGCGAATTGACTTGTGTGAAGCCGCTCATTTACGTGCTCGATCATCTGCATTTCAGTCTGATGCACAGCAGCAATCTCAGCCGTCGGCTAACTTTTTAGCACCATGCCTTTTACCATATGAGAGCCCTTTTTGTAAGTGTGTGTAAGTGTTTCATCCTGTAGTTTTTTTAAATGTGTTTTCCTTTTTCTTAACTTCGGGCCCAAATGACCTAGTTGTCGACGAGCCCTTAAAAAACCATTCACTCACTCACTCACTCACTCTATTTGAATTTAAAAAACATATTTGAAGCTTAATCTAACAGTAATATCAGAAATATAATTATGGTGTGCAAAGATTGCATAAAAATGGATGATATTCAATGTGCTTAAATACCAACATTGACACTAGATCGATTTTCTTAGCATCATTAATGATGGGCCTTTTTCCAAATGGTAATGGAGGATGAACTGCAGAGAGGTCCTCCACAGATTTACCCTTCTTCAAGATGCTGAGTTCCCTCCACGGTTCAATTTCACCGAACAATTTTTTTATTTTATGCGGGAGAGCATTTTCCTCATAATTCTGATCCAAGAAGCAGAACTGATCTTTATTGCTCTATTCGTCCATGATTCACATATAGAGGCGAAGTCATAGAAGTCTTCTTCTACGACAGTGAACGGTTGAACATTCCTTGCTTCTGTAATCACTACAGTTGTTTCTTGTGGAGTCATTGGTTTTGAAACTTTTTTCTCTTATCTTGATTTTGGTTCCAAAAATCTAAGTGTAGCTTCCGTACTTCATTCTCTTCAAAGTGACGGCAGCTCTATTTGAATTTAAAGTTCAAAACTAGGCATTACCACTTCATATAATCAGTAAATTTTAATGCAAGTGGAAAAATATGACTTACCAATCTATATGGAGCCGGTTTTGGTGGCATTCTGTTTTAGTCACAATGGCTATTAATTCTAATGTTGAATCAATAATATAATTGCAAATACAATAATTAACTGACCGAAAACTGGCCACTCAGAGCCTTGTTGACTTTCTCCCTTTTCCATGCCACCTCACGTGTTGTTACTACAAATGCCAACTTCGGGCTTTTGTAAGAACTCAACCACTCTCAATTTTCACCAATTCCTGTTTCTATGCCAGATGCGACCCGACTTACTACCGATGAAAAATCTGAAAAACGATTTGCTTTTGGACTTACTACCTTTCCCATGTCAACGCCTCACTTCGCTCGCGTCGAAAAATCTCACGAGTTATCTAATAACCATTATATGAGTGTTACCTAATTTTTCTACGACATGTAGATATACAATAAATATATAATATTTAGATATACTACATATGAAATATGAACTCCACCGACCGCTATGCAAATTTTATGCTTGCGTCGATAACAAATGAAATTCGATTCAAGGTGATAGTTGATTTACAAGATAGAGACTGAGGGTATTTGCCCTAGTTGCAAACAGAGCTAATGCGCAAACCCGGGGTTATTGATTCCCTCGTCTCTGTGATGCCAATTTCATTATCTACTTTGTATTTCTTATGTAATATTCGGGATTTAATTATATGTTCTTATAATTATATAATTAAATATCCTTGGAGGTTATTGTACGCGTTAAATGTTTCTGTAGTTTTATGCAGATTAGCAGGCAGTGAACAGCCATTAGTAGGGCAGCGCGCAAGCGTGCAAATCTACATCGAAATGACAATCTCTATTGAAATGGTCTTCATTTTGGTATAGATATTTTACAGTAAATGAACAAAATTCAGTATATGAGCATAAAAATAAAGTTAGGATATTATATACCAATCTTGCGTGAAATCGAGTAATAAGAAATTACATGTTTTGAATTATGTTCAGTTTTGCCCTCTCTTAGGAATAATCCTGGCGAAAGCCATGACCATAGGTAGCCAGTACCATCTGCAATATTTCAGAATTTAATTTAAAAACAAAATGACGCCGTTAGAGGCGAGTCCAAGCTACTCAGCTATATAATAAGAGCAGAATGCACCGCTTTTGTAATTGTTGTTACCATCACAATGAAAGAAAAACGCCTATATAGTACTCAAATAGTTTCAATAAATATTGTTTAAGCACAACCTTCATGAAATAGAATATACGTATGCTACTAATCTCTTACATATCGGCATAGGTTACAAACTTAACACCATGGCAACATTCCGAAGCTGCACGAGGACCTAAAGCCTGTCCGCTGTGTTCGCCATCTCTGCCCATTGGAGGCATCATGGTTGGGATGCAGTACTGGAGGTTGGGAGTAATTACCACCCCGCGTTTCTCCCGGCCAGTTAATTCAATCAGGTTACCTGGTTGTAGCTTACTTAGAGAAATTAATGCGTATTGTATAAATTATTAGACGTTATTTTCCGACCAAGAACACTTTATGCAAAATCTTAGTATGTAAAACGCTAATATACTTAGCAAGTTTCTACATAGATGCTCTTAATTATCGGATGTTTTGTTGAAATACTTCATTACAGGTGGCATGAGACAACATAATTAATGTGCCTAGATTATGTGACGTAATGAGTTGAATATTAACTTAACTTTTTTAAACATTTAAATATCACGCGTAAATAAGTTGCGCTACCAATACGTCATGTTAATGAAGGACTACAGTGAAATTTATAAACATAAACCATTTATTTCGCTGAGCCTACGTTGTTGCATGCTTATTTCTTGAATTTGAGCTCACTTTCATGAATTGTGTAAGCAGTTTCACTACTAAAGAAAAGGTCTTACTTTGCAAGCTCTCAAAATTACGTAATTTTCACAGACTTTTTAAAAATGATCTTAGTTAAACATCTGTGTTGAATCAGAACGAAATATATCCTATCCTTAAGTATATACTGTCAAGAAAGTACCGGGAATTGGTCATTTAAAAATCCTGTTTAATAGGAGATTCAAAGTTATTGTTGTCGCTAAGTTTCCTCTATACCCACGCGAAGTTTGATCGTCAGCTGTTATCTAGTTTGTTTATAGTACGCCATTTTGTTAGTTCATCTCAAAGGTGATTTCCGATTTTGCGATGGATACAAATATTGAACAAAGAATCGGTCTCAAATTTTGCATTGCAAATGGTATTTCGTGTGCCGAATCGCTGAAAATGTTTCGGAGGGCTTACGGTGAATCGACTTTATCGAACACACATGCATGAGTGGTACAGTTATTTCAAAAGTGGTCGAGATGTGGTAGAAGATTTGCCTCGCTCTGTTCGGCCATCAACGGTTTCAACTGAACTGAACATCGCTAAAATGAAGAAAATGGTGTCTGAAAATCGTCATTTAGGCCTGAAAGAGATTACCGCTAAATTTTCTGTGTCTCACAAATCGATTTGAACCATTTTAAACGATTGTTTGGGCATAACACGTGTTGCAGCTCGGTTAGTTTCGAAATACTTGAATCTTCTGCAAAAACTCAATCGCGTAAGGATTGCTGAAGACATGCTAGAAAGAGCCAGTTCCGACCCCACACTCATGAAACGCATTGTAACTGGTGATGAAACGTAGGTTTACGAGTTTGATATCAAACCAGTCAACAAGCTTCCGAATGGCGCCTTCCAACTGAACCGAAACCTAAAAGGGCACGTCAAACGCGATCAAAACTGAAGGTCATGTGGACAGTTTTTTTCGATTATCGCGGTGTCGTGCACTCAGATTTCTTGCCAGAAGGTCAGATGGTAAATAAAGACTATTATCTGAGCTTATGCGGCGTTTGAGAGAACAAATACGGCGAAAAAAGCCAGATTTGTGGAACGACAACTCATGGACTCTGTACCACGATAACGCACCACAAGGCTATTATAGTGAACGAATTTCTGGCTATAAACTCAACAAATTTCATCGAACAACCACCGTATTCACCTGATCTGACTACTTCTGATTTCTTTCTCTTTCCAAAGCTCAAGTTACCACTTCGAGGCACCCGTTTTCAGTCGATAGCAGACATTAAGGAAAATTCGCAGCAACAACTGACATCAATTCCTAAAAGTGACTACAAAACATGCTTTCATGATTGGATTATTCGTTGGCATAAATATATAATTTCAGAAGGACCTACTCTGAAGGCGATAAAATAAAATTGGATGAATAATATATATTTTTTTTTTTGTGTTTTATTGGCAAATTCCCATAACTTTCTTTACACAGTAGTATACTTTACATCTTACTCCATATTTTAACGTCCTCTTTCCACATGGGACAAGCTTTCCACCTCATGGAAAGAGCACTTCAGGCATCTACTGAACTATACATTCATACAGTGATAGAATAGTATTTGGAAATATGTATGCTAGGAGAAATAACATCTAAGACATTAGGCTTTCTTCAGGGAATAATGATTGTTTCACTATTTAACATTGGTGGTCCTGCGTGGTCTGGGGTTAATACACTAGCCTCCAGTTCCCAAGGTCGCAGTTCAAATTCGGTGGAGGACGATGGATTTTTTTTGGGCGTAAAAATCTTTAGCATGGCTTCCTTCAGAAAGGAAGTAAAAGTCCTGGCCCCGTAGCCCCCGGCACGTAAAAGAACTTTAAGCATCGTTGAGAGGCTTCACAACAAAATTAAGCTCGCTTTCACGCCCATAATGGAATGGGACACCGCAGCAGGTAATGAGTGTCCACAAATAAAACTTCATTTAATTTACCTCTGGCAATGCTACCTCTTTTATTATTTTTTTAATCCATTTCAAGTCACTTGAGCTCATTTTCCATATCGCGACTCCATAAGAATACAACTATTATATAACTCAGTTATACTGTAAACGTACATTAATCAGTTAGCATTATATTTTGTCGTATTAATTTGCTTAATGTATTCAAGTATAATTTCTTGAAACACTGGATTGCTGATGGCGTCATACACGCTGCCCGGCGCTTCACAATATTGTCTTGCCTTCGTATGATTGTTTTTTTTTGTAGTGTTTAACGCCCGCTTTATCTATTATGGCACCGCAGGCGGTGACACTGATGATAAATGAATGAAGATGCACCACCGGTGAAATGCGATTGTGTGGGAAACCGGAGAACCAAAAAACCCGCACCAGCACCGCTTTGTTCCCAAGAAATCTCACGCGGGGTCGCTTGGGATCGAACCCGAGCCGTTTAGGTGAGAGTCGAGTGTTCACACTAAAAACTGAGCAGTGAGGTATGCCATTATCCTGCGAATGCCCTTTGAGAGTTGTCCATTCACTCTTACACATAGCTGGTGGTTCTGGAGGAAGCTGTAGACAAAGCAAGCATGATTCCATCTATGCCTGGATCTTTAAGAATGTTAAATATGTAGTCACACCAGACCGTGTCGTAGGCTTCTCCGATATCCACACAAACAGCAACCAAATAATGTCTTTCAGAGAAGGCTTTATTAGTTTCGATTTCTAGCACTATTGAACTATCAAGTGTGGATCGATTTCGGCGGACGCAATATTGTGCATCACTAAAGAAGTTGGTATTTTCAAGAAACCATCGCAGTCATTTGGTTGTTATTTTTTCCAGAACTTTGCACATAGTGCGCTAGGGATATAGGATAAAAGTTATCGGGCAAAAAGTGAACCTTAGTTGATTTGGTTTTGGAATTATTATTGAGGTGCTGGAAAACATTTGAAAGACCAGATGTAGTTGAAGACTTGTAGCATATAAACGATTCAGTGAAAGGTAAATATTTGAATATTGGTATATTGTCCGACCCTGAAATCTTCTTGTTGAGTTGATACAAGACCTCTTCAACTTCCGTTAAAGTTAATGGTTCACTGCAATATCATTCGTGTCCAAGAATATGTCGGAGATATTCAGACCACCAGAGTTTCGTTTGATTTCAAGATGTGAGTAGTATAAGAGCCTTTTAAGGTCAGCACAGGGAAAATGTAGACATGCGTGATTTATTTATACGAATGTTTGCTATATTCATTGCTAATTTTACCTCTAGTTGAAATTACATTGAAATAAACTCGTGGAAAAACGGAAGATGATATAAGTGAAACTTTTGTCTCTTTTATAATATTTGACATTTTCGCCTCATTTTAATAATATTTTACGCTTTAGACCCCTATTGGTACCTTTTGACTAATTTTTATACATTTATCACATAAATGTGAAATTGTAAGCACGTGTTATATTATTTGAAAAAACATCTATTTTTTCTCTTTGACCCTTAAAAACTTTTGATGCTTTTATAATCATATTTTACTGTTTTTACGCATTTTAATCACATTTTACACTCGAGACTCTTTTTGGTAATTTTGTACTCAGTTTATGTATTTTTATATAAATGTCAAATTGTAAGCAAATTTTATACAATTAATTTTTTTTTTCTATTACTCCCATATATGTTTTCCTTTTTTCCACGAATTTATTTCTTTATAATTTCAAGTAGAGGTAATATTAGCAGTTAATATAGCCAAAATAAGTGTAAATAAATTACGCTTACCGTTAATTTTCACTGCTCTGATCTTGATAGGCCTTTATATGTCGAGGCAGAAAAGAATAGTTTATCTATTATGAATTCTACCCTTAAGCCATCCCGTGCTGACTCGGAACGCCTGACGTCATTAGAAAGAGATATGAGTACCGTTCCGACTCCAAACACCTGACATCATTGGAAAGAGATAACATTACCGTTCTGACTTTGAACGCCTGACGCCATTAGAAAGAGATATATTAGAATATATTAGTAATAATATTTATTAGTTTTAGTTGTTTAGTTCTTATATCGCTTTTGATTTAAACTCAAAAATAACTTATGTGTACAGAATAATACAATTTCTAACTACACACGAACCTTTTCAAGCGTTTTCGTCTTTGTTAGACACCACGTAGCCTACTTTAAGTCCTATGTTATTTAACATTTATTGTATTTATCATCAAGTTTGAAAATTTGAAGTGTTATAGATTACTTAAACCCTATCACGTGTTTTTTCTGCTTATCACCAAAACGGCTCCAAAAAAGCTTATGTATTATTCCTAATCCCTTTAAAGACGAAACATCCTCATTTTCTAATCCCTAAGATAACAATCAGGCAAGAAAACTGTATATTTATCATTCAACACAACTAACAACTTTGTGCCGTGTTTGGGTTCGCAACACTGCCAAGTTTATGCGACAAACTTTAAAAATTTAAATTAGAAAGCTTCGTGAAGGTAATTGAAAATCTGTTCATTTTGTTTATAACGTCCATATATAACTTCTTTTTAAATAACGGAATGACACAGTATTGCTATTAAGAAGAACAAGACGTTTATCATATTCAAACGAAATTTGTTTCACCAAATTTTTATTCATCAGTCTTTTGTATTTTGTCTCTCAGTATCTGATTATTATCTAGAGGTATACTTTCCTTCACTTCACTTTCGATTAATTTTATCATGGGTTGCCCACTTAATGTTTGTGGATTCTTATAATTTAGGCTAAGCCCTTTTATTTTCGTTACAGGTTAACCTTTATTCGTCACGTAATAATAACTCTTTGGACTGGTACAAACCCAAATATTTATTCAAAAACCCTCTCCCGACTCACTTGTGCAACCCCCAATATACGTCCTGTCGAAACAGTATTCTTACCATAATTTACATAAAAAGTACTATCCTTATCGAAATATAAAATAGCTTCACCTAATGAGTCAATCATTTCATATAGTCTTAACCTTACATTTGAAGTGGTTTAAAGCTGCAATTAATATATTTGTTGCCGTATTGTTCTGTAGATAATAATCCTTAAACCTATACCGCATCTGAACCATCTTTTCGGATACAAATTAGCATGTATATTTTTCAATCGATCATCCACCAAAAGTTCATAAAATCGTTGCACATTGCTGACTATTCCGTTTTATTCATAGTTTGTCTTTGTCTGAACTTTCCCTCCAGACTTACCATGCACATTTTAGAAACAGTTCGTTTACCTGGATTTCATACAATTTTATCTTTATCTCACTCAATATATAATCTTTCCTTAACCGTTTTCATATCTCTTCTGTGTTCTCGAAATCATTTGTCCACGCACTAGTTTCCAGTTTTATCTTCATAAAATCTTTTACTTAAACTTTCAAACAGTCATTATTCTTTTTAGCAAAATTCGACAGTTCATAAATGTTTAATATTCTATAACCATTTACGATTGCTTAATTCATCTTTTCCGTCGTCCAAGTACCAATTAAGCTTTTATCGTCATGGTCACATCTGTCTTTCTGTTTTTCAGCTCACTTAACTCAATAAAACAAACAACATTCTATCGTTTACTTTCACAAGTAATAAAGGCTGATATTACATTTCGCCAATTCATACCAACCACCATTGTAATATTTTGGATAATATAACTTCTGATGGTCAACTTGATAATAATCATAAAACTGAACCGTTGGATAAAGTGAACATACGTCTACATGTCTTATGTTTGTGTTTATTCCATCTGCCGTAGCGCTTATCTTTTTAACATTCGTTCTTCCACCAAAGAACGCATCTCTTGGATTGAGAGGTGCAGCGATTTCAGGCAGTTTGTTCTTCATGTTTTATAAGTATATATATACCTACTATGGTGAGATAGCAAAACGGATCGATATTAGCAATTTCTAAAAACTACATTCTTAGCTCCAAACAACCTCTTAAGATATCCACCTCAGAATTGCAATATTTGTTAGTATTCCTTTTCATATCAAACACGTAATTTTCTCTAACCGTCTCCTCATACCACTCCAGAGATACTTCTCTATCTTTCGGTTTCATTTTATCGACATAATAATACCTAGTATGTGGTATAGGCCCCACATTATTTTCATTTTCTTTCGTATTGAACAAGTAAGGAAATCATCCCTTCTTAGGTTCAGTCAATCCAACTGTTTTCAGAAAAGTGCTTAGAGCTCGTTGCACAAAATTACTGTTATCGATAACCTCAATACCTAGCAAACCTATTTCTAATAGCATGAGTTTAGTCCCATTGTATATGGTAAACGGCTAATCGCATTATCTATGCAATATTTCAGCACAAACTGTGAATCGTACAACTTGGCGTAATGGACAATGAATATATAGTCTATGTGTTCTTTCGAAATTATCCATTTACAAAGTACTTCGTTAATTTTAAATCTACATACGACATCACCGTCAAAGCTATGTACAACGATCAGATTAGCTACGTGGATTCCTGTTTCTTGTTGAGCTTTGTAATCAAACCAAAAGTATTTCTCCGTATAAATGCAATCAGTTTTATAAGTTTTGCCGTTTACATTACAGCCGCATTTGAATAAGTTGATTGTGATGATTTTTGAACATTCAGAGCATTCAAAATAATGGTAAGACACGTGCCTCACAACTTCTTACGTGGCAGGTTTTCCGTATATATAACACGTTGGTGGATTCATCTTATTACAACCATTTTCTGCTTTACTATTTGCAGGTAACTCTTGTGCGATTTTGTTTTACCTCCCGGTTGCAATTTCTACACACATCGAAACCATACCTGTGCTGATTAGATCTCGAGCAAATGGTGTTGCAAAATTGGCACTTGTAAACCATCTTGCAAAATTGTTAATGATTTTTGCTCACTTCTGATTATACAATACCGATTACATTGATGCAATATATTTTACTTTATTCCGTTTGATGTTCATCACAACCGCACATTATGCATAAGTTCTGTTCCAATTTGCACTTGTGTTTATTCTTGTTATTGTTAGGTTTTTAAACTTTAAACAGAAATAAGATGATCCAAAGAAAGCTTGTATACTGTCAATAACGTGAAAATTATTTTGAACTTTATACAAATTCAACTTAACATCTCTTTAAATTTTCCAGAAAAAAAAACCACATTTAACTGAATATCCATCAATTCCTCTACATTTCTATGTCACCTAAGTGAAACCACCTTCGATGTATTCCTCTGCTCTGTTACACAATTCAAGTGCAAGTCCCATTTGTAGAGACCTTCGTTTTCTAATATATGTTAATATATTTCTAATATATTTACTCAACTCCCTATCAAAGATAATATTAGTATGATACGTCAAAGTAGCAATCACTGCTATTGGACAACATAAATTATCAGAATTGTTATTCTGAGTGATACAATGTTTGGTTTTAATATATTCGGTTAAATATACCATTTTCTTGCGACAACCAGCCTCTCTAGGCATACCTATCATTCTAACTTGAAAATTACAATCCAAGATATTGACGGGTTGATCGGATGTTTCTGTTTATTCTAAATGATTACCAGTCTGACGTGCAGATTTAATATAATTACTAAATTGATGAAGACGCGTGCTAATTGGAGACCATAAGTTTGCATCTGTAATAGCGATGCATAACATATCTTCTTTAAGAAGATTGGTTGTCTTTTGAACTAACTTTATCGTTCTTTTCAAACCATATCCTACGATGTTGTATCGCATTTTACATTCTGTTTAAAAGCAAATTTATAATCTGTTTCGTAGGTACCAATTTTTTATTATATCTACGATTTGTTTGTCTAATGTCAAAGATGACATCTCTGAGATCTTTCTCGGGTGTGAAGAATGTGTTTCGGAATGGAAATATATCTTTTAATTTTCCGGTTTATCTCTAGACTTACCAACGATCTCATTGTCAAACTTGTAAAAGTGACCTATATTAGGTAATCTACTTCCTCTTCGTGGTCTAAGAGGCTTGAATAAATAATCAGTAAAGTATAGTGGTCTATGTTATTCAATTAAATTCTCAAGATCATGCTTTCTAGGCTTGTAGTATTGCCGAAGGCCTACAGCCTTAGCCAGAGCTCCTATATCCACCAGTTTCAGTTATATAGAATATTTTTAAAGTTTCTTTTAAGGTTATTTCTATTACAAAGCTCACAATTACCTTAATTTATAGCTATGTTTCTATCTCACAACGCCCTTAATTTAGATAGAATAATTTTAAACGGCTTTAAATGTACATTCTATTACAATTGATTATCGGAACAACAGAATATTTTAAAGGGATTTTTTACAACACTTGTGTGTATATTTTGAACTTCCAGCTATGTCTCTATTATAATGCTCACAATTGATTGGCAGTTTCTTCCATTTGGATATTTTGTTTAATGAAATCCATATGTTTTAATATGCACTCATTCATCCTATTTTTCTTAAACTGAATGTAGAGTTTATTGGGCTTATTTTTCTTTTTAGTCGGAATAAACTCTTCAACAATGCACTTTTCTTGCTGAAAGTGTCCACACACATCTGCTTCCATTTATTACAGAATATTGTTAAGCACCTTAACCTAATACTCGCAACCTTGAACAAATGTTGGAATAAATCAAAAGATATAAAAGAAATTATGACTGGAATCTCCGTAAGCATGGAGAGTATTTTATCATAATTGAGAGGAGGAGATTTGTTCAATTCAAAGAAATAGGCACGCAAAGCACTTTGCATATCGTGGTCAATTTATATGGGATAACTGTAAATAAGTGAGCCCAAAGAGCTTTCGACAACACTATTCGTCTCGTGAACCTTGTAGACAATATTTTTTTTTAAGTAGATTACCAAGGTGGCCTTAAGGCGTCAAAGGTCCACTTTCCGACCCCTAAAATTTGCAAAGGTTATATCTCTTAACAAGTACTTTTTTCGTAGGGCATCACCATCCCCCACCCTTAGGGGCCGCATTCCCCTAACGAGCTAGTGGACCTAGTTACTGCAAAATGCTATTATATGTTAGAGAACGGCAAACAGTACCCTGAAAATACGCAAATTTTAACATTTTTAGATGAAGAAGGGCGGCGTCCGGTTACTCCCTTGTTTAAAATATTATTATAGGGAAACAAAGTATGTTAAAAAAAGGTTATAATATAAATTGAGCCAACTGTGTATATGCTTGTCTATAATGGAAACAAAGTGTTTGTGGTGGTTGATATGGATAAAAACCTTGGTAGAAAGCTAAGGGTTGTATGTTATACTACAATATAAACATTCTCGCAAAGCTACTATAGATAATGTAGATGAAGAAGATTGTCAAATTGACAGCTTCTTAAGAGTAACTAGGGTTTACTGTTTGCATCTACATGCAGTTTTCATCAACGAATTAGGTCTTTATTCACTCATTTTCACCTCAAAGTTTCCAGCTGGTAAATACTTTAAAAGATGCGTAACGCATGAAAGTTCTTGCATCTATTAGCAAACAAGGTGAATGTAAACTCAAATTAAATAGTTCTTGAAATCGAAAACGACGACCTACAAAATAAAATTCAAACCACAAGACCTTACGTTGTTCATGTACCTATGAATCGAAATAAGAGACATCAATTGTTATTCATTAAAAGAACTGTGTTTATCACTACATCGTGATCCGTGCGCAAAGACGCTATGTTCGGAATGTTATCGAAATTTTGAGAGAAGAATATGAATTAGATATAGATGCAGATGTCACACATTTTAGAACAGATTAGAGAGACACTGAACTCAAGGTGCTTTTTAAATCTTCATTCTTTGCAATCCAGACGGGATGACAATCCCACCTGAAGTCAGTGTTGGATTACCATCCAGCACGAGCTTTCATTAAATGATCCAACGCTATAATGTAGTGGAAGATAGCTAAACCTCACGAGATTTTACAAATTGACATATAACCAATAAAAGCCCTTTATAATATAAATGGAGACAATTATGGATATGCGCGTCTATAATGGAAATAGAGTAATTTTATGATGGTTGATAAAGATAAAAATCCTTGGTTCAAAGCTATAGATAAGCTAGAATTCTAATATACAGAGATCCAATTCGAAAGCACGTTGACGTTGAAGATAAAATTGCATTTTGTGCTTTTAACAACCCCAGTGCCTTACCGGACTTAGAAAAGATATGTCCTCAAATAATATACATCAACGAACCAGGACTTTATTCGTTTATTTTCTCATTAAAGTTTCCAGCTGCTAAAGACTAAAAGATGGAAATTCTACCATCGATTAGAATACCAGGGAAATATAAACTCACCAATCAAATAAACCAACTTACCTATGAAATAGGACAATTACAGAATTTAAGCTATGGTACCTCACGTAGTCCGGCCTGCTACAGATCAAGTACTGAGACCATCCTTAGTAGTTTTCAGATCTTTTGATGAGAATTGCGAACACGATTACTATGTGATCAGAGCCCAATCTAAATATATTCAAACGCAATTATACAGAATCGAAGACCCTCATCCTAATTGTGAACAGACATAGCACATACTTTACGATCCAAATACTATTAATCTATATCACAAAATGAAAGAAGCTTTAAGCGAATGCATTGAATTCAACAGAAACTATTTTAGAATTAAGGGCGTTTACAAGGATGAAAGATTAGTTCAAGATATTCATAATATTTACGAGAGTAGAAATCAGTGATGACCCCTCCATTTAAACTCCAAACCTAGAGTTTACGACTCTAATGTCATCTTGGACGAGAGCTTCCACCATATGCGCGTGGTTTAATATTCTTAGACGGTATTTAAGCCATCAATTAGTCTAAATTTTCCGTTAAACGGATAAAGAGATTTAGATCGTATAACAGTTCGTGCAGAATTCCCACGTTTGGATAGTTGGCTCTCAGCGAATTATAGGTTTTATTTAAATTTATTTTCGGAACTTGAACAACACTATACGGAAACTTTAGATCTTCTTTATTTTTATCAATAACTGTAAACCTATATTCGCATGTTTGGATCTTTCGTTTTAGGAGTAATATCTTCTTCAACGGTTTCCAAATCTATATTTTCTTAATCAGCTCTTAAGATATACCTTCTATCTCTAACTATTTGCTTCTTTTGTCATTTTTATATTTTGTTTCAAATTCGTTGATGTAATATGATGTGCAATAGCTAAGAATATATTCTTGTACACATTAAGTTCAAGAAACCATTAAATCTTTCTTATGATTACCTTTAGAGTCGATAACATACATAATTTTGGTGCTCATTTCGGCCCTGCCATACTTTTCCTCACAATGTACAATTAAATGCTTACTTTCTTTTAATCCTGACCGGTTTCTATTCCTTATACCACAACTGTGACACAACTTGGTAGAAGTATGCAGAAGAGTTATTAATGATTAGTCTGAAATCTCCAAAGAGTCCAAACCGATATTGACCCACAATCTGCTCATAACACACAATGTTAAATGAGTGAATTTGAACATATTATTTTAATAGGTGAATGTAAATAACAATATATAAAATAATATAATAAATATGGACCACATATTGTCGTTTGAATTTACTCAGTAATCGTTAAATTTTGAGGCCATGGAATTCCAGCTCATGGCAAGAGTACTTGAGCGATAAATTGACGTTTAATTTTATTCAGTAGTCTTTGAGTTTTCTACGACTGAACGCTTTTAGGAGCCACTACGTGAATACGCATAAGCTCTTTGCTATGGAAAGTAAACTATCCATCGGAATCCACTTGACGTTGAATTCATCACAAACACGCGAATAGTGGTATTGTATATTTTTTTTCAAATTTGTTTAGTTTAAGAACGTAATCCCAACCCTTGACTATTGCTTTGATATCTCTGATATTATATTTTATATTTTTTGCTGTGATGGTGTTCAATATGTCAAAAGTACGATCGATATATACTTTGTAATCTATGTGAAACAAATGTTTGCATCCGAGTTTCGTGAAGATCGCGTTATTCATAGCGAAGCAATACAGGAGGATGTGACAACGTAGTAATGTTTTAGATTTTACACCACTGAGCTGTTTCATGCATTCCGTCAGAATTTTATGCACGTGGAGCTTTTCTTTTATCGTCCACATTCATCGTGAATATTTCAATACGAGGAAAAATATGGGGATATTCTCGAACTTGGCCTGAAAAAACTAAGAAATTCTTGGAATCCTCTTCGTAAACGAGTTTGTCTTTTATATCCACCTCTATAACAGTAGCTTTCTTGCAGTTGCTCAAAGATAAAATTTAAATACAAATATCCACAGATGTTGCTAGTTGTTATTCATGAATCATTTTCTTGTGAAATATATGATTGTATTTTGTTTTTACAAATACATTTTGATCATCAAGTAAACATATAGAACATTCTTACTCCTAAGATACGACTTATGGAGTGGTCATTTCTCTTACGAATTCCTGGGATACCTCTTGCCATCTTGTGATGCCTTCCCAATCCACTCTTTTCAACAGCTCTGTGATGTAATCCTCCGATAGCAGTGACATCGCAAAATGCGCTTCCAATTGACCCTGTCACTACATTTTCTAATGACATCTTCGGACAACTTCTGATAGAGCGATATCCACTTTATCTTGATGCTGCCTAATCAAAGTCTTGGAGAGCGTTTTATATCCCGATATTATATTATATCCGTACTAGCAAACCTCGTTTTCAAATTCCATAATGACACTTTCGGATAAATTTTGATATTGAAAAACTCCGTCCTAATTGGCTTTATCTCGGCACTTTCTGATAAAGGTTTCCGTTAAGCTTTGAAATGTGAAATCACATCCCAATCCACCCTATTATCAAATTCTCTGATTAAGTCTTTCAAGAGAGTTTGATGAATTGAGATAAATTCCAATCCACGTAATCACAAAAATCCCTGATTAAGATTTGTGATAGTGTTTGGTGACATAATACACAATACCAAAACATTTTATCCCTGAATTCTCTGATTAAAGATTCCGACAATATTTGATCCAATGAAATGTGATGCCAGTTTCCTTTGTTGCAAACCTGTCTGATGAAATCTTCCGAGATTTTACTTTTTGCGAAATCTAGTTCCAGTTTAGTTGTCTGACATTGATTTCTTCAGAGCGAGAGAACAAAGCTGTGGATCGTAGTACAGTTTGACGAAATCTTTTTACGGTATGCGCATGATACATTTATCTTCCATTTAGAGTAAACAAATTAGAAGCGCCTGTGCATGGGACAATCGTTTTGCTGTTTCAAATATTGATCGACACATTCTTTACAGAAAATGTAGTTGCATACAGTTTTCACGTATATGGTACAATTTATATCCCAGCATTCAGAGCATTTATCTTCGTTTCCAAAATTTGATAAGGAATGAAGAACTCAGTGGTAATTTTTGATATACTTTAATGTGGCACCAGCTCTCTGTATCATTAAAGTCTCTTAAAACATATTCCTGATAACTTCTGATGCAACATAATATGTTACCAGTTGACTTTGTTTTGAAGTACTCTAATAAAATCTTCCGGTAATTTCTGCTTTATGGAAATGTAGCCGACTTTGTGTTGAAATATCTTTATTGCGTCCTCTGTAAATTTTTGGGTAAACGAAACATGCCCCAATTTAGTTTATATCCAAAGAACAATTTCACTTTCTTATAGGTAGTAAAAGCGGGCGATAAACACTATCAAAAAAGAAAGGTAATAAACTTCTAACAAACTTCATTTTGAACTTCTATGACAAATTTTGTGATAGCTTTTTATGCTTAGAGATGGTGGGCCAATGGTTCTTATTTTTCAAATCGCGTATAAAATTGCTCAAAGTTTTTTATATTTAGAGATGGTGGGCAAGTGAACCTTATCTTTGAACTCACATATTGATAATGTGCGTGGTGAAATAAATTTTAACTAAGTTTCCGCACTTGCAACTCTATAACAACAAGTGGTCAAATCTATGGATCTTCGTTACATTTAATGAGTTTTTCTACATCTATACACTTAATGAACTTTGCTTCCATTAAGCCATGTATATCTTTTAGCGGATAATGCTAATCTTAATACCCCAACTGTTGTGACTGTTATCGAAACCGTGCAACCTGACGTAAACTTTATGTTCTTTCTTTCGAAGCACCTTTTCGATTGGATACACGTCTGGTTTTTTGGTTTTCAACAGGTTCTCTTCGTAAAAGGTATCTTTTATATATTTGAGACGATAGTACGGAGGATTGGCTTTCTCGAAGTTAAACAATTCTGTGGAATGGTTTCCAGTATATCCTTTCTGGAATATTCCTTTTGCTTTGCTGAAATTTGGAGTTTTCAATTTGAGCAGGAGTTGATTCAAAACCATCACATCGACGGGTTTCATTCCTATCGCGTGATGCTTGCGGTTGATGTACTTGTTAATAGACTTTGGCTACAGATAAAGCCATTTGAAATAAAAAAAAATTCGTAAACTCTTTCCTTATCCACGTTTTAAGGGTTCTGTTGAATCTCTTAGTGTAGCTATACGTCGAATAGTGATTAATGTCGTTTTTTTTTCATCAGGGCTTTGAAATGCTTATTGTAAACTTCTTTATCCTGATCATTTTTGTAAGTTTTTAGGAACTATTCCAACTCTGTTCAATATCTTTTCGTAAGCCTTTTCCAAATTTGATCCCGTTTTATCTTTGACCGGTTCCACTTCGCCATGCTTTGAATACGCATTGTTAGAAATCAATATATTTTTGTAGCCCTTATTTATGTTGCATTTACTTTGAGATTACCGGTATCCATCTCAACTAACTCTATTTGGTGAAGATCGCTGATATCTATTGCACTGGTTTTGCGCATCTGGCAATTTCATCTTGCTTATCTGTGGATTTCGTGGATGACTTCTTCTCTTGAATTTTTATTTTTTACAAATACGTTCTTAGGTAGACCACACCTCGTGCATTTTACCTGGATGAGTAATGTGCTTCTTTTGTTTATCTTCTCCACTTAGGAGTTTGACACGTTTGCCGTCTTCTCTTTGTACTTAGCACAATACACATTATCCATCTATTTAATATTCGTCCAAGCTGAACTTGAGGTACAGATTTGCAAACAGTTTGTATCCTTGTTCAACCCCATACTCTACATTTGAAAAATATATACGATCATTTGGTCTAATGGTGAAGGGAACCGTCATGGCTGTAGTAGATAACTCTGTCACATGTTTATTCAATTTTCGAGTTCTCAATGTCATTCATCTGCGCTTCTGTTCAGACTAGCACTTCATTCGTACAAACTCACTTCATGCTAGTGGTGGTATATCCATTTACATTAAAGGTACGGCTCCTCACCAGGAACCAGTTACCTTAGAAGTAACAGCTGTGAGTGTGATATGCCTTCAACAATTTGAATCTGTAATCCATACCTACGCAACAGCATCGAAGTTGGTGTTTCTATACTCTGTGATTCACTTCGTCAACTACTATGCCCCTTTGTATTATTGGGCAACTTCAGTAGGCATACTATTTTGTGGGGTTGCAGTAATGCTAACCAACGGGAGAAAGCAATTGAGTGTTTAATCCACTCCAATGACTTAGTTATATCAAATTCCACAGAGCCTACACATTTCAACATAGCTCACATCACATTTAGTAGCATTCACCTCACGTTATGCTCACCGTCAATTGCTCCATTGTTTGTACACAATTCTCCTATGCAGAGTGATCATTTCTCCAAAATTATGAATGTAAATTAAACCGCTCTACGACATTCTCGTCAACCGTTATGGAACTTTCATAAAGCAAGCTGGATTGATTTTCGTACCCAGTCCCTTATTGCTCTCAAGAACTTACCACAACCTGGATGTCTTCCAGAAATGAGTATTCATGATTTTGTAAATCTATTTTCTTCAATTTAATATAATTAAAACTGCTGTGCTCTTCATACCTATTGCTGGCAATTCCCACATCTCCAGACCTGCCCCATGTTGGATTGCTAGATGCGGAAATGCTATCAAATTAAAGCAAAGAGCCTACTACCAATACAAGAGATACCCAAGTTAAGAAAACCAACTAGAATTTCAAGGACTGCGAGCCCCGGCTCGCAGAGTAGTTAAAAACAGCAAAAGATCGTCTTGGTTGACGTTTCTATTTTCCCTAACAGAGAGACTCCACAGACATTGCTGTGGCACAAACTCCGCACTATTTGTGGTAATCGATGCACTGCCACAATAACACATCTCCAATATTCCGGATCCTTTTCTATCATCACAGACCTTAAACTCATAACTGTCACTTTAGATACCACATTCTCGAATATTTGAAGTGATTGTGCTTGTCAGCCAGAACAGTAGTATAGGTGCCAACTAGGGTATACTTTATAAATAATACAAAATTTGCTTACAATGTCACATTTATGTGAAGAAATTATAAAAGTGACTCATGACACGCTCGGGGTTATTGGGTATTCTGAACTTTGATGGTTGACAAAATTATTCCTGCAATTTGGAATATTTAAATTAATGAATACCGTCTGAAACGTTTCACAATAAGGTGATAAATTTCGGAAATAAACAAGTAGATTAATTCACAGCATATAACAGATACCTCGAGCTACGGTAACACAGCTCAGTTTTTTATTAAATGGGTGAACCTTTGTGAATCAATTTAGGAAGTTCATTTAAAATGCGAAATTATCCATATGCTAGCATTTATCCTATGATTAAGGTACATATTTCGATTACATGCGATACTCAAGGTAGGAATATAATACAGCTCTACATAGAACGCTCGGATTCATCCTTTTGCATAGTGTCGCAAGAGCGCATATAGAATTATGCTATTTGCGGTAGATTTTGGCGAGGGATTTAGTTGAGTAGGTCAGATTTCAGCGTATAAGCATTTTACGATTATATATGTGCTAACGTTATTGGGAAGATTATAGATTTATGGTTAAAATGACTAAAATGGCGACACTAATATTCAATGGATAAGTTCCGGAAATGAGGGAAAACATTTTCTGTGTGTTCAATAGAAGACGCTGTTTAACAGACGAAACGAAAAGGTTTGTTCAGTTAGCGATTATTCTATTGCTCTTTGGCCATCAGGCTAACCAACAATATACAGCATATGCACCGTAATTCCCACCATAAGTCCATTGGCTCGTAATGCCCTACACCTAGTCATTAAATGTCAGTCGCGAATGCATTACTCGTACTCGGCATCTGAAAACTCTATAGCCTTTGTCGAAATCCACTTCAAAAAGTAAGGACAGAATCATTCTGAAATATATAAGCAGTACGTGTTATTTAAATTAAAGGTAGAGCCAGGATTTAGTTTGTGGCGCAAACTTGCCACCATATTAAGAGCTAGCCACCGATATTAGCACTCAAGTCAAACGTATTGCACATGGCTTTGAGTTAGGTGCAAGAATAACAATGTGACTACTAAGTTAGTAAAAATACTAAACTTATTTGTGTCAAAACTATAGCGTATCTAATAGTTATTTACAAGTGGCCATTATTTGTGAGAGGGATGTTTAGTACACGAGAACGTAAGCGCGAGCTCATGAACTCATTTACATGAGCCACGTGTAATATACAACGTTTTATGCTATCTCAACATTAACTGAAATATTCTTATACTTATTCATGTTATTAGAATCGTCATTACGAGGAATTAAATTCTAGTCGTGACGTAGGTAGTGCTTTGTTTGTTCGCGCGGCGTAACACCGCCGGAATAAACACTTTCAATTCTGGTTGTTTAAACTGCACCAAATATATCAATAAATGAATGAAAATGGATAATCCCAAAGAACTTTTAGATTATCCTAAATAAGCTGTACTTAGTTTATTTACTTGCAAGCCGTTTATTTCATGATATTTAGGCACGTAAAACGTGGACGGGCTGGGTAAATTTATACTTAAGGCAAGACAGCTAAGATCTAAGGAGGCTGCCAATACAGAAGGGATAAGATCAACTAAACAAAAGTGACTACAATGTTTTACACACACACATATATATATATATATTATGTCATACTTAGGCTACTGTTGTGTTATGATTTTATATATTGTATATATATTATGTGTATATATTTCTTTTAAATGTAATTATCTATTTATGAAGGTGTACTCTCTGCTGTAAATTTAAATTGCTATATTTGAATATCCTCGTATTTTTATTTTCGGGTTTACTCTTAATTCTTTACCGTTGTTTTAATATTGCTTTTCATTGTGTATTACCTTTGTCTTTTTATTTTTGTGTTAACTCTTTTAATTCTGTGTTGTTGTTGTTTTATATTGCTTTTAGTGTGTATTACAAAAGCACGTACGGTCTGTGAACCCGTGTGGTTGTTGAAATTCTATGTATGATATTGTTATGTAAATAAATACACTTATTCATTCATTCATTCATTCATTCATACATTCAGTATTTCATGATGAAATAAAAACTCATTTCTGTTGCTTCCTAGAATACATGAAGTGTAGCTAAACATGGCACCTATAAGAAGGGATAAAATATATCACAATTGCACTTGTATCTACAAAAGCCATTTTAATGAATGTTCTAAATTCACTACAATGTCCTTTTTACTCCACTTTACGTTGATAAAGCTGAAATAAAAATGTACAACTATCTCTGTAGTAAAACAGGTAGGTACATAAAACGAATTAAGAACTCTGTAATAGTCTGCAAAGCGAATTCTACCTTTTTATCCCTGCATGAAAGACAAATAAAATACTTTGAGAAATAATACAATATCCGAAGTACCAAATACAACAGGTCACCAGAGAAACTTTTAAATGCGACGACTTGCAACATCCCTGCAGAGATTGCAACTACGAAGAAATGAATTTCGCAACCTATCAAATCTTTCAGGATGGTTGTGAATGTCACCCTCAGAAGCTAATGCTCGTGTTCATCTGAAATCAGGTAAGCGAGCCTCTTAAGCATGCGCAATGGTACCACGAAGCAGTAAAGAAGCACATGAGCTCAGAAGTTTGCAGCTTAGACTAACTTGGGATGTTAGTCTGTGTGCTGTTCTTTTTGGCACCCGATTGAAACAATTTCTTTCCTTACACATAATGGGCATACTCTTACAATATGAACATAATGTTTAACAATTCATTGTTCTCACAGTACTCAAGTGTAGGTCAGATAAGATTTTCAGAAGCAAGATCTCCCAGGACCACAGTAACTGAAGTGATTAAAACGGATAAAATAGAAGTGCAGCAGTTCGAATCCTGGCAATAATAACAATTTGTCATTCCCCCGCTAAAATCATAGTTACTGCAATAGATAAATGTTTTCAATAAAACTAGTTGTTTTATTGCATTAATCTGTGCAGGTTTCTTGACAATTACTGCATTTAATATTTAAGGCTACGTAGATATTATTCAGTCCTTTGAATGTAAATAAATAAATACATAAACAAATAAATAAATAAATAAGCACATAAATAAATATAGATATTTGATGGTTTATCGCTTTGGCTTCAGAAAAGTAAACTAAGCGTATTATTACTGGCTGCTCTTTGAGGAAATCAAGAACATTAAAAAACTAAACCAAAAAAACAAAACAAAAAAAAACATATTTCAGAGAGTAGTGCGATCGTGGTATCGTTGGACTTCATGAGCAGTGATATACCGACTCATCCACCAGTATGTTTAGCCGGGGTGCTCAAAGAACTGGCAACTTGGCCAAAGCTGCAAGTCCAATAATTTTTAATATCGTATTGATTGTGCACCAATACTGCATTCACTCGACTACTGGCATACAAATGAGGCATTCTGAATGAAAATAGGACTCACACATCCACATTCTTTTATTTTTCGGCCATGGCTGTGCGATCCAGAATACATGACATAACATTGATGTTTGGCCAAATGGCAATAAATTCACTATCTCAAAGTATTTATCTAGGACCCTCATAACATATTTTAAAGAGTGCTCAGTGGGTAACAGAATTACCAACATTTTAAGTATGAGTATATAAGTTAATGATTAGCTCGGATAGAAATCTTCAGCAAAAAAAAAAAAAAAAAAAAAAAAAAAAAAACAAGCAACAACAAAACAAACACATATACCATACTAAGTAAAATATCGGTGACTAAAAATGAGAGAATGAATGTAGGAGGTATCTTCAACAATCCCGTAAAAGCTTTTCACTGTGACATGCGTGTTGCCAAATTAAAATTTTATGACATAAAAGAAAACGTGGGTGAGTTTGCTTACATTTTAATAACAGAAAGCAAAACTTTGAAGTGTAAAATTATTTTAAAGTACATGAAAACACTTTCTCAACGGGGTAAAAATAGGTGATACTGCCCAAAATGTTTCAGTGCTTGAAGCTTTACTAGGTACCTGCTTCTAATTTGTATATGTATTATGTAAAACAATTTACCTCGCTTATTTATTGGCAGGGTCAGTGCAACTATTTTAGTAGATGATATTGTATATTGGTAGGTATATACTATAAATTGATGTAGGTTTCATAATAAATGAAGTGAAATACATGAAGGAATTTCAAGTTCTAATAATTCTGACAAAACTAATGTAATCAGGTTTATTATCCAATATGCAAACAGCATAGGAAGTATCAACAGAAATACTCAGAGAACTGATGTAACTAACTATCCGGACTAGATAACCACTTGAGCTGAAATGTCATGTGTCTTGTATGATATCTGAGCTCAGCATATTATTGCTCATCTCTGTATAGTTTCATAGCAAACGGAAAGTCTTAGAGTGTACACTTTGACAATTTCAGTTCCCTACCGTATTGTTTTTATGCCAAAACTGTAGAGAGCAAGAATACTTTTTAAACTGTAGAGAGAACAATGAGGTCCTGGAAGGTATAGCTGGCTAATCTTTAATTTATGAGAAACTTACAAGTGTATAACTAGGTTAAAATGCTGTACACCAGATGAGCAACAAACAATCTGAACGTTCTAACCAATTTGCCTTATCACACTCTATTAGGCTTCTGTCAGATACAAAGAAGAAATGCTTAGCTGCTCTTAATGTCTATGTAAAGGGTTCTATTACTCTGAACAGGAATTCTTTGATATCTATGATTATGAACCTTAAAGTAACTTCAGAATACTGAACAAGTACCCATCTTGTAATACACTTAATGCGTTTGTGCCAAACCGAAATATATACATGCAACAGACTTCTATGATCTACGCTGTATTAGCCAACTATCACTGTTTTGTACTGCATGGTACATAGCCATCGTGGTGTATGAACATTGTATTTCTCATTTAAGTGGTTGATTATGGTTTTTCATTGAGGGGGAAAAAAGCAAAACCAAATAGGTATAGTAATGACAGTTGAAGGTTATCTGCTGTTTGATATGTTCAATATGCTGGAGCTTTTGTTGCTGTGGGATCTCATTAAAATGAAGGAAAGAAACAAATCCTTCAAATATATTAGATAAAATAAGAGGCAACAACTTGGGCTATAAGGATCCAAAACAAATACGTGCTCATAATGATACTTGCAAGTCTTTCAGTTTTTCTAACTCAAATGGAAAGCAGTACTATACTACTTAGTACTGCTTAAGATGTCTGCTAAGAATGATCATTGGCAATCCTTTGTAATAGTGAATTCCAAAATATCAATATATTTGGTGGATTATGAGCTCTGGATATCTATAGAAACCTCACGACTTAGTAAGTTTCAGCATATTAAATTACTGTTCGATACAATGTCCTTCATATGCTGGGCAAAAATAAAATAATGTTGATGGATTCTAATAATTATAATCAGTAAGGCCCCATTCATACCTATATGACTTCATTTTAATAAATATTGCTTATAATATAGGTACACTCTATAGGCCTTGAAGGCATTTGGGATGTAGCAAAAGACCTTGTTCTGAATGGCCTTTATCCAGCAAGTACCAATTTCTTTCGGAATATGAGTAAATACTGTTCAAAGTGAGAACAAGTAGAATTTAAAAGCATGAAAAAATGTAATCATATCATTGGAAACCAAACTACAACATTCTGATTTCTAAACATTCTTAACTGTAACTTATTAGTCAAATGCTATGGCTAACTCTGAATTGCAATACCACAAAGAAAATGTCTGTAGCTTCTAATAGGAAGAAAATATGGAAGAGAGAGATCGAGTTGTTTCATACCTCTTTCAATGCAACAGCAAGTTTCTGGTACTGCTTTAGATAAATACTCAAGGTATAAGGCCCAAATATTGTTGATGCACCTTCATAGCGTTGTACCTGAAAAAAAAAGTTGTAAAAACTTAATCATAGGAAGGCAGATTTACTTTTCTAATTCTACTCAATCAAGTAACTTTAAGAAAGCATTCTATATAAATATGAAAATGGACTCCAATAGTTGTGCACCTCATCAAGGTATGTTTTCATTGTAAAAGGGTCACCTAATCTTCTTCCGCTTCTTCTTCTTCACATCATTATCATGATCACCATCATCATTCTAGTGTGCTGTCAATCTCTTTTCGGTTTTTTCCCCATTACTGCTTTCTGGTTTGCAGATAGCTACATTTTTATGTTTACATTTTAATTTGCATGCAATTGTAATGACACTGTGCATCTATCACTTAGAATGTATTCTTTTTCCATGAAGAATTGATTATTTAATTTGAAATGTCTGGGTTAGTTATTGTATACAGTTCATTGCATTTATCTATGATCTCATTTTTCCTTCTGAAAGCTGGCAACTTATTTTATTGTGATTATTTGTTTCATTTCCTGCCAAAAATGTAAAGCAATTTAATCTATATAATTGAAATACCAGTTCATGACTTACTTCAGTTTTCATCATGCCCCATTATGGGAACTGTATGTGAATAATAATGATAATGATGATAATAATAATAGTAAAATTCTGTATTATTATTATTATTATTATTATTATTATTAATCATTATTACTAGTAGTAGTAGTAGTAGTAGTAGTAGTAGTAGTAGTAGTAGTAGTAGTAGTAGTAGTAGAGTAGTAGGGGTGGTGATTATGGTGGTGGTAATAGTGATAGTAATCATGGTGGGGGAGGTGGTATTGTTACAGGTGGTTGTAGTGGTGTTGCTGTTGGTAGAGGTAATGGCGATGATGGCGGGGGTTGTGGTGGTGGTAGATTTGGTGGTGGTGCTGGCATTGGCAGTGGTGGCAGTCGTGTTCGTGGTGGTAATGATAGTTGTGGCGTTATCATTATACTCTAATAAAATGGAAGAGTCCTAGCAGCAGCTTATGGGGAAAGGTTTAGCAAAAAACTAGAGGTACCATTTATTGTTACCAGCGCAACTTACCTCCTCTTCCTGTTTAATATTTCTCATTAATCCATTAATCTCTACATATTTATTTTTTTATTGTCTATAAACATCAAATAAAATTCAATTTTGACAACAGCTAGATGTTAATTGTTCTGTCAAGTTGCAATTGCATTGAAGAAAGCATGAAATCATATTTGCATTCGTGCTTGTGATATATATTTATGAATGAGA